>CM036583.1:85665250-86312750 GCA_020745775.1 Theristicus caerulescens | reverse complement strand
CCTTTTTACATTTCCTGGTGCAAATGGACTGCATAAATAAGCAATGTGCTATGAGGCTTCAGACTAGCCGATAAACCCTTTCAATTTTCATGCCAGCTTCTTCTTTTGTAATTCAAATCTGGCTGAAAACTGGCAGCTCTGAAAACTGAAACAAGCACTGCCACAAATACCTTGTAATGCTATCGACCTTGTCTGCCCATGCAGTGAGAAAGGGGGATGCATATGTGTCTGCAGTCATCCAGATAACACAACTCATTTTTTTGGGGGGATAACAGAAGCCAGCCCCGGACTGTGCACCAAAAGCAGTCATTACCAGGCAAGCTGGAGAATAAGTCTCTTCAAAATACACAGCGCATTTAAAAACCATATACAGGGCTCAGCCACTGCTTTCATTACCAATTTTAATTTAGCTCCTTCAGTTTGCCAGCCAGATAAACTCTTTAGTGCTGTTTTTTAATCTATTTGCCACATTTTATGTTTAAGATTATAGTAATATGGGACAGGAGAAGGAATCACTTTTAGAGGAAATAAAGAAATAGATCCGCTTATCAGCGCCCATCAGAAAGTTCATTAATCAGCCAGGCTTTGTGCCCCCTAAATTGAAAGGTTAAATAATCCTCTCAGGAATATTTCTCGGCACCACCGCCAATTGTCCGGAGAGAAGCTGCCATTCACAGCACTCTGGATCGGTGACAGGGTATTTTACCACTGTTTGGACCCCAAACAATGATGGACAAATGGCCTGGCTTATAAAGAAACCTTTTAGTACAAGGATGGAAAAAGGACCACAAGCTTTGAAGTGGGGTGGGGGAGGTGGGCGCGCAGGGAAGAGGCAGGGAAGGAGGAGGAGGAGGAGACTCGTGCATGGGGACACGTATATTTTATTTGAATGTTTATTAGGAGACTCGCCAAACGTTGTTATATACGTGCCCAGGCATACGCGCACAGAGAGCGCGCGCGGGCAAGCGCTATACGCACGCACACTCGCCGCACTAAGTGTATGCATACTTACACATACATTTATACATTAATCTGAACACAAACATTTGCAAAGCCTGTAAAATCAGAAGATGAACAGAACTAAAGCATGGTTATATTTATTAGCTAATACACTGGGGAGCCTAACAAACCCCAAGGTTTTAATTTTTACTGTCATTCTAGATGATTTACAGCTTCCTTTCTCTCTCTTTCTCTCTCCCTTTAACCTTTATGTCGTCTGCTAATCACCTTTCACCATCAGATGCAAAAGGAGGAAGTACCACGTTTGAAATAACTTTCTTGGGGGAGCATTCTTAATAGATATTTACTTTTAGGTGATTTCTGATCACAGCTAAAATTGAAGTAAACACATAAAAAATATAGTGCTACTGGAGGATACGAGATGCCAAGAGAGTGGTGCATCAGTTTGTTAGAAGTGAGTTTTTGCTGGGGTACATTCTAAATGAACAATAATTCAAGCTTTTTTCTTTAAACTTCCTAGCAGCTAGGCTTCAATCTGTAGCATCCTTTACTGATGGACAATTTTATAGAAACATTTTCCTTACATTACCAACACATTAACTGTGCATGTTAATGTTTATCAATTTCCTCATAATTTTTTCATGTATTCTCTATTTAAGAGCATCATATATATTCAGTAATATATATAATTATTTTTACCTAGCTTTATAATGAGTGACATTTATCCAGAATATGTCCTTGAAGAAATATCTGACAGCCTATATGCAACCATTAACACACAACAGCTGTTCCATGTCCTTCTTGCACACCTATTTTTTTAAATGAGACTCAATTCCATAAAGTTTTAGTTTAATATGACTTGGGACTTTCTGAGTAGTCTACAGCATCTAAAAATGGATCAAAAGATTGCTGATTTCTCCCCTCTCACATCACATAAATATGCCATTGATCAAAACTGTTTTCTTCAAACCAACTTTTGAGTGTCTCGGTGCTATTCTTTTCCCTCTCTTTCCCTCCTCACACCATCATGAGAAAAGCAGAATTAATTTAACCAGGGTCTCATCTGCCATCAAAATAAGTCCAACAGAAACTGTGTATTACGTGCAAATCCAGTCCAATTAATTTTAAAGCAGAAGATATGTCAGGGTTATCACACAGTCCACAGAAATCCTTCAGTGTTTGTGTATGCTCATCCACAGGCTCTCACCGCTCAATTTTTTAAGTGCTGGAGGAAGTTACAAATACACCTTACAAACAGAATTAACTGCATTGTCAAGAAACAACATGAAAGTACTTCCTGTTAGCTACGAGCAGTTACTACAGGCAGAGAAACTGGAAGTTTGAGGGGAGGGGGAAAAATAAAAAAAGAAGAAAAAAAACCGACAAGCAGCTTTTGGACTCGATGCTGACTCTGAGAAACTTTGAACCCAAGCAGTGACCATCCATTTCTTGCAAATATATCACCTGGTCTACTGTAAAAATAGTACCTCTTTCTGTAAGTGTTGCCCCCCTCCTACCCCTGGTGAGTCAAAGCCTCTGCCATGCCCCTGCCCGCAGCGTTGCCGTGCCACGCAGGGCAGCATCGCTGCAGCACCGTCTGCACTGCAGAGGCACTGAGGAGGGAAAGGGGCCTCGTCAGGCCAGACGCAGATCGGGCTGCAGAGTAAAACACCTAATGAAGCCGCAAGTAAAAGTTTATCAGCTTCTGGCAGAGGTGAGAAGACCAGCCAAGGCAGCAGTGTCATGGTCTGTTTTGATGCGAGGTGCTGCCAGGGCCAATGAAGTATGGGGGTGGCTGTTTATGCCCATTTCAGAGTCATACTTATGGCCATTGGGGTATGTTTGACAAATGATAATTTAATCCAAAATTAACATCCAAAATAAGTTAAAACTGAAGGCCTAACTTCACTCCCCTGAAGTCAAAAATTCTGAGGGATGACTTCTTCCTTTGCCATACGTGGGCACTACAGCATATATGCATATATCATGCAAATCACCTGCTGCTCTGAGACTTCTCCAGTACCCTGGTAAAACAGTACCTACTTACAGCATATGGCCCTACACTACTCACCACTTTATACAGGCCTTTGGTTCCTTTTAATTCCCTTTATGCTTGATTTTTCAAAATATGAAATCAAAATCAGGATAATTCTGTCACGGGGATAGTAACTTTTCTATTCACATGACAGGACCTAACAAGATGTATTAATATTATTGACATGATAGACCCTCTCAGAATTAAATCAGTGAATACTTTTAGGGAATCCTAATCCGTAGATTATTAACATGATCAAGCATAACTTGAGAAAGTTACCGTCTAACTGGTTTGAGCTCCTGGCTGCTCCTAATACACGGATCATTGACAAGATGAACTAGCAGCTCTGGCAGAGACATGGACGATCACATACGCTGCTGCCAGCGCAGAGCTCCATAGACTGCCGTTGCTAAATACCTGTGATGTTTTAACATGCAAAGTATTTGTATGATAAAATGCAACAATTTCAGTAGTACTAAAGCACATAATTTACAAGCAGCTACTGAGTGGACATTTGACAAGCAAAATGCCGTTCCTAGTTAGGATATACATGCAAACACTTCATGGAGATTTACTCTGTACTGACATTTTACATTTTTTCCACTTTGCAATAAAAAATGCACCAAAATACATTTTACATTACCTACATGAAAGTGTAATTTTTGTATGTTTTGAAATGTCTCCTAGATCACAGATAATTTTTTGTTTCCTAAGGAATTTTGAAACCAACTTTAATTTCTAACAAAACTGAGAAAAAACGCCTTCATATCAAGTTCAGCGGAATAATTTTCAGGAATATAGCAACTTTAATACGAATATTCATACACAGAATTTACTGCAGAAAAAGGGCACAGAAATAGTTAATTTTTTTTCCTCAAATAAAAGCCTGCTTTTAAAATGCATGGGAAATCTCATTTCTAGCTTGAAAATTCTATTTTCCTTATTTAGATGGTTAACACTTGAAATAGTAAAAATTATTTAAACTATCGTATAGGTTCACCTTTTCACACTAAAGGAAAGAGAAGTGAAAATTTCTACCAAATCTGTAAGCGTTAAAGAAAAGATCATCTTAATCCTTTCGCTTAAAAGAAGTGCAGTTATGTATATGATGGGGAGACATTTCAGCGATGAATCTTACCATGATTATCCTGTTTTCTGTTTAATTAACCACTTATCCAACAGTTTTGGCGTATCACAAAAATACGTATCACAACAGTTTCGGCGTATGTTGGGCAAAGAAGGAATGCCCATGGCAGTTTCTATGTTGAGAACAGAGCAATTCCTGCCCACAAGTTTGCGTGGGAGGGAGCAGCTCTCTCCAGTCTTTCTCCAGTCGTGAGCACATCTCACCACCAGGATTGCTGGCACAGCACTTGAAAAATGTCATGTACCACACAAATAGCTTCCTGGGCATGCAGGGGTTAGCTAACCACAGATTTAAACATTCAAAATATTAAAATATATTAATTTTCATCCCCTTTTAATTTCCATCCCCTGCTCTTCTCCTTTTCCCATTTAAAGGCAGGACCAAAAGGTATTGCTTTTGCAGAAAACGCAGAGTTCCTTAAATAACAGTAACGTGCATATCGAAGTCAGAGATTCTCTGAAAGATGCCACTTCTCAAACACAAACACTCTGAGGAGGTTATTTTGAACCCCAAAATCAGAGAAATGGAAATTACTTGGTTCAGTCAGCCAAGCTTTCTATTTCCCCCCAGTCCCAGACTGCTTCCAATACATCAAAATGCAATTTCTGGTCAAGATATAATCAGTCTGTAACCCTCCATTTGAAAGCACCTTTTATTTTATTTTCTGGGGAGGCAGATGGGGAAGAGCATGAGACAGATAAATGTTAGAGAAAGCAGGCATACTTTCTACCACGCTTACGTGATTAAGGTAAGCGGCAGCTGATAACTGTGCTGCTGGAAGGTTACGCAGCCCACCCAAAACAGCCTCTCAGGTCCATGCAGGAGTCTGCAGCTTTCTGGTCCAACCTGGCAAGAGCCAGACGCTGACCTTGGGGAACGACCACAACCCTGGGGTGTAAAAACAGGCATCAACTAGGGATCTGTCCTCTGCAGTGAAGAGGTACCAAGACGCCGTCACTCTTTCCCAGGAAAGAAAGTGCGAGTGCAAAGGCAGTTTGGCATTTTGCAGATAACCAGTTTGAACTTTCTATTTCAACTTGACCGACACACAAAACCCCTCTAATTATTCAGTACTCATAACTGGTCAGGGTTATTAGTTAAAACCCAACATTTTCATGAAAAGACGAACTCTAAACAGTATTTTTTATAGATGTTACATATTTATATAAAGTTATTGAAGCTAATTCTTTTTCCTGCAATATTTTAAATACAGTTTTAAAGGAAAAATTGGGAAAGAACTCTGTCTAGCACACTTTCTTACTGGAAGTTATAGCATATGCTTTGTATTCAGGATCTTAAATTCTGTTTTCTGTAAAAAAAGCTATCAGAAAGAATACTGTCTTTTGTAAAATACAATTTCTTTGCACTAGAAAAAAATTCTGGGTTTAGTTTTCCAATAGCCTCAAAAATATTTGAAAGTTGAAAGAGAAGGATAATGAAGGACAAATTATAATTAGCAGGGGAAAATAAACAGAATGTAAAATAAAATCCAAGAAACCCTCTAGACAGCATACAAACCACCTCTAATGTAGTTATTTTCACCAGAACAACTGTGCAGGGCAGACGGAGATTTCAGAAGTATCTCTGTCACAGAATGGCACTTGCAAAAGCAGTAGGGCTCGGGCTTGAACAACGCAAGTAGATAATTTAAAAACAAAATATCTGCCAATTGTTGTCCAACACCTGCCCTACCTCCTCCCCTGGCTAAAGAGGCCAGCATGCCTTTTCAGAGAATATGAAATCTTCATGAACCCAAGCACCAAAAAAGTACCTTTCCCTCAAGGGCAAGCGTGGGGATACCATCACGGTTCAGGTGTTCATGTTTCCCCACAATCCACAGGAGCCAGAGTCATCCTTACTCTATATTCATATCCCTGGGAATTTTGGGTTGCCTTCCCTGTGAAATATCCCGCTGAATGGCTACTGAAGTGTTGATACACAAGGGCCCGCTCTGTGATTCCAAAACATGAACAAATACACTATCTATAGCATAAACAAAGTGGCATTTTTACTAGAGTTAATAAAAATAACCTTAAAACACCTGGAGAGAAACTGGTCGAGTGCTGAAATATTTAACACGAATGTGACAATCTCGTGGTCTGCAGCCTTGCGTCATGCAAAGACCAGAGGAGCTGACACTGCAGCAATGTTCACAGCCACTGCAGCGGCCCCATCCCTGTGCACAGGGAAGTCAGGCTTAATCTCCTCCTGGAAATACTTCTAAACCCATCCTTTCCCTCACCGCACAAAACCTACAAAGCTTCTCTGGAAACCAAATGCTTGCTCTCTGAAGCTTAAATATTTTTTGCCAGAGTAGTATTTAAAATTTTCTCTTTCTGAAAGTCACATTTTAAAGGACACAAATTGACTTTAAGCAACACTGCTTACGTTTTCATTTCAGAAAAAAAGTGGCAGGCCATGAGGAATTTTAATAATGCACACAAAGAAATCTGAGCGCAAAATTTAAACACAAAAGATGCATTGTCCCTTCATGTCTTTTACGCACAGACGCCAAAACAGCCAATTCCTGGTTCACCTTCTTTTATGTAAGTGGATTAAAAGTAAGATTAACAAACTGTCAAAAAGCATGTTAAATGATAGCTTCTGCTAGTTAAAAATTCTGATGGTTCTAAAACTCTGTTGGTGGCCATCTTGGCCTAGGAGCTTTAATATAAATGAGACTGGTGAAGGCAGGGGATGGGGGAAGGAGTCCTTACGGCCAGAGCAGTACAGGGGGAGGAAGAGGTTATTAAAAATGAGCAATCCCTACAGAAACAAAACACCTAATCCGAGCAGGATTTGTTTTTTAACATATGCATCTTTACCAAGAAACACATTAGAAAAATAAAAATTGTGCTCTGCCCATTTTAGGGATGGAATTTCATCACTCTGTAGATATTTACTGAAGAAATTACTAATATGTGCAACGCTAATTCCTACTTGATTATTGCATCCACATCTTGTTCCTGAGCCGGACTGGCTACGTCCATTTTTGTATACCACGAGGCCTTCTGAACAATGAAGCACTGCAGCATACACAGGGTGATCTACGCAGCCGGCAGGTATTCCATTTTATATCGAAATACTGAGATGCCCATTTGCACGTCTTCTGGGTACCCCCACCAGCACCACCACGCAGAAGGGGTTTGAGTTATACTTCAGAGGGACTCACATGGAAGAAGCGCAGCTTCATGCCTGAAGCAAAACATGGGTCACTATGTGCTGAAAATAATTTCCTCTTTATTCTTCAGTGATGTCATCTGTTGGGTGGAAACGCGATTGCTCACAGAAGCGCAATATCTACCCTCGGTTTCATCGGGTCACTCCAGCAGCAAAGCCACGGGATGACCTATGGGACAGGAGCGGGTCTGGACCCAAGGTCCCATCCGCTGGTTCGTGTATGGAGTGCAAACAGCTTCCTTCCATGGCGGGGTGCCCCCACGGAAGGCCAGCTCCAATCCTGCTGCCCACTCAAAGCCCCGAGCTGTTAACATTTACGGCAGTTCCCATACTTAGGGAGAAGGGCTGTCCCCTGCAGGACGCGCCGCCGCAGACCCCACACCGAACCTGCGAGCCTGGGGTGCGGCAGGATTGTTCTTCTCCTCCAGCGCGCAGACCTGCTTAAACTGGGAGCTGCCACTGGACGTGCAGTTAGGCAATCGGGTAGCAGATGGAACTCAGAGGGACACTATTGTATTTTTTTTTAAGAATAAACTGCAACTGAACCAAACGACTGAAACTTGTAGGCTGCCTTAATCTCACAAGTTTTTCTACTGACAATTTTTTTTTTTTGTGAATAGAAGGCTATAAACTGGCCTCCGCTTGAGTACAAAATACTTAATAAATGCCTCTACCTTTACAGCTGAAATACAAAACAACAAGAGAAAGGCAATGAAAAAGAGCCAAGCATTCTGAGGATGAAAAAGCCCTGCTATGAGCACCCCCAATATCTTTAAGACGTGGGAAAAGGGGATGTGATGGCATGTCCTTTGGAGCACAGACCCTATTTCTCTGGGTTTGTGGAGCATCTGGCATTGGGAAAGACAAAGTTGTAAGCTAAGCTTCCTAATAATCTAGAATAAAGAGCTTTACAAGACCTTCAAATGCCTCGTCTGTGAAAAAATTACATGTTTTATTATTTACACTGCAGTAAGCTATGATCAAAACTGTTTATCCTGGATCTGCCAACAAAGTCCTTGTGTTATTATCTGAATTGATAATAACCCCTTTGATAAACATAAGCGGGTATCAAAACTGACCTATTTATTGCAAATAGATACCTATATGAAGAAAAACCTAAAATATGTCTTGACAAACGTGATTTCCCTTTTCTGATATAGGAGAAATACACAGAGAGCAAGCACAATGAAAATGATTTGTAAAAGTTTTAAATCACCATCATAAAGAGGTTATTAAATATTATTTTAAACCACAGTGGGAATTGGATTGTTCTGCTGACTTTGATTGGTTTTTTGCAGAATAATTTTAGTTAACAGAGTTGAAAGAACAAGTTTAAAGAAACTAACTTCATCCAGTTATAAAGCTTTGATTATCATAGAGCCTTTAAATTTAAGCTTCATTGAATACAATATGATAATCTTTTTTCTATCAAAAGGCAAATTAAAATATTCCGCTTATAATCCTTTTTACCATTTCAACTGCTCATAAGATTTCTTGCACTGGCAGTCTATTTTGGTTGGAATAAGACATTTCTGCCCATACAACAAATTATTTGTAATGTGCCAAAATTTGTCACCACAGCTAATGTAAACAAAAACCTACCACCATCCATAACAGCAGAATGGATTTATTATTTAGTCATTGTTCTAGTCAATCCACGTTTCTGTGCAGGGGCTAGAAGGAGTCAATAGATGGCAGTCCATCTCTTAGGAAAGAGCCAGATAATGAATAAAATCACCAAAAGCTTCACAAAAGAGAAAGGTGGAAGGCTGTGTGGTTTTTCACAAGCATTCACAGTAATTAACTAAGAATACTTTATCTAATGCAAAACATTTAGACAAACTTTGTAATGGCTGTCTGTAAGCAACATTATAAAAATGGTCTTTTATTACAAACTTGAATGCCTTGTTTTATTTGCGCTTATATGTACCTGCATGTGTGATGCTTGTGATCAATTTACCAAAATCAATTTAAATCTAGCGGCTGTATCCATGGTTAAAGCACAGGAAAAACTCACTGTAGCCTTAGTCTGTTTGCTAATCATCAGGCAGCCTCTGCAGCACAGCAACAACCACAACAGTACTTTTTTAAAAACTTCTATTATTTTTCTTTAAACAGTTATCCCGTTTGTACAGAAATATTTATTCTAAACTAGGAAAATTATAAACTGATTTCTATAGTGAAATACTACTATGCTGATATGAGAGTAAAAGATCTCAACTTTTTAGTTACAACTCTATAAATATATATAATATACATTATTCTAACAGAAGTGTTGATTCTGGTGAGAGCAGTATTTACTTCTGTTCTGCTTTGGGTGCAAAAGAATATTTAAATGGAAAAATAAAAGCTGGGAGTCATATATTTAAACAATTGAGATATTGCAGTTTTTTGAGGTATAACTTATTTTAAATATCAAGCATGTCTTTTACCACAGAAATTTTTAAATTCCAGACTTAATCTGACTGCTAACGTAACTTTGAGCCTTCCCATGCAAAAAATGGAGATGTGCAAAGCATTTCCCACATATCAGAAATGTGGATTATTTGCAGATGATTTGCAGTTCACTGCAAAGCAAAAAATTATTTATCAGTAGCTAGGGTCTGACTCAATGTCAATTTATCTTTGCATGCCCATATTTGACCACATTTCAAAATGTCCCTAAAATGCACTAAGAATTTCCAAATGGGTACTTTTAATAACACACTCGTATTTGTAACGACTACGTTTTCTAACAAGAGCTTGTTTTGACCAATGTTGTTAGCTTTATACTAAGTAAAGTGTAAATTCCAATCACTTTCTACAAAATCCACAGACAAAATTTTCTACCTCAGATACCTCAATTTCTACCCTAGTAACTACTTGGTCAGGTTTAAGCTCCCACACACTTTTTTACAAAAATAAGTATTTTCTAAGTGTTGATTGCAACTCACTTTTTGAGGAATTTTCAATGGCAAGCAAGACTAAAATTAAATTCAATCTTATACCTCAGTAAAAAACAGAAACCAACATATTATTGCATCTAATATACCTATCTGATTATTAGATTCCAAATATCATAAACATTTCAGAAATCATTTTTACATGCACCCTTAGGGATTATAATGAAAGACAGTATTTACCTCTTTCCTTCATGCAATTTAAAAAAAGCAAACAAAAATACTCAGTGAATGCACCTTTTGCTCATAATGTTTTTTTTTTTTAAAGTCTATAACAATTCTGTTTAAAATAGAAGGAAATGCTCTGAAAGGGTGGAGGATTTCCAAAGCAGATCTTTGTTTTAAAATCACTATGCAGAAAACACAAACAAGAGGTTTTAAGCACAGGTTTCTCCTATTCATTGAATTTAGAAGCAAAAACAGAAAAAAGAGCATTCCACTACTATGAAGAAGTGGAGGCAACAAATTATAAAGCACACCCATTTATTGCTCAAAAGAAAAAGCCCACACCAAAGAACCATAAAGAAAAGTAGTGGACAAACTTTTCTACTTTGTTTTGAACGGACAGCAGTGATTAATTATCTGTAACAGCTAAATATATACAAGGTTGATCTGGATAGCAATGACAGCAAAGATTCAGATGAACAGCAAAAATCCTAATCCTGAAAGGTGTTTTTATGTATAATAATTTTACAAATTAATATATTGAAGATTTGTGATAGCAATCCATTGAATATTGTCTTAACCAGTTAAATATTGTTCCAAGTTTCAATATTAGCCAAATTTATACGTATTTTGTTTTATTTTTATCTCTATTTTACATATGAGGAAAAACCTTAAGTAATACACTGGTACAGTTCGCAAAGTTTTATTTTCTTGTTTCAATGATTAAAGATCAACTAATGAAGGGCAAAAAAGAAGTTATAGCTATATCCTTGCCAATTAGAAATTATCTGCAAAAGTTTATAAAGTGTATTTGCTCAAATTAATATCTCCACTCTAGCTGAGATTTATTTTACTCATTGAAAAAGAAAGCTTTGTCACACACAGTGATTAATTACCAACATCTGGTATATCTGAGATGGGATTATTGCTTCTGCTATGCATCTCAACTTAAAATTTAACCCTCTTTATACGTGTAAATGTAGTCACTGAGAGGAGAGAGTGCTGCAAGGCACTCATTTAATGATTACAGTATTAAAACAAAATCATAAGTTCTAAAGATGTTTAAAAAATAGTGACAGTGTTTCATTGCATTCTCCAGTTCAAAAACTCTTCAGATGTTTATTATCTTCTCGCAGAAGATGCTTGTCTATATTTTATGGTCAGCAGTTCACAGAAGAGTAAATAGGTTGGGTGTAGAAGAAAACAAAAAAGGTGTTTCTACTTACTGTTAGGTGATACTGCCTCCATATTTCTGGGCAAGCCTGGAAAATAAAAATATTGATCAGCTAGGAGCATGAAACAAGGTGCTTTACAGCCTGTTGGTTTTGGCATAACACAGTATCCACCGGTGTCGGTCACAGGAAAATAAGAAGCTTAACTGAAAGGGTCTGCATTTCAGCTTCAAAAACCTGGCTAGACAGTTTAATTGAATTTTACACTGGTTTAACACACTCCCTGCCATTGTCAGAAAGCCAGTAACAGTTTTCTCTCTCCCCTTCTTCTCTGAAGGTTAGAAGTTTGGGAGAGTAACATGCCCTTAACTGCAATAAGTATTAATACTGCAAAACAAACAGAAATGAATTTAAATTCTACATTTTCTGACATTTTAAATTTACATATTGTTTTGGAAATTAAATCACAAGGTACCTTCCTTTCAAGTAGAAATAGAAATATTTTAGTATTTTTGTACATATCTCTATTCTAATCAAAATATAATTGTTACATGTAATAATCCTCAGTAGCCTAATGTCAGATGAGTTGTAAACAAGAAGCATAACAGATTGCTTTAATGTTTCTA
Organism: Theristicus caerulescens; assembly: GCA_020745775.1. Lineage (NCBI taxonomy): Eukaryota > Metazoa > Chordata > Aves > Pelecaniformes > Threskiornithidae > Theristicus > Theristicus caerulescens. The sequence continues at coordinate 86,300,526 of CM036583.1, read as the reverse complement.
TTTTTACAATGGCTAGCTTGATTTTTTTTTATATTTTTTTTTAAACTTGCCAGACTTGCACACAAACTTGTAAGTGGAGCCCATTGTAAAAAATTTTACACAGATATTTTTGAATCACAGCAATAACACAATAGACCTGAGGAATACATGAGAGACAGGAAAGAGGAAAATGTGGATCTTCTTCTTTAAACAAAATAAGAATGTGTTAATGATCAATGAGACAGAGGTTACTTTCTCAATGATTCTTAATATTTTTACAAAATTTACAATATTTCTGCTTTCTCCTATGACCTCCAAGCCATAAACAGACACAGAAATAGTGGTACTTTGTCTGTTAGCCATTTTAGTGTCTAAGAGAGTGTGCACAGTGTCTCTGATGGAGGTCTTTCACTTTTGTTTAGAACATTTACCCTTTTATTAAAATAGCTTCTTAATAATTTGAACAATTAGTAATTTGGCTTGCCAATCTCTATTTTCAGTATTTTAAGAAGAAATATTAGTTATTCCGTGGCTTCTACATAATATGCTGTAGCTCCAATTTCAAACATTAAAGCCTCATGACTACTTGCAAATGAGTACTATTAACATTTCTTTAGATTTCGAATAAATTTTTCGCTCATGCCTAAATTCTTGCCTTCTTTTATTCTGACAGAGCATGTTAATTAAAAAAAAAAAAACCCACCCAACAACCAGTATTGCAACTGAATCTCTCAAAAAATAATCCAAGTTTTTGACAGTCACCCTATGGCATATACAGCATGTTTTTCCCGGATGTGATGGAAATTATATTATTTATTATTCATTCCGTCAGTAACACAATTTTCTGGAGAAAAATCTACAATCTGTTCTGTGTAATGTTTCAACATTTCTCCTCTTGCTCAAATACTGCATGTAAATATTTGAGTTTTATATTAATATTTCTATAAAGAAAATGTGTGAAGTATCTCACATTTCTAACAGAGGAACAGACTACAACATTTGACAGTTTGAACACACTCGAGCTGTCTTCGAGTGCAAACAAAAGGATTTTCCTCCTTTGCTAACTTACACAGGATTCGGAATGTGATATATAAACACTCTTGAGCGTACAAAAATGTTGTATCAAAGACCTTGCCTTCTCTCTCAAACCTGTAAAAGGCTTCAACTGTACATGAGACTTTTGCTGGTTTAGCACAGGGGTAGCAGGCAGTTATTTATACATTAGTTCTGGATAGTTTTCGATTACCACAGTGTCCCCAGACTAATATGGTTGAAAAATCGCAATCAATGAGTTGTCATATACTGGCAAAATGCCACTCTGTGATATGACCTTTACTCACACAGCAGCTATTTAATAATAATAATAATAATAAAAATTACTTTATTTTTGATAATAGTTTGGTTGTTGGTTTGTTTTTTTTTTTCCCCCGCTCTGGACAAAAAGACATCACTTATAACGAAAATCTGTAACTCAGAGTAGGAAACAACAGTTGGCACAGCTCTTACCAAAACACTGGAAGAGGCACAGTCCCAACCCCTCAGCAGTGCTATCAAGAGGTAGGTTTTATCATCATCATCTTTAAGGATGTTTTAAGGCTGTGGGAAAACTTAAGGGAGGTAGGAAGAAGCTGGTAAGGGGAAATTGGCCAAGCATATTTCTTCATTCAGATGGTGATTCAGTGTAATACTTTTCATCGTCACAATGATCACTTACGAACTTCAGAAGTTGAATACAATAGTTGAAAACGGATGCCTGGCTAAACAACAGCTTTTTAGAAACGATGCTTTTAACTAGGAGTCCTATTACCTTGCATCAGCTCAGAGTTATTGTCTGTATCTTCTATCACGGAATGACAAAAAATATAATTAACAATCACTACTGAATACTGGCTTCTCAAATGAAGCAAAGAGGTTTGCTATGGAAGAGAGCATAACCAAATACAACAACCACCGAACCTGTGATTTTTCTTATTTATTTAAAAGTACTTAACCATGAATGGCCCTCATTTAAAGAAAAGCCCTTGTGGTATACAAGTACGATGGCAGTGTGATGAACTACATTAAAATAAAATTGCATTTATTTCCTGCCCCAGTGGTCTGACCTTACTAGCATTTAGATGTACCAGCACAAAAGGTGCCTACTCTTAAAAGCAGTGCCACCGCGGCACAGCTGCAGAAAGCGCAGGCAAGGTGCACTGCCCCGCACCTTTAGCTACATCCGCGTGCCTTTTGCCACAAGTGCTGGGCAATTAATTTTCCCAAATCCGTGCTGTTTTTGCTGCGGCCCACATTCGGTTAATTTGGAAGGGTGATTATTCATATCCGAGCCTGATCCTGCTAAGGTTGCCACACCAGATGAATCAAGGCTGGATACTGCGCATTTTGACCCGTATTGAATTTTATCAGGTGCTAATTATTGTTTTACCAGAACAACGGCTTAATGCATCTGTTGTTTAATTCCCACTTCCCTATTCTCAAACGTGAACATCAAAGAAAATAAAACACTCAATCTCAAACAGCCCCTGACAGCAGACCAGGACTCCAGTGCTCAATAGACAAGGCCCTTGCCACCAGTTCTCATATTTCCACAACAATGAGCAAACACAAAAACAGCACTAAGCGGCCTTTCCTCCTTTCCGCTCCCCTTGGCCGGTCGTCTGCCTTGCGCCGAGAGGGCCCTCGACGGCAGCCCTGCTGGGAGCGCAGCGCGGGGGAGAGGATTAGCCTCGCTAACATGCGAGCATTTGCAAAAGGGAAGGAAAAACCCCGCTACTGTATTTGGCGTATGAATAACCAAAATGCACGCGCTGACAGGAGACCGGGACGGGCCTGCGGCTCCCCGGGAGAAAATGTAGCTGTGATGAGTGACAGGGCTTTCAGGAAATATGTTCACAATCACAGACAGTGAAGGCCATGACCTAGATCGTTTAAGAGCTTGTCTTGTCAAATTATCAAAAGCTTCTTCCTCTCTGAATAAAGAGTGACATAAGTGAGTGTCAGAAAGCTGCAGGCTGACAAGCCAAGCATACAATAACAGCATGCACGTCACATACTTGCCGAACACCGCCACGGCTAGCGGCAAATCTTAATGAGAGCGCGGCTGGCCCAGGAGACTTGGGTCCCTGCTGGCACAGCTACTCATCTCGCAAAAATCCTTCAGCTCCAAGTCAGTTATGGTCTGACACGACGACTACAATTACTAAACACAACTTTTTAACAGAATCCTCTGGTGCTTTGTCAAAGCGGCGGCTGCTAGGAGCTGCCCCGCCGCAAGCCACCACAATAAAACAAAAGATTTGCCAAAACACACACTTCTCATCACCTCCGCATGGGAACTGCCGTGGAAAACACACAATGCTTCCCTTCAAAAACACTCCTGCACGAGCAGATGTCGAGACCTCTCCCCGCGCCGCCAGCGCAGACGGCCGCCGCTGCTGGTGCCGGCGCGGAGCAGGCCGAGCTGGTTAACTGCCGGCATCAGCCAGGCTCCCGGTAACGTTTACTTATGCTCACCATTAGAGGAACGTTGGCTCACCGCAGGTGTGAAAAATGGGGGACGCTGCTGGGGAATGAGGGAAGAAGGGGAAAACCCTTGCTTTCTGCCCAGGACCCCAGGGGAAGGGCCGAGGGCCCGTGGCTCTGGTGGCGGGAACAGGCCCTGTTGGCCACGAGGTCACTGGTGCAGCCCCGTGGACTTCTCCCTGCGTCACCAAGCCACATCCCGGCCTGCAGAGGTGGCCACGTCCCCGTGGCAAGCACCGGCATGGGTTCCGAAAACAACAAAGGCAGAAGGAAACCTTCTGGGAGAGAAGAGGCTAATGGTGGTTTACACAGCCAGAAAAGGTGTCAAGACATGTAGAAAAGATGCCAGCTGAGGTACCTGGCTGGTTCCTGGGAAGAAGTGCTGCTTGCAGGGTGTTTGGGGTGTGCAGACATGCATGCGTCTTTACACAAACAGGGCCAGCAGGCACAGCATGGCTGAAGAGCACCAGGGACCCAGGCACTGCTGGCTGCCAGCTCCCGGATGAGCTCAGGCAGCTCACTGAGCACCTGCATGCTGTTTTTTCCTAAGCATACAAGGAGACGCTGACTGTCCTGCCTGCCATGTTTGCCTCCTCCCTGCCACGTCACCCTGTTTATGAAGTTCTTTTCGCACCCTTGCAGCTGGCAGGTGAGACTGTAGACCACAAGCCTCATGACATCCACCTAACTGCCACCGAACCTGCAAAACACAGGACATTCACAGCACAGACATTGTCAGCTTATACATATATGAGCATAAGTATATATATGCACACACAGATATATATAGATACATATCTATATGTGCACACAATGTGACATGAGGCTGATGTGCTTTTTCCTAGGGGGAGCAGCAGACGGTCCAACAGAGCCGCACTTGAAACTTTTGAACAACTCTGCTACATGCTCCTCTGATGATCTTCCTGAGGAAAGCACATGAGGTTGAGCTGCTTCCAACACATCTCCATCTAAGATGACTCCATACATTCTCAGGGCTGTCTCAGGGAAAGTGACTGTCCTAACAGATAATAAATGTATTACCCTGAAGATGTTTTAAATAACTTTGAATATTTTCAAGTCAAACTAGGCGAAGTACCTTGAGCTGCCTCATGTTCACTTCTGGACAAAAGTGTGACTGTGGAGAGTCACTCTGAAACAGACTGTACACAAAAGCTTGTTCTGCATCCTTTGTGTTCCAGTAAAAGCAAGTGAGTTTTCTGGGAAAGACAAATTAAAACTTTTTGGAACGTCCAAAGTATTTGATAGCAACTCAAAAAAAAAATAGGGAATAAATCAGTCTTTTTCCCAATGCTGTATTAAGATCTGCTCTATGAAGGCTGCAGTAGAGTTTTCAGAGTATTTTGGAGAACATTGGGGAACGTTGGACTCATTTAGCGCCAGGCTCTGAGCAAAGCCTGTGGTCTGCCTCCAGCTCCTACAGACAGCAGAAACATCCCAACAGGCAGACTGATACAGAGCAGGTGCAGTAACTGGGCTTGGTAAAACACTTTAAGGTTTTTGACAAAATGCCCCATGGAGGACTCATAATTCTTTACAGAAAGTAATTAGCAGAGGCACAGACATATGGAGCTGTTATTACGCTCAGTTTACATAGCCTGAAAACAATAATGACTACACTGTGTCGGACCACGATCCGCCCATGGTCTCTAACTGTGGCCATAAGCCGATACCTCATGGAGCTTAAAAACAGGGCAAGCACGCATCCTTTCCCTAACACTCGTCCACACTCAACTGTTTTAAGCTCAGTGACTTTGCAAGCTGGATGAAGTTTCTCCGTGTTCAATAACCCTCCACAGATTTCTCTTCCATGAGCTGCTTCCGTCTCCTCTGGAACCAGGGCAGACTTTCTTCATCTACTGCATCGCTTGGTAAAGAGTCTCACAGGTCTGCTACCTATTGCATGAAGAGTCACCTCCTTCTGTCTCTTCTCAACCTAGCTCCTACTGCCTTCGTCAGATGTGCCCTACTTCTGGCGCTGGAAGAAATGATGAACAATTGATCCCTAACCACTGTCTCCTGTCATGGGTGATTTTGAAGCTCTTTATGGATCCCTCTGTCATGTCTCTTCCAGGCTGAAGAGTTGTAGCTGTGCTGAAGGATGCAGAAGAGAGGGACCAAAGTTTCACCTAGGTGTCCATTGTTTTCCTGGTGATTCCTAACATTTCAGTGGCTTTTTTTCACAGCTTTTTAACACTAAACTGATTTTTTGGAGATCATATCTCATAAGTCTAAAGTTTGAGTCCTGAATGCTAATGGCAAGCTGAGAGCCCATTATTCCATATGCAAAGATGGGATTATTTTACCCTGGGCATTTTAGTTTACATTTATTGCCACTCAAGTTCATTCACCATTTTATTTTCCTCTCCCTCCATTGCTTACAGTCCTTGGGCAGCTCTTCACAGTTGGCTCACAGCACTGACACTCTAAATAATTCAGTCTTCTCAGCAAATCTTGTCACCCTATTGTTCACCCTTTTCCATGTCACACTAGCATATCCTACCTTTATCCTCTTATTCCATGCCTGTTTAGTTTCCTTAAAAGCTTTTGGTCAGGAACTTTGTCAAATGCCTTTTGGAATTCGTAGACTATGTCAACTGGATCATGTTTACACACATGCTTGTTGACCTTCTCCTTTGAAGAACCCCAGAGATTTCTGAGAAGTAGGATTTCCTTTACAAAAGCAATCTTCAATCCTCCATGTATATCATATTTATACATCCATTCCAACATGCTGTGGCTATTGCAGTTTCTGGTAATTTGCTTGGTGTACACATCAGCCTAGCAGGCGTGGTTGCCCAGCTCTGCCTGGGACCTGTTTTAAAAATTGTAATTGTATATGCCACTCAGTTACCAATCAGACACAAAGCAAAAGGTTATACACCACTGTCACTAATGTGGCTATTTCACCTTCCAGCTCCTCTACAGGTTTTGGGTGATCGTTATCCAGTTCTGGTAATGGGTTAGTATTCATAGGTTAGTAGTAACCCTAACATTCCCTTCAATTTCAGAGAGATTCTCTGATGATTCCCTCCACAAAGTAAGATTTCAGTGTGGGAATGTCCCCGGTTTCTTCTACTATGAACGTTAGATGCCAAAAAATATTTTTAGGTTGTTAGCAATGGCCTTATCTTGGCTGAGAGTTCCTTTCATGTCTCGATCATCTGTTGGCCTTAGAGGCTTCTTGCTCTGATGTGAAGACAGATTTACTGTTGGTTTTGATTCCCTTGCGAAGTGCCCCTTAAACTCTTTTTTAGCCTCAATTCTGCACTTTTGCATTTAATCTGCCAGAGTTTACAATCCTTTCTGTTTTCTTCATTTGCATAGAGACATAGGGTTTTCAAAGGGTACCTTCTTGCTTTCCATAACCTCTCTGACCCTGCCACGTAGCCTCACAACCTTGCTTTTGCACTCTGCAGTTCTGCCGTGCCATCTTTCTTTCCAAGGATGGGGCAGATCAGACCCTGCTCTTACAGTCTGGCATTCACTGCGCAGGTGGCCTCATGCCTGTCATGCAGAAGTGCAAGAGAACTGCCTGAAAGTTTCAAAGACCGAGGTTTCTGATTTAAGGTGGACTTAAATGAGCACAAAAAATACATGCTGTGATGTTCCTGATAGTCTGCACAACTTAGGTAGGATTTAAATTTCGGGATGACAGAGGACTCATAATTCTTTACAGAAAAGAAAATTACTTTATGAGAACTGGCTTCATAAAATGTGTAAAATAGAAAAGGTGGCAAGAGATGCAAAGAAAAGATACTTAAGATTACAGTTCTGTCTAACTGCTTATCAGAAAGGGGGTGCAGAAATACGCTGTTCATGTTCTTTAAAGTAATGGTACTGTGTACACATTAGCTACCAGCAAAAGTACAGCTAGAATCATAGAATCATAGAATTATTGAATGGTTTGGGATGGAAAGGACCTTTAAAGGCCATCTAGTCCATCCCCCCTGCAATGGGCAGGGACATCTACAACCAGATCAGGTTGCTCCCAGCCCCATCCAGCCTGGCCTTGAATGTTTCCAAGGATGGGGCACCTACCACCTCTCTGGGCAACCCGTTCCAGTGTTTCACCACCCTCATTGTGAAAAATTTCTTCCTTATATCTAGTCTGAAGAAGAGGAAGAGCAAATTTAAATTTCTAACATTCAAATACCAAAGAAATAGTAAACTCCCAGAGGGGCTGGGCATCATTTGCATATCCCAAATACCATTGTCTATGGTGAGCCTGTAACAAACTCTCAGTTTTCCTTCCCTAACTCCTCACGTTTTGTGTGGCACCAGGCCATCTTCAGCAGGAGCTGGACAGACACACGAGCAGTCCAACGCACAGTCCCTCTCCCCTCACCTGGAAATGACACTCAGAAAGCAGTGAAGGGAAGTCTCTCATGTCTGACTGCTAAGCTGCAGGGTCAAACCTCCCACTGAAACTCAATTATTCTATGATTCTGTGATATGGGGATTGAACATAATGGCAGAGGTTACAGAACATAAGCTTTACCAGGTAGAAGAGTTATTCAGATAAACTTCTGTATTCAGTGAAAGGGAGGAGAAGGCCTTCTCAGGATCTCTCTCATTCTTTGACCAAATAGAAGAAATAAAGGTAGGGAGGAGACATTTAGAGAGAGATTAAAATATTTCTTAATGTCAAAAACCCTAATGTTTAGGGGAATCGAACAGGTGTATTTGGATAACAATCATTTAAGCCACATCTTTAGAGAGAAAATGAAGTAGGAATTTATGCTGATGTTATCACAGCTTGCCTTTTATCCTCACCTTTTTGAGTTTAAGTTGCTTTTAATTTGAGAAAAAAAAAGAAGCATAAAAGGTTAATTGCTATGTGCAGGACCGAATTTCTGGGACATGTAAAACCATAATAATATTATACAAGGTTCAGAAAAGATAAAAATATGTTTAATCACACTTTAATTTTCATCTGTGTTTTATTTTAGTAGATCATATCAAACTCAAAGGCCTTCAAACTACTTCTATCTTTCTCTTCAGTCGTTGCAGCATAAGCACTGCTGCAACTGAAAAGCCACAGGGAAGTTAAAGAAAGGACACAGCAAGTCCTATACCTATATTTATGAAATATGAGGACAAATCTTCATGTTACAGTCATACCTGAACCTCCTACTAAACTGAATTAAGTGACCTACTGCAAAGTCATTACCTTCATCTAGTTTATATTTTTAAAATTCAATTCAGCACTATCTATGTATCTATATGTGAATTACATACATTTAAAGACTATCTATCTGGGAAGGGCTTTGTACACAGACACAAAAGCACATGAATAAAAGACCTTTACAAGTGTAGTCTTCTGGTATCACTTACTCTCATAAAGCAATAACATCATTGCAATATACTTCTGCCTGCTCATAATCCCACAGATCTTTAATGTTAAATACAGTTATTAACCTTGAAAATTTTGCTTGTTTTGCCAGTCTCCTTTATTCTTCTACCAAACTTCCAATTGCTATAGCATTCAACACTTTCTTAAGAATATTAAAGAATGCTTTTGTATAAGAGTCTCCTTCAGAGGTGGAACATTCTTGCCAAAATAGTTCATCCTGTACAGAAACTTGACATCAAACTATTCATCAAATAGGAATGCAGAAATTTAAAAATGAGTGGTGAGTAGCTTTGAGGTACACCACACTTAAAACAAAAGTTCTAGTTTGTGAATTCTCTGAGCTGTTACAAAAAACTTCTGTTAATATATACATACATATTTTGAAATACTGATATAAGCTTTTACTTAGGCTACATGATGTTCGTAATAATTTTAAATGCTCCTGTTCGAAATCTTTAGATTTCTTGCAGAGCATGCAGTGGTGGTGCATGACATTACATTCCTCACATTCAGGATTCCTGGCAATTAGTACAGAACTGACCTAACATACTGCACGGTATCATAAAATCACAGAATGGATTAGGTTGGAAAGGACCTCTAAAGATCATTTACTTCCATCCCCCCTGCCATGGGCAGGGACATCTTTCACTAGATCAGGTTGTTCAGAGCCCTGTCGAACTTCCAGTGATGGGGCATCCAGAGCTTCTCTGGGCAACTGCCACGGTGTCTCACCATCCTCATTGTAAAACATTTCTTCTTTATACCTAATCTACCCTCTTCTAGTTTAAAACCGTTGCCCCTTGCCCTGTCACTACAGGCCCTGGTAAAAAGCCTCTCTCTGTCTTTCTTATATCTACTAACTTTGACTAGCAGTAATAACAGCTTTGGGCAGACTGTCAAGAGCAAAACAGTCTCTACTTGTTTCAAAAGGCATTCAGAAGAATTGAAGAAGTATTTTTAAGAAAGGAGATCATGCACTGAAGAGTGTGCTTCCATAATGGTACCCTTTAAATGACAAAAGTTTTGAGAAAAAAGTCTCAGCCAAATGAAGGCCCATGACTTACCTTCCATCTAGTCTTCAGTGCAGAGAATACACTGTATCTGGATGACCTTTAACATACTTCAGCATCCTTACAGTAATTGAACATTTTTAGTATTTCCATACCTGTTTTCGTGCCAAAGTTACTAATTCATTTATCCAAGACAACTCTGAATGCTCAGTAAAATATAATAACAGAATGCATGTGTTTTATGGGGCTTCCGTCTCCCTATAAAATAAATGGAAACCCTTCTCCCATTTTGCTGCTTAACCTGAAATAAGCAGCCAAGCATCTGGTGGAAAATAAACTGAGCACCCAATCTTTTAGCAAGATGAAAAGAGCACTTCCATATTCCCACCTGACAGAACCATTTGTACTGTGAATAGAGATGCAAGCTTGCTAACACCTCTGAAATGTTTTGTTAGGCACAGTATGGAGATTATTATCTGCACGAAGTACTTTTTTCTCTTCAGTGCTTGTGACATAGAGGCAGCATAACATAATACGAACGAGGAAGTAGAGCGACTGGCAACAGGACCAGAGTGTCCATCCAAACTGTATGAGCTACGCTGGTCTAAGTAGAAAAAGCTGGGTTTTGAATGACAGTAGTGAAGATGGATAACATCAGTGTGGTTCTCCTGGGATTGAGACAAAACATCAGTGGGTTCCAGACATTAAATGTTTCTATCAATATTTTTCTCTCAATAGTAGAGTACACAATTTTGCAACTGTTCCACTACTTCACAAATTCTCTTACAGTATATATGTGATGGGCCTGTCCATAGTGATATGGAAGTAGGGAGACAATTAATCTCATCATTACCTTTCTTCTTGTATGTTCATAAATAACAGAGGACTCTACTGAAAAGCAGGCAGAAACTAAGCTAAGGCATGTGAATATGGTTGTAGACCTGCTTCCTTATACGCTAATGTCAGATACAATTTTTATGCACCTATACTTGCATAAGAAATAAAGCGTACCATTTCCATTTTGTTCGTAAAGTACATTTGCAATGTAAAATACAGCAGTTCTCAATGCCTCCCAAAACCATTTAGACATTAGTTTAAACTTATAATAATTTTCATTGATGAATATGTGATCGTAGTGAAAAAAACACAGATCTGGAACTCTTGGAGCATCAGAATTATTCTTTACCTCTTGCTGGCATGCTTGCAGCATACCATGTCTCCTAATTTCAACTTCCCTACACCTCCCATTCAACAGAAATGAGGACATTTTTCACCACCCTAACTAAACTGGACAAAACTAAACTAAAGACTGAGTGTTTACAATGCTCCAGTTTGTTTTCTTTGAACCATTCTTCATGAAAACTGTGATACTGTTAGGTAACGACTAACTACAATACTTTCATATGCTTATACAAATATGCACTACATAAAATTAAAGAAAATATGAAAAGACTGTGGTTGTTGTAAATTCAATTTTTGACAGATACAAAACCAATAATGAATGAGTTCTTTGCCATGGGCTATACTCACATCAGCATAATGCCCCTTCATATCACAGCGATTGCAGTGTTTATTCCAATAGGCTCTCTCAAGACATTCCCTGAAATAGTGGCCAGGCAAACAGCAGTTCAAACAAAAACGTGCTGGGCAACTGTTCTGTAGATGACCTCTTCCTGCACACAGGCAACAAGGAGGAACTTTCTATGGAGAAATAAAAAAAGATTTATTTTAAGTGAGAATGTTTCAGAAGATTAAAGAAAAGAAAAAAAATCAAGAGACGAAATGAAGAAGAAACCACCCCAAATAAATGTCCACTGCTTACTAGGAATTGCAGAGATGTTATGTTTCATCAAGGAACCAAAGTGAAGGAAGACTATGAAAAGAGTAAAACTCGAAGCTTTAACTCCATGGACTCCCTGTACTTTCTTGATTTGTACTTTCTTGATTTGGACCTTGCATCAGAAGCAAGTGTTAAATGCCTAGTGCCCATGTTGTTTGCTCCGTGAATACAGCAAAAGTAATCATTAAACTGGAAAGTATATTTCACTGCGAGCAGAAGTGTTGGGTACTCTGTATGAACACTAATTTTTAAATTAAATTTCTTAAAAGCTGAAAAACAGAACCGTATCACTGGAACATGATGTACAGTATGTAACACAACATATTGGACTCGTTTGTAAATATGGTCTGTGCCATAGACCACTGCACTAAGTCTGGCTGGGCTGGGTTAATTTTCTTCATAGCAGCCTTATGGGGCTGTGTTTTAGATAACACACCAACATTGAGGCTTAAGGCTTTCTCTCTTTCCCAGCCGGACCCGCAGTGAGCAGGCTGGGGGTGGGCAAGAGGCTGGTGGGGGACACAGCCGGACAGCTGACCCCAACTGACCAAAGGGATATCTGTACCATACAGCATCGTGCTCAGCAACAGAACTGGGGGACAGAGGTTTTCCACAGTAGCTGTTGCTCAGGGACTGGCTGGGCATCTGTCTGCTGTGGTGAGTGATTGCTTTTGCATCACTGGGGTTTTTCTTCACTTACTATACTGTCTTTGTCTTGACCCATGAGTTTTTCTTGCTTTTGCCCTTCCAATTCTCTCCCCCACGCCACGAGGGGTGTGCAAGTGAGCGGCTGGGTAGGGGCTTAGCTGCCAGCCAGGGTCAGCCCGCCACAACCACCTGGCTATGCGCCTTGTGACTCACACAAATAAGCACATGGACCAACAAATATAAAGTGCTGAAAACTATTCTGGGGCCATAGCTGTATCTCTTTAAAGCCAGGTTTCCCAGTGACTGAATGTATCTTCACACCAAGTGCTTATGTTTCAGCTGGGTGGGATGTAGTGACTCAAAGTCTCAGGGTGGGTAACAGCCTCAGGGACCGAGTTTTTTGCAAACTTTGTTGTGGGGACTGGTAAATCCAGACTCTCATGCAACTGCCCCAACTTCTTCACACTATAGTGACTGATTTTTAAGCCTCTAACCCCTGGACAAACTTTTTGAATATTTGGCATCTATCTGAGCTGCTTAAAGTTATTTCCAATTTCATCTTGTCTATAATTTTTAACATTATTCATATCATCCTTCTTTATACAGATATCTGCTTTCATTCATTTACTAAGGGCGATTTTTGGATTCCTTATGCTCTCCTTCGTGAAAATACATTTGAAAAACATTTTACATCTTAAAACTGGTTTTACAATTTGAAAAAATGTTTCTATATTGTACTTGACTCTCTTTTTGCTCAGTTTATACTAACAGATTTTTTCCTTTATAAAAACAATAAAAGCAATGACCTCCACAAAACAGATGATAGCTAATTTTATGTAGTAAACTGATCTTGTACAAGCTATCCCTCAACCTGGAGCAACCTTTCGATGAAATAATAAACCACTGAAGCAATGCTTTTAATGGCAAGTACAAAAGAGTATTAGAAACAACAGCTGCATCTACAAGTAATTAAAAAGTGTTGCATTTACCTTTGGAGTAGGACAGTTCTTGGACAAATGACCTGGTCTGTCACAATTTCTACAGGTGACATTTTTATCAGCTGTGTAGTACCGCATACTGCTATGCCTCACACTTGCGTAGTTGGAGATCTGTGCCTGGGGAGACAAGAAGAGAAAAATGTATTTACCATTTGAGATTCTGTGGTTTAGTGTTTGTCAGAACTGGAAATTTGGAAAGGTCACTGCTGGTAGTGTTCAGTTAGAAATCTAACTACAATTTACATATCCAGGTTTGAACTGGATAATTCTGTTACAGAGAAACTTGCATTGTCTAGAAGAAAAGTATTGTCTTGTTCAAACTTCCACTTTGGGACATTGATTTTTTGCTGTTTAAAACTGAAGTTATCAAGTCTTGCTTTCCCTTGATTAGTCAAGACACTTTTACTCACTATGCTGTTTCATGATGAACCAGAATTTTTCCCAGAATACAAATATAACTAACATTAATTGCAAATGCAAGTTACACGTTCCCTTGCAGACATTAAGGGAAACTTCTTGGACAAAATACAATGCTATACAAGTCTAGACCAAATCTGCAATTTGCAATTGTAAAGAAAGATTTAAAAAGAAAAAAGAAGAAAAAAGAGAAGCTGGAAACAACTCTCTCTTTCCCAGTGACCTCACACATACTTTCCGCATAGGCAGACAGAATTGAAAATCCTATCTTCAACCTTTATTGCTTAGTAAACATCACAGTTTTTAAAAACTGACATAAAATTTCGGACAAGTGAATGGGAGAGATACAAAAATACCATTTCTCTTAAGGGAAAGAGTTTGCTAATGTCACCTGATTATGTAAGCTTTACTGAACCTTGGAAAGAGAAATCAGAAGGCGTTGGACCTTACAGCTGAAGCTTACTCTTCCTGGATGCTACAGTATCTTGCATGAGTACTCCAGGTTACAGCCTAACCGTACCAACTCCCGAGCCGAGTCCAACCTCTGGGAGTGCAGGAAGGCTAACCAAACACAGATGGCTTGTAGTGCCGCCTGTGGAAACGTGATTTAGCTGCCACAAAACAATGACCAGTCTCTGAAGAGAATGGGAAAGAAGAGCCAAGTTCCTCCTTGCAGAGCCTGTGGAGCTGCTCCGATTCCCGGCATCCTCTTCCCACTCTGCTCGTGTGCCTGCCCCAACGAGCGAACCTCTTCCTACTGCACAACAGCTCAGCCTTCGCCTGCCTTTGGGAGGACACTGCTAAGGATTCCACACAAAAACTTCAGAGGGATTTTTCAATCCCATCTATCTTGCTCTGCTTGTTAATAAACATAAAAATAAAGGATTACGGAACAATTTGGTTGTCTGTGTTACCTCTAAGTCTTTATTACAGATGGACCAGTCCACATCCACTTCTCCTGAAAAACAGAAATAAAATTAATTATATTTAATTTATATGAATATTTTTCTATAATATATTCAACATTATGGTTACTACACTTGTTGAAACTGATAATAGACTTTGAATGTACCAAAGCGAAGAAACTAGTTCTGTCTTCAGTAAAGAAAAGCTATCAACCCTGCTTGGCATCAAACCTGATTCACCTTAAAATCAGCACATGTCCAGCTATGGGGTGGACTTTATTTGACACCACCCTCTTGTCCTGCCGCCAGGGTATAAATTCAGGCAAGGATTTAATTTCTTCAGAGGCAGGGACTCCAAAGCTTCCGATTCTATCCATTTGAATTATCTCTGCCTGCACTCATGGGGATGCCCAGCTCAAGTCCAGAGGTTGTCAGCGTGAGAGCACATGGAACATGAAGTTAACGCAACAGCATAAATTATACTTTTCCTCCTTGCAAATTTGCAAAATCTGTGTCTTCAGCACTGCTTCCTAACTGCTGCATGCCAAAATGACTTTATGCATAACCACAGCAACTAAGACTGTAAGCTAAGTAACTCTATTTCAAAACAGGGTTTGGTAATGTGCAATAAATTGGGACGACACACTAAATTATCAGCTGTCACACCATAACCTTCTCACACACAGCCTTTGGACTGGCAGAAGTAAAAAGGAAAAATCAAAAAGGAAATAAAAGGCAGTAAGCTAAAAGAATAGGGATGCAGTTACAGCTGTTTAAAAATTCTGCATGTCAACACTGTTTACTTCTCTCAGTGTGCAAGACAGCTGTACCACCACAGCATCTTTTTCATCATTAAGGGAGGATTCATGTCAACAGAGGTGTTTGCCTTACCTATACTTTTATAGTAACCATTACAACTTGTGCACAAATTAATCCTGTGTGTTTGCACACTTTTTAATGCGAAGTGTCCCATCCTGTTCCCACAATCCAAATCTGAAGCATCTACATGTGTTATTAACACAAATCACAACAACATCAAGATTTACAAACAGTAAAAAACCCAGTAAAAATTTATCAAACTGATTCTGATTGTACTGTTCATTTCCAATAAAAGGCAGATGACTAGAAATTAAAATTATACTACCTATAATGTCATGTCTAACCCTTCATTTACCGAAAAAGTCAGTAATTTCAGCTGAAGTGTGTAATGCAATATCTGGATACAAGGCACGTCACGCAAACACACAACGGGTCCTTTAGGGCATAATACCTGCTTGCCACTGTTCTTCATCCAAAAGCTGGGGCTAATACTATCCGCTCTAATCTGAACAGCACTTTGAAATATTTCTATTTTCAACACTTACTAATGCCAACAGTGCTAATGACCATCACAGAGACATTAATAATGAATTAACTGGCCTATTTGTAAAGCGATTCGAGTGATGTGTCGTACCTAAGTCACGGTATGCACAGCAACTGGCACAGCCAGAGCTCAAATACGAGTATCGAACCGATTCTTCACCCAAGCATCATTCAGGATGAGAAGCAATCACCAGAACGAGAGGTGATACCATGCCCGCACCCCTGGAGACCGCTTCTCCCAGACTCTCGGCTCCCAGCAGAGAGGACGGAAGGGACAGCATCGCATCAGCTCTCTTCAGTGGAAGTGAGTTGTGGGTATGCCCAAGGGAAAATGAGGCCTTTTGGTCTCTAGTCATTAAAAGTAAAGAAACGCACTGACCTATTTAAGTGCATTATTTATTACTTGGAAGCCTGTTAAGGAAATTCATTCATAAAGAAAAAGATATTTGTAATTCAAAACTCTGCCCTGGCAATCAGTAGTGTGAGTGCCGTGTTTCACAGAAATGCACATGCAGAATGGTTGACAGGCTACAGATCAAAATTACCAGCGAATTAACTCCTGTTAATCATTAGGCATGTCCTTCCTGAGGACAAACCAACTAAGTTTCTCTTCTTCACTGTCAAAATCCCCTGCTTCACAGGGGAAAACCGTGATACAATGATTCAAATATTTCTAATGCTAGAAACTAAAGCTGCTCAAACCAGAAAATAAATACAAGTGATTTAATGCGGAATGAAATATTTCAACAAAATCTCCGTTTGGTGACCTAAAACTTAAGTCTAATTCACAACAGAATGTATGTTTTTGCTCACAATAAATTCTTCAGACTGAAATATGTAGGAAGAGTTATGCTTCTGCAACCAACTTGAAATCTTGCTTTAGAGACATACAGAAAAATCTGCAACGATTTTTCTCATTGACCACAGCATTTTGCTGGCACTAAATAATGAAATAAATCACAAAGTCTGCTCTGAGTTGACAAATACCTCCCCTCCCCCTGATTTAGTTTGCTTATTTGGATGAATTAACTTGTCCAACAGGCACTTCCAGTCTCTGGGTGGCTGCGGGTTCCTCCGAGCTGGCTTTTTGGCCACTCCACCTCCCACCAGCCGTGCTGCTGCCCTTTGCTCGTCCTCCAGCAGCAATACCCATCAGCGTGCTGAAGGCTCCTTTGTACCACACTCTCCCTGGTCTGTAGCACCCGTAATGTTTGTTTTCACTCCTCAATACTCAGAGTCACGCAGGCGACAGGTCTGGGACCGCAGATTTGGAGAAGCTCTTCCCCGAGGATGAGGACACAGTGGTGGCTCAGCTCGCAGCCCTGGGGGCGGACGGGCAGCCGGCACCCCTCACCACCTCAGAGTGCCCAAGGACGAAGCTCTCCCACCCCACAACCCCAACCAGCAGCCTCAGATCCCCTCCCGGGACTGAGAGGGTGATTTTGGTCAAAGCACAGACATAAACCACGTATGCTAATTACTGAAAGTTTCCATATTTAGCAGAACTGGTACAATGAAACCTGCCACCTGATGTTTTCCAAGGCCAAGCCAGTACAACATTAAAGCATTTCATCCTTTTTTCAGACAGATGCACACACACAGAGAGTGGATTTCTGCCTTAAGGAATGGACCTATGAGTACTTTATTTTTACTCTTAAGAAAGCAGCCGTTTAAAAACTATTCAGGTAATCCCTCTCAAGACTTTCCTCTGTTTCTGCAGAGAAGTTGCACATACAAAACTTATATTACTCACAGGGTCCTGTGAGTTTTCACAGTGTATTAATAAAATCCTCCCACAACATCTTCAACAAATTCGTGCTTTTATTCTTTCTCATCTTCATTTGTTAAAAGCAATCTCCTTTTTAAGATTATATTAATCTCTATAATTCAACTCAAAAATACAACTGACCTAGCCATATAAACTTCTTGTATTTATACTTTGAAAAAAATGGTTTTGTCAAATTGCAGAACAGGGAAGAAGAGAAGGGAAAGAAGAGGCCAGAAAAAATGACAGACAGGATGCAAAATATATACCATTTAAATGAAAATGGAAGCTCTGTGCAAGGTTCTTCTTTTATAAAGTATTACACTTCGGCTGTCCTGCACCCCTTTACAATAGGATGAATGGTAAGCAACAGCTTTGCTTTTATTTAAAGAAAAATTTTGAAAGATCATTGAGATTCACATGTATCCCTCCACCAGCATGAAAATGTAAATTTCCGAGCAGCGCTCATGATGAAGCCAGATTTAGGACCACTGTTCAATGTGCATTCAAGCCTTCCTTCTTTCATTCCAGAGGGGAGGAGGGAGAACGACAACCAGCAGTCAAAACCTGAAATTGCCTGGAGGAACAATCCATTTCCACAGAACAAAAAACTGACTGAGAATAAACAATAAACTGTTCAGAAGATTTCCTTATCTGCCGTACCACTGACATCCCAGCGGCCAAGCAGGCTACCCCAGCAAGACAGGGCACAGTTGGGCACAGATTTTGACCCCACCAAAAGTCACACTTGTATTTCACTCATCGGAGCTGGGAGAAAACACGTCCCTGTTCTCTGTGCAAGTTCAGCGTGCCCTGCAAAGGTTTATTTTGTTACCTCGTTTAACAACACAGAGAAACTGTAGAGCCTGGGCATTCAGCTTTGAAAAGAAAACACTAAATTTTCTAAAAGGGGAAGGCAAGTGGTGTCCCCCCCTCCTTCTAATTGGAATATACATGCAGACATGTATTTTATTTACTTTATTTTATGATCAATTCACTGAAATAGGCTGCTTCAAGCTGTGACGGTATGATATGTGGCCTGAAGGGCAAATACGTTTCAAAGCTGGGCTTTAAAAATTGGATTTTGACTGCTAATTAATATAGCACATTACAGAATAGAGAACCCTAATTACATTCTACTGTAAGACCTCTGTGGCAAGGACTGTTTCAGACATATCTCTGAACACTATTTAGCATGTTAGGACACAGCCTCTGGCTGCTACTGGAGTTACAAATAACATTTTAAAATTATAAGCCTTAAACCCCTAAAAATCATCTAGATCCACAAGAATTTCACATTGTGACATTTTACATATATCTGAAAATTCCTGTTTATGTTTGAACCAAAGTGATTCAAGTCTTATTGTAATGTAATTTGCTACAACGAGTTTCACATTTTTTTGTGCTCAAGTAGCCCTTCTTCCAAAAAACAAGGAATGGAAGTATGAAGTGATAACAACCAAGCAGTTGTTATCCCAAAACAGAAATCAGGATTCCCTCCTTACAGCAGATTTTGCAAAGCACAAGAATTCAGGTTTCTATGCACTAGGATGCATTATACATCTTTCTCTTCTAGGAAGGTGTATTCCAAGTACCCATATATATATATATATATGTGTGTGTGTGTTTATACACACACACACGTATGTCACCAGAAGTTTTTGAAGTAAACGATGTCTGCTTTACAGCCACCGAAGACTAACTGTGACCTGAAAAGGGAGCTAGTCCTCCTTATGCTGCCTAAAGTTCCTATTCAAGCTGCATCCAGACACAGCGCAGCTCAGGTACACGGGGCTCCAAGTCATCGCTGCTTGGAGGGAGGGAACAGCAGGTCTGCATGACTCCTTGTGCAGCCAGCAGACCTCACAGCACTGTCCTGAGAGACCAGTCGTGGACCCACATCACGGATTTCGCAGTTCCAGCTTCATCCCAACACGGACAACTCCCTGCAGGGTACCAGGGCTAGGAGATGCACAGCAGCCACAGTGGATGAAGCCCTCTCTGCATCACCCAGTTACTCTAATTAACCCCTGCGCAGAAGGAATGGAATCAACTGCAGTATTTTTCTTAGACACTTCTAGGGATTTCTCAACTTTGCTTTGATGAGAAAAAGGTGATTTACTTAAAAACAAGACACCTGCTGTTATAATGGATTACATGTCAATATCTCTTTAATGCAACTTTAAAAGAGATCCATAAACTCCCACAGAGAAATCAGTCAATGTAATCATTGACAGAAGTTCGATTTGAGAAATTTTCTCATGGCAAGGAAAGACTCTCCTGCCTCTCCCCTTCATAGCTTATATATATATATACACACACACACATACATATATATATGCACAGTAATATGCACGTATTTTTGTCAGTGAGAAAATACCGGCAATACTTTATTTTTAGCAACCTTTATCTGATCCAGCATGATGTTTTTGAAAAGCATCACAAAAATGGAAAGACGACAGTGAACAAACAACAAAACTCAACCCCTTTTGAAATGAATTAAAATGTAAGAAGTTGATTGAAGCAAAGGCAGCATGGGCCAAAAGCACATCAGAGTTTAAAAAGAAAAACACCACACATCTGAACAGTCCTGCATAAGTGAAAAAACAAACCAAAAAACCAAGACCTATTAAAGTAACTTTAAGCAAACTTAAGCAGCCATTACCCATGGGAGAAGACTTAACCGTCACTGCCAGAGAAGAAAAGTCTGACGGCTGGGGGCTACGACATGGTACTTATAATCCCCAGGCAGCATGTTCGGCTGGGGCCCGCTGCAGGGCTAGAGCTGCAGTTTTCAAGAAGACTCCCAGGTCATGAAGTTTAATACACGTGAATTAAGAGTATTTAACCAAGCAGAGATGCGCACTTTCGGTATTTAAAGCAGATATTAAGAAATAAAAAAATCACCCAGGTGTTAGCACATACTGCCTCTTTTTATCTAACATCAGGCATCCAGTACTGCATTTCAGCCATGTATCACTTTCTGTGTAGCTGAGTTGCCACAGAACTTCTCTAACAATAAATCCTGCACCTTCTTCCAAGTCTATGCCCTTTCCCATCTACCTCAACCCGTATATTCTTATGGCTATGTATGGGTAAGATGTTTCACATGCTAAGTGGGAATAAAAACATGCAGTGAATAAAGCAAAAGACAACCTAAGTCTGTAAATCATATTCTTGAGGAATATGTATACTATAAAATTTCTAAAATACATAGACACATGTTAAAACACAAATACATAGTGTGGCTTTTCTATTATGTAAGTACGCATAATTTTCTGTCTGTTTTCTGTCTCATGCTATAAACACTGCTTCCTTTAGTCTTGACCACTGCTAGTAATGTTAATTCACAAAACTCAGTGGCTCATGATTTTCAAAGCTTAGCGCAACATTTGCAGAACAAAGTAGGTTTTTCTCTCTTTTTGGTGGGTACAAGTATGGGGACCACAGGAACAGTTAAATTCATGGCATGGTTGGTCTACCACACAGTCGGGGGAATTCTTTAAATAGAGCCTGTCACTCTCTTTGCCCATCAATGGGATTTCCTTCTCAAACTGCTGATTCGTTCAGGTACACAACAGAGGAAATTTCAGTTAACCTTTGTTTCACCCCGGGGAAAAATCTGTCTGAAAAGTATAAAATGAATAGATTAAAAAAAAAGAAATAAAGAAAGAAAAGCTGCAGGGTTATTCTTCCTAGTGTTCACAGCAGTCAAAGTTAAACAGAGAAAAGGAGGCAAACATGAACATTTTATTCCCACCAGAGAATAAGGTATAATATATGATTTAGAAATTCCATTGTCTATACTGTGATTTCTAATTTAGAGATGGAAAGACTGAACACAAATCTATTGTTCTCATCGGGTGCATCAAGAATTCACTTTTTGACTATTTTCTATATGACTGAAAAAGGAATAATAGGTTACCCTGAAGAGAAAGCCTTTTTAGCTATTTGATTAAGTTGTCTTAAATACCTTTTAGAGTCAAGAAATCCTTGGTGAAGAGAAAAATAATAAATGCTAACTCAGAATTACATGTGAAAAAATGCATACAGAGATAAAATCAGAAGTACAGTCACAAAATAAAGGGACATTTCAGGATAGATTGCTGCCAAAAATGGCCTTAGACTGTTCTAAGTTATTCGTAAAAAAATCTCTTTTGAGATAAAATTATAATTTTAAAATAGGAATAATAATTTTCATTTTCTGGTGTCATTCATCTGACAACACGCCTGTAGTATTTACTCTGGTATCAAACTGAATGTTGCTGTAAACCTCCCCCCCAACCAGTCTTCTTAGGACTGACTGCCGGCAGAGCTTGGGCAGTACAGTGAAGGTCCTGGCATGGAAGACTAGAAGGTCTGCATGGATTTAGCTCCAGTGGAAGTGATATTCTGGAATTTCTTATGGGATCAATAGGATGCCAAGAATTGATTCTGTAGTACCGACTTCAACATCACCAAGGCTATTTCTGTATTTAAGTGATCGTTATTGCGCAGCAGATTTTGTCAGTCGCAATACAACACTTCATCGAACAAGGTCATAAGGGAAGCTGGAGGCTTTGGCAGCTGTATAACCACACAGAATCTTCATCTCTTTATCAGCCCTTGAAGAGTGGTATCTATTGTAGTTATCAATATTAACTAGTAGAGTCCAGAAGCCTAACCAACGTATACACTTTGTTTTGATGATTTGTACAGATTCCTTCATATAATCAGCTGAAATGGTACTCCATTAATGGCTAAGACCAGAGCCTGAAGATTACTGTTGCTTCACTTCCCAAGTGTCATTTAATAGAAAATCTACAGTTGCATCTTGAGAATCTATTTTGGCAAGATATTGCATCTTTTCCCACCAATACAGAACGAAGGAGATATAAATATAAAAGAGGGAACGAAGTCCATGGAGCCTTGTTCTACTGAGGCTTATGGTGCCTGATCTGGAAAAGTCACTGTGCCTAAAAGAAGCTGTGTTAAGAGATGTGCCAACAACATTATGCTTCTCCCCACAATGGAGAGGTATCCAGATTTAAAGCTCCTTGGAAATGATTCATTAATGCTTCAACTGAATCACAAACCTAAAACCATTGGCCATCAGCTGTATCCTAGAAAAACAGCATGGCTCTCTTGAAGCTGCCATTAGGATGAAATATGGAACTAAATTCCTGAATTTGAAGAATACTGATGTAGATGGATATCTGAAACTTGTAAAGCTTAATTTGGGCTCTTACTTGCCTCTACTTTTGCCCTAAAATTCCAAAAATCTTTAACCTAGGAAAAAAAAAAAATCACATTTCAACACAGGCTAACCACCAGTCTTTGGGTATGGGCTGGAATTTCAGTTCAACTTTCTTTCATGCTGATAACCTGGCCCATTGAGCAAAGGCAAGCTAAATCATCCCAGTTCTGACAATTCCTTTGCACCCTCAAGGCCAGACCAGACTCCCACGTAGTGATGTGGGAGGAGAACAGCCCTTGGGACACGGGAAGAGCCACCATGGGGTGTCCGGGACGAGGCAGACGCAGGGTGGTCATGCTGGAACAGCTCCGAAGGTGGCAGTTCTCAGGGCTTTCACATACTTTTCCTGGGAGCATTCAAACGAATGCTGCAGTGACTAACCTATCTCTAGAGAACAAAATATAACAACAACAACAAGTAGACATCATGGCTTGATTCTGCTTTGGCACTTCTGCTGTTCTTAAGAGAAGCAATTTATAAATTGTTAACACAACCAGACTTGGACCGTGGCTATAGCTTTTCAAGGTTTTGAAGTATCACACATCATGTGGTAACTTCACAGATACGAAGGAGGAAAACCCTCAATGCTTCTAAAGATACAGCTGGAAATGTGAATGCCCTTATACTAAAGAGTAACACTACCAACAAGGTTTACAGGTTTCAAAGTTAGTTCAAAGCTCAAATGTGATCAAGAGCAGTCTTAAATGACCCTAGAACAGAATGCAAGAGAGGCGTTTACACTGTCATTACCTCCAGATGAAAGGAGTCCCAAAAAGCCTGATCAAAACCAGGATGCAGGAGACTGCATTACTCTGACAGAAGAACTGAAGTTTGAGCTGAAGCTAACATGGAGACCTGGAATGGATGAAATCCTGTTGGATATATCCCTAGCTCCTCTTTTGATCTTCCTGAGGATTATAGCAAAGATGGAAAAGGAAACACATGCAGGAGCTCCTGAAAAATATTCACAGCAAAAGGAAGACTTCTACAATTCAGGAACAGAAATTAACGTCACTCCATGGATTTCCCACAGATCAAAAGGTGTATCCGAGGAAACCTCCCCATTTGCTAGGCATGAGGAATACAAACAGCACCCTGGGCACTATAGTGCCCCTCCATGCTAAATCTTCTTCAAACTCACATTTGCAGGGAAAACAAAGACATGAGAAGTGATCCAGTAACACAGCACTTTTAACAGTGAGTAGTAACAAAGCACTGATGCAGTTGAGGATGTGCAGTTATTTTACAAGAAGAAAACTCCAGTGTTAACACTCTGCTCCAGTTTTGGTCTTCCTGAACTTTTATGACCTTACTCCCATACAGGCGGATTCTTTAGTCCATACCTGAAGGCATGCACCACAAACACCTCTCACAGCAGGAAGAGGCCGAAGGATTTTCTCAATACCTTCTTCATTGTTTGTAAGCATGCATCAAGATGTGTAGTGGCTCTTCTGAGAGTCACTGTCATGGAGGATCGTAGTTTGTCCTGGCAAAGATGATACACTGCTCTCAACCCACCGTGAAGCTCTGTAGACACTTCAAAAGTAAAAGCACCAAACAGCATTAGCATGCTGTGAAGGCCCTGAGAGTCATACCTCCTGAGAATGATCTTACATTGGACTCTGAAGGGCAGAGATCGAAATACAGCAAAGAACTCAAAAGAACACAGCGTCCTTTTCAGTCCTCATTTTTTTGGTGTACTTTGTTCCACATGACAAAGACATCCTTTTCTTGGGAACAGGAAACAACTAGAATGGACTTCTCAACATCAGTCTTCTGCTCGCAATAGAAAACATAGAATTTTCCATAAACACATAATTTCCATACCAAGAGGCACAATTGTAAGGTGAGGGAAAATGAAGTGCCCTTGCTAAAGGACCACTAATTCTTATTGGCTAGAACAGTTTTGTCCTTGCAACAAGGACCACAGCAGAAAAGATGTCACTCTCTTTCCTCCTCTTTCCAAAGAAAAGAGAAAGTGGGGAAAAGGAAATGTTGTCTCTATTCATAATCAGCAAATAACCGTTCTCAATGAGAGAATTCAATTTTGGTTATTTAGAAATGTTTCAGTGGTGCAAGGGAAAAAAAGAGAATTTGAGACCTCTGATTTCATCTCTGTTTCCCACGTACACTAGCGCAGTGGTCTCGACAGTGGGGTGCAGGCACCCCAGGGGGTTTGGAAGACATTCCACTGCAACACAGGAAGAAAATATTTTTTGTACTGTTAATAAATAAAATAAATTATATTTGTAAAATAGTGTTTACTTAATCTTTTTGTCATCCTTTTTTACCTTCTATTTTGTGTATGTTTTATAATAGACATAATATATTAGTACAGTACTAGATGTATATAATTTATAAAGAAACAAATATACATAAGTTGGGAGTGTGTGCTCAAAAATTTTTTCCTGATAGGGGTGTGTGATCAAAAATGTTTGGAGACGACTGCACTAGAGCATGTCTTTTACTAGTGGCCGAAGAGTTATCAATGAAACAGAGTGAAGTCAATTTTCTCTACAAAAGACTGCGATGGATCAAAAAATTGGAAGTCCTCACGCTGCGTTTTTTCCAGATCCTCAAATCCCACGTTTAAACCATCATGTATGTTTAGTACACACGCTATCTTTCATTCTTTCAGCAGAAAAGCTGGAGTCCTTTGACTCTGGAGGAGGATGCAGTGTAACTGCAATTGACACTTAAATGGTTGGGTCAAAAGCACCTCATACAATACTAAAGAGGTATTTATTTACACTTTGAGGATTTGTCTCTGTGGTTTTGGTTTCTTCTCTCCCCCCCCCCCCTTTTTTTTCCTTTTTTCCTCCTTAAACAGATACCACAGCAATAAGAAAAACCTCACTTCTACCAAAAACAATGCATATCTTAATTATGCTATTGTGATGAATGACAACTTTCTTCCAGATCTACTAAATTTAAGTTCTCTAACAAGACGAGTTTTTCAAGCACTTGAGGTCCTGATAACTACACCCCTTCCCAAAGTACCACCACACAGCATGCAAGGGAAGCATGTTAGAAATGATATGATCAGCACCCTCAAGTCCCGTAGTGGAAAGGATGCACAGAACAAATCCTTTTCTCACCTATAGCCCCTTGGCCCACAGTTTTGGCAGGCCTTCAGAGAG
Organism: Theristicus caerulescens; assembly: GCA_020745775.1. NCBI lineage: Eukaryota > Metazoa > Chordata > Aves > Pelecaniformes > Threskiornithidae > Theristicus > Theristicus caerulescens. Next base: position 86,274,330 of record CM036583.1, on the reverse strand, counting down.
CTGCCGGGACCAGCCGGCCCAGCTCTAGTTGCCAGACTGTTATCTAGGCAATGCACTTTTTTTTCACACACTGAGCAGCTGCCCAGTACAAACAGGAGGGCTGCTCTGCATTTTTCAGCCGGGAAGGTAAAACATCATGTGTTAGACTAGCCCAGGATCACTGCAGTCTGAAAGGTAGACACTGAATTTGCTTAAGATCCCGAGGACCAGTTAAAGCATTTTACTGGGATTTACTCCAAAACACTGACACCAAAAATGAAGGCATCTGATGTTGAACTCACACATCGCTGGCAACAGCGTGGATGTGTAGAAGAAGTCAGAGGAAAAGTCAGCCCTGTTTCGCTGAACTGCAATTAGACAATAGCAATACTTACTCTCTGAATGCACTACTAACCAAGTTTCAATAATCAACAAGCATTAAACTAGAACCATAGTGCTTTTAGGCATAGATAATGTATCCTGTGCTCTACTTTTTACTTAGAGAGAAATAAAGTATAAATATAGTTTGTGCTGGATGTGGTTACTGCCCTAATACCTGTACTGCAACCAATCTGTACTCAAATTTAAAAGTCCTGTTCTATAAAAAATCATTGAAAAAAAATGCAAGTTGTCCATTCGGATAAATGACTGAGGGTGAATAAACATGAGACCAAGGAAGAAGTGCCCGAATGGTTAAGCACCATATTAACTCTGGTGGATGCTGCTCAAGTATTTTCACAGCCTGTGTTGATGTGCTCAAGATATAAAACAGTTACATGGGGACGCGTAGAGCTCACAAGTCTATATTTGATTTTAAGCATTTAAATTCTGAGAGTTTAACAAGCCTTTGGTGAAAATGAATCAGACAAAGACGTACTGAGTAGTTAAGGTGCGTATAATTATTTTTAAAATAGCACTTTAAGACATTTAATAGCACTTTTTCCTGACATTAATAGAACTGGAAGGCGTACTATACACAAACTCTTCCTACCTGAATTTAAAGTACTGCAACTGTCAACTTTTTGCTGTTCCTGTAGGAAACTGCTATGCACTTCATATTTATATTTTTTTAAAATTTAATTTGTAATGTTTTGTTTGATTAAAGCATTTTTTTTGTTTCAATATTGATTTTTAAACAGTAATATTCTTTAAAATATGCAGTTATTTAATTCAGCTCAATAACTTCATGTGTGGGACTGAAACATTTGTATTAATTCGAGAAAGCTGAAACATATTTGAAGTTATGATTTAAGTCATTCTTTTCTGATAAAGACTGAATAATCTAATCAGTTTAGCCGACATACTCAGGTGAAAGTCCCTTACACTGGCCACTGCAGTAGAGTTATGATTCTACTGTGCAAACTTACTGAATATACTTTCCATACTGCAAGTGAGGGCAATAATTTCTGAAATCTTTGATTCAGGTTTTCCCCCTTTGTCTGGACAAGAGCAAGGGATGTCTGAATCCATGATTAAAGGGCTGGTTGCAAAGCGGATTCTGCTTCTACCTAGCAACACTCAGAAAAAACAACTAGTCCTATCGCTGAAAAAAATTATCAATGCCTCATTTAAAATGTGCAACCAACCAAATTTCCTGAGCAGTGTGGTAACTCGTCACTCCTTTAAAAACAAATAATACAGACACTCTCTCTAACTCCCACCGTCTTTCACTAGGCTGGAAGCACAGAGGAAGGAGACAAGAAAAGCAACAAAACATCATGTCGGATGCTCTGAACCCCTCACCAGGGCACAGACTTTGCACCGGGATGTGGAGCCACCACAGATCTTGCAAAGATCAATCCAATTTCTAATAGTCTTGAGGAGCTGGGAAGCAGAAACACAAGGCAAACATTACAAGAGATACTCGTGAATGGAGGTGGAAGCATTTAACACGCAACTTTAGAAAAGACCAACTAGACTTTAGAGGAGAAGACAAAAGATGACCCACATCTACCTCCCGTCTTTGGCTGGCCATCGAGCATGGACAGGACCAGCACGCATCGGGCAGTGTGCCAGTTCTGGTGTTTGCAGAGGCTCTCCAAAGACACGCAGCAGTCCTGTCTTATTTGTTGTATCTTCACAGTGGAATAACATCCACACCTAGGCAGGTTTCATTTGGTGTGGGCTTCTCAAATGTTGTACTAACAAAAAGCCTGTAGCACAGAAGGGGTTTGCTGGCAGCACTGTTGGTTTTGGTACTGGATCAAGCTCTAGATGTCTTCACCTGAGCCCAGAAGAAACTATGGCTGAAGAAGGTGTTTTTGCTGGAACAACTGCCCACAGCAGGGACTGCAGTCAGCACTGACTGCACTGGTGAGGAATTGCATTTCAGCACACCACTAACAGAAATGCACTGGGACAAGTGTGCAACACAGGCCAACACAAAACGAATACGTGACCTGGCACTAAAGCCATTTTACACACGCGCCTAGTTCTGACGCCTATGAATTGTCACGAGGTTTGGCTTCAATGCTGAGTGCACATGGTTTAGAAAAAATAATCCAAATCTGTATCATCAATTAAAAATCAGACTTAAAATATTCTTCCCATAGACTCACCTCCTAAAATGAAGGCAAGACCAGAGGAAGAAAACTACTAAAACATTACCGCTTCTGGATGGCAGTTAGGACCTCTGCTAAGAACAACCTCAAATAATTTTATTTCAAGTCCTTGACATATTAGCAATAAAGAAATGGCAGGATGCTAGAGTTTGTCCCCCCTTTACTGTAAGTCAGTGATTCAGAAGGTCCAGTATGACTGAATTCAGACACATATTTTACATCTACTGCACAAGTTTGAAAATAATCTATTAATTTTCAAGCAAATATGAAGACAGTATATTTGAAATGCATTATTTGTACATTTGCTTTAGTTTACTCCTGTGTTCATATGAGATCAATAACTCGATGCACCAGGAAAAATGTGATTGTGTTATTATTATTTTTTTAACAGAAGTGCAAATGTAAGTATGAGGGAAAGATAGTTCGCAGTTTGTTACCCAGTAAGACTCTTCAAATGATTTTAAAAAATCAAAATACAGGATGAAAGTAGAAAGCCACGCACTCAACCTAAATGCATCCAAGTAAACAAATTATTTAAACAAGAGATATTACATCACTCACCAGCACATTCAAAATCTAAGAAAATGCGTGGGCCAAATACTTGCTATTAATCTGGGAAGGGAATGCACAACTAGCCTTCCTCTCTTCAAAATATAAAGAATGATAAATTAACTGGTTGCTTGAAAAGAACATATTTAAGGAGTTGTAGAAACACTCGTTTCCTTTTTTGCCATTGTCTCTGATGACATGCTCTTTGAATTACATACCTGCCTCCAGCCTTCATTATTTCTATGTTTCATTATAATGAAGATTATATTTTGACTTCCAAGGCTGCTCACCATTATAAAATCCTGCAAAACCTTCCTTTCCCTTGCAATCTTACAGTGCCATAATGAAAATGACACATAATTCTTCCACATATTTTTTTTACCCGTAACACCACCCCCTGCCACCACACAAAAAACCAAATAGTGTAGAGAACCCAGGGCCCATGAAGTCTACAACAGATGCCACCACTGTTACCGATTTCAAAGGGAATGCTTAGATTGCAATATCTTGGTGACCTGCAGCAGTAAACAAACAAGTGGAAAATACGAGTTTACTTATAGACAATATTTCCAGTGTTAAAAATATACAAAAGTGCTGAAATATCCAAAATGGCTAATTTTTTAGTCAAACCTCCAATTATTTTATGAAGCACCCATGAAACTTTCATTTAAATTCCTGCTCATTTTGAGTTGTACAGTAACTTGCGTGAGGACTCCCTGCACGACTGACGTAGCGTAAACGTCAGTGTTATGACACTTCCACGCTACATTGCAGAGGACTGCGCTCTCATGATGACTAACTGTGAGGAAACGCAAATGATAAAGCAAAGGCTGGACCGTGACCTCCTATTTCTGCCCCTGTCATTTTTCTGGCAGAACAGACGAGCCCCAGCGCCAGCACCGTCCGCCGGTGGAAGATGCCCTGGGCTTGTGGGCGCTGCCGGACGGCACAGCTGGCTCTGCACCTGCCCCTTCCAGACCCATCCCAGGACACCATGTCCTCTCCAGGCGGCACCAGGGGAGCACCTTCACCCTCCCGGCCACGCCAGCAGAGCGCAGCTCCAGCCGAGGGCAGGGCCCAGCAGCCCCTCGGCTTGGGCACCCAGGGATGCGGTCTGCTGGCACCCAGGGACCCTGTTGCTGGCACACGTGGATGGGTGGCTGCTTGGTCCCCAGTTCATTTTCTATGCTGACTTCCTTGCACTTTTGCTCAAGGTTCATGCTCGTATTTGCACTTTCAAATGGCGTTTCATGCGAGACTTAAGGTACAGTTATCACCGTGAGCATCTATGGCTTCAACAAAAAAATCGGTAGGGTTCCTGTTTAAAAAAAAAAGCAGCATTTGACTATTTTGTCAGGAACACATTTTACGTGCTGTGAAATACTACTTCTTTAGACCAAAGAAGGTACTGTAGCAATCCCCCTGGGTTATTTTGGGCACAGTTTCCAAAGCTTTTGCACACGCCTGCAGGCTTTATTTGTGTTGAATAATATAACCTCCTTTTTTTTCTTCTTTTTTTTTGAATTCAGCCATTCTTGCACTCAGACAAATTTTTAAAAATTAAGTTTCTGTAAACACAGTGTTATCTTAATAAGTTCAAATATTATTAGACTATTCCCCAGGGGAAGAAAAGCAATATGTTCAAAAGCAAGTGGCTGTACATTTTGCAGAAGGTGGCTATTCTGAAATTAAGAAATGCAAATCATTCTACAGTTTATGTGCCTCAAAGTAAAAATAATGATATTAAATTTTAAAAAGGTAGCATAAGATATTGCTGCTTATGCAGGAGCATCAGGATGCCAAGGGACCCAGAGCGATCCTCGGTCTAAGGTTTTCAATGGCACAGACTAGTGATCACAGGATGCTGGTGATACTCTCCAGTTACCCCTGGCAACCCTTCTCAACTGTAACGATGCTGCCCTACAATAGCTTTCACTGGGCAGCTTTCTCTTCACTTAGCTGAATGCTTTGGGACCATCTGCGTCGGAAAGCATAAAAGGCCAGCCTGCCTGTGGGCCCGTCACTCTGAACACCACCTCTCTGACCCCGATTAAATACAACTTTCAATCCCTTTTGTCCTCCCTGTTGACTTCTCCTATTAAGGGAGCCCTTTGACAAAGAAAGCGGAAGAGTGGACTAAGTGCCCCCAAGAAAGGTGATGTCTGATACTGCTCAACACAAGGATTAGCAAGCCAATACATAACAAAAGCAAGTTTGGGGGAGGGGTAAAGAGGAAAAGAAAAAAATGGTTTTAGCCAGGTCTTTGACTAATTCAGTAGGTACACAGTTCAACAAATAGCTATACAAGAGGCCTGCTTCGAAAGAAACAACTACTGGAGAACAATAATTTGAGGAGATACCTTTCAGCATCATGACACAAGGCCGTGACATTGACAAGAATGGTGGATATATCATTTGCTACCTATGGCTTTTTGAACTGAATTTTGTGGAGAGGAAAAGCACCAAGAATACTCGAGAAGTTACTTCAAAGACAGACTGCTTCCTACAGAAGGGTCTTGTAAAATATCTTAACTTCAGACAGGCAAGCTAACTTTAAAGGCAGTAGGATACAAAAACATGAGTGACAAGAACAACATTGCCTAGACAAAACCTAAATTATTTGCCACGCGAGAGGTGATTATTTCCAAAGGCATATACTAAAAACCTATCTGCTTTTTGGAATGTGCAGAGCATCTTTGTCAAAAAGAATAAACAGTTCTAATTTGATAAATTTTCAGCTTGAAAAGACCTGCAGTAGCAATGGTGTATCCTAATGTAACATGGCCTCTGAGCCTGAAATCAACGGTCAGCACTGGGGCGCATTCGAGTGGCTCCAAGAGCGCGGAGGCATTGGGAGCAGGAACATGGAGAAGAGCAGAGTGCCAACTACTCACACCATCCGTGCCTAACCTCAGCAGCAGACACCAGCCTCCTGGCCAGCACTCTCAGCAACAAAGACGAACAGCTGGGAGAGCGGGAACCTAGCTGTGCCCCCCCGCAAGACAGAAAATAATGCAGCACCAGGAGCCTTTGCCCAAGGTACAGGGCAGTAATTATTACATGTTTATTGCAAGGGAAAAGTCAGGAAGCGCCTCAGTGCAGAAGATGCCTCCACTGAAGAACATGAAGCCAAACAGAAGGGGCTTCTGTAGAGTGAAGTGGCAGAAAGGATGATCAGGGATTTTATTTCCAGGAAAAAAGATACTGCGATAGTAGAAGTGACCAGAAAAGAGAAACGATAGCTGGAAATCTATACATAAAACAAACCTTAAAAGAACCCCAATGAGTTCTGGCAGCAGACCTTATTTCTAACCCCCAAATCGGCAGTAATTAGCCTAGGGAAGCAAGCAGATCAGATATTTTAAAATATGGCAAAGCTACCCACTAGCATATTATGAAGGATTCCAGCACAACTGCTTGCCAGCATAGTTTTTTTTTCACACTACAGCTTAACCACATTTTTCCTTTCTTTACAACAGCTCTGCCTCCCAAAGCTCTGAAGTTATATCCATGACCCTTCCAGCTGAGGACCAGAAAAGACTTACTCCAGAGCATGTCAGGAACACTTAATCTAGTGGTGTTTGTACAAAGCATCACGGTGTAAACCCTCTCCTGCTCAGTCCTCTTGGTGGGGCAAATTGCTGCAAGGAGCAAATCTTTTCAGGCATTAAAAGCAAATTGGGCACATCATCAGAGCTGCGTTCACTTCCCAGCCATCAGGAAACTCTGCTTTTGCTATTTAGAACAACATCAACTATTGGCAAAGTTATTCTCTAGATAAAAGTGCTCTAAATGTCCTCATTGACGCTTGATCTGCAGAGGCATCAGCACTGCTGCCCCTACCTGATCCCCCTTATCTAGCATGCTCCTACCAGTTCCAATCAGGTAGTTCTACCTCATCTTGTTGAATAAGCAGCTGATCTCCAGGTTTCACTATGTCACCAAAACGTTCTTATACTGTCTTTAACACTGCCTATCTGTACAGCATTTTAGTGCAGGACTACTGTTACAAACATAAGGCAGTTGGTGGTCCTAACCCTGAGAACTGGTTCCGCAATACAACAGGCAGAAATGGGATGAAAGCATGTGGAATGAGCAAGACACCACAGAACAGCAACAGAAGGAGGTACAAAATAAGCATTTTTGAAGATGAAATTATGACAGGAGACATGCCACTGGGGTTGGTCCAGGCTACAGAACAACAGGGCTCCCACCAGCGGAGCCTTCTTGCCCCTCTGGTGATAAGCAACATATTCAAGCCCACTGCAACTGAGATTGCACTGGGGAGAAGCTATGCAGCAGAGAAGTTGTAACATCAAACTTCTCCACTGGCGTGGCGAGGGAAGAAATGGGGTCACATCAGCCATGACAGCTACCAGAATGGATGGCATTAGTCCAAACCTGCATATTCCCCCTGCGGCTCGGTGGCGCAGGGCTGGCAGGCATGGCGGAGCTGGCACAGTAGCTCTGCAGGCAGCCCACTGTGGCTGGAGCACGGGGACATCTGCGGTGAGCCCCACCGCCGTTCGCGGATGGCAGGCAGTGGGATCTCACACGCAGATGAACGGAGAGGACAAGGCACACCCTGGCAGTTGTGGATGGAAAAACAGAATTATTCATTCAGAATATGCTAACTACCATTATAGCATGGCAATCCCTCTTTTAAATAAAAGGTTAAAATTCTGCTTGCGTCAGTGAAAAACCTTCCTGCATGCAGCAGGGCCAGAGTTTCACCAACTGCCAGTTCACGTGGGCAAGATCAGCAGTGCACCATTCTCCAGTGAAGCTTTCCACTTCCAAAACATGTGTCTGGCTACACTGACCTCCTTAAAAATACTCCCTGCAGCACCTCATTTTGACTCCCAAATTGCACAGCAAAACACAATGTACAGTACAGCTGGCATGTCTTATATCTTAACTATATGAGACCCAAAGGAACAGAGGATGGCACTAACCATCAACCAGCAGGCAAAATTTGTGGCTCCAGAGACTGCTTCCAGACACCACTCCAGCATGGGTTTTACATGGGTTACAGCAACCGCTCAGGCACGGTTCTTGCAGCAATTGGGTTTTTACTGACAGCTTTATTAACATTAACTATGTACCTTTTACATTTTCTATTGAAATTTCATGTTTTATTTGGCACACTCAATTTAGACTACAGATGTATTTCCTTCTTCCTCTTTTTGTCTTTTTTGAAAGGGGGCAAAAAACATCAGTAAAGTCCCCAAATGGGCGCCACTGAAAATTAGTATTTCTCTATGCGCTCAAGAAAGTAATAGATGGGAACCTGTTTCTAATAGTTTTACTTTCTGTGTTATCTGGAGAAAAACAGATTCATACATACAAAGTGGACTGTTTCAGAAGATAGTGCTGTGAAAAATGAAAGACTGTTCCAAAGTAAAAAGTGATTATTTCAGATGAAATGAGAAGCTCCAATGTCAACCCTACTGCCTGAATCAGCAAAAAATCAAAGCTTTGCATAGAATAGGAAATTGGAGATTTTCCTTAAATTTACATTTCTTTTTGCTGAGCACATTTTTGCTTAAACGTGAAAGAACTTCTTAGAGACACTCCTAGTTTCAGACACTGCTTTTTGCTATGGTGCTGTAAAATGCTGCTGCCTGGGACTGGAATCCCATTAGTACAATTGGAAGAATTTATGTGTTAATGCTAGATATGAGCCACAACAGCATGGAAGCCAGCTATTTTTAAGACTTATGTCTATGGATAATATCATCTAAATGAAATTTTATTTTTTTTAAAATAAGATCTCCTCAGATGTATTGACAATTGTCCAACAGAAAACCCAAGGCTATATAACCTAAAAATATAAATTATAGTTTCTGGAAGCAGAATGCATCAGAAATGTAGGCAAAATATCGACATATGCGTCTCTGATATTCTGTGCACTACTACAATAAAATCAGGAAAAACTGACTCTAGGAATTTCATCATAAAACATTGTACTCTTTATTAAAAACTAAGTGATACATACCATTTCCATATATGTAGTATCATAATTACATCATTAAAAAACATATAGTTTTGATATGACAATCTACCTATAAGAGGCTCCTTCTCAAGACTACCCTGTGATTCTAAGCCTCAAAACACTTAAATTGAAAAAAAGTGAAAAAAATTATCCTGATCAGTCAGAAAATAGCTTTGCTTTACTCCTTAAGTACCGTATCTTCCCCCTTGCAAATATTATTATTATCATCCCTCATACCAGTACAGTTGTACAGTCTCTACTCTAACAACATGTAGACTTACCAACAGAATCTTTCAGTGAAAATAGGAAACTAAGGGCAACATAAGAAGCAGCAATATGATTATTCTCTGCAGGGTAAGATGATAAAATTATGTGTATCTACTACATGAACACTGACAACTCCCCAAGACAGACCAGACTCTGTAAGCTGTCTGGTTTTCAAAAAATTTCAAAAAATTAAGCATCCTCAGCCAGCACTATGACCCTAACCTTTTGAAAATAAACCCTTTTCTTATAGCAATTGTTTTTTTCTGGTGACTTCTGATACTTCTTTCTGAAATATCTGCTGAACTTCTGGAAGAAACACAAAAGTATGAGGGAAGTTACCATTTGAGCTGCACCTAAAAATACTGTGATTATACAGAGAAGCAACAGGACTACCTGAAAGGAGGTTGTAGAGAGGTGGGGGTCAGTCTCTTCTCCCAAGTAACAAGTGATAGAACGAGAGGAAATGGCCTCAAGCTGCGCCAGGGGAGGTTTAGGTTGGATATTAGGAAAAACTTCTTTACTGAAAGAGTAGTCAGGCACTGGCACAGGCTGCCCAGGGAAGTGGTTGAGTCCCCATCCCCAGATGTATTTAAAAGACGGGTAGATGTGGTGCTTGAGGACATGGTTTAGTGGTGGAGTTGGCAGTGATAGGTTAACAGTTGGACTTGATGATCTTAAGGGTCTTTTCCAACCTTAACGATTCTACGATTCTATGAAAATCTTCTCTTGCAAAGAAATCCCACAATTTGCAGTGGGAAACCAAAACCTGGTTCTCCAGCCTGTCCTGACAGTACCTGCTGCTGTTGCCTCTTGCAATAAATAAACCCTGAAGAGCACTGCAGGAGAAGACGCTGAGCTCTCTGGATGCGCATCCAGGGGTGTGCACATGCTCTCATGGACCTTCTCTCCTGCCAAGGTCCTGCAGAAGAACCAGCCTGGCAGCGGCTGAGATCAGGCTCTTCCGGGACTGAACTCACCAGGGGCTAGCGGATTTCCAAATCATTTGAAATTGCTTTGGCATGTGAGCCACTGCTCCCTTGCATAAGCAAACTCCAGGAATCCTTCAGGAGAGAGAATATGCTCACATTACACTTTCTTGAATAGATTAATAACTTACAGAAAATACTGTTCTATGAACTGCTGATTCATCCACAGCAACAACTATCCACAGTAGAATCTTAAACTATGGGCATGAAACCTAGGTTAATCAAGGTATCTTAAAAACTCAATGAAAAATTGTTTTAAAACTCAATCAAAATAAAACTGCTCTGTATTTGCTTCTTTGCTTTAGCACTATGTATTAATTGTGTATGATGATCTCTCCCTGTGCTTTTGTCTCTCTTGCTGGTAACCAAGTGTTTTAATTTTGTTCTGGCTAGTAGAAATGCAAAAGACTAGATTGTGGGTCACCAACACCTGCAAAGTGGATGGACAATGCAAAAGAAAGGAAAGCTACAGGCAAAGAGCAAAGATGTCACTGTAAAAGGTGAGCAAAAAGAACATGCACAAAGCAGTCAGAACTATGAAAAATACAGTAAAAGCACCAGAGATGCTAAAAGTGTTTTTTCTGATTGTCACCATCAAAAGTACTGCACTTTATTAGTAAGTGACCTAACTGGGACATAAACTAATTATTCTGTGCTTAACCCCATGTGCAAGCCAATTTGTTCCGTCATGCATAATATTGATACAAGTAATATTAAGCACAACAAACATGGAAGTTGCCATGAACACATTTTTTCTTAAGACTGTATATCCATCTTTTCAGAATTCACATACAGATATTTGTGGCAATAATTCATATCTAAAAACAAATAATAAAAAAAAAATTCCCTTTAGACTACTATTTTTAAAGTATTTCATGAAACAGAGTGGTTAGATGGCATTCCTACATTTGGAGAGGTCGTTTAAATACAGATTTTATATAGCAACAAACCAGAAGAGCAGACAAAGCAAAGTACAAGCTTGCCTGCGCTTTCTCAGTTTCCTCTTTTTCTTTAGAGAAACTCTGGTCCGTTCTTCTCTGTGTGCTGAAGTTATCAGAGAGATAACACCGTCGGGTGCCTCCTGGGGCAACACGAACCAGCGAGGTCTGGATGCGCAGGCGCTCTGTGGGACAGCAGAGGGGCAGTGAGGCCGCGGGATGGGGCACAGTAACCCTGTTCTGGGACTGGCAGAGTCAGCGGGACGTGGCAGGGGGCTGTGGGCAGCGGGTACCGCCGGCAGCGGGTACTGCCGGCAGTGGGTACCGCCGGCCGCGGCTGGGCAGGCAGCCACAGCCTGCGGGGGTGCAGGCAGCAGGGGCTGGCTGGGACAGGCAGACATCCACAGGCTTTAAGGTGTGAGGCCAAGGAGGGTGGTGTAGAGCACCATGGAGGGGTTTTCAGAACCTCCTAAGGGACGTTTGGGCAAGACGGAGGAGAAGGCAGGTGGTAAAAGCAGAAGCAGGCAAGAGGGGGTAGGAGGGGTGGAGAGCGCAGCCTGCCAGCGATCCCAAATGTGCTGGGTCTCTGCAGACGCAATCCCAGCTCCAATGCTGACCCTCCCCTGGGGCACTGGCAACGTGCGATCCAGTGAGGACTCCGGGCTGGCGCTGGCAGGGATCCAGAAGGTGCAGAAAGCGTGGTGGCTTCTGCCTGAACTGTGACAGTGGAACTAAGGGACGCCAGGCCAAAGCCAGTAGAAGTGGGTGCAGACAGAGCTCACCTGTGCGGTGAGCCAGGACGGAGCTGGGAGCTCCTGGGAGCACACGGGAGCGCGGCGGCTGGGCCCCGGGGGCCAGGAGCAGGCAGCGCCGCACCCGCCGCCCTCCGGCTGGCCTGGACATCCCTGGGTGCGCAGTCGAGGCAGGGTAACGCCATCTGGACACACAAGAGGGAACGAGCGAGCGCTGCAACTGGTCCAGCTGTACAAACGCCAGTGCTCTGAAGATGCCTTCATGTCCGCTGCCCACAAAGCGGGGCCGCTGGGACAGGGAGCGGGCAGCTGCGCACCCAGGGAGGGTCGAAGCAGCCAGGGGCCATGTGCTCCAGTGCTAGAGAGAGACTCGCAGCAGCTCTCAAGGCCTTCAGCACGCAGCCGACTAAAGTTTCCCTCCTTCCACATTACCTCACTTAACAATTTAGCGGCACAGGGCAGACTGGTGGAGAAGCAAAGCGATGCCACCAGCTCTGTGGTGGCTCTGTGGCTGCCTCTGGAAGTGCCTGCCAAGCTGCTGCCACCCAAGAGCAGCTCCGTCTGTGGAGGACACAGAGAGGAAAGTGCGTGGCGGGACCACCGGCCCCTCCTGCAGCCTCTTGCGCCATGTAACCAAAGTCTGCTACGCCACAGACGGCAGGACCGAGGAGGGAGCACAGCGAGGTACTTGGAGGGATAGAAAGCATTAAAATTACTGCAAATGAAGGGAGCCCTCTGAAGTCCAGGCTGCATTTAAACACAGAACTATTTTGCCTGTCCAAAGGCAGAGGAGGACAAGCAGCTCCAGGGAGAGAGGAGAGCACCAGCGCCTTATGCTACTTTGAGCAGCAGCGAACAACAGAGGGAAATGTTCAACCCCATCGCCTCCAGCAGCACAGGCGGCAGGGGCAGATCCATGCTTTTCTGCGGACAGAGCTGCAGCAAAACATCACCAGCACCGCAGCTGAGCTTTGTTGAGAATAACAATGCACTCTCCCTCGTGAACAGAAATAGAAAAAAAACTGAAAAACTAACCCCAAAACCCAGTTATGACTTCAGCCCACAATATTTGAACCTAGTGAACGGCATCTCCTTCTACCTTTTTGTCTCCTAGCCTTGCAAACTCCAAGAACTCTCTTACCTGACCTGGCCAGCTGAGGACACCCCTGTCATCTTCCCACTCGACAGTAAACTCTGCCAGGGCCAAGCCACAAACCTTATTGACAGAACTGCAGTGGCGCTGGGAAAACCGCACAGGGATGGTGTAAGGAGGAGCGCTTTGCCATACACAGCATTTTCTAGTGGCGTGGCTGTCAGCGTACAAGCAAGAGTCCAAGCTTTTCAGGACTGGGTAACAACTCTACATAAAAGATATTTTCATGGATGAAAATTTCTTTTTTCAATTACATTTTCACACTCCAAAAATTTAGTTACCTGCAGGAGAATGGTATCTGATAGGAATTTGCTTTCACGACACACTTGTAATTTCAGTATGGAGAGGGACAGAAGAAGTGTTATCAGTGATCTAGCTGGGAACAACGATAAACGGAGCAAGACAGCCCAAACGAGCGCGTGCAAAACTCACACTTGGAAAGGAATGTTTTTCTGCCCATGCTTTTTAAAGGTGAAACTGCACTGCTAAAATCCTCTCAGCAAGCACTAACAGCATATCATCTGTGCAATCAGTTACAAAATCTCCGATTCCAGCATTTCGTACCAATGCTGTTTACTGCCACATCCCCACAGCAAATTTACCTTTGTGTTCTTTATTCCCATTTACTCTTCTAATGACACATGCTGAAAAGAAAAGACACCAGTGTAACATAATTCAGACATTTTAAACTTTTCTCTCAACTATTTCTGAAACATATCTGTTCCATTCAGGCTTAAAAAAAGGAGATACAGAATGGGGTTAAGTGCATCTTTTGTCAGTAACCTATCTTCTCCCTGTGGTCTCGTAAACAAGCTGCTTTCTTTAGAAATACAGCAGACCTTCAATTTAAATTTATGGAAAGGCTGAACCAGAGGAGCCCGCACTCAAATAATTTTAATAACCTATTAAGTTGCGACTTCAGATTCATTTTATAACCATGTTCCTCAGGGAACAGCACTATCAGGATAAAGATAGAATTTTTTTTCTTTTAAAGATAAATAGCATCATTAATCTGCAACATTTCTTTTCTATTATCTTTCAAAATGAGGAGTTATTTTGTTCTGATCTTGAGGTAATTAGCCTTCATTCACTAGCCAGAAAATGTCTGTGTTCTGAAAATTAAAAATGTGTCATTAAGTGGAATTTACCATAATGTCATTTATCTTTATATAGTTCATCAGTGACAGCAATGGGCCTGGGAATCCATCAGCTTTTACCAAGGAAGCATTAAAACAAATTGAAAAACAGAATAATCCCAGGCACTCTTTAACACAGTCAAAGCCATTTGGGTAATTAAATAGTGGTATTTAAAGTTTTAATTTAGATTTTCCCCTCTGTTCATCAGCAGTCAAATGAGATGTTCATATTCATAACTGTTTGTAATAAAGGGTTTCATAAAGCAAACGGAATATCAATGCCGTTAAAATTAAAGAGAACACAGAGAAATCTTTCAAGTGCAAACAGGGAAGTTCATTCCTACTGCATCCTATTTTCTAAGATTACATCGGGAATAAACCCTCGCTATACCTGGCTCGCTTTCCATACTAATAATGTACACATTCTATGATGTTTGTGCTCCCAGTATTTACAGCTAACTTCATTTACCTTTCTTGTCTTTGAGTGTTTTGTTACACAGAAAAGCCAACTTCAAGAAGTGGTATAGTTTGCCTTCTGTTTCCATTGTTTTTCGATTGTTTGCATATTAATCTCAAACATCTTTTATCTTGTATGTTCAGCTCTTGAGAGGTTATCGTTCTGTTGTGCTCCTACAGCTATTGCAATGCAACAATGTGCACCCAGGAAACTAGTATGTAGTATAAATAATGCTAACAATAATTATTTAGGGATGCAAATAGAATCACTAATGAGCAAACCGTACAACTGTAATCAACTTCAGGGAATATTTTTTTGTGTGTGTATACAGGCAAAATATTAAGAAAATGTTTATTAAAGCTTAAGAGCATCCCAGTTCAACCCAGAATAGCTTATGTGAACAAGCTTACAGGAGCATCCTACCTAGCACCAAGAGGTTAGTCAGCGTGTACACACTGCTGGAGACCGTTCCTGTAGACCAGCTGACTTTGACCATAGACAGTTTAACAGAAAGACGATGGCTCTCCTAGGAAGGCCATCAATACTGCTATATAGTGAGATAAAATGCAATTAAATCTTAACTTCAGGACACAGCTCTACATTTGCTAATTATGCTTTAATCATGTTTAATTACGATTTCCATGGCAGGAAAACCAATGTATAAAAGCTTGCTAGTACCGCTCTTGCTAGATACTATTAAAGCCTACTGTCAGTTTTTACCAAAATTAAACTAGAGAGATAAAATTAAGTAGTTCCTCATGAAACAGTTTCAACCGAAATAAGTCTGACTAATGAAACTTTCAACAGATGTACATTCTCACCAACATGCTATTGGCTGGGACACAGTTATTTAAAATATGGAAAAAAAGCACATATTCTCTCTTCCGAGTGCAGTTGGACCTAAATTAGACCAAAACTGTCAATAGTTCAGTGTGTGATTTTTCTTCTCTTTCACATGGTAAAAAATGTTAAAAAGACTTTAGCTTCTTTTTGAATGAAAAGTCTAATAATTTTGTTCACTCTCTTTTAAATAAAGCAGAAAACCCCGAAACTATGACTTCATTTGCAGTGCTACAGAGACTTAGATGTACTTTTTTGCAGAACCACCTGAGATGTTCTATTTTTCAGTTCCACAGCAGCAGGCAATATATTAGGGAAGAAAAGATACTCTTATATAGCACTGGAAAGAAACATTAGAAACCTGAGTGCCTCTGGAATTTTTTGTGTATGAAGTGGAACAATATAGCACAGCATAAATTAGATACGATGTAAAATCAGCATAAGCTTAACAACTCGATAAATACCAAGACACCGACGATAAATCAGGCTGTAGTATTTTCTGCTATATTCCTATTCCTCCTTTGCTGAAAAATATTGTAATTTTTATCACACTTATAGTACAGAAAAGTGCAGTAAATATACATCTTTCAAGAAAGACTGGTCTCTAAACACTACTAGGTTTTTAGTAGTGTAAATTTTCTCTTCTGATAATAATGAAGTATTCCTGTTAATTATCCTTCTAAAATATCTTCCCAAACTTACTTACCTCTCATAACCTGTTTCCATGAACACCATTCCAGCAACTTTTTTTTCTTCTTCTTTTTTTTTTTTAAATTTAACTACATGCTTTTGAGTCAGTACTATGCCTTAGCTACCTCTGAGGCACGGTCATACTGGCATACTTGGACTTTAAGCTCTACAGCTCTGCTAGATTTCACTCCTTTTAGCAGCTCCTTTTGTTCACAAGCACACATTGTCATTGAAGGAGATGGGGAGCAACTTTCAACTTGTGAAGCAAGTAGGTCTTGTGAAATTATTCCATTTCTAATTCCTCCTATCCAGGCAGTGAATAAATACACCATTACAACTGCTGCAGAGATCAAAACGAACCCTAGAGTTGGCAAGATAAAGTCAAGCTATACACGAACACAATAGAAATACCTGCAGGACCTGCTAGAATTAACCGATTAACACCGCTTTTTAAAAATAAAGTTGGGTCACCTAAAGCCTAACACAGACTATTTTCAAAGGCATACATGGAAGGAAATGGACAAGAATGTGCAAAATTATCCCTGCTATGTAGCAGCAAAGTAACTTAATAAAGAAGTGACAGGAGATATTTCACATCAGTAGGCAGAAACCCCTCTGCCTGCCAGGAGGAGCCGTAACATCCCCCCCCGTAGTGCTGGCAGGCTCTGGAAAGAAGCAGAACCTGTCCGTCTTATACCTGTTAGGATGGCCAAACAGGTGCACGGGCACAGGAGAACAAGGGATAAAGGAGAAAACCAAGATACACTTCTACTGGGAAAACTGAAGAATCAGAACATTTCCACCGCCTCCTGCGCAGCCATGACGAGAGTGAAAACTGGCATCTTTAAAGTTACCCAGATGAGCTAACGGTGACTAGCAGCAAAGACAAAATAAATGCAAACATGTTCTTTAAAACGATCTCTATACCGCAATTCTGAGCAGCAAACTACAATCAATATGATGTTTGGAGAGTGCACCTTATCCCCTAAACCACCGGCTACCTATTAGGGTAACAAAAATAGCTAGACTTTCGGTAATGTGAACTCTATTCTTGTAACATTTAACTTAACTTCCTGTGTCTTTGTGTTATTCAAGGAAGTGAAACTCATGCATAGCATGTTTATATTATTCCCCCTTATAGTAGACTTGCAGACAATGTCAGGTCTGGAGAGATAAGAGCTGCCTCTAGGACATGAATTCTCATGAGGATTAGACAGCCACCATCTGGGGCCTCGCGTTTATCTGCAGCAGCTGCAGTCTAAATATCAGCGCTGGATAAAAACGGGTGCTGGTCCTGAAGTGTTTAACAAGTTGCTGTAACTTGGTTTCTATTACAGTTTGCTGTCTTTTGAAAAAATGGAAGAATAAATAACAGAATGACCTCCCTTCTCAGCAGAAAAGCGCCAATGGATGCTCACTGCAGCTCTGCGACCTTCTGTCCTGCTCTATGCCCAAAAGAAAACCCCAAATCACAACAGTTAAGGTGAACTGGTTTGGTATAAAGGCTTATAAAAAACAGGACATGACAAAAAGAATGACTGTTTTCACTACACTTGCCTATTGGCATTCCCTGAAGAGTAAAACTTCCAAATGTCTAAAACAGGCAAAACAAACGGGATGAGGGGCTGCAAGTTCAAGTATCCTAAACGTTTAGAGTTTTCCCTGCAAGTAAGGAATCAAAGGTTAATTGTCAGAGGCATCTAACTGTAAGCATATCGCAATCCTATCTGGCATGTTTTTCTAGGCACCAAGAGGGAGAACTGGCAAATCACTTGCACTTGTTCCAAGTTCTAGCCTGCAGACAAATAAATCGAGCATGTAGATTGCCCTCTGCTGCATTGGCCAGGCAGCAGAAAGAGCCCTTGCCTAGAGATTTTTGGTGCTTTCTTCTCTAGCCACTCTTCTCTTCCTTACTTCACTTATTTTCTCCTGCAGCTGCACCTTGTTAAGCAAATCACAAGGCACTACCTAGAAACAATCAATATAACTCAGTAAAATAATTAAGGTAATTTTTAAAAGGAAGTATTGCTTATGAAAAAGGTATTAAAAAGGTATGGAACAAAACAACTAGCAGGAGGAAGGAAAATTCTGGTGTGATCTCTGGGCATGCCTTTCTAAGCTGATGCTTCAAAATGTAGAAGTCTCACTGGCTTCTTAGTTAGACTTTAAAAAAATTGACTTTTAAAAGAGTTCTTTGGTTTTGTGACAAGGTCTGCCTCATTGCATTGCTATGGTGGTGAAAAGGGAGGATTTCTTACTTCCTTTGGTTCCCTTGTCTTGGGTTAGCTCTGCTTTTATATACATGTACACAGCCTGTGTTCCAATACCATCACTTAAAACAAGACCAAGGTTAAAAATGTCCATTTTGGGCAGTTCGAGAAAGTGAAGGGCCTCTTACGTCCATTCTCCACAAGAGGTGAGCAGCTCTCAGACTGGACGTGTGAGCCCCCAGGGCCCCACACCTGATCTAACCCAGGAGCAAAGAACAAATCCCAGCGGGAGAGAGCCTCCAGCCACTCTCTGTGATTCTGAGACAGCTCTGAATTTCGGTCAGAAGTTCCTGTTATTGAATCTGCTGCTGTTTTCCTGAAGCTGCCTGGAAATGTCCACCATGTCCTGTACCGAGTACCAGGCACGGGATGGTGAAGCCACTGAGATACGTCAGCTGAAGCAAGGCCATGCCAGATCAGCAGAAAAGAATTAAACATCCAGTCTGGTGCCTGGACAAAGCCTGCAAGCACCCTACGCATTTCTTAAGTAGAAGCCAGATATTTCCTGACAAGATGTTTTAGCAGGTGGCACTGAGTGGCCCACCACTACAGAAGAGGTGCTGCTTCAGTGCTGGGTACTCAGCACTATCCAGCCAGATGTGATGGTTAGGTATTTCGAAAACAGGTGCTGGGAACCAAATTTCTAAATTCATATTAAACCTTTAAATGAAGCCAAGTCTAATTAGGAGATCAATTTTAGACTCTTTTTTTTTTTTAAAGTATTAGAATAGGTTACAGATTTTGGACATTACAGCTGCGCATCAGAGGACTCTGTCTACCTTTTTCCTACCCAAAGCACAGGTACCATGGGTTGTCCAGGAAATGGGACCGAACCGGAGCATCTGACCACCTCGTACTTTCACGCCGACTGACCACAGTCCATTTCGTACTGAAGCCAGGATTCATTAGATCACTGCAAAAAAACTGGCAGGCCTCCCTGCTACTGCTGTGCAAATCCACTATCCACCAACTCACGGAGAGGCATGCAAAAGTAACGTTAACAGATGTCTTAGGAAGAGGGAGAGAAAGAAAACCTGCCATAGCCAGCAGACAACCAGAATCTCAACAGGGCGACTGAACCCCCTTCGTCTGCTCACAGCCCACACTCAAGCAGCTCCTCACGGCCACCAGGACGTGGCTTCATGCAGCTGCAGCGCTGGGACTAGCTGACCAGCACCAGCATGAGAGCTTCCTGCTCCATCTGTCCAGATGCAAATGTCAAAAACAATTTTGGATGTGGAGTAAGTAACCAACCTCTTGCCCTCTGGACTAAGAAGCAGAGGGGTATTTTAGGAAGACCTGCAAACATTATGCTTCAACACAGCCATCAGGCATGGGAAACCTCCCAGAAGTGAGAGAGGTGTCCAGTGTAGTGATGATGTTCATAGGACAAACTGGAAGAGCCCTCAAGCTCTTCAACCGAGAAGGTTTGGGACAGGAGAGCCCAAGGCCCACCGAAGGAAAGACCAACTTCTGCTTCTTCCAAGTAGACCCTGGAGCCATGATCAGCTGTAACACATATGGGGGCCTGCGGCAGGCCAGGACCCCCTGCCTGCAACAGGGCAGCCCCCCAGCAGTGCCCCCAAGCCGCCCCCGTGCAGCGCAGCCCTGCGCTCGCCCACCTTCTGGAGACCGTCTTCCCCTGCCACCAGGTCACTCTTCAATGGCATCAGCTCCTGCCATCCAGCTCACCAGATGGCAGCACCGGACTGGGGCCAAGAGGAGCAGCCGCAGCATGGGTGATGGACTTCATGGACCCTTGCTCAGTGGCACTGCAAACCTGCGTGGAGCTCAGGTGCCCACAGCAGTACGGACTGAGGCCCCAGAAACGCCTGTTTCCAAATACGCCCGTCTCCTTTCATAGCACTAAGGAGACAGATCACAGAATAACAGTAAAAAGTGGCGAATCACAGTGATTATGTATCTTTACAGTTAACAGCCTTTTCTGTTCTGCCTCCAAAGGGCGGGGGGTACCTGCTGCCTTCGAGGCATCCTGCATGTTACTTGGAGACAAATAGAGCTGTAGGAGCTCAGACCAAATATTTGTGGCCAACTCTTGTCTCCATCTGTGGCCAAGAGCTAGCACACAGGGAGAAGTACAAGGGCAGGGCAGGCACCGAAACCTCTCCTGGCTGCTCCCACTGCCGGCAGCTACTCGTGGGTTTTCTGAGCCCATGGAGCATCTTGTGGCATGAAGTTACGCAGCTTAATGACATGGAGCCTGAAGAATTACTTTGTTTCAAACACCAGTTTCGCTGGATGCTGCCTAGGTTCTTGCACCGAACAGACAATGAAAACTTTTAAATAATCCTCTTCTGCATACCCACATGATTTTACAGACGCTCTTCATCACCCTCCCATTGTCTCTATTTGAGGCCTCATTTAACAATAGGAATTAAAAAGTATTTGAGACTATCATATGGTATTGCATATATCCGGTTTGAATGCATTCGCAAATTTTAGTTTTGTGTAATGATAACATTTAAAAGTATAAATACATATGCAATTTTAAATTCCTAAAATTCAGATTCCAACTCCAAGAAATACTGATGTGTGCAATAATCTTCATTGATGATAAAACAAAAAAAATTGTAATTCTGTAACAGATAAGCCTGTACGTCTTACCTTTTTACCTGTTCTATTCTTGCCAGATACCCTGTTCATATGCTGAGTTTAACACACTTTTAACATACAAGTATGCAAAAAAAAGTGGTACTACTGTTGCATAACTGTATGAAGATATGATATTTGACAAGAAGATACTAAAAACTGAGTTGAAATTCTCTTATGCCAGCAATGCACATGGTGTAGGAGAAGAACAACCAACACATCCAGCTACAGCTGCCAGTCCTTACATCGCTCTGGTCTAGCCCTAACAGACTCATATTAAAGGCATTTTAACTTAGCGTTTCTGAGGGACTGGGACGTTGCAAGCAGACTGCTGACTCCATCAGCTTTAGACTAGCTGATAAACACATTCATTGGTATATTTTCAACAATTTCCTTCTACTTGTGTACCGTTTTAGAAGTACAAAAGGAAAACAGGCAGAACTGAAAAGCTGGCCATTGGTTTTCAGCACCAAACACTTCAGCATTCAAAAACTGCTGCAATTTGATCACCTCTAAGTACTTCAGATGCTACGATTTTTAACATATTTTCTGTTACTTTAAACATTGTCCTAAAACCACAAAAGATGAAGGTGAAAGTGAAAGGCCATAAAGACAAAAGGTAGCTACCACCGTGTATCAATTTTATGCAAAGCAAACACAGTTGATTACAACCTCCCCCTCTCATTTCACAACCTGCACTAAATAATGCTATTAAAAACCTTTTCAGTCATCGAGAATGAACAGATGTATGGAAGAAGTGAGCAAAAAGCGCACAGTTTGCTGGTGGGTATTTAACACAGAGCACATACCACCCATTCTGCCAGGAGACACTGCTGAGACAACCTGGCCTCGTACAGCGATGCTGCCGTGGGTGGCCCATGGAAGATGGGCAGCATGCATTTTCATGAAGGACAGAAGAAGTCACGCCAGGTCAAGCCCCCCTGGACGCACTGATCTCCACCAGTGCCCATGGGCAGGTGTAGGAGGTCTTCCACTGACCAAGTACCAGGAGTGCTCTCCCTAAAACCTTGGGTTTATTCCTCCAGACCTCCAGGCCCCGGACATGTTCATAAAGACCACCTCTTTAGGGTAAGGAAAGCTACAACACCTCCCCTCAGGACAACCGCGCTGTTCAGGAACATCTTCTGCCTCGGCCCCTCGGTCACCACAGGGATCAGTGGCTTTGCCCTCAGCTGTGGATGATGCTCCCCTGCAAACCCTGACACCTGTGCCCCTGGCATTGCCCCCACTCCGCTCTGCGCAGGGTAGCGGCCGGTCCCTCTCCTCTCCCCAGCCCGCTGATGGGGACCGCTCGCCCCTTTGGGGACCGGCTGCTTCTGGGGACACATTTTGGCCAGCCAGACCCACTGCTGTCTGCAGGTTTTAATGCTCTTCCTTGGACGCTCCCAAAGCCGATGAAGACGCGTTGAAATTTTGCTGGAAGGGGTTTTAACAGCCAGTAAACAAATGGTTCCCTGCTGCGTTTCTAACAGAGACAGCAGCACCGTACAGTGAGATCCAGAACATGTTCAGGGACGTTAAAAAAAAAACAACAAAAAAACTCCAAGCATGACTGCTTTAACGTGAGTGAAAGGCAAAGTACAATAGATACAGCAAGCTATGTACATTATTTTACCAGTCTAGGGCTCTAAGTAGACAATTATATGCTTAAATGTTAAGATTCCCTAAGCTGGCTTAGCAGTCTCCATAAAATAGTTTGAAGCATCTGTTTTACAAGAAGATTGTCTGTTTAAAAGTTGAAGAATAAAAGGAATGGAAGCACAAAAACATGGTTTTACAGAAAGCAACGATTCTTCTGAAAATAAGCAAATAGTAGTATAGAAGGGGCTTGCTTTTTCCTCCAAACGAAAGCAAGTTTATCAATATCATTATTAAAATTAAATTTCTAAATTTAAGCTTTAATTCCTTAAAATTGCCTGTTACACTGAAAAAAGAAAAAAAGAAAAAAAGGCTAAGTAGTGCTTCCCATGACTAAATGGATTAATTCTTTAGTACAACACAATTACTGCTCTCCACACAGTTTCAGTGAACATCTAAATAAACATCCAAAGCTTATTTTACGCAAAGAAAAGATCCATTCTAAGGAATAACCCAAATGCTAAAAAGTTGACGTTTTGTGTACAAAAAGAAAAGCTATATGGAGAAATGGGAGAAAGAAAAGGACATTTTAGGTAGGTTTATGGGGTGACATCTACTGACAAACGGATATCTTTGTTGAAGCCGCACTGTTCACATGCCTGTTTTATTTCTGGATGTCTTTCTCCAAGTAATTTTTTTCTGATGCAGGGAGCTTAGCCTCAGCCCATCTGACCTTTCTGAGCAATGAAAGGATCTGGCTGAGAAACATACGGTTCAGAGGAGGAGGAGGACAAGTTATTGTGCAAGTCAATGCGAAGCTAGCGTTTGCTGCAGAGGCAGGGAGCTGCCATACGCGGCCGCTCCAGGGGTCCAGCAACCCCCGTAAGCCCCTGGACAAAGGCTGTGCTGGGGAACGAACGGCGGCTCTTTTCTCTGTGCTCCGCAGACGTGAGGCTGGCTCGAGCCCGGGCCCCTGCGAGACCCGCGCTGCCCGGGGAAGGGGAGGCAGCAAGGGCGCCTGCACCGAGGGGGGCACGCAGGCACTCTTCTCCCATTACTGTAAATACTGACGCGGGGTATGACGTTTTTTAGTGTAGAAATGGTTTTGACTTTGATTTTTGCGAGGCAGGTATCCACATTTCTAGATGGTTACATAGTGCTTTTGATAGATACATTATGCAGTGATTTTTTTAAAAAAGCAAAAGCTCATGAGCTGTAAACCATGCTGGGTGGAAGAACAGGAAAAGTTATCCCCAGCTTCTAAATCTCCCTAATTTCTGCCACGTCACAAAAAGGCCTGCTGAGCTGAACAGACAAGGCTTGCTCTGCTTATCTTCTGCATGTAAAGGGCAGCAACCTGCCCTTGGCATAGGCTAAGCTCTTAAGATCTATAGTTTGGTTTATAATAAGCTACAGTGGATTAATGTTGAAACCGTGTTTTATATTTAACGAGACACACCTTGTCATCTATACAGAAATTCTTCTCTCTTATCCCTCTCTCAAAAATATCCTGCATTTCAGCAGACCAGTAGCATTTCCATAATTTTTCAATGTAGACTTAAATGGGGGAAAAAACAGCACTGTGTCTCAAAATCAGTGTAAAATTACAGCCTTTGAGGGTGTAATGTCTGATTAATTGTTGTGAAAATACAACAATGACAGGACATGAATACAAGTCATATTTCTACATTACCACTGTATTTCTAACAGCTTAATAACTAGCTCGCACACAAATAAGACTTAGCCCAGCACACAACTGTCTTCAGCTAAAGGCACATTACTAAAAGGCTGTGCATTATGCTGAACTCAGCACATTTTTTAAACCCCTCCTCTCTAACACATTTATCAAAATTTCTAACAACAAAACAACCATTGGAAGAATTTGGAAGGTTTTCCTTTTCCCAAAGAAGATGGTTCATACTCAACACGACAGCACAGATGAAGGATCATCATGTCTCTTTTAATTACTATCAGTGACTGTAACTCATCACAAAGTAAACATAATCTGCATCTTATTAAGGACAAGGAATACCTGGCAAGAGCATCTGGCTGTGTTGGCAATCTCTGACCAGCTGCTCAGGACAGGAAGACAGGAAAGAAGTGCACAGCTCTCTGCATCCAGCCAAAAACAAGGGAGTTGGGGTACCCCAAAATTAGGTCTACTGGAGAGTGCCTTTTTTTTTTTTTGCGCAAGAAAGGGACAGATGAGGTTCTGAATCCTAGGTAATAGGAAACCCTGCAGAGGCTCACCTTTGTGGGATATTTTAAGGGCTAAAAAGCAAACTAAAAAGATGCATTTTAGAAGGCACAAAAGCAAAAGGAATACCTAGAAGTATTTTGTACTGAGGAAGGATGGCTTGACTTGGACTAGTATTTCAATACTCATTAGAACGTGTGCTGTACTACATCATCCAGCATAGTACCCTCTGCTTTCACTGGCCTTTCTCAAATTTCTGTTCTTTCACTTTGCTTATACCTCTAGACCGTGAACGAGAAATTACCTGTTCCCAAAACATTTAGTTTAGAGCTTCATACACTGCAAGACAGTAAAGAACTTTTATTCCTCTGGTTCAAGGGAAATACTGTCTTTTCCCTACCTAATGGGGTACTTTCTAAGTCGCTTTTTAAAACACATCCTCAAGCACAGCAGCTTGCTGACATGAAGATACAAATACCCTCCATATCTAATACAAATTTCCCTCAAACCAGGACCACCTTATCCTTGAAAGCAAGATGCTGAATTCATCAGGTTTGTATTCTACACTGCTTACAGAGATTTCTTCAATTCCATTAATGCCAATAAAAGAAACAAAAGTTCTGCAGATAAGCATGTGTTGCTTGTTTTCTTATGTTAGGGCACCCTTACATTGAAGGCAAGCGGTAAGTTCTGCCAACTGTACTTAACGTGTTTGTAAAACCATAAAGATTAAACAGTATAATGTTATAAATCCTATTACAGTATATAATCTCTAAATTACATTCAAGTGGATAAAAAAATACACAGCTTGTTAATGAACTTTACATTTTCATAACACCATTTACACTGCATAGAAGAATTCCGTTACTTTGGATGAAAAGTTTATGAAAATCCATTTCTCATGGCTATTAAGCGCAGAGGATTCTGTTTGTCCTGGGAATCCATTCCCCTGAAAATGTCGGCCTCAGAAAGGGGAGATTTCCTCACACGCGTCCCTTTTACCTTCTCTGGGTTTTCGCACAGCACCTTGCACGGGAGCAAGAAGTAAAAAGGAGGTGGCTATTCAGAGGGGTGCAGAACAGAGACCTGGAGCACTGGGAGCCCCGCCACGGCCCCCTCCCTGGCAATCGGGAGAGGGTATCGACAGCACCAAGCCTGAGGAGGACAGCGAGGCACAGGGGTGGCAAAACGCGGACGCTGCCGGGCAGAGCAGCCACCAGCCGGCCCCGTCCCAGCTGCCTGCAGCCTCCCCGATGGAAAAATGACTTTCTCTTCCTGCCGGGATGTCAGGGAACAGCAAGGGTGAGAGCTGTGCAAAGCACTATTGTGTGAAAAGGAAAAAAAAGTATCTTTGTCTGTGGTGGAGGCTCAAAACAGAGGAAGCCGAAGTTTCAGAAACAGCTTTTTTGCAACGGATGAATGAGTTTTCCCGATCCCCTATAAATAACATGGAAACTAATGTAAATCTGTGAAGCCACAAAGCCCCACCAGTGCCTCCTGGGTGGATTTTTAAGGCATCAGGTTGTAAAGCTGCAACTTTCTGACCAACAGCAGAAGTAACATAATTTCATCTGAAGAACCGTATTTACCAAAACCCATGAAGTTTTACAACAGTTTCACACCAATTGAGCAAACAAACCTTAAGCAGTAAAAATCAGCAATTCTGAATATAGAATACACAGGAGATAGCATGCTGCTTTATGAGCAAGGGGTTGTAAAATCCTAGTAACATTATTTTTACTAGTAAAATTGTTAGAAAAAATAAGCAAAATTACTTTCAAACAAATGTTAAGGTTGCAATCACTTTTCTAATCATCAATATGTGCTAGCATCAGTAAAAATACGAGAGTATGAGGAAAACTGCAAAAGGAAAACATCCCCTTGTCAGATTCAAACTGCAAAACAATAAAAGGGTACTAACAATAATCTATAGCTATGTGTTATTACAGTATAGCCCTTCTTACCTTGGATGCTCAGATAAGTATGTTCAACTAAAGAAATTCAAACTACATAAACATTTACTGTAATACTACTCGTGTAGACTAAAAAAATGGTATCACAAAAACAAATCAATGGAAAAACACTTCACCGGTGACATTTTAACAAGGCCCACCATAACTGAGTTATGCAGCCATGAATTTTGTTACGGTGTTCACCTTGCCCTCCATACTGTAATTCAGTTTATAAAATAAGGCATGCCTGTCGTCATAACTTTGAGAAGAGCATTTGAAGGATCTGGCATCCTTGAGTCTGCAACAAGACGATTTGAATGTGGGAGTTAACAAATTCATCTCAAATTCCTTAACTCCACAGGTTTGAAGCTTTTTAATTTTTCTCCAAGAGGCCACGGAATTCAGCATTTCTCAACAGAAAGTGTGATTTTGCTGCAGCCAGACATCTGTCATGTTTTGTCCCCAGGCAGCTGCCTCTCACTCTCCATCCTCCCCATGTGGGAGACGCCACGGGCACACAGCGAACGCCCCTTGCAGTGACACACAGAGCTAGGCACTGGGACGTAAGAGACCGGAGCTGCAAACCCCAGCCTTGTCTTCCAGCAAGCAGAAGGCAGCATTCCCAGGCTGGAAACCCGGGTGCCTGGGCTCTGGGAATGGGAACATAAGCAGTGTAGCGAGCGGCAACACACCATCCTATGTGCTCACAGGACCAAGGAGACTCGGAGCAGACAGAGGGCACGGGTACTGCTGCGGGGGCCCAGACCAGGCTGCCTGCAAGGCTTTTCAAGGCTGTGGAGCTGTGTCTGGCCAGACTTTCAGCTCCTGTTTCTGCCTGGTACTGTCTCTTGCAATCTGCGGAAGGAGAGGCAGGTTACAGTCCCCTGGAACTCTGTGCCACGTGGGCTTTTAAGGCATCGTTTTCATCTGCCTGCCTGTTCATGGGCTCAGGGCAACACTGCAAAACCATTCTCTTGGCAGGCTCAATCTGATCCTCTGGCTGAAATCGAAGGAGGGCTAAGAAGGGGGATGAGAAAGGTCGGGGAAGGAAATGGAGGTGAGGGAAAGAGTGCCAGCAGGAACGTGAGTCTGGGATTTCATAAGAGGTTCAGGACGGAGCCAAACCGGGTATGAGGCACAGCCATACGGACACCTCCCTTACCTCACTCTGGGCATCCATCAGAATGAAAATACTAATATTTATGGTCCAACTGCCAATCCAATGGCTACAGAAGTTGGTGGCGTGACTGAGAGATAAGGGAATCAATGATTGACTCTAATTGTTTATTTGGTGCCACTTACTTCAGCTTTTTAACCTCCCAGTCCTATTCTATGGCTCTGTGACTGGTCAAATAACTGCACATCCCACACACCCCTTGCTTATCAGCTACCCTAACAATATTCTGGAGTAGGACCATAAAAATATTTTTGCTGGTCCGATTTGCCTTTTGTCTCTTTTATAATTCTTAGTGGCAGTTTTATGTAGCATGTAGCTAGACTCCAGTTCCTTGAAAAAATTAGAAGGAAGGACCTCTACAGAGCATTATCTCTTCTCTGTGCTGTGAACAGGCTGAAGCTTTCAGTTAAAAGGGGTGGTAAAATGATATTCTTCCAGTCATCATTAGAGAAGGATGGCATTTCTCAGTACCCATAGACAACTCGAGCTGACCTTGCAGAAGCATCACCGGCATGTGGTTCAAAGCGCTGGGTGAAAGAGTGTCTCGGGTAAAACTGTCTCATCTGCTAGATTATCAAAACACAGCCTGTCCAGTAAATCCAGAGGAAACTCTCTCCTGATCAAGTTTCTGAAACTCCTTAACGCTGAGACCATACCCACATGTCTGCTGAGCAGGGCAGGCACTGGCTCAGGAGACCTTCCCCTGGGGAGGAGGACTTCGTCCTCCGCCGACTCCCGCACTGTAAGCCTGGCACCTTCGCAGACAGACCGACTGAGGCAGAGGTGGTTGGCTGCTGAGGGAAGCTGCAATAACAGAATCAACACCAGAAGAACGACCTGCTCCTGCCCAGCCACAGTTGCGATGTGGGTCGGGAGGGCTTTGACATGAGCAGCAGACCCAGGGATGTCAAGGTACTCCCAGCTCTGCTGCAAAGAGACGACACCTGGGCAGTTCATCCCATATGTTCTGTAATCTGAACACAACTGTGGAATGCAGAGGGATTGTGTGCCAGCAGGTGTTTTTCACCCCTCTTGCCAAAGAAGGACCATGGGACAGCAGAGAGGCCTGAAGGAAACCACTATCTTCCTCCCCTTCTGCAACTGGGCTCTGCTTGCTTCCCAAAAATGTAAATTTTCATGGAAGCATGAGAATGAGCTCAAGGTCCTTTGGATTTCTCTGGACTTCATCTTCATGGCATGAATGGCAAAACACGGTACCACAGCTGGCAGACATCACTACCAGCCAGTTGAGGCTCTCCAGGCGATGCGCAGGCATCGCAAACGTGGCCGGCAACAAGGTGCTGTGGGACCTGGCTTAATCCCCCTGCCACGCACCTCAGCAACCACAACACCATCGCATGGCGAGGGTGTCCCACAGGTTTCAAGCAGAAGAATAAGTACGCAAGGAATAGGATTGCCCCCAAAAGACAGTTTCACTGTTTTTCTCCTAGCATTGCCTGAAAAAGGAAGTAAACACGTTCCAAAAAATGATAATTGAAGCACAAATACTAAATTCAAGTACTAGTTATGGATTGTATGAGGCTGCTTAAAGTTTTAACATCACTGCATAAAATGAAAACATTACTATAAAAATTTAGTCAAACAGCAGATTTTGCAATTTTTTTCTTCAGTGTTAAGTATACAAAGTACAACATAGATGTACTTGTTTAACTTTGACTTTATGACTTATGCAAAGCATCACCTATTATTCCAGTGCAAGTCTCCTTAAATAAACTTTTCTAAGACATTGTGAAAATGGAGGTTGTGGATTAGCGAGCAGCGAAAGATGAGGTCATCTAGGCCTATTGAAATAGCGTTTTGAGACCTCGCGGACCAACAATAGCAGAACTTCAGCAAATCCTCTGAAGTACACCCCCTTGTTTTCCACGCAGCCTGGATTAGTCTTGAGCTTCTAGATCTAAAAATACAATAACCCTTTCACTCATATATAATAAAGAGAAATAGACTATACTAAAAAAAAAAAAACCTAATAGGTTTATTTACATGCCCAGCACATAGAACTCTTCTGTATTTACAATACAGAGGGCAAAACAATACAAAACAAATGGCAATTCAAAAAAAATGTTTTTTTTTTTCCAAGCTGTTTGGACGTGGTTTGCCATTTTCACAGTGGTGTAAAATATGAGGCATTCATGTCTCAAACTGACAAATGCACAGGCCTCTAGTACTATCAAGGCTGTATTTGAACAAATCTAGTTTTTAGGAGAATGTAATAACATAAGAATAAACAAACTCACATGTGCAATTGAGTCCACCAAAAATTCCTGAAAACATGCAGAAGAAAAAGCTGAACACCAAGGGCTGCTCTCCTAATTTACAGTTACTTTTGCTAGAAACTGAGGTTGTGTCTGGGGGCAGATCCCACAGGGAAGCAGGGAAGGAATAATTTTCCTTCCAGCAGGGAAGGAATAATTTTGCTACCGATCTCAGTGACAGGAAGATCAAGCTGATAATAGACTGTGATTTTTATATAAATGCATATTTGACATTTCAAAGCCTCTGGAAAAGAATGGAACTTATGACTCTACTTGAGTTTTCCAAGGTGTTCTGGCAACAGGAAAAAAGGAAAGCAACTCCACAGGTAGGCTATAAATTACACTTGGTTTGTGCCGTTGAAGAGGAAGGATGAGGGGCTCCACTTAGCACAACAAAACGTGAGGGTAGGGCATTTCCACGCCACACACAGACTTTTACATTAGAATTTTAGCACTCGATTCCTTTGCAGAGCTGTCATCACTTTATGCTGTGGGAACAATGTAATGGGGTCTTGAAAGGCTGGGAATATCCAGGCTTGCTAAGAATAAGTGGGAAAAAACTGCATTACTGCTTTCTATGCCAGCTGCCCTTAGCCTTGAACAAAAAAGAGGAGGGAACATGGAGAACAGAGTAGATCACCACTGTATTTATTTCCTCCAGCAGTAAACAGTCCACTATAGGCTTTATAGCAAACTCACCAGAGTTGTAAATCCCACCATGGCAAAGTGGTTGAAAAACAGGAGCCGCAAGCACCATCCTGTGGAGGCCATGTAGATGTAACAGAGGACTGGCCCCCAGCGTATGTACTGTTTGGTTTTAAGGACAAGACAAAAATTTTACAGTATTTTCCTCAGCTACCTTAATATGAAATGAATTTAAATACATCTTGATCTCTCATGGAAATAATTATTTGTTCATAGTTTTAGGACAGGAGCAAGATGAAATTACTGTAGATCTTTCCATAATATCTAATTTCTACATTAAAGAATGCCACACCTAAAGAAACTGTCTTTTTACCAGTAGAAACAAAACAATGCAATACTCATAAAAGCACACATGCTTTGCAAAGCTGGGGACCTACTTTCAAATCTCCGTTACAGGTTGGGAAATGGGGAGGTAAATGAAGCCACTTGCCCAGGCTCACAGAGAAACCAGTGTTACAAACCAGCGCAAACTCAGTTCTCGTGATCCTCTGTATTGCACCCCAGCTACCATCTTGGGGGTGGGATCTGCATGCAGCTCTGTTTTACCAAGACAGAACAGGCTGCACGGGCAGCACAGCCCTGACCCCTGTTTTCAGTCCTGCCGATCTATCACATTTATGGGGAACCACATTTGCTCCCATCCTTCGGAGCTGCAGCCTTCAACTTCCAGCATCTCTTCTGGTGAGAGCAAGTGTGCACAGGTCTCAGGGCAGCGTGCTGCGCCGAGCAGGAGCAGAGCTTGCGCGGTACGTGGCGGTGGCAGGGCCCAGGCACCCCCACAAGCAGGGGGCTCGCCGAAGAGCGGGTGCAGAGGACTGGGCAGAGCCACGGCCGGCACGAGCTCGGCAGCCCCGGCTGTCCCCAGCAGTCAGGGCCGTCGCAGGTGCAGGCACACCCAGCAGCCAGCAAGCGCTCTTGCAGACCCAACCTCTCAGGTTAAATGCTGCTGGAAATCGCCGCCTTTCCGGCTGGCAGGAGCTTCCCTGTTTTTGCTCTGCAGCTTAAACAAGCCGTCACTTCACGAAAAACAGCTGCAGGATCACCATGCCACCTCCCGCTACGTCCCGCCAGGCTCACGCCAACCTCAAGCCTCTCTTCGGCACAATTAAAATAAATGCTGGAAGTGAAAAATCTCAGAAATCTGTTCTCTTCTGCAAGGCACTTATCACTTAGAAGTAAATTTCTCTTGCGTGTGCCAAGAAGGAAAACCTTTTTCTATGTTGCTGGCAAAACTGTCAATCATCTTGATGAGCAGCAAATAAATGAATGCCCAATGATGGGATTCTATATTATCCTTAAAAAAGAAATCCATCAAATAAACATCAACAGGTAAATGTTTATACCCGACAGCCATCAATTTCAGCTATCCATGCAAAGAGACAGGTGAGCTGGACTGGTAAACCTCGAAATTAGAGAGGTATTAATCATCTGCTCCCAGCCAATATAAACAGATGTTATTTTTAAACAGGCAAAATCATCTCTTCCTCTGAAATTTATTTGCAACAGATAATGTTCTGTTACATTTTTAATCAAGCAGATGAAGTTACATTTAAATTGAAAATCTGCTGCACTCAACTAATCAGGCAAGTAAAATTCTGAGATGATTGAACGGCAGTACAGAGCACACTATTACAGCAGGTAAATTGTGAAATTTACCTGTCACACCACACAGCTTATTGTTCAGCCACTGCGCCTGCAAGTTAGGAGCAAAGAACTAAGACAAAAAAAAGGAAAAGCATGTTAAACATATTTATAAATCCATCATATTTTAGGAAAACACCATTAACAGTGACAGGGAAAAAAAATAAGCTCCACCTCTTTCCTACAAAAAAGCCAATAAAGATTTACATAGGATACTCCTATCTGCTTCATGCTAGTCTAAGTTGCATGTCTGGATATGCTGAGATCAAGGCACAACATGAAAAACCTCTCATATTTCTCCCACAATAAAATAAAAAGCAAGACCAAAAAAAAAATCTAAAATATCTTAGGGAAGAAACAGTGTGATTTTTCTGTTATCCATTTCCTGGCTCTCCTACAGACACATCGGCAAGCTCTATCCCACCACCTGGCTTCTCCGTGCCTCAGCTCACCACTTTTAAAAACTGGTTTTAATGTCCTGACTCAGAGGTTCACAGATGATACACTTATTTATGTAAATGCTGCTGTGATAGAAGCAGCACTCATCTAAATGGATGAACCACAGAGTACAGCTACCTACTGTCTACAGAAACACCCTAAAATACTTTGTTACAAGAAAGTGCCAGAAACAAATATCTTTCATCTTAATTTTAAAATGAGATCCATATAGTCTTATGCATGACATTTATAAATTATGCATAACTATGATTTTTTTTTTACGATGAATAGAAACTGACAGCAGACATCTGGAAGACTGTCAATTATTACCGTTTTAAAGCATCCACACTTTTTAGCTGGCTGCAGATGCGGAAGTACTGACACTGAAGAGCAGCACGCAGACCAAACACTGCATGCGTTGCAACCTCTGTGCCATCCTGTGCAAGCTGCAAGTGATGCTTCACCTCGTGCCCGGGCACTCAAACCCTGCATGCCGCGCGGTACCCTTCTGCAGATCAGCACTGCTCATAAAAACCAAAACAAACCTGGGAGTAAATCTAATAATCACATTAATTTGTCCTTGAGAGTATCTGTAATTATTGTGTGGTACCAGAGCATGCATGCACTGCATACACACAGCTCTGCAGCACATTTCCACGTCCTCAGCCACACGATGCCAGTACTCCTTCACACTGCAGCTAAAACTTGCCACTCTCTTTAATAACACATTATTTTTTAAACCTGAAAATGACACAGAGACTGTAATGTGTCATGGTAAACACAGGCTATATGTGAAAGACTGCAGGAAAGTCAGGTTTAAAAGCATAATACTTCTGAAGTTGTTTCACTTCTTTTAGTATTCACAAAATAGTAATTAAGACTCATTTCTCCTTTTTTTCTTCTAGGAATTTAATAAACTGTGTTATTTTCATGTGTTATTTTATTTGTTAAAGAATTGTTCCTACACAACAAAAAGTTTAATGGTTAGTTTAGCATAGTGTATTTGGGCAAGCGTTACACCCTGCAGTTTAGAGTCTAGATTAGGAAGGCAAATATTGTTTTAAAAAAAATCAATACAGTCATTTTACTTTGCCATATTTTAAACACTGCAATAGTTTAGACACTGCAGCAGCTTTAAAACTAAAATCTTACATCAAGACCTTTAAGTTCAAGTTAAAATATATAATCATAAATTCTGAAAGTCCTGTGGTTAGAACCTGGTTCACCACGGCGCAGTAACACATAGTACTATCACTGCACTTACCTACACCATCTACACGGGAGAGCTCACTGCCCTACTTTGGACAGGGCTCGACAGCTCACCTTGATTAGGTCCAGCTACAACTACCTGATGGGATGTGGCTGGAGTTTCTGACAAACAGGGCTCAGCCGGTGAGTGCCTATCTGCTGCACTAGTACCACGCTTTCGCAGGGGTGTGCTAGATCAGAAGGGCAGCATACGGTGGGGAACGGCAGAAGGAAGGCGCTGCCTTCACCAGTGCTACCAGCTGCATTTACAAACTAAGTATGTGCATGAATGTGTTGGACGGGAATTTATAGCCTCTTTCCCCAGCTACCAATACTTTCCAGGAGGCACAGCTTCACTCTGAAGCCACAGGATCCCCGACTTGTTTTTCTACCTGCCTCCTGGTGAACTGGCTTACTGCTGTTAGAGGAGAATGTCTTGCAAAGGCTGCAGAGGATGTTCATAATCTCTTGTGCAATCTTCTTCACAGCAGCTAGAAATCAGAGACTCACCTCACATGATGTTCAGGCAGCAATCTAATACAGTCAAAGGAGCAGAGTACTTAGTTTTCCCTCAACTGTTGCTGAAAAGTTGACAAAAATATGATTATTTCTTAAGTGAGGAAAGTAATTCTCCACCAACCGGCTGAAAAAGTTCAGTCCAAATTTTGAAAAGAACTCTGCTTATATGTCTTAAGGAGATAAGACAGTATACATCCACCTGAGACAGAAATGGTTTGGAAAAAAAGAGAAACATTACAATATAGTTTCTGATTTCACTAATATCACTCTATATCAAATATACCAAGCAGTGAAAAGAAAACAAATATTATCTAGAGTGTACTGTGTTCTGGATTTTATTAATACGATTCAGCAAATGTAAAAAAGGAAGCGTATTACCTTAATGCTGACTGACCAGCTGCCCCGGACTGTGGTCCTGCGCTGCATGGAACAGTTTTTGATAGTTACTGCTAAACAAAACCAGAGTGCATGCATTGCCTTTATCTGGGTGGGGTTTTTTGTTTGTTTTTTACAATAATTTAGTGAACTGCAAAAAAGCTTTAAATGAACATTATGTTAGAATTTAAAGCAGGACATCGAGAATCAAGATCTCTCGAAACGTGAGCCTGGCCGTGTGGCCCTGGTGTTGCCTCGCGTGGAGCACACGGAAACGCCACTTCCCATTACGCGGCTGCCCACGGCAGCGTCAGGGCCCCGGCAGCACCGCGGGGGCTGCAGGGGGTGTGACAGATGGAGCAAATATTCTCTTTCTTAAAAATTACTGCCCCATGACCGTGCCGCTCTTTCACTCGTATACTGTCACTATGAACCAAAATATTTCTCCTTGCAGTGGCATGCACCCCTCTAAATAACCCGAAGTCAGGCTATGGAAGTGCCAGCTAGCCTGTGCCCACAGGCAAGACTGAAATGCCTTGGCCACCACCTGGCAAACATTTAAGCTGTGCTTAGCTTTAAACGAGAATAATCCTAAATCTAGAGGACATAAGCATGCATTTGAAGTGAAGCACATGTTTGAGTGTTTTGCTGAACCAAAGCCTTTCTGTGTATTTCCGTCTCATTCACTGCACACTGTTCAAATTATTAATTAAATGCCTGGGCAATTTTAACATTGGGTTTTATTGTTCTAAGTACTTCAATTTTTTTCTTTAGTACTGGTTATTTCTGTGATTTTTCCCAGCATTTAAAAAACATCCTGTCATGTTAAAATTGTATAGCAACTATAGAAAGCTATACACTGAGATGGATCATGCAAAAAAAATCCCTTTTCCTAACTGCCCTTTGATACATCCAGTTTTTAAACCACATTTCATGTCGAGTTATTGTGTAAGAAATAAACCCAGACCAAAACAAAGTAGTGTTCAATTTTTAAACATACACAGTAGAGACCAAATCTTTGGACAGCACTATATTATTGTATTGCAAATTAATATAAAAGTCTGCAATTGTCCAAATTTGGAACTTCATCCAACAAACATTTAAATTTCATCAACCTTATTCAGGAAACCAAAATTCCTCCACGGTTTGAAACCAGAGTTGTGTATTCACTAAGTGTCCCTGCAGACCTAGCTGCAGCCAACAAGTAGTAGCAGGCACCAGCACCCTTGCGGAGTTCAGCCCTTCTGAGTTCAGACTCACTTCTCGTCCCCGACTTCAAATTCCAACATATGCATTAACCTGCACAGTACCACAGGTTTCAGCCATTAAAAATCTTACACCACCAAGACAGTTTCCTTCACACCAAGATAAGTTTTAGAACTGAGACTTGGAAAATCTCCAAGCTTGAGACAAGATACACTATGCAATAACTTTTATTCTGAAGTTTTTTAGGAGTAACTTGCAACAAAATATTGTGATAAATTATTTAAAACTAATGTAACATATTACTAAAGTTGAGCATTTAATGTTAAAACTGCATTACTTAACTTCCAAATATTTGATCCTTCAACTTAATATCTATATTAAAGACTTTTTGCACATCATCTCCCTTTTAAAGGAAACAGAAGTTAACCTCAATTATTGACAAAGCCTTTAAATATTATAAAGTTAAAAATTCAGATGACATAAGCCCACAAATTCAAGAAAACTAAAAATTCCTTTCAAATGAGAAGCAAATAATTTCTAATCTTTCATACATCTGCAAGTATTGCAACATTGCACAAAATAAATTTTGCATATATTCTGATTTCTTTGGTATTTAATGTGTCTTATAATTGGTTTCTTCCCAAAATCAGGAAATAAATTTTGAAAATAACAGCACAGCATTATAGTGACACATTAATGATGAAACAGAACAGAACTTTGATGAACATCACAGTTAAATAGAAACAACTGCTAGCAAATTCTAAGATTAATTTATTTAAAAGAACGCTGTTCACAGTGATTCTTCCTCAAATCTTCCTCACTGAAAGAGATTGCTGTGCAGGAGTTGCTCTGAGTGGTTTAATTTCTATTTCCAAGCAGTAAACAAGAACCTTGTGCTTCTTTTTAAACTGAGGAGGAGTGGGGAAATATGCCTTCGAGATGTACAAGCTTAGAAACCCTGCTCAAACTGCAAAAAGCTATAGCAGGGGCAAGATTTCAGTTACCTCAGTTACAATTTAGAAAATCTCTGCCTGCTCAGACCTGCAAAACTGATTTGATGTGTTCCTGGAGATCTGGAAAACATACTGTGCGCTCATGGCTTTCACATTTACACCTCGTTTTGAGAAACTTAGAACCTGTTTTGAGAACTGTTTTGGACACAAACTAAAAACACCCTACCTTCTTGTCCTGGCTTCCTGAGCTTTCTATCAGTCTGAATTACTCAAAAAAGAACAACCCAAAAAAAGAGTAAGGTAAGGTACTTGCAGAGAGGCAAGGGGTAGACTTTTTACTTTTGCTCTGGCTGCGACCTGGAAATCAAATGCATGGAGTAATACCAAGAATCAGCAGCAGGCGTTTCGGTAGTACAGTTGCATTTACTCCTCTATGCCAACAACTGGTGTAAATCCAGCAGACCATGTAAGGCTAATTCATGCTACACAGCTTGCTTTTTTTTTTCCTCCTTTTTTTTTCGTTAAAGGAAAGCTGCCATGCTAAAGACAGCAAACTTACTGTAATTAAGACTTTTAACTTCTCGAATCTGTGCTTGATTATCACAATACAGCAGCAAGTTATTTTCCAAGATTATGGAGGACAGTTTTGTATAGCAGATGACTACTTTGGTTCCACAGTTACAGCTCAGGCTGAAAGAACATCACTTCATGCAAGTGGTTCAGCAAAACCTGCACACCATCTACGGCACAGGCCTCTCCTGATCTCTTCCCAGCCTTTACCTTGCAGCACCATTATTTCTACAGATGGTTTCTTTCTATAAAGAGCAGCATAGTACTTTTACTTCTTAAATCCAACATTATTTACTGGGTTTATGGAGTTCTCTGTGATGTAGAATGAAATAATAACTTCACTCAAGTCACTGATTTAATAGTCCATGCCCTCATTAGACCCTGCTGTTCCCAGAAGAAACTATTATATTTTTTAATTGTGCATTTCTCACTAACCTATATTGTCACGCTTCAAGCATGGTAGCCAGGATTTCAGAAATAATAGCAAATATAAGAGAAAATGCACTAAAGTTTCTCTCTTGCACTAGATTTTTCTCTTGCAGTAATAACAGAAGCCAAGCGGCAGCTTCAAATAAACATTATGATAAAAACCTGAACCAGATCTGCTCCTCAGATCACTACCCTTACCATTTCAAGGGCAAGTCTGTTTTCAACATTTTTAGTAATGCACTTAAGATTAGAAAGTCAAACTGCACCTTGAGTAAACAGCCTAACTTGAGGAGCACTCAATTCACCAGGTACTGTATGTAAGTGAACAATGAAAAAATTACACTTACTATTTATTCTAATAAAAATGGTGCACTCCACAATTTATATTCTGTAACTTTCCCCCCATTTCCATGAGCAGCAGACCTTAGCCTCTAGCTACGGAAACATCAGTGCCCCATCTGGGATGCGCTCAGAGGAGGAATGCGGTTTGTGGAGAGCAGCAATCCCAGCCCCTAGAGCACTCCACTCCGCTGCTGCAGGACCACCAAGGCTCCATCTTCGGTCTTCATAAACCAAAGACGGAGACTGTATGAACTCACTGTAAAGGATATATGAAGTGCGAGAAAGAAGTTTTGGCCTTTGAAATTTCTGTTGTTAAAGTTAGTTTATTACAAAAGACTGACTCACTATTAAAACTTTTCAAAGTTTTAGTATTGTTTTTCTAATTAAAAAAATAATAGAACTAGTGTATTTAGCTCCATGTGTCATGTATCTTTGCTTGAATTAAGGAAGCCTTGTTATTAAATAAGCAAATTCATTTTTGTAAGCATCAGATGAGCATTGTGAGCAGCAGCCTGGGGAATAACTGAAACTCACTTCAAACTGAGACAATGAACTTTTGCCCCATAAATTACAAAGCATACCGAACTACACACGCCAGCTCTGGCTGGCTTCCAGTGGGGATCTCCCCACGTGCTACGGCTCGAGGCAGGGGTACAGCACGGCTGGATAAACCTGGGCTCCTGCACCACGGCTGCCTGACCCACGTCTGCTCAGGCTCTGTACTGTGACCCTCAAGGCTGGCCTGTGCTTAAAAGAAAGTCTGTAATTTATTGCAACTGCAGTGTACTTCCCGAGTAAGGCCATCACAGGATCTGAAACGAAATGGGAGCGAGGAAGGGCTGCTGCTGGAAAGGGGATACAAAGGGCAGGAGCTGTGGGACCCTTCTCCCACCTCTCCCCGAGCCCGCGGTGCCTTTGGTGGCATGTCTGCAACCGGGGTGCAGCACCCACCCCCACCAGCAGCCCTCCTTTGGGGCGGGCTGGGGGGCAACCTGCGCCCCATCGGACACCCCTCTGGGCTGCCAAGCTCCCGGGAGCGCGGAGCCGAGGCTCTGCCTGGCGCTGGCTCTGCCTCCCCTGGGGTGAGCTAGCACAGGGTGAACCAAGAGCTGGAGATGAAAGCTCACAGCCAGGTATGCTGCTGGTTCCACTCCCCAGATCAAGTTGTCATGCTGAAATCCTTTCTCATGGCTATCTGGCCACCAGCTCATGGCTGAAACACAAGTCTTCTCACTCACTCCCCCCAGCCACTGTGCACAGTGCTGCTCCCCGGGCAGCAGGCTGCTGCTATGGCAAGGGCTCCAGGCACCCCATCTCCAGGCTGTGCCCGATGTCCCCCCGTGCACCCCTGACACAGCACACTCCTCCCTCCCTCCACAAAGACAGAGATACTGTCCAAACCCTCAGCATCTTGTGTTTCAATCAGCCAGACACCTCCTTTTCCGACCTTGGCACACACACTCTGTTATCTCCATCTTCTATGCTGCTTCCCAGATAACTTTCCCAGGCCGCCACTCTGCAACTTTCACATTTCACTTTGCATCACCAGGTGTGGGTTCCCTGAGAAGCCTCTGTGCTCTTCTCCCTACACTTCTAACAGTTCATTCCTGGTAGAGAACAGGGGGTGTGGGAAGAGGTGAGACAGTCGTGCAGAAGATGAACGAAGTGGGCACAAATCACAGCAGACGGCGAGGACCCCCCGTGCCATGGGGAGGAAGGCTGGAAGGGCTGGGTGCCATGGTGAAGCACCGCAGCACCGAAGGGTATGCCACAGAGGTTTTGCTGGAGCAATGCAAAACATACCTGTCATGACCACAGACAAATTACAAGTTGCTCAGCTCCACCTAACGTTCTCAATATCCTCCTTTTACCCCACAATTTACCACAGTACATACTCAGTCGGCCGTACTGAAGTTAGGACTCCTGCAGTATTTCTTACCAGAAAGGTACACAGAAGGGTGCAAGTGAGAAAGGCTGAGGTACCATCTTAAATAAAGTGATTGCTTATACAGAAGAGAGCTAGAGGATAAGGCTGCGGACTGTGGTTCCTTGAGAATTAAAGAACGGTGATAGGGATTTTACTAATATCCATGGCACACGGATATTGTGAATACACTGACCCCATAATGCTAACTGCATGGGTTAGGCTGTTCCATAAAGGAGAACAAAAATTAGCATGTATGCTACCAAAATGCCCCTGAGAATATCCGAAACGCCTATTTAAATGTAAGATTTGTTGACAGAATGCAATGTCTATATGTGTACTCAAAGTCTATCCTGTAAAAAAATATGAGTAACGTAACACAGTCTATTTCCCTCTGAGTTTACTAAAAAAATTGCTTTCTGCATAGTGCACGTCTTTTTTTCACAAGTCTTAAACGCCACCACAGCTTCTGTGTGAGTCTCCATGCTGCTTCAGTGATGCTCACCACAAATGCATGGAGAAGTTTTGCACTGTAGGATTTTAATTACAGAGGTAATATAATCCTCAAGTTTCTTTGAATTACAATCCTGGAGCCTTAAAATCCCACCTGCCCTGCAGGGATCTCCCACACTGCAGGGTCATCTCCATTTAATAACAAGAGGTCCCTGCCAAATGCTCTTCCTTTTTAAGATGTGAGAGATTACTAATTTGAATTTATGCTTTTCCAAACATAAATGAATGTGAGAAACTTGATACACTGAAGGCCCCTTGGGTTCAAAATCTGAGCCTGATAACAGGACTTTTTGAGCTGCCTTCTTCATTTACTTGACCAAACAATGGAATGGCTGTTGGCAGGAACCAAATGATGAAATGGATGTTGGCAGGAAACTCTCCCATTTATAATTTTACAAAGGTATCAAGTTTAGATGTCTTCCTATTTATCCCACATTTGTTCTTAAGCACGGCACATTAGCAACCCACATATGCAATGCACCCTAAACACCAAAAAACCCCAGACTAAATTTGCTAACACTGAAGAACCTCCAAGTCATAGACGCTCGTATCACCCGGAGGCTGGGGAACAGCCCATCCAACAGCACATGGACACTGACCGTCCGCACAGTGGGACCGACTACGCAAGCCCGCAGAAGGCCCCTGACTGGAAGCAGCCAGATGTTCCTCATCCAAGCCCAACAGGAGAGCCCCACACAGAACGAGGCAGTGCAGATGACAACTGCCAGAGATGGGGCTTGACGCCGTTTTGAATCCTGAGCCTAAGCACAAGTTAGCTCACACTTACCACTGCACACCTTCCCTAAGCCAGGAATTAACCCCCTCAGAAGTGCAGGTACATGCAGCCAGCTGCCAAAGCTCAGGATTGCCAGGGTTTATTCAGGTTGGGCATAAGACTACACAAGCCCCTGAGCCAATCCAGCCATTTTGGGCCATCATAAAGCCTGGGAATCCCGGCAGCACACGCTGACTGACAGAGTCGCTGGGACGCTTCTGCTGCACGCCAGCTGCCGGGGGCTCGCTCCCCTCTGGTGCTGAGCTCAAGCACTTCTGCGCACTTGTGCTCTGTGGCAGAGTGGCCATCCTAAACCCAGGGCTCAGGGGAGCACGGTGCAGAGACATCAACAGCCCAGAGGCCAGCTTGGTTCTGGCATGCCTAGCAGACTTCTGCCAGAGCTCGTAAATCCTCCGGGGACTGAGTTACATTTCACAGGCAGCAGGTTGGCACTTGGTTTCCAAAACATCTTGCAGTATGTGACCATAAGGCTTTTCTGCTGGGTTGGTTACCTCATCTTTTACCTAATGCAAAATAGATGAGCACACACCAATCCCGTGCTCAGATGGGTAAGAAAAGGTATTGCTTGTGAAAAACCTTCAAATGCTCTGGATTGGTCTGGATTGCTGTGCTTGCCATTGCCAGACAACCCTCATCTTGGGGCTGCAGCAGGATTTTCTCCTTCCCGTCTGAGGTTATTTCTTCTGCAGCCAGCCTTCAGACTGATTGCAGCCAGTCAGCAGTGGCTCTCCCGAGAAGATGAAGAAAAGCCTTGCTCATGGTGCTGGTGCAACTGCCCCTCTTCTTCTACCTTTATCCTCGCTCACTTTAATAGCCTGTTGCCTGGGGGATTGG
Source organism: Theristicus caerulescens (assembly GCA_020745775.1). Taxonomy (NCBI): domain Eukaryota; kingdom Metazoa; phylum Chordata; class Aves; order Pelecaniformes; family Threskiornithidae; genus Theristicus; species Theristicus caerulescens. The sequence continues at coordinate 86,231,453 of CM036583.1, read as the reverse complement.
AAGAGGCAGAGCAGCAAAGCAAACCTGAATCAGCTGCCACCACGCACAGAAGACCTTAGCCTGAGCTTCTGCCCCCTACCCCAACACCACCTACGGCTCTGTTCCCACCTCCCACCTCGTCCTCCAGAAGGAGGGTGTCAGAAAAAATCTATAGATAAGGTGACTAGAATTCAGAATTATTTGAACAGTAATAGCATTTTGTTGACTGGATGTCTCCTTAGACCCTGTGTAATAAAGAAGTTACCAGCACGGACTAACACTAAGATGATGGGCTAGACAGAAACGTCACTCCACAAACATCAAGAACCAAGATCAAATGCAGCGCTAGTGTCAGCATTAAGACATTCAACACCACCTTATAAATTCACACAGTTCAGAAGATTCTCTTTCCTAAGCCACAGAAAATAACCTATGCTGGCAAAATGGCATTTAACAGTTGTTTTCCTTTCTTTTTTTGGTGTGATAGCTAACATACACTTTAAGGCCACCGTACAGCTGGTTGCTTTCTAGCCCTCATCATAGTTTTCAAAATGTGTGAATAATTTAAAAATACGACATTGACAGTATTCCAGTTAAATATCTTTCAAACTATCACATGTGCCATCAAAAATGTTATCAGTGTAATTCCAAAGATGAGTTCCTCATTATTTGAAATTATGTCAAGGGATTACTTTGGGGTCAGGGAGGTATAGGGCAAAAAGGCCAAGAAAAGTAATTTGAACTCTCTAAGATGGAAAAGAAGAGCTTTTGGCAAGACGACTAGAGGCCATTTTCTGTACTTTGGATGATATTGTAACTCACTGCAGGAACTTGGAAGAGGTGAATAAATTTTTAATTAGAAAAAGTAGAGAAAAAAAGAGCACACTAGAGAAGCTAGCAGTAACATTTTGCCTCTTTTAGGATCAAAAATAAGTATTCCACATTTGGGATGAGGCAATAAGACCGACCACGTCCCGCTATGCCTGCCAGCCAGGAATCCCTACACCTGTACTGCTGTTTCTATTTGGCCAAGCTTTAGCACACAATGAAACAGGCACGTCTTGTTATAATCAGGCAGTTCAATCTAAGACTCATGTTTAGAGAAATACAATTAAAATAGGACAGCTGTAGGAAGTATTTGCTAGAAAGCGGTATTCAGGAAAAATTTACCCAATGATCTTTGGCAACTGAAGATCATGCTGCTTAGAGGCTGCGATACTGGCAGAGGAGTATCCCAAGAAAAGATGCTGTTTGGACGATGTTCGGTACCGTGTGTCTGGCCCAAAGAATACTTCATCAGTGAAAAGCAACTAAACTAAGCAAGCCTATTAACAACACATTTACATTTACTATACAAGGAAGCACCCAAGTTAGACATTAAGGGAGATTTGTGACCTAGATCACCATTTTGCACCTCTTGACATACATGACAAAATTTACCCTGAGTTCTCTTTCAAGCAGCCTTGGCTTTTTGCAGGAAAGATGATGATCAGTGCTTGAAGCAATAAGAATCCAACCAACAAACAGGTTAAAATGCCACCCTTCCGAATTGCATTACAGCAACAGTAATCTCACTTTAAAGGCAGTCAAAAAGAGGACTGAACACCTTGTAAGCGTGCAGTAAATTGCAAATGAGAACGTGAATCGTGGCAGGAATTCAGTCCAACAGGATGGCGCGTTTACAAACCCCCTTATGTCTGAGGGACGAGAGCGTACTTGCACAGGACTGCCCCCGAAAGCCAGCCCTTGTTTGTCTGGTATCTAAAGCAGATTCCTCTCCATCACTTAAACAGCCCCCGCCTTATAATTTCTTGTCTGGCAGTGACATTGGGCCTTAAACATTTGGATTTGCTACATCCTGCTACTGTTAAATGCAAGGCACAGAAACCTTCAAGAAAAAGTGAGCTGCTTACAGAGCCCAACAACTTTTCTTATTCTTTCCTTCCCTTGGATTGTTGATTTATCTTCAAACACAAGGATAAAGCACTGTAGCATCAAAATGAAGAAAACAGTTATCCTGATACCACACATTAACACTAAAACATCTTTCCAAAGGTAAATCTTGTTACGGCACTAAAAAGACTGAAAAATTAAATTTCTCCAATATAGAGTAGATATAGTAGAAATTCAGTCATTTTTCAGCTTCCAAAATAACCTGTGCCAAAATCCATGTGAATTATTAATTTATTACTTTTTACCAAAAAAACAAAAAGGAAGGTGAGAGAGTCTTCTGTTAAAGACAGAGATCACCATTACTGTGTTTTTGGTAACTTGCAGTCAAACAAGGATTTTTTTCTGTTTCCTTTCAATTTATTTATAGTTTTTAAAAGAGCATTGTATATTTTAAGAAATCTATCTCTCTCTCTGAAAAGGGAGTTAAACCAAAGAAGAAATAGCAAATGTTACTTTAAAAGTTATGCTTTAGTAGTTGCCATGCAGTCACACTGTGATTTCTGTAAAGCTTTTACAAGACAACCATCTCGTACAGTGTCAAAACTAGCTTTGAAGGAGTAGCTTTTGATAGCCAAGGGTTACAGGTGAAAAAAATTGAAAACGCAGCTATTCCAGCTATGAATCACCCCCTAACTGTAGCTGTATTCCCATACACATCCTGTAACAACATTTTCTACGTAAACTCGTCTTTCTGCCTCAGAAAATGAAAATGAAATAAAATTGGAAATCATATTTCTCCATTTTTGCTGGTTTAAGAAGATTATTTAAATGCAAGAAGCTTATTATTTTGCAAATTAATTTCATCTGGTTTTCTGGCACATTTCAGCCATTGATATTGGGGTCCAGGACAGAACGCAGCTGAACTTACTAGTGCTAATATTTTATTAGCAGTCTCTGGCATTAACAACTCAGCACAACTGTGGTTTTTGCAGTTTTTTGTAATTGTTATTAACTATTGTATATTTACATTTCAGAAATAACTAATATGTATCTCTTCACAGACACTCCATCCAAAATTGTTTTATTTAACATTTGTGTAATTAGAGATACTATATATGCATAAATAGAAGGATTTAGCTGTAAATAAAAATACAGGCATGAGTTTTGTTAAATAAAATTTGTGTGTATAGAGTTGAAATGCATACAGGTAGCATAACTATTTCTGGAAAAATACAATCAAAGTTTATTTTGAAGCTCTATGTTTATACTACATTTTGCAGAAATGTTACAGAAGTTGCTATATTAACTATGTGTTCAGGGAAAAAAAAAGTCTTCAGAAAACTCAATGCTAAAATGTAAATGAGCAAGTACCACGTCTTTCTGGTGGGCTGCAAGATGAACCATTCCCCCCCTTTTTCCTGATGTCTCTTTCAGACCACTCCCCTCGCAGTTTTACAAGGGGAAAATAACGTTAACTTCTGAATTAAAAACATATTCTTAATTCACTGATGTTTCCATACTTATTGCCCCTAGACTACCTTGCACCATTCTTCTCCCCTCTGGGATGTGCGGTGCCTAGGACACAATGCATTCTGCATGAATCACTGAGAGAAAAGCAATAGTAGTGATTTTCATGACTATGATAACACATAAAATACCAGTGAAAACATTGTACTATATTGCTGTACTTGTTCCACTACTTATAAAGTATACTAGAAAATAGAGGACTAACCGTATTTTTATCACAAAAAACTGTATTCCACTGCTTAGAACAAAAAGCTGAAAAATGATGTTTTTTTTAATCAAGAAGTGTATGTGGAGTTAGGATGCTTGTACTACACAGCTGAATATGGAGGTTCAGCACTGTCACCTGTATACTAATTTGATAAAACAAGTCATTAATCAACTGTTTCCAACCCTAAGCAATGGTAGCATTTATGCTCAGATCACTTGTCCTAATTTTTGCTCACTGAACCACACTGACATTGGTCAGTAATTAAAACTTAGAATTTTAAGTGTGGGGGCAGGTGAAGAGAGTCTGATACTGATTCCTTCATGTAATTTTGATTTGTCTCCCTTCTCCTCCTGTCCTTTTTTCTTTTCCTTGATGAGAATTGTTTGAACAGACTCTGATCATTCATTCCATACAGCATTTTATTAATAAACTTCAAAATTACAATAATAAAGTTAAATTTTGGAAAACGAACTGAAAAGAATTTGTTGACTGTCTAAATTTCCCATTCACACTGGAAGAGCATTTTTTATTCTTCTCTTCATCCTTGAATTAGTTGACATTAACAATAATTTTCATTGATGCTAAGTATACCACTTAAAAATAACACAACTAGCTAGACGTATTTAACCAGCTACCCATTTCCTCTAAAGCAGGACAGCCACTTAAATCTCAGTTATTTCCCAGTCTGATTTATCCTGGAAACTTCTGACGAACCCACTGTGGTCAGTCCCATCAGAAGGAGATGGCAGAAAGCAGATTCAAATCAGGGTGACTGTAATATTTAATGCTACCATAGCTAACACCAGAAGTCAGCGATCCTTTCCTGCTTCTCCTTTTAAGTGGCACACCCAAAGTTAAAACCAACATAATTAACTAAGAGAAGATGAATTACAAATAATGGCTTACTTACATTAGTTCACCTTAAAAACATAAACCCCCCCAATTCTATTGCAGCAAATTTCCCACTGTTTGCAGTGGGAAAGCACAAAGTTTTCGATACCTGTGCTGTGTTTGTACTGCTGTGTGCAATGAAGTTCTGCATGGGAATACCTGCAATTTCCACAGTAAGGACATTTAGGGTTTTGCTGTGTGATTGCAGGGCATCTGAGCAGCTGTGCTGTCTGGCAAGGGTACTACTGACATTATAATCCACCTGTGCTGGGAAGCTGTCATGTTTCCTTCGTGTATTTATGTTCTCAGAGAAACTACAGAAAAACAGAGCTACATCAGAATTAAAAGTTGTTCTTGCAGCTGTACCGCTTCTGAACTATTGACAAGGATTTTTTGGTGTGTTTTTCATTTATGCCTATTTTATGAGCAGATGTCCTCCCTGTAAGATACAAACTGGAATGGTGACATAAGAACATCGACTAAGAAATGGTCTCAGTTTGACTGATGAAAAAAAAATCAGATATTTGCCAAATTAAAAAGGAAGAAAAGTTTAAATGAAGTTATCCTTAATAACCAGTAAATTTTCAGCTTCTTTTATAACACTGTAAATAAAGAAAGACTGCAAAAAATTTCTTTTGGGAAGAATTCAGTTCCTAAAGAGCCTGCTTGCTCCCTCAAAGTCCTACAGATTTTTAGCTTCACAAAGCAACTCAAGATTAGTCAAGCTTTGAAATAAAAAAAATAAAAATTAAAAGGCGGAGGGGGATGACTTTGAAGGTGCATTCTCTGTGATGATGAATGTGGGATACTAAACAAACCAACTGACTAGGCTTTAAATTAACTACATACATTAGGCATAAGTAACTTGCAGGCTTAAAAACAGTTACCAATGTAAATACCACTCTCCTATTAATAAAGGAAGTCACTCTAATTGCAAAGGCAGTCCTATCTTTCTGTCTGTATGAACACAGCCTCAGGTCCAACTGGATGCTAACTGTTTTCCACCCTGTCACGAAGCGTGGGGTGATTCGCAGATAGCTGCCAGGCTTTCTCAGTCTGCATTTATCTCCCCTTTCAGTGCTAAGACAGAATGGGCTGAAAAGCAGTTACAGCTGCTTTCTTCCATGTTGATGCAACTGTGTTTCACTGCCCCGCCGTGTACCTGGAACATTTTCATGTGCTCCTTCTCATTATTTCAGTCTACTGGAGAATGATTTTCAGATGTGTATGTCCATACAAGGGAAAGTATTTTTCAGCTTTTGTCCTTTAGAGAGTGCATACGTGTGTGCCATAAAAAAATTACATCACTGACATACGTCATGGAAGTGTCATTTGTATTTAAAAACATACTGCACTTTGAACAGCTAAGATGTATCACTAATGTGTAAACTTCTCATTTAAGGCCTCAGGGAAAGAGAGATTAAATAACGCTTGCCAAAAAAGGATTTTTGCAATTTCGCTGTTTTCTGAAGTTGTTAACTTCGTGACCACTTCCAACAAAAGGTGATTTTTAAGGTTAATAACAAATACTTGGTTTCAGAAAGGCCTGTTAGCCACCTTGCTTCCACCCCAGAGGCTGGAAAAGCAAAACAGGAGACAAAAAGCACGCTGGGTCCTAGAAACATCTCCCTTGACTCCTCCACAAATGTCGTCAAACGGTGAAAAAATATTACAAGGAGAGGAAAAAAATCATAATGAGAAACTAATTGGCACTAAGTACACAACGGCTTACATTTAATCCCGTTAATGATCAGGCACAGAAAGAAGCAGAAGACCGACTCTTCCGCCACCGCCCTGAGGCTGCGGTGACAGCGGGACTGCCCCTGACACTGACCCCCGGCCCCGCCATGCTGACCGGCTCCCGCCCGCCGCCGAGGCCGCCGCTGCCCCGGCCGCCCCGCGGGTAGGCCCCGGGCACCCATCGGCCAACGAAGGCTGCTCCCGCCGCTGCGGCCCGGCAGCGCCGCGGTCGGGGCCGGGAGGGCCCCAGCCGCCGAGGGGGGCCCAGCCGCCGACGGGGCCCCAGTCGGCGGCGACCAGCGAAGGGAAGGGCCGGAGGGCAAGCCAGCGGCCCCGGCGCCTCCGCGGGCAGGGCCGCCTCACGGGGCTCCCGTCGGAGCCGCCGCCGCCCTCAGCGGGGCCGCGGGAGCCTCCCGGCGGGAGAGGCGGGGAGAGGCCGGCGGGGGAGAGCGGCGACCCGCGGCTGGGCCCCTGCGCCCTGCGCCCTGCCCTGCCCGGGCACCTTGCTTAAAACAGAACAAAACACAAGGAATCGTGACCCTGAGCCATAATTAAAGCACTCCGGTTTTAGAGAAACTACAAGGAAAACAGCGTCGCGCCGCCTGCGCAGGGCTACTGCTCAGAAAGAAAAAAAAACAAGTGAATGCCTGATGCCTGGTTTTTCAGCTTCACTTTTGACAAAAGGGTGTAGCACTAGACCATTTTAAATATTTGGTTTTTCTTCTGTCTAGAAATCTAAGTTTCCAAAAGATTTCTTTAAAAAGATGGGTACATTGAAAATTAAATAGGATAAAAATGTACAAACAAACTAAACCACTACTACATTAAAAACAAAGGTCAGGACGGACATCTTTCAGAAAAACACAGGGAATGAACTGCCTGCACCGTCAACTCATGAAAACCCCACAGAACGGCTCGTGGGGGTGTACAACACCAGTCACATCTACACCGCAAATGCCAGCTGAATTGTGCCTCTGCTCTGACTGCTGACACTGATTTCTTCAAGGGATCCTCTTCTTTGCTACCTCAAATTTTACACCAAAACAAAACTATAATCACTAAAAATCTGATGAGAAAATCCCTCTAGCACACGCCCACTCGGCTTTAGTTCTAGAAGTATCAGAAGTACAGTTAAATGATACAGAAACTGTGTGTGTCCCAAAGAGCAAGCCTCAGGGAATAGTTCTGTTTTGCGTTGGGCTGTCGCAAGCTGAAGCCTATCACACAGACTTCAGCCATCTCCATAACGAATGAAGACTGGAAATGCTGCTGCCCCTCTCAAAGACATATTTTGGAACATTAGAGAAATCTCTCTTCAAAGTTGGCAACTTTTTTCACTTTAGTTTTCTTTGCAAAGCTGCGTGCCACATATCCCCCATAAACACAATGCAAATGGAAAAGCTGAAGCTGCACGTACACGCCTGGAAATATACATACAAATACATACATGTGCATATGCTTACACGTGTGTGTATGTATGTTCTTATATGCACTTATAGGCAGTCCCGAACCGGCATTAGCACGACGGGAGCAAGCCGCCAGCCGGAGCCCCCCACGGCTTCGGGGGGAGGGGGAAATCCCCAGACCTCTGCAGCTAAAGTTTTAAACGTACAAGACACAGTTATCGACTTAGTGGCTTACCTTCAGGCAGTGTCTAGACTGGGAAGTACGTACAACGTAAACGCAATTACTGTCACCGCAGAGGCTGTGACAGCGCGTTTCGCTGCCTCCGCTTTAAAAGGGCAGAGAAAACTCTGGTGGTTCACCATGCACAGAGAGTTTCAAAAAGAGACCGAAAAAAGCATCTGGCAGCCTCCCCCCCCCCCCCCCCTTCTGGTTGTTGGGGTTTTAAAGGAGTTGATGGAGGAAGATTTATCGAGTACTGAGGATGCCTGGCCAGGACCTCGCTGTTTCTGGTGCTTCAGGACTCTGGGGAAGGACGAGCGTGCCACAACAGCCCACGCAACACGATGCAACACGAATAAAGCGCACTTTTGAGCAAAGAATTGTTTTGTGACTGTCGCCAAAGTCTGCTATATCCAATAGGCCTCCTCGGTGTCTGTGAGTATATTCCCTGACCTACACTTCAAGTGGTCAAAAGGAAGGAAAACAACCACCAGGTATCAAACCTGACACTGTACAAAGACAGCAAAAGAACTCACAGAATTAGCACCAAACTGGTGACAAAATACATCTTGGCAGCCAGTTCTGTGCATATAATTTTCTACTGTGTGTGGGCGATGGCTTTACTGCTCTGTAACATAAGCCATACATCACCACATCCACCACAAGAAGTCCAGATGAATAGACAGAGCTTTTGTTTTCTTATTTTCTCACTTCTAACGATGTCATTATGTCCCAAGACATATTCAAGATACTTGGCACTGTTGCATACAATGTAAAATCAGAGACATTTGCAAGAGTATTAGAGGAAAAACAGACAAATGTAACCACCATCATAGAAAGTGAGTAAAGGTTGAACCTGGCAGATGGGAGACCTTCCTGGTGCTAAAAATTTTCACAGAAAAAGAAACAGCTTAAACCTAAACCCCACAACTGCAAAACTGCCACGTTAATGGGAAATGCCGCTGTTAACTGGAAAATGCCACTGTTAACCAGAAACCCTCAGCAGAGGAGCTGGGCGATGAGCTGCTCGTACAACCTCCTGTGAGGTCCTCAGCATCACCCTCGCCTCTCCTACCTTCCGAGGGCGACGGGCTCCTGCCAGCTCACCGACACCATGGAGCGGAGCGGTGCGCCAGCACGGAGGGCTTCCTGGGAAAGCCAGGGCGTTGTGAGCATCAGGCAACTGGACAGCTTCTGGTGACAAAAACCTCCCTAATCCAGAGTTTCTCTGGAGATTTGAGGAGTTACTTTGATTTACACGTGGAGATTAGAAACCATCTCAGCGCTAGGGGGGGAACAATACAGCCAATTAACAAAGTGGAAGCAAGCGCAGGACTGTGCTCAGCCTAGAACACACCGGACAGTGGCTCGGGGCTGGCGAGCAATGCGAGGTGTGCACTGACACGCACCGACGTCTCGCCTGTGGATGCCGCAGTTCTTGCCTGGGAAAAGCTGCTGGAGGAGGATCGTTACATGTGAAACACAGTCATGAAAGGCATGCGATACTTAGCAGTAAGAATACTGGAAATACAAATTATATACCCTAACAAAGTATAAAGACAACCATCATCCCAGGACTGGTTAGCTTGTGTTATTGTGTATATATACCTGCACATGCACAGACATTATAATAGTCTAAGGATCTACTTCCATCTCTCCTCCAGATTAAAAAAGAGCCACCGAATACCAGCTGTCACAAGATTAATGGTCACTGTGATGGTGTCACAGTGTAAGTTTTCCATGCTCTTCAGTGAGAAACCTACCGACTATCTAACATGCTGCATGCGTGCCTATTTTGACAACACAGCAGTTCAACCCGCTTGCAGTTCAAACCTTCACAGCGAATCCTGTCCATACCAGAAGGAATCAGAGTCAGTTCTCTGCAGCGAAAAGGCCCCAATTTCCCTAGAAGTGTGCCATTTACAGCCTGAAGGCTCACAAAATGAAGTATGTGCCATCCTACATTCCTCCGAATGTCAATTTTGCCCACTGCTTCAAAGCACAAAACCACTTCCACTAGGTGCTACTGTAAACAGGAAGACACATACTAAAGCATTAACAAGCCATTTTATTCCTCCTATCAGTCCTTCTCTAGACTTTTATTCTGTTTTAAAATTCATTAGTATAAACTCTTTTTTTCATGTGCTTATTCCACGCACATATCTGCATGATTTACGTCCCTTTGAAGCCCAGCTCAAACTTTACTTCTTCCCTTTTTAAACCCTTAAGTCCTTTGTCTTCAGTATATTCTCTACTGCATTTTTTAATTATGTAAAAATGTTGAACTTCTCCTTCAGAAGGATTAAATCAGTTTCCCATCAGTGTTCAAAAATTCAATTGCAATACGAGAGTTTTTCCCCACCTGTAAGAAACCCAAAGAAACAGGGACAAGGAAGAAAGATCAAACTGATGACAGAAGTGGAAAAAAATTCCCCTTATAACAATCAACAGAACAGCAGAAAAAGAGAAAAAAAGTGAAAAAGTCACCCAGAATATATGACCATGTAAGCATGGGCACTCTTGCAGAAAACCTAGTCAGCAATCCAAAGCCATGGGAAATTTAAATTAGACCGAAGGTCCACAATAGCAGAGAAATCTGTACAGATAAAAGGGCCTGCTCAGGTTGCAGGTATACTTAGTCTAGATCTCTTCAGATTTGCAAAGGAACTTTATTAGTTTTATTAATTTTTTTCTTAAATAATCAAGAGATTCAAGTGTATCCACATTACACGGTAAAGAAGATTAAGTTTTTTTCTTTAATCAAAATATCCATATGCATGTGCTGTATATTCCAAATGGTGGGTGGATTCCCACTGCTTATTACCGCTCCAGGGTGCATTCTGCTATAGTAACTCATGCACAAAAACACTCCTACTACATTTGAGTAACATTAAGGTTCTAGCAAGCACAAGCAAGAAGAAAACCCCCCAAATCACATGAAAAGCCCGAGCATTCAGCAGCGTGCAGTTCTGCAGAAAGCAAGCTGATAAAGGGTTTCAGCAATGCATACACAAACGCAAAAATTGAACTCGGTGACATCAACCTCCACTTTACACGCAGAGGGCGTGACCTGGCACCGCTCCGTCCGTTTGTCCTTCTGTGGGGGAAGAAGCGCGCAGCCCCCAGCCCTGTGCGCCTGGCTCTGCTCGGGAGAGGGACGGGACCAGGAGGCACAGGCAGGGCTGTGGTGGCAGTGGGCTCTAGGCAGGGCCCCAGCATGGGCACGGGCACAGCCTGGGCAGGAGGACCAAGGACCATGGGCTCCCACCACTCCCACCCTCATCTGGAAGCCCCTCCATCCCCAAGCTTCGCAGCAGGTGATGGACAACGCAGTGCCACGTGCGTGGCTTACCAGCCCACATGAACACCACTCCCAGTACAAGCTACTTCCAAATAAACATTAATTATACACTGAGACATCTTTCCCGCCTGCTTTTCCGTCAGCCGGCCCCTCCAGCCGCCCAGTGCCCATGCTCGGCTTCCCGGAAGGAGATGCTGTGCTCCAGGTGGCACGACAGCTTCGCTGGGGGCTGAGGCCACCCTTCGAAAGGGGACGCTGAGCTGCCGCCAACGTGACATGGCCACAGCCACCCGGCTGCAGCGTCCCGGCAGCCTCCCCGGCCTCAAGAAGAGGCAGCAGCGAGTGGAGAAGCAGCAATCTGCATGCAGCAGCGTGCTGTGAGCTGCCACGCAGAACTGCCAAGAAATAAACCCTTGCTTTTTTGTTTTTTTTTGGTGACACTGAAATTTGTACATGGACCACACTAGTAAGTCTTGCTGCTTTTAAAAAATCCAGCACATGCCATTAGGTATTAATAATAAAAAAAAAAATTTAACTGCTGAACTAATTTTCACCAAGAAATCTTTTTTTTACTTTTGAAAGCAACTTTTGCTGAAATTTAATTCATAAATTCCACAACTTAGGCATCCAAAAAGTAAAGGGAAGTATGGCTTTTTAAATAGTTTTTTGTGGCCCAACAAAATGAAGAATTTTTTGTAGAGATATTTTTGTAGAAAAAGTAATTTGGTGCTATAAATATCAAGACTCTAGAACAAAAACATACTATATCTTGCAAAGGTTGCGTTCAAAACTAGCTGCCAAGGGAAAAGGTAAATTAAAGAAGAAAAGCACAACTTACTGTACTTTTTTGTCATTTTGGAAATAAGCTTACACCTTTTCACCATTTAAAAATATACTGAGGGATTTGAATAACAGCACAGAGAGAAAAAAATAACAGATGTGGTCAGATTTTTGAATACTTTCTGTAGTACCATGCAGACTTAAGAGAAAATTAAGTCATACATCTAGAAGAAGCCATTTAAAATACTGATAGTTAACAAAGCGTATTTCCTTTTTGAGCATGGCTGACAGAGATAAAACAATAAGCTAAATTTATCAGAGACTGCTATTTCTGTTTTGACTCCATAAGCTGTAGTTACTGCTGCTGAATAGAAAACTCCTTCCTACATTATTTTTTAGGGAAGAGGCAAAATTAAAATGCTTTCAAATTCCCTTTTTTCATTTTAGGTGTGTATTTTTTATGGTTTCATTCACTAAATGTTCAAATCCCTTTTTTTTTTTTCATTTTACAGATGTATTTTTGTTATAGTTTCTTTGACTAAATGAGAGACTTGATTATTAAGGATAAAAATCAGTGCATAGCAAGACCTCTAAACCTGGAAAACAAGATGGAAATGGATGCCAAAATGGAAAGCTGAAAAAACTGCTTTGGAAATACTAGCTTGCACTTTATTTTACGTTCACTATTCCTTTTTGTACAGGGCAGTTTTACAGGACAGTCAGAGCAGAAGTAGTCCCCATGCCTCAAGTGAAACAATTTGCCCTTTGGACGCTGGCTTCCTTTCATTTCAATTTCAAAAATTACTTCATCTATTCAGACAGCGAGAAGGTTATGTGATGAACAGATTTAAAAATATCTCGGAACACCCCATAAGCCTCAGCTGAGTTTTGTGCTTTCTGCTCCAAGTCTTCTGCTCTTCATTACCACCACAGCCGAAGCTACACCAAGTACGGCTTATACACAGTCGTGGAACAAGATGGCTAAATTAGAGCACAGTGTCATCCTTGGTACAGAGCCTCTCTGTGCCCCAGGGCTGGAGCGAGCTCCAGCTAAGCAGGCAGTGCACCCACACAGAAGCCGGGCTGGTCCCTGGTCCAGGGGGCTGCTGCTGGCAGAGGGAAGGACCCCCCAGCAGCATACGTGGGAATCGCTCAAACTATCGCATGCCATGTCGCTGTCTGCAAACGTCACGAAAACGCAGCCAGAGCTGCTAAGGAGGCTGCACCAGGGCTTCTGATGAGGCTTGCAGGCTGCGGAGCAATGACCACGAAGGGCATTTGAACTAACGCTCTTTACTAGGGGAGACCGATATCCAGTGGCTGTTACTTTTAAGAGCAACTTCTTGTGCCAGAAGTAGTATCTCTAGCGATGCTCTTGTAAAAGCCTCACTACTGTGTTAATAAGAAAAAAATTAGAGCAGAGAAGAAAACAACCATTCCCTCTCTGGGAACCCAGCAGAATACTTACATGCTGTTTTATAAAAACTTTGGATTCAAAAACAACAATACACACCACACTGCACAAACCTGCCAATCCCGGAGTGCGATCACATTAGCCTGTTGTCTCTGAGGAAGGTACTGGGTGGGCAAAGGATGAAACAGGGAGAAGATAAATTGTTTTTTGTACCCCTTAGTGGCCAGACATCAATGCTGCAGCTTTGAAAGCTGTCTTTCCAAAAGCCGTGAAGAAAAAAAAAATGCAGAGATTAGGATTGCAGCTATACATGGGAGAGGAAATATGTTAAAAGGAAGCTTTTAATGAAGGAATGGATGAAAGACTTCCAACTACAGGAGATTAACGTTCTTATCATATATACTCTTATTGCAAAGTGGAAGAAAGGGGTGGGAGGGGAGAACCCTCCTTCAAAGACCTGGAAACTCTCCGACACTGAAAATGACTTCAGTACATTTAGTACACGGTACAGTTTGTAACAATTCTCTTTGCACACTTTCTTCTGGGCTCTAAACGTTTAAAAAATCAGGTAAATCATACCAAAGACCTAGATTTGCTGAATTGCCGATTTTTTAAATGCCACGTGAAGTGGGTAGGACCCTTTTTGCAAAGTAATAAGCAGCAGCAGTGCGCACTTTTCCAAACGCCATGCAAGGAAACCCACAGATGACCAGGTCGGGGCAAGTAACACACACAGGTACGTGGTCGCTGTCTTTCAGCTTGGCCAACCGTCTGTAATTCAAGTGCCTGCTTTGCTACAAGCTATGCACAATCTCACCACAGAAAAACAAATTCAGAGTAAGGAGGGCCAGAGTCACTACGGACACAGTAAGTGCCTTCCCTGATACTCCTCTGTGTGAAACAAGAAAGCCAGCACCCATCTTCATATCCCAAATAAGGAAAGGCTGCCAATCGGCTGTATTTACTGAGAAACCAGCAGCCACACGGTGAAAAGTTGGATTTTATAGAAATATGGGGACAAACATGGTTTTGCTTAACATGGTATTAGACAAGAAAAAATAAAAAATGAAAGGCATCTAAAGCCATCTGGAAAAAGGGCAGAAAGGAAGGAAAAGTTTTCAGCTGTGTACTGAAGAGCAGGGTTTGTGGACCAGCCATAACTTTCAAGATGTCAACTGAAGACAGAAGGGTACAGGTGAATCTTGATTTACCATCAGGAAGCACAGCTCATTTCCCAAGGCAAAGGGACATCTCTTTCTGTCACAGCTGACAGTGGTGACTGAAGCTAGAAGGCCGCATGGGGAGAAGACTCTCTGCACTGGAGGTATCAAGAAAGCGTTATTTATTTATAGAGAATATTAAAAATAATAAGGCTGTTAGACCAGAGCAGGGCAGGCAAGTAAGATGTAGACGAGTTAACGAAATAAGGAGATATGCCTAATTCCTTTCCTTGAGGTTCCTCCAGTGGAACCTCAGCATCTCTGTTTCAGGGACTTGGACATGAAAACAGACTCATCAAATGACTGACACAAGCGGCTACTCTGATAGTCAGAGAGTTGTTCACGTTTCAGTTCCCTTTTTTAACGTGAAGCAAACTGGACACTAGACACACTATGACACTGTCACGGGAGGTCTATCCCATTTACACAGTCACAGGCAGGTTCGGGGGAGAAGGGAAAGGGCAAGCCTTTACCAGTCACTACAATCTATGTCCATCCTTACTGACATTGCAAGCCCTAAAATATTAATTTACATACTGTGTAGTCACCTAAATACTTGATCTCGTTCTTTAGAAACCCTGAAAACAGAACTGTGCATGTCTCAAAATAATTTAAATGAATTAGCAGAGAATATCTTTGAGAGGATAATTTGCCAACGCACATGTTTTATAAATGCATTTCTTCCTTTGGGTTTAAAATTTTTATGTTGACATTTCAGCAAAGGAGTCCTTCATAGTCTATAGAATTGGAGATACAGTGCTGCATAAGCTCAATATACAAATTATGGTTACTTTACATTAGGAAGAGTTATGGCTTTTGCTCCCTAAAACTATTTTGATGCTGTTTTGGCTTTTCATTACATACACAAATACATACAACACCAATTTATGTTAAGCCTGTGTCTTTGCATCCCCATCACCATACATATTAGAAATAGAGCAGCTGAACCAAACTTTTGCATGCTGGAGCTACCTAAAAAACATTCACTGGAATTTGGGATGCAGTTGAGAACCAGGGCTTTGACTGGAGCCCAGTCCTGCGGTCCTCCCTCCACCTCAGGTGCGTGCCTGCATCGCGGCCAGCACCAGGGCACAGGCTTCTGCTCTGCCCATCACATACAGCAGATTCAAACGGATCATCATTAACTTGTTCATAGTCGCAAGAAACGTGCAAGGGTTAAGGCTTTCTGCAAAGTCATACATATGTAGAAAGGCAACAGCTAAAATCAAGAGAGATGTGCGTGTACAGCTAGCACCTGCTCCCAAATGGCTGCGTCTGCCTGATGCATGATCTGCATGTCCCACAGCTCCGGGCAAAACCCCTACTGATGTGAGAGAAGGCGCAAGAAAGGGTTTTGAGGAGGTTCTGACGTAGCTTTGAGAATAAAAATCAGAGTAGGAGAAGAACAGCTATATTTATGAGCCTCTTGTGTGACTGTCTTTGACTTCCCATTCAAGCAACTCAAAAAATGTTTACATCGCTGTTGTGGTTTAACCCCAGTCGGCAACTAAGCACCACGCAGCCGCTCGCTCACTGCCCCCCCGGTGGGATGGGGGAGAGAATCGGAGGAGTAAAACTGAGAAAACTCATGGGTTGAGATAAAGACAGTTTAATAGGGAAAGCAAAAGCCGCGCACACAAGCAAAGCAAAGCAAGGAATTCATTCACTACTTCCCATCGGCAGGCAGGTGTTCAGCCATCTCCAGGAAAGCAGGGCTCCATCACGCGTAACCGTTACTTGGGAAGACAAACGCCATCATGCCGAATGTCCCCCCCTTCCTGCTTCTTCCCCCAGCTTATATACTGAGCATGACGTCATATGGTATGGAATAGCCCTTTGGCCAGTCTGGGTCAGCTGTCCTGGCTGTGCCCCCTCCCAGCTTCTCATGCACCTGGCAAAGCACGGGAAGCTGAAAAGTCCTTGACCAGTGTAAACTCTACTCAGCAAGAACCAAAACATCACTGTGTTATCAACAGTATTGTCATCCTAAATCCAAAACACAGCACTCTACTAGCTACTAAGAAGAAAATTAACTCTATCCCAGCTGAAACCAGGACAATCGCATACATGAAATGAAACAATTTTAGTTCTGAACAGTATGACAAGTTTATATCGCACAGAAAAATTCTGCTCCCCTTACCTGCTTTGAATATGGCTTGCTTATTGTCAACATCTATAAATATATATATATGAATAAGAAACGCTACTACATTTGTTACAAAAACATACCATAAGTCAGCAAAACTGTCTCCTGATATTAACCTCCCATATTGATTTTTAAAAGCCTCTCTCAGTTAGTACTGGCACACCTTTGTTAGAAGAATACAATGAACGAAGACATGAATTTTCATTTTCATGTTACACCTAGTAAGCATAATCATTCTGATAAATTAATTACAGAATGTTTCCCAAAATATGTATACGTAATTTTGAAATATGCTTAAAGTCTCAAGCACTGTTTAAATGTTTTTCTGTCTTCTGTTTTTCTGGGTAATCTTTAGCGCTATCATCACCAATTTTGGTACATAAATCCAAGGAGATACACAGAGTGAACCGAACAAAAGAAACGTAACTCCAGGTCATTTGCCTGCCCAGCAGTTATGAGAAAAATAGACACTACCCAGAAAATTTATTAACTGTGCTATGTACAAACTGCATTGCTGTTACAGCAGTCACCACACGGCACCAAACATTTGCTCCCCAACGAGCAGAGTAATTTAAGAAAAAGACAAGCTAATTAGCTCTAGTTTCAAACAAAAGGAAAGGATATGAAAATACAAAAAGAAAGGTAGTAATGAAATTCAGCAACTTTAAGCTAATTCTTAGAAACTGCATTTTAAAAGATTTATAGGGAGAAAATATTACATAAATTCCAAATATAATGTGGCTGTCTGGGTTTCTGGCACGGCAACCGAATGCTCTGCCACTCTTCTGGCATTATGCTAGGAATAGGGAAAGCATTTCTTAAATCTCTGAGGCTTGGGCAAGTATACTGGTGTCTTTGATCAACCATCTGAGATCAAGTGCACACTATGGTCTGTTTAGCCATGAACTACGGATAGCTATGCAAAAACATACACAAGAACAACTCTAAGCAAAAAGTTATTGAACATTTATGGGCAAGAAACAGGTGTTTTACCAGAACAGGCGGCAAAGACAATTTCTCAGCTTTCCCCTCTCAAACAGCTTAGTAGCAGCATGTGAACAGCAGCACTGTCTATACAGCCATGCTGAGGAAAAACTTTACTAGTATCAACCTGCAGATCAGTGCTGCAGAACATTTAATTTCCCTGCGCCCAAAACTGCCTCATTTACATGTGCACCAAGTAAAATTATGGTATACTTTTTTTTTTTTAAATAAATAAATATTTTTTTAAAGTGTCTTGCAAAGGTCCCCAGTGCTGCAGCTGATCTAGCTAGCCTTGCCACTGAAGCAGCCTTTCTTCAGGTAGTGTTTTCTCTCAGACTGGCAGGGGACGCTGTTTCTGGAAATGATCTTTGTGCTTCAGAAAGTCGGTGGGCAAGAAAAAAGCATGTCTGATTGTCTAAGAGAGTTTTTAGTTGCTGGTGACAAGGTATGTATTACATAGTATGATCATTACAAACATGTGTCTAGACTCTGTCACACTCACCATCACATTTACTAACTTTCTGCACAGTAACATGGAAAATTATTTTGCAAAATACCAAAATGTTAGATGTTAGTCTTAGTGGTTGGGAATCTCTCTGAATTATTCAGGGCAGAATCCATACAAGAAGTTACAGTAAATGCCAGGTCAACAGCCCACTGCCAGACTCCTGAAGGAGTGGTTATAGAATCTGATTCTGGAAGGGGAACCAGCTCAGAAGGTCTCCCCTTCGTTCCTTGCCCTCTCCTGTGAAGAGTTCATCCCTTTCCTGAGTTGTAACTTCTCTGGTACAGCATACAGCAAAGCCTTAACAAGCACGGGTGTCTGTACTGCTGAGGGGCAATGAGGGAAGGCAGACAGGGGCAGGGGGCAGAAATCTTATCACACAAAAAGAGGAATGACACTGCTCCCTGGGTTATGAGCACTGATTACTTTTCTACCCTGCAGCACTTCTCAGCAAACATTTTAGTGTTATGCAGCCCCTACCTCTGATTTTCTTTATGTCTGTAGTCCTCAAACTGGTTTTTTTTCTACTTACTTTGTTTATGATAAGAAACTGTTGTATTCCCTCTTTATTTCCCCCCTGCCAGCTGCAACTTCTTATATGCTCTTAGGAATACAAAATATACAAGAAAGTTGGGAAGTTCACAACATGAATCACTCTAATATTACTTCTAAATTTCTACCAGCAAAAATGCTGTCTTTCCATATATTAACTACTGAAATAATGGTATTGAAATGGTATAAATAAATGGCTATTTCCTTCATCATAGTTTTGCACCCATCATTATGTGCTCCAATTTGCTTTCTCTTTCTTTTCAAAGAAAAGATGTCTTTGACATCAGTATAGTTGCAGACAAATCCTCCCACATACAGAAGAACAAACAAGTGATTAAAAAAAGTACTAACCTTCGCTGACAGGAGTTGCACAGCCTTCGAGGTTCAACATTATATCTTCATCTCTGTCATCTCCACCGGCTCCCAAAAGCATCCAGCTCTCGACATTATCACTTTCAGATATCAAGCTCTCCTCCTCCGAGCTATCCTCTATTACCAACACATCTTGGATGTCATCAGCTCCAGCAGAACTAACTGAGTTAAGCTTCCCACTAGTGCTTTTCCTTTGCCTTGAAATATCTGTGCCTGATCCAGCAGGATACAGGGTATTACATCCAGCAGCTTCAGCATGATTTGGTGTGGAAGAGCCTGGATGGATACGTATTTTACCTTGAGCTAAAGAGCTTGTTGACTTCTTTACTTTGGTTTTGTAAACACTGTCTTCATCTGGTGTATCAGACAAGACGATGATCTCAGGGTCACCTGAAAGCTGAGCACCATGATCAATGAATTCAGTGATTTTCTTGTCTTCATACCGTTTCTCAGTTAGAACTGAACTATGACCCATGACTTCTGCAACATCAGCTTCTTCATCCATTTCCAGCGAGCTGATTTCTCCAAGATTTTGGGAATAGTGGATCTGGCTGTAGAGATGAAACTCCACCTCACTATCAACGCTCTGCTCACTGGATGACTCCTCGTGATAAATTTCATCTTCATACACTTCAGTATCCTCAGTGTCTTCATATCCAACAAACATTCTGGAAAGCGAATAGTCTTTATCTACAAAAACCCAAGAGGTTATATTAGAATGATCATGAATGTATGCCCAAAACCATCTTTCAAATGATACCTTTGGTCTATCTGAAATTGCTTGGTCATAAAGCTCTGTGTACAGAAGATAAAACTGAGCAGCCTTAACAGCTATAACAATCAATGCTCAAATCCATAATAGCAAAAGCTACTTAAGGGTGCATCTGCTTTAATCTTAACTATTACTTTAACCTCAACTACTTTGGCTTCTGAAAGTTGCACTTAATGTGCTCTCAGCTTCCACAGCTCCTCTCCATCCTGGGTTCAAAACCAGGGCACCTGCATGGATTGGGAGCCAAATGAGTGTCTGAATCTGGGTTTTGATCATTCCGCCAACTAGTATTAACTCTGGGTACTCTGCAACTTGTTTTACTAAGTAACATCTTACATACATACCTGAAAGAGCAGGGAAGGATCATTCAGCAATATTTGACAGATGTAACTTGGAGCCTATCTACACCTGGGCTGCAGAGCCACCTGCACTGGCACTTCAGAATTTAACCCGATGAAGAAGAAGTGCTAGGGCTATGGTACAGAAGCACCCAGACACAGTCTGCACAAGCTCAGGTCTGAAGGTAGCATAAAAAAAAAGAAGAGTAAAGGTAGTATACAAATCTGCAGCCTTCATACAAACTAGCCTGTCACATTGTCCCATCAGGACTTACAAACTGAGTTACAATGCCATGAAAATGCAACTACAGTGTTCTTAGATCTGAGGAAGATATACCTGCAAACAGTGGCTGCCCAGCTCAGCGTTAGCTATGACACCTCTGTGCTGCTACCAGTTAAGCAATAATTACCAAAAACCTTTAATGGCCTTTTTGGTGGATTTAGGACTAAAGCCCCAATTTTCCCTCTCGTGTACTCAGCAATACTGTTTTTTAAACAAATACGCTGTAAGAGCTGGCTGATGGGACAAAGCGCCCCCTCAGCAAGTTTGCAGATGATGCAAAATTGGGAGGAGTGGTTGATACACCAGATGGTTGTGCTGCCATTCGGAGGTACCTCAGTGGGCTGGAGAAGTGGGCAGAGAGGATCCTCATTAAGGTCAACAAAGGTAAATGCCAAGTCCTGCACCTGGGAAGGAGACAGGCTGGGGGCCCACTGCCTGGAAAGCAGGTTTGCAAAAAAGGACCTGGCGTGGGACAAGTTGACCATAAGACAATACATTTTTGGGACAAAAAGACATCCTGGGCTCCTGAAGAACATCACCAGGGGTTGAGGGAGGTTACCCTTCCACTCTAGTCAGCGCTCATGGGACCACATCTGGAGTGCTGTGCACAGCTCTGGGCTCTCCAGTACTAGAAAAGATGGACATACTGGAGCGAGTGCAGCAAAGGGCCACCAGAATGATTAAGGGCTTGGAGCATCTGTCGTATGAGGCAAGGCTGAGACAGCTGGAACTTGTTCATCCTCAAGAAGAGGAGGCTCAGGGGGATCTTAGCAATGTACATAAATATCTGATGGGGGGAAGAGTAAATAAGGCAGAGACAGGCTCTTCCAAGTGGTGTCCAGCAACATGATGAGAAGAAGCAGACACAAAAAATAAAATACAGGAAATTCCACTTAAACTTTAGAAGAAAACCTCTTTTTACTCTGTTGCCCAGAAAGGCTGTGGAGCCTCCATCCTTGAAGATGTTCAAAACCCAGATGGACCTAGAGCAAACTGCTCTAGAGCAGTTTGCTCTAGGTCACCTTGCTTTGAGTCAAGGGGCTGGACGAGACAATCGCCAGAGGTTCCTTCCAACCTCAACTATTTTGTGATCCCAAGACAATGGCGAGTGTCCCTAGAGTTCACTACCTGCTCCCCAGAGAGATGGGAAATCCAGAGACATTCTGAAGTTACTTTGCCTAATTCACAGGATACGTTATTTCATTTACATGACCACATCAGGCATGGAGGAGAGGAAAGGGAATAGTTTCTCTGAAAAGTCTATCTTTATTTCTGTGCTACAGTTACTCCTGGGGAAGCCAACAAGCTTTTTAGACATAAGAACTGCCAGATGGAGTTTGGTATTTTTAGTTTCGGAAGGAAGTTGCATGGTATTGTTTAAATTCACATACTGATACACAAGTACAAAAACTTAGATTTGGGAGTTTTGTACGTAAGTAATGTGTGCAATTATGGTATTTAAAGAATCCAAAGTCTCTTACTATGACAGATTTCTGTGCACACCCTGCAAGAGTCGTTCCCTGATCATGACAGATTTGACCTCGCTGGTATTCCTGTTATACCAGAAGTCAAACTAAAGAGGAAGACACTTTTCCCACAAAAAATAAACAAAGCACAACCACATGAGCGCACAAGTAGGAAAATACAACGCTTACTGACAATCCATATGCTGTACCCTTTTCTGTTTAGGCTTCCAGTAGATCAGCATACATCATTCAGTCTCACCTGCACAGCTAAAGAAGTCACTTTGGTCATCGCCAGCTGAGGTCACATCCAAAGACCATCAGAACCCTACTCATCCACGCACATGCTCAGCTCCGCTGTCTCCTAATACACTCAAGTTGGTTTCTAACCTACAAATACAGACTTAAAACTTAACAAGCGGAGGTTATAGAATCTGTTTTAAAAGCTCTCCTATCCACATGATGACTATAACCGCCTGGAAACTTTTACACCTGCCAACACAGAACTCTGCTTAGCAGCACAATGTATGCAGAAATAACCTGAGGATAACATGGATATATCTGTATCTGCTAGACTCTGCCTCTCTCATCCAGGTTCTTAGGTAAATATAATATCCTTTTATGCCAAATGAAGTATGAAAGAATGCTGTCAGAACTTGGTGGTCATAGACACAATAAACCTATTTATACCAGTGTTTGGGTTTGTACACCTTAGACAGGAGGAAAAAGTAAAACACTTGTCACCTGAACGGTTGTAGGTAGTAAAAAAATAACACAGAAAAGCACCTGACAGACCAATTGAAGCACCTATACTTAAACATTTTCTCTCAACTTTACGTGGGGTCACCCTTTCAAAGAGGTCTTAGCGTGTTCCCATCCACAGGGTGAGAATAAAAGCAGAGCTGGCTCGAATCAAGGACATTTACAATATTAATCTGTGGTTACAAGACGTGAGAAGAGAGACCTTCAGTAATGTAGGAAATTAAAGAATCCCCCTGAAGCATGCCGCAATTTTAGTGATACTCAAAAAGCCAACTTAATTCAAGGACTCTCTCCTTCCCATTCTGTCACACGCTGGAAAAAGTTACACAAAGCGAGCACATGACCACTGCTGAAAACACGCAGCTAAACAAGACTACTGGATCACGAGCGTCAAAGAGCGCCCAAGGAGCTAACTCATGGAGACTTCGTAACGAAGAGACGAGTAAGAAGAGGCAGCACTGCACTACACTTACTTTGATCTGTCCTCCCCAGAAGCTCAGGTCAAACAATGGCTCCTCCTCTTCCTCTCAGGTCCACGCACAACTGGAATGACGAAGGGCTCTTCCTCTTGCTCAGCATGTATTGCAGGCCACTGAGAAACAAGAAACATCAAACATCAGCATCACCATGCAGTCTGAAGATCTCTAGTTGCACTGTTCACCGTCCTCAAACTCAGGCAATAGCTATGCCCCACCTCTTAATCACAGAGTGAGAAGCAAGTGTTTCAGGTGTTTGGCATCAAAGCAGACAAAACCACTGCTTCTAGGAAAGGGGAGCTCGACAGACAAAGTTGTGCTGTTTTTCAGATTGTCAAAGTGAAGCAGTCTCTTACTGTATTCATACTGATGCTCAAACAGAGAAAGACATATCTGACTGCCAGTCTTCAGCAATTTAGATTTCCTTTCACCAGTGAAAGGTTTATACTATGGGCAATCGTCCTTTTTGCTACCAGCTAGACTATGACAAAGACATCCTTCATGTCTGACTGTGAAAACCACATTAAAAATAATAGTCCTGCACAGACTAGCTGATTTAATAAGTAATACAGGCTGCAGAGAGCGTAACACACTGACTCATCATATGTTGGAACTGGCCTGCCTTCCTTTTAAAAAAAACCCCAAACTTCAAACCCTAGGCCACGCGACAACCTCGTCCCTTCTTCAAAAGGAATCCCATTCCTACTTGAACCCAGAGCACAACTTTCCTCAAAAGTACCTGACTGCCTCTCTGGGTAGGCCCTAAGTAAGAACAGTTCAGGTAAAGGGCTAATGATGTTATAAAACAAAAAAACACAGCTACCTGAATTTCTTTTAAGTATTTCTGAACAAAACTCCAGATGGCTATAGTTAGAAATGGCGGGAGATTATTTTCCCAGATCATTAACAAAGACTGCTTGCCAGCACTTTTCATCTAGTCCATTGAAAAACCCAACATCCCCCACTTGATAAAGTAACAAAAGTTGGCAGCAGCACAGCGCAGTCAGATGGGAGGTGCTGACGGTGACTTGCAGGCAGGCAGGAAGAGCACCAACAATTTAATCAGAACATCCACAGCAATTTTCAAGTTGTGTGCAGGCAGCTACTTCCTCAGCCAAAATTTCAAGGCAGTTTGGGATGCTCAGATGTAACATACGTGCAGAAGGGGCTTTGCATAACGGCCAGTAAGATGCCCAGGCCAGTCCTTCCCTGCTTCGCATACCTTGTTTCTCCCTGCCAACTCCTCCTTTCCTCTGCTTAACTTCATTACTTCTGTTGCTCTTACTTTTTCAACTCCTAAAATCTTTCAGAGCTCACACAGTAAGCTTTTTCTCTCTTCCTCTTGCCATTTGAAATATGCATTCTGCTTAACCTCAAATATTGAGATTTCTTAAAAGAAAAAACTCTCGAACGAACAAACAAAAAATGAATTGAAAAAAGATTACTTTTTCATCCTTTGCAAATATGACTTTTCAGGCAAGTGTATTATTCCCACCACAAATCATCAGTGAATTCCAAATATTTCCTTATTTTTCTTGCTCTCTGCTTGCTCTTTGCAGTAATGTCAAATCTAATGCTTTATGACAAAGGCTGCATTGAAAATACAGCAACAAATGTATTTTGCTGTCTTAAGAGGTAAAGACAAAACATAACCCAATCATCAGACTCTGTTACAGATAGGAACAACAATAAAACGGAAAAGAAAGCTCTTTCGAGGAAATAACCAACAACTTCCTAAAACCACAAATATCTATCAGAACAGAGATTCAGACACCAGAATGGTAGGAGACATCAACAGACTTTATAGCTGTGTGCAGACTAGACCTTTTCTCAGTTTTCTGTTACTCATATTTGTGATACATAAACTGCCTTGTACTTTAGATTGTTAAGATACTGCACAGGTACAACCAACATGAAATTGATAAAGAACGTAAATGTTCAAATGCAGTTTAATGAAAGCTTTCATTTCAGCTGCTGTAACTGCTTTGTACCCTTCGTCAGAAGTTGGCATACCTCTTTTTCGGGAGAGATAAGCAATCACAATTATTGTTATGAAAGTGCAGCACCAAAGTGAAAATCACATCTTTGTTCTTCTTGCTACCTTCTATGCAAATGTAAAATCTGAATGGATTTTTAAAAAAAACCCAACAATGTATCGTTATTATCAGAGTTCAATGTCCCGAGAGTTTTTTTCTTTACCTCTATTGTGTTTCTGCACCAAACAGATCTTATTTTGGCTTACGGGGATAACCAAGCTGCACTCAAAGCAGGTGAGAAAAAAAAAAATTTCATTTGCCACCCAAGGTGAGACATGCAGGCATTAGAAATTGGAGCAGCTCCCCGCACCGATGTGCGCAAACTAGAGTAGAAATGTCCTCACAGTGACACATGTAAAAATGTCATGAGGTAGATTGCAGGGCAGCCACCCCCTCGGTTTTCACGAAGCAAACCCTGACAAGTACGTACTGTACCTATCATCTCAGTTTCAAGTAGCCAAGAAAAAGGCACCATAAAGCTGATCTAACGGTGACATTTGCTATTAGTTATTTTTGGCTAAACATTGCCACTCGTTTCTTCCAAGGGTAACTTGTGTTGCTCAATGCTGAGATGTAAAACTCGTTCTTATGTCGATTTGCTGTGTGTTTGAGAAAATGTTTCTTTTCTGTACTTTCTTTAAATACAGTGCAAAAAAGTGTAAAGGAGAGAAGGAAAGCTTTGGAGAAGAGGTAAATGTTTTTCTAGTGACAAGCTATACCTTCAGGAGATCACAGGAATATATCTTCCACACCCAAACCCTGGAAAATAACAAAACATTTGAAGTTTATGTCAAGCCTTTTGGAAGATTTTTCCCTCTAGCAACTTTCAGAACCATGTCTAACAGTAACTGTGCAAACATCCTCAAATTAACAGATTTACTTTTCCTTAGATCAAGACTGAATTTAGCCCAGTGACCTGAACACAGCTGTGCCCGCGTGAAATACAAATCCTGAGTATCTGGAGTAGCAAACAGGGGAGAAAACGAGGAGTCGTTTGACACGCACGCCGCTGATGGTCGCGCTATACGGGGTACCACGCCACATCCCAGCAAGACCCTGCGGGCAGCGAACCCCCTCCTCTCCGGGCCAGCCCTCCCTCCGGAGCCCCTCACACAGCTCCGGGGTCCAGCCTGAGGCCGCGACTGGAGGTGCGCTCGTTCCTGGAGCTCATTTCAGGCCTGGGACACGCTGCAGCCAGAGACAAACACGGAGACTAATGCAGTGACTCGCACATCTGTTTAATGGCAAGGAGGTTTTGCATTGAAGGTGCTCGGCACCGTCAGAGCCCGCACCAGCGCAGCGGGCAGAGCCCCGCAGCCACCTCCGCACGCCGCCCCTGCGGTAGCCGCGGGCAGGCGGACAGGCACGGACACGACGCTCCGTGCTCGGGGGCCGCCGCTGGACGCGGTTACACCGGTCCGAGAGGGAGGGGCTGAACCAGCGGGGCAGGCCGGGGCAGGCCGCACCGACACGGGCACGCAGGCCGGGGCCGCCGCGGGCACGGCGGCGGCAAGGGGGCCGGGCGCGGCTCCGCGGCACGGGGCTGAAGCAGAGCGGCCTTCGCGGGGAGGCGGAGGGGTGCGGGACGCTGGGGCAGCAGCGGGCCGGGCCGGCGGGGAGCGGTGCCCGCCGGGGCGAGGAGCCGGCGGGCGGGCCGGGGCGGGGGGGCGGCAGCCGGGGGCGGCGGGGGGAGTCCGGGACGGGCGGCGGGGCCGGGGCGGGGGTTGCGGGGGCCGGGCGGGGGCCAGGCGGGCGGTGCCGGCGCCGCTCGCGTACTCACTGCCGGCCGCAGCGGGACCCGCCGAGCAGGAAGTGGCGGCGCTCGCGCCCCACCCCGCCGGCCGCGTGCTTCCGGCCCCGCCCACCGCCGCCACCGCCGTCGTCACGCGGCCGCCTGGGCACCGCCCCCCGGCGGTGGGCGGGGCCCGGGTGGCGGGAGCCGCGCGCCGGCCGCTAGGGGGGCGCGGCTGGGCCTGAGGCGGCGGGGCCGGGCGGGGCCGGGCGGGAGCGGGGCGGGGTCCGTCCGCCCACCCCGGAGCGGCGGCCGCGGGAGCTGGCCCGGGTCCCGTCCTGCCGCGGCCGCCCGGAGCAGCAGGCGGCAGACCCGGGCGCTGCCCGCTGGCTCGGCCGGCCTGCCCGCCGTCAGC
Organism: Theristicus caerulescens; assembly: GCA_020745775.1. Lineage (NCBI taxonomy): Eukaryota > Metazoa > Chordata > Aves > Pelecaniformes > Threskiornithidae > Theristicus > Theristicus caerulescens. The sequence continues at coordinate 86,204,038 of CM036583.1, read as the reverse complement.
GCCCCGCGTCGGGGGGCGGTTCCCGGCCCCTCCTGGGCTCCTCACAGAGACCGGGGTGACGGCGCGACAGCAACGCCGCCGCAGACCGCAGCCCCGGGCCGGGCCCGGAGGGAGGGCTGTGGTGCCTGTCTGCCGGCGGCACGGCATTGAGGAGGAACTACCGTGAATTGGGTGCGTTACCCTACCCAAGGCGTTCGGAGGGATTTCCACTGCGTCCCTTCTGGCTTTAGTTTAGGTCTCTTCCAGGCCTGCAGGAAGCCGCAGCGATGGACAAAAAAGAGCAGGGGTAAGGGAGGAACATCACAGGTGAGAAAAGCAAGGAGGGAGCATGCAGCGTGCCTCGCTGCTCGCAGCTTCCCACTAGGAAACAAACCCCCGGTCAAAGTGGCTTCCCCACAACCACACTGGTGCCAGGCAGGGTCTTCTGCCTTTGCCACTTTTGTTTCTGCTCCCTGAATGGGACTGTGTGGACTACAGCTCCATGGTGAGCGGGAACTAAGCCCTTGCACACCTTTGTGTGCCTGTGCCATGGCAGATGCTCCGGGAAGAGCTGATGAAAGGAGATGATCTTTGCAGACCAAGCAAGGAAAGGAATTGCATCCAGGCAGGGCTACCTCCAGGAAAGCAGAGAGCTGGCTGAGGAAGAAGTGGTCTTTTGGGTGCAAAGAGCCTGAGCAACCTCAAGACTGATTGCCCTCGGAAGGGTGGACTTGGACATAATGGTGAACTGTCAAAAGAATCTGCTGAGGATTGCCAAGGACAGGACTGAGACTGGGAACAACCAAGTTGTGGGGTTTGATGGATGCCCTGGAAAATTTGAGCCTCTTGTCTGAACTACCTGCCGTATTTAAACAGTTTAACTGTATTTTTCAGTCCCAAGCAGTGGCTGCTTTGGGGAAGGCAGAGGATTTGGCCTGTCATGTTGCAGGGCAGTTCGGAGGAGAAGGAGGAGAAGGGGTGCTCTGGGTCAGCAGTGACTTTGGCAGAGCTGCTGAATCGTGGTGGCAGTTAACCTGAGCCTAGCCAGCACTGCCTGGCTCTCGGGCTCTGTGGTGCTGGGCACGTCTCGTGGCTGCCTGGTGAGCTTCCCCAGCTGGTGATGACAGCAGAGCCTGTGGGCAGCTCCTGCTTGGTCCCAGCAATTACGCCAGCTCCTGGCCTTGCCTTTATCCAAGGGTGCAGCAAGGAGTTCTCAAGCAAAACGTCTTTCTGTCTGATAGTACAAATGATGACTAGGACTGTTTTCTTGTGAGAAAATCCTGTAATGGCTCAAACGCCCAAAGTGGGGTACCCGTTCCACAGATGGGACCTGCTGGGCATGCTGTGTGCTGGTTGGAAGCTGCACAGCTTGCGAGTCCCAGCATCTAAAGGGACCCAAGATTACCTATGCTATCCTCTCTTTATGGTGTTAGCTCTAATAATTAGCATTTTTGGTGATACTTTACGGAGTCTTAGTGCCTTTCTTACTGGGATCATAGAGAACCAGCACCTCCCAGTATAAAACAGCAGAGTTTTTCTCATTACTGTGATCTGGCAAGGAGACCAAGTGGTCATGTTTCTTTATTTTGCTGTCTTTGCATTTTAGAATTAAATTCTTCCACCCTGGAGGGATGCAACAAGCATTGCACATTTTCAACAAACACAACAATAGTTGTGTAAGGATTTGCCTGAAACTGGAATGTTTGATTAAACCCCACTTCATATTTTTCATCTATAAATGGTTTTGGATATCATTGTTTCATAAAACTAAACATTCTGTAAGCTGAATTTCTGCATCAGACTGCTTTACCTGTTTCTCTGATGGTGGCAGTTCAAAGATTTTCCTATGCAGCTTACTAAAGATGAATAAAAATTAATGTAAATAGAAGCTTTTAAGGGAGCTAAAGTCAACATCTGAGGTAAAAGTTCCCTCTGTGTAAAAGCATGTTTCAGAAACAAAACCCAAATGATTGATAGAAATTCTCCGTGACAACCTTGTACCCACCTGCAACGTGCTGGAAAGTTTAACATGCTTTCTTCTTATTGTGTTTTGATTTCTAGTTCAAATGCTCACAACAGATAGGAAGAGCAAGCAGTTTTCACTTAAACAACAGCTGATTCTTTAACACACTGTGGACTTTCAAATAACGCTTTTTCCTTTTTCTCTTGAAAGCAGACCTCTGTGCAAATTTAGTTTTCAAATATTCCGTCATGATGATGAGTAATTCTCAGCTTACAGCTTTTGGTTGAATTACTTCCATGGAAATCTCAGTGGGTTTAGCAAGAACTGCTCTTCTTCACTTGATGCAATGCTGGAGGGGATTGGTTGTTGCTCAGTGGCCCAGCAGCAGCAACACTGCCGTCGCTAGCAGCGGGCCACTGGTCCTGGCCTGACTCATGCTGTCAGACCGTGCTGTATGGAGCAGAGCTCGCTAGCAGGCGTCTCTTCTATGATTAGGAATGGGATGACAGCAAAGGCTTTGGAAGATACAGGCACAAGTTGGAAGCGTAGACCCCAGAGACCAGCAGGGGTAACTCACCAGTGGTCAATTACCAGATGTTGGAAAAGCACAACCTCGAGAGCTGGGAAAAGCCTGCTCTGGCTTTAGGGGAGAGGCAAGGTTTAGGGGAAGAAACAGGTCAAGCAGCTGTGTGGCCTGTGGAAGCAGCCTCTCTGCCTGCCAGCACCCTGCAGCAGCCACTGCCCACAGCCTGTGCATGAGCACGGTTATGGTCCCGCACTGCTGGGAGGGAGAAGACACCTGACTTGGCTCCAGGCTCACCTCTGGTAAGAGCCTGCTCATCTCCACCTCTGCAGCCAGGGCCAGCAAGCACTGTGACCAGCAGTGCCAGCCTCCAGCACCAGCTCCGCTGCCTCCTGTGCTCACGGCAAATGATGTGACTGTAGAGGACTGGCTGACTTGAATACCTAATGGTTCAGCACCAGCTGTGGGCATGAAGGGTGGTGTTAATGAGTGTGTGCTGCTAATGAACATCAGTCTTGTTTTGAAGTTCAAACTGGCCCAATGTATCGTTCTTCTGAACGCCCCCAACACAGCGATCTCCAGTTTCCTCATACCCATACATGCATTCAGTGGCAGCACTGCTCCTCTTGCTTGTGCGAAGGCCATCTGACTGCACAGCACCAGGTGGCTGCTCCCCCAGGTGGTTTTGCTCCTTCCTGACCCTTGGCAGAGACCCTGGCACGGTCTGACAGTGCGGCAGCACCCCTCCTCCGCTGGGTGTCAGGGATTCCCCCCTGCTGGGGGCTGCTGAATCCAGCAACCCAGCAGAGGAGAGGCTGCTGCCGCGCTGAGTCCCCAGGACCAGCCAGGAATGAGGCTGAGGACGTTTCCAATGGGCCCATGAGGACACACACATGCACACGCATGCACACACCCACACCCTCTGCACGTAGACATGGACGTGTGCATGTACCCGGCCACACAGATCAATGGGGACAGGAACCACAGCACTCAGGCAGACGCAAGCTGCACCAGCAGCCTTGTCTGGTTCCCCTCTCTGGCTGCTCAAGATGCAGGTCCCTTAGTGGAAAACATGCTCACGTGCATGTGTGCATGCATACGTATGCAGGTACGCACATACGTATATACACACACCATGCAGGTCCTGCCAGTAGCTGGCCTTAGGCAGCCTGCGCAGTGGCTGTGGCTGCCCCAGTGTCCCCAGCTGCCATGCACAGACATGCGTGCACCGAGCAGCTCCAGGCTCGCTGTCTCTCACTAGTGAGCTCTCAGATGCTCCAGTCGCTCCAGTATCTGCCTCTCTGACACCGGGCTCCCAAGCATCCTGTCCTGCTTGCTGGCCAGCACAGCTTTATGTTTGGCAGTGATTGCCCTCGCCGGTGCGTGCCCACAGAGCAGGGATGCACCGCCTCTCTCCAGGTGCTGCACCGCCGCACATGGCCCCTGTGATCTAGGGTCCGACTCCTCTGGCTAGCTCTAAGACCTCCATACATGCACATAGCATAGAGAGCCCCTCACCCAGGAAAACAGTTAGATGTCCTGTTTAATATTGCCAAACAAGCTCATATTAGAGTCTGCATAGTGTGCTTCTGCTTTCATGACCGTAACAGGCCTGATGAGCTACAGCGGGTAGCAGCAGGGAGCCGTGCAGAGCATCCGAGAAGCAGGAGAGGTGAGCAGGAACGAGAGAGTGGATGCAGGGAGCCACTGGATGCAGGGATCAGCTGGATCTGCTGCTGCAGGAACAGTCGTGTGCCTCGTCACCCTGCAGCCATGGAGCAGCTCCTCCATCCTGCCGCAGGACAGGAGCACGCGCAGCTCCCTTGAGGCCAGCAGCGCCATTGACCCTGCAGGGTGGCTCGCTTGTGCAGACAGACACGTGCATGCTGGTGCATCCGCTGAGCCCAGAGCTTTCATTTTTCATTTCATTTTTTGTAGGCCTTTCAGACTTCGGGGGTTTCCTTAATGCACTGCTAGTACTCTATTTTCAACATTACTGGCATGTAATTACAACCTGCGTTTTGCCTCTGGGAACGTTAGCACAGGCATGTACATGTTGGCTGCAAAAGTGCCTCTTGAAGGGCAAAATGATCTGATTCTCTGATCCTCTAGGCTTTGGGTCAAGAAAGAAGGAAAGTGAACAAAAAACAACCCACAGGTATGGAGGTTTTATCTTCTAGCAGAGAGCAGGCAGACCCTGGCAAGAGTCAGAAACACAGCTGTGACACCTGATACTTGCAACAGGTACTTTTCTCTGATCTAATCATGATACCTTTCAAAACAAAAATGTTTTTACTGCCTGTGGATATTACGAAACCTTCTCAAATGTATCACATAATTAATTGTTTGCTGTTGATGTGATTAAAGGATGAGCTGGAGTTGCAAAATGTTATGCAACTGTCAGGGCCCTGAGGACACCAATGGACTGTATTGACTCAAGGCTGTGTCTGACCCTGGTTCCCCTCACCAGGCTTGATCCTGACCCCTGGCATCCTGGCCTGGCCTTGGTCCATCCCCATCCCCATGGAAGTGCCCAAAGCCCAGGGCTGGGGCTGCCCTGGTGTCCCCCCGGCTCCCCTGCTCCTGGCTGGGGTGGTGGGGTGGGCACTGGCCACCAGGCCCTGTCCTGTCAGCCCCCACCAGGGCAGCTACTGAAATAATGTAAAATACATATTTGGAGAAAGACTTCACATCAGGTACCTTTCCTCAGAGTATTTCCAACAAAATTCCATATTTCTGCAGTCAGCAGCAGAAAGAGGATTTGGGTTTAGCACTGACTACAGTGGTATTTTATGCTTGCAAAAACTCATTCTTGCCAAACTTGACCTTGAAAGGAAGTTTCTTTCTGGTGGCGTCATTGCGGAAAGTCAGCAACCGCCTCTGATGCATCCTGTGCACGGTTGCCTGTCCCTATGGGCTCGTGCTCTCCCACAGTGCCCTGGGGCCACTGCTGCTCTGGGGACACACAGGGAGCTGGCAGCAGCCTCTTCAGCCCTCCAGTGATCAGTTCTCCTCTGTGCTGTCCGTTCACGAGCCCAGTCTGGGCCATATGTATATATATGGGACTACCTTGTGATGGACGCTTGAAGGTAGGTCTTAATATGGTTTGTATAGCTCTGGTTTGCATCGGTGTTGATGGGTACAAACAAACCAACACAAATTGTTCCACCAAATGTGTGCCCACAGAGTTCATTATTAGCCTCACCTGATGGGAGTTAGTGTCTTCTCCAGGTCTTCCAGCACAGCTTCTCAGGTCCAGCCAGTTCTGTGTGCAGATGAGGTCATCAGGGGCCAGAATGGCTTTTACTGAGCTCGACTTGAAAGCAGTCACAGCTTTAGGAGAGCACTGAAGCACAGTGGTTTAGGTGTGGCACTGAATTTCTGAATGTCATATGGTGTGGGAAAAGCAAGGCCATGTGTTTGCCTTCATCTTGTTTGTCTCTCCTTGAAGAAATATCCCTCATCAGACCTTTTGCATCATATTGTCCAAGTGCATCCATCCTAGGTGGGGAAATGCTGCAGCTCCATTTTAGATGTGCTACAGGGTACTTTGCTGCTGCAGAGAAGCAGAGAGAGTTTCCTGCATTCAATGCAATGGGATTCATGTGTGATCCTCAGGCACCAGTGTTTTCACCCGTGCACCCTTTCTCGCTCAGGCAAATTGAGTCCTGCTGCTGCCTTTGCTTCTGAGCGCTGTTTCTCAGGAGGAGTGATGAACTCCACCTGCCATGCACCTGAACTCCATTCAAACGGTTCACCTCCTCCCCTGAACAGCCTGTCTTTGGTGTGTCAGTGACTCACTCATGAGAGGAGAGGACCTCAGCACAGAGATTCAGGTTCTGATGCTCATATGTGGCCAGAAAACAAGGGGATGGCACCCCCCTTCCATCCCATTGCTGGTGCGCTGAGACATCATCTTGTGCTCAGCTTGTGGAGCTGCACTCCCTCCCTGGAGAAAGTCCCCTCTTCCTTCACAGCTCACAGCTCTGAAAGCTGTTCAAGGTGGAAGGAGGCATCTTCCTGCAGCCCAGAACTGGGCTCCAAGGCTGCAGGGAGTGGTGGGAATGAAGACTACCCTGTCTCCTTCCTACCTGACACTGTCAGCTGTAGCTGACTGCTCAAGGCGTCTTTTGCAAGGGCAGTGCAGGACAGGTCAGACTCTCCAGGCTGTGCCTGCAGCACAGCATGGGCATCCTCCACACTGAACTCCAGCCAGCGGATTCCCATGCAGGAGGGGGATGATGGTGCTTCAGCCGCCGCAGTATCATCTTCCTGCTGTGATTTGCCCAGACCCCCCCAGAAGTCACTGGACATGCAGGGAAAGGAGCGTCCATTCTCCTATGCCCGACAGTGCTGCCCTGCATCCCTGCAGTGTCCTTCCCCTCCCCACTTGCCTGCCCTTTGGGGAGTGGCCAAATGGCCGCACAAACCCAGCAAGAAGAAACAGGCATGCCAGAGTCTGTGGGGAAATCGGTGTGGGTTGCAGAGAGGGAGATGTCGCAGCATCTGCAACTGCTTGGGGACACTCCAGGTTCCCTTGAGTCTTCCAGATTGCAGGAGTCTGGTGGAGACGGTGATTCTTCCACCACAACCTTTATGTGCTTAAAAAAGAAAAGGGAAGAAAGAGGGAAATTTTCCATATATGTAAACTGGCAATTTACAGTCTAAATGCCAGTAGGTGGCACCCAAGAATGTGCAGCATTGTCTGTAGCCTTTGTGCAAGCCAGGCTGCTGCCTCACCAGAGACATCTTCAGCCTCTACTCTCCTTGGAGCACCGGGGAAGCCTGGAGGGCTCTGCCGTTTGGGTGGAGAGCTGTCAGAAAGGACCCTGGGCAAGATAAATGCTGATTTTCCTTTGCTTCTTTTCAAAGCATGTTTCTGAGTGCTGTAGGAAACAGCATGAAGGAATCCAGAATTAGTCTCAACAGTGTTACTCATCAATAAGGTGTCCATGTCAGGGTGCTGTTTTCTGTTGCTTGTAACTTTGCTAGACATCAGCCCTGTGAGGTGAAATGGCCTCCGAGAGCTGCTGCTTCACCTGGCTTTCCTTTGAGAATTTACAGCTAGAAGGAGCTGCCCTGTCCATGAGTGTTGCTGAAGAAAGTCACAGGAGTCTTGGCCACGTTGAAAACTTTGCGTGATGTTTCTTCCAGTCTGGAAAACCGTGAGAATGTGACTGAAGAATGCAGGCATGAAAGGAGGTTGATTAAAAGTGCACAGGCAATCATTTCCTCACCTTTAAGAGCTAATTTTGCAATCTTGTTGAATGCTATTTTTACCTGAACTTGTTGAATGAGATGGGTTGTACTTGTTTCTGGTTACCTGTGCTAAGGGAAGTTGTTCTGACCCAGCGTAGGCTGCTTCCTTACAATCATGCTGTTTTCGTTCAGCAGCTGCAACTGACGGTATTTTTTGTGTTGGGTGTCTGAGCGTGTGAACTCCATTTTTGTCTGTCGTGATTCAGTAAAATACATAAACTTTCAGGTGATGAACCACTCCTCCTCCTTGAAGTTCACAGGTGGACCTGTTGCACTGTGTTGGGCAGGAGCAGGCAGTGCCGTCTGCACCAGCCTTGCACAGAACCTGATGGGTTGCAGCTGCAGGAGGGCTGAAATGGTTCTGGAAACGCTGGGCAAGGAGGCAGGGAGAGGCAGGGAAGAGGAGGAAAATGAGAGAGAAGAAGAACAGCTAAGCGAGGACGGGGAAGAGGTGGCAGATATCTGCCATTGCAGTTGCCATCCCATCTTACTGCCCATTTCAGCATCAGAAAGCTGCATTGCCCAGGTCACAGGAACAGCACTTTCCAAAGACTTTGCACTGAAATGGCATGAAAATCACAGGTGCTGAACCCTGACAGGCCTCAGCATACTCAGCGGCCTGCCCCAGCAGGGCCCACTTAGGAGACCTTCCTAACAGCACGGAAGCTATGCACAGCTCCCACTGCTGCTGGCTCTGGGTGCAGACCACAGGGACATTTATCACCACACTGCGTTTGGACCTGTGCAACCTCCTGAGCTGCAGTCCATCATCATCCTCAGCCGAGTGCAGCAGGGACAGCAGCACTTCAGAAGTTAATTACATTCCCACTCCCCACCTGATCTGCTCCTCCTCTTCCCAATGCTCCACTTTGCTGCTTCAAAACTGAGCAGCGGGACAGGGGAGGGAGTATAATTATTTAGCTCCTTAGAGCTAGCTCTAGAGTGCTTCATAGCTTGTTAATTACAGTTTCAGCTGCGCTAGTCAGTGGAGGACCAGAAGAGCATGTGGGGAGGGGGGAGCACAGGTCAAGGGAGGGGAGGAACTCGGTGAAGTTGGGAAGAAGCCACAAGGGCTGACAGTGGGGAGAAGCCAGAGTGAAATGGGACAGAGGACCAGGGATGCCGGCAGCTAGGAACCTGTTCAAAAGAGCAGCAGGGAATGCGAAGCAGCTGGGAAGCAGAGGCAGACAGATAAAAGAGGGGAAAAGCAGAGCTGTGTAGGGGTAGCAGCGTGGTTTATCTGTGGAGGGTGATGGGGACACAGGTTAGGCACCAAGGGATGCTGTGCACTGGCATCACTGGAGCATGTCATTTGTGCCCACCTACCTTCTCTGGCAGAGCAGATGAATGCCCAGGCTCCAAATCCAAGCACTGCCAGTGACTGTCCCACAGTGCAGTTGGATGGGGATTGGCTTCTGGAGGACAGAATGGCTTTCACAACATATTGACCCTTGTCAGAGAAAGTATTTCCTTTGCTCAATCATCCCAATTTTCTCACTAAATGAGCAAAATAATTGCAATGGTGTTCTGCCTCTCTCCAAATTCCAGCAAGTAAGAATCCTCAGCATTTTCAGGGCAAAAAATCTCAACATCCCTTGTCCGATGAAGAGCTCAAACCCTCTGAGGGACACGCATGGGACCCCAGTGTGCTCGATACGTGCAGCACTGTCAGCACCGCAGAGCCCCTAGCCACACCAGAGCTCAGACAGGAACCACGAATAAGCGAGGCTGCTGTTTTCCCTCTTGTCTGCGGGGTTGGTGCTCAGCTGCCCCAGCACACTGCGGGGTGAGCTGTGCTGCCCACGCCGGGCAGTGCCCTCAGAGAGCGCAGAGGAGGCTGAGTGGCCATGGCAGTTCTGTGCCGCCGTGCGGAGGACTGCACCGCGAGCTTTGGGAAGGCAGGTCCCGCTGCCTCTCACAGCTCTCCCACTTGCTCTGATGTCTTGATGGAGGGCACATGGACCAAGCAAGTGAGGAGATAGCTACCCATGGGCTCCCCTCGCCCCTGGGGCACCCCCCTCCTAGAGAACAGTGTTTCTGCTACCTACTGCTCAGAGGGTCCTGGGCTTAAGGCAAGAGGTTGCCCTTCTGGACATCCACAAATTCCCGAACTAGCTTATTTAAAAGAATGTGTTGGAGGGAACAATGTGCAGGTCTTCCATGGAAAACCATTTTGGGCTTATCTACATACAGGTTCTGAAATGAACACGTGTGAATTTCCTCTTTTGACAGAAGTGAAAGGACAATTCAGAGCCAGAAAAGATTCTGTGCTCAAAGAGTTGAAGCTGCACTGCCAATAGTTTATAACTCTGACTTCATGATTTCCATTTTCTTTTGGCAGCTCCCAGTTTCTGTTTCTCTCCTTTTTCTGGAAAATTTCCCTTAAGGAACCACCAATGATGGCCCAGGAGACAGTGTGTGAATGCTTTGCATTATGTAATGCTTTGACATTTGGCATTCCCATGGCATTATCCGCCATCAATGCAGAATAAGTTGTCAGAGCATGAAATTGGTATTTTTACATATTCTTAATGTACAGATGTCAGTCTGAAAGCCATGCACAGGCATTATGATTAAATTCTCTGTTTCATTCTCTGCCTATGCATGAATCTGTTTGGAAGATTTCCTTCTTTTGGAGGAGTTATAGAGAAAAGACACAACCTTAAAAAGTATTAATTCTACTGAATATCACTATCAAAAGGTGAAAGCTAAGTTTAAGACATTGCGCACTGAATGCAATGTAGACTTATAAATCCAGAGCAATAGTGTTCAATTTTTAGCACCTGTGTTCTTGGCATGGTAGCAGAAAGTGAACAACAAGTACCAGATGCATAGAGGGAATATAATCAGTGACCTAGTTTCTGGTGCCAAATATATCAACATGTTCCAAATCAAATCTGCTCAGAGTTTACAAGTTTGTTATTCTATGTTAATTACCATGTAAGAATGGCAGACCCTTATGGGAGGATTAGTATGCCTAAACATAATGTACATGGAGAAAGAAGAGGAAGGGCATGACTAAGGATCCACCTAGGACTCCAAATTGCTTGATTTGGTTTGTTTTGATCACAAATACATAAAGAAGAGGAGCTCTTGAAAGTCACCTGCTTGGAGGCAAATCAGCTGCTCTACCCTCTGCTGTCGGCCCCTGTATCAAGGACCTGTACTCTTAACAGAAGCCAATATTGGTGCAAAATGATGCAAGAGACTGTGCAGTCTCCATTGTTAGGAGCTTCCAAGACCAGGCTGGGTAAAGCCTTGAGCATCCTGGTCTGGTCTCATAGCTGACCCCGCTGTGAGCAGAGGGTTGGACTAGAGACTTCCTGAGGTCCCTTCCAGCCTGAATTGTGCTGTGACCCTGTTCTCCTGTAGGCAGAAGGTTAGAGCAAGAGGATGTTCAGCTCTTGCATGACAGACCTTCCTGCTGGAGTTCTTAGCGTTTGTCCAAAGAACTCCTAAGGTTGTGCAGAGCTGCATTCTGGAGCTGCTGCTCACCGTGCTCTGATGTATGTCAAGAGTCCATGTATGTCTGCAGGGTTATAGAAGGAGCTCAGCCAGGATTCCAGTTTACAGTGAAATCAGGAGAGAGGCCAAAGGCCTGACTTCTCTCCATGCATACCAGAAAACAGCCCATGGACTATTTTTAGCTGGATTTCCCTGTCCTGACCTCCACCCTCCCAGAAGCTTGTGCTGTACAGGCCACCAGCTCCAGTGAAACACACCAGAGTGGTGAGGAACTCAAGAGGAATTGAACTCACAGTCTTTTAATGAAAAACAACATCTATGTGAAGAAGAGAAAGGCAGACTAGTGTCCTCACTGGTCACAGGGCTCCAGAATGGACTCAGCACGGGTCTGTGTGGCCTCCTGGCTTGGCCATGGCCTAGGACCAGCCAGACCACAAGCTACCTCTTGCTCAGTGCTAGTTGGAAGGGGTGAGGATGGGTTTGGAGTGCTGTCGAAGGATGCTGGGCAAACACCAGCTGTGAAATGGTAAATGCTGGGGACACAGGAGTGGAGAGTAAGAGGAGGTTGCACAGAAAGCCAGAGGAGATGTGATGAAGGAAACTGGGTTTATTGGGGTGAATGACGCAGATAGGGATATAGGGAAAAAAGTTGCAGACTTCGTTAGTTCTATAAGTTATTGGAAAAATTGATTACATTCTTACTAAAAATTCACTAGCATGAATAAATATGATGACACTTGGGCATGGTTTTCAGCACAGAACTTACTCCTGGAGACAGCTCAGGAGAAAATTTGGAAAGAGCGATTCAAGCCGCAGACACAACACAATGCTAGAAGACTTTCAAGACTGCTTTATGAACTGGCCATTTATTATGCTCTTAAATTCCCGCCTTTGGAACCAACTGGCTGATGACGGGGTGTGCAGCTGCTGCGAGGGCCTGCCACATGGTCAGCACAGAAGCCCTAGTTCATGGGCTCTGAGACTGTCTGCAGCCTCTGTCCAAAATCTGTCATGGCCAGCAGAAAGTCTGATGTTGTCTTTTGTGCAGATTGACAAGCACCTTCAGTGCAAGATGTTCACATCTCCTGGGTGTAACCACCTGCCACAGTTCATCCATTTATTTTGAAGGTTGCAGACCATTTTCCTCTTTCTTTAGGAGATTCGGAAGTTAAGGGTTGAGCAGGGACTTCCAAGGGAAATCTCATAGAAGACTGAAGAGGAGTTGCCCCAGGAAAGCCACTTTTTCCCCCCAGAGTGAATGTGTTTCTCTTCCTATCCTCTCTGCTCAGCTCCCTGCCTGAACACCAGTTTGACTGGGAAACGCAGCAACTGGGAATTCGGCCAGATAACTGCTGTCAAGTCCATGGAGTGCACCAGACTGCATCCAGCCACTGAGTGCTTTGAGCAGATGCTGTGTCTCTTGGTGGTACCTGCCATCAGAAGTGCTGGGAGCAGAGGAGAATAATCTGCGTGCAGTACCTCCACTCTATTGCTGAAGCCAGTCTAATATGAAATACCTGAATGAGTCTCTTTTGGGAAATGAACCAAAGCCAAGTAGTTTCGTCAATGCTTAAGCAATGCTCCGAGGCTGCGGCAAGATCACCGTCTTGCACATTTGGTCCAGGAAGCAATGGGCAAGACAGCCTTTCACTATAAGCATGAGTTACAGTGATCTGTTGTATAACCACAGGTTCCCCTCCAGTGCACTCCACGATGCTGCAGATCTTCTTCACTAGGTCCAGAAAAAGATGTAAATGTAAGCACAAATTGTTTTGCCTGAGAAAGAAAGACACGCTGGACCTTCTGCATGAAGTGGCCTATCATTGCAAGGACCTCAGGGCCTTGTTACCAATAGGATCATACATTCAGATACGAATATGTGTTTTATCATCAGGAGCAGGCCAGCAGAGGAGAAAGCAATCCATGCAGTGACTGTAAAAGGCAATCCTGAACTAGTGGGCAACTTCCATTTACTGAAGAAAATGTTTGTTTTCCCAAACAGGGGTATGAAGTTAATCCTCATAAAGAGAAATCTAAGTCCTGTGCTACTCTGTGTGGGATTTCTCCTACTGCATTAAACTCTGACATCTCAGAGGGCAAATCCACATTGTCACATGTCACTTGTGCTTGAAAAAAAAGTCGTATCGATGCTTAATATAAGCTTATTTTTCCTTCTTATTTTGCAAGTGTAATTGCTTAGTAAATCGAACTGCAGGCTGTTACTTACTTGTTAGCATTAAGTGTGTGTCAGGCCATATGTTTAAACAAGGGTATTAGCACAGATCTAGAGTCAGTCTATGCCAGCTGAAGATGTGGTCCATGTCTCTCCCTTTACCAGGAGGGTTTGAGGGAAAGGCAGAAGGAGCAATGACTTGAGCTTGGGTTGATAGGCTGGTAAATACCCGCATTTGCAAAGACAGTAGTATAATATTCCTGGCTGGTTATTTTACTCCCGAGGTTTTGGTCTCATCTAACATTGCTTTTCCCACAAGTCTTTCTGTCTAGGCTCATGAAATTTTTAATGCTTGCAGGAACAAAATTTCTAGGAGCTCTCTGAAGTGTGCCTCCCTGCTGCGAGATGAGCGGCTCCAATAAGGGGAGGCGAGCACAGAAAACATGGGAAGCTCCGGGACTGCAGCCTTCAGTGGGGGAAGAGGCTGCTCCTCAGGTGCGGCCCCACAGAACAGATTTCAGTTTCTGTCTGACTTAGCATGGACCTGAAATGCCTTCTTCTGTTTCTGGGGAATCATTATAGACATTTTGGTATTTAAGAATGCGGGAAGAATCCTCATGAGTGAAGGTGTGACCCAAACAACACAGACCATGTAGCTTCCCAGGCGGTTTCCTGGTTTGCTCCCATAGCAATTGATGAAAACACCCCATTTGGGAAAAATGTAACACACAACAAAATCAATCTTCCTGTAAAGTTTTCCAGCACTACTCAGTAAGCCACCCCGGTGGTGAATTGCCCTCACTGTTCAAAACCGTACGCCTTATTTCCAGTCTGGGTTTATCTGGCATCTGCTCCAGATGCTGGGTTGTGCTCTAAGTTTGTCTGTTGCACCAAGCAGCCCCCCGTCGAATTTCTTCTTCCCAAGAAGGCACTTACAGATAGTGCTCACAATCTCCTTGATCACTGAAAGAGCCCACACAGCCTGGGCCCACGAGGTTTCCAATCCTTTCACGTCATGTGGCTCCTCTCTGCACCGCTTCCCCTGATCCCTGTCTGGGAAGGGCAGGATGGGACCCATCAAGGCAGCACAGAGCCAGTACGGCACCTCCACTACAGCTGGGCTGCCCGTGCCGTCACCTCCTGCGATGACAGTATGTGAGGTGTCAGCGCGGTGTCACCACGGGAGCCCCTCCACCTGATTCTCCCCTCTTCCCTCCACCGCGTCCTCACTGGCAGGAGCCCACCTGCCCGGAGGGGGGTCTGTGGTGCCCACCCCAGGGTTACTCTGGCTGCGTCACAAGCTTTGTTGCTCACTTTCACGCAATTCACCAAGCAATCTCTCTGCCTCTCTACCAGAGATTTGCAGTTGTTCACCTTGCTCCCAGTCTGGGAACAGCATCAGTGGAGATTTTACCTGTTCTGTCACAAAACTGGGAGAAATACTATCAATTCATCTGCATGAACGAGTCCCTGAGAAAATCATCCTCTTGCGCACTCTCCAGGCAGATGCAGGTTTACTTCTTGTAGTCCAGCTTCCTCCTGTGCATGAGGATTTCCAGTTAAAGCCAGCAAGTTTTCCAGCTTACCCCATGGCTGATTCTGCAGCAAGGTGAACCCCTCTTCTGTTTTCCATATTCCACATCAGCCCCTGCTTTGGTGCTGGGCACTTGGAGGTGCGGCTGTGAAAGGATGGACTATGTCCAGCCCTCCCACCCCTCAGTGGATACTGCAGCCTCTGCAAGGCACTGGCAGTGAAGAGAGGGGTGGTGGTGTAGGGGCTCCAAGTCGCGGCCTCCAGAACAGCCAGACCTCATCAGGCAGCACCCAGGGAGGGAAATACACCCGCACCAGGCCAGGGGAGTAAACCACATGTCCCAGTGCATGCAACGCCAGAACCTGCTCCCAGCACCATGTTTCTTCTTGGTGGCCTTCATGGTGCTTGTTCATGGGAAGAAGACCCTACCAGAGAACTGCTCATCTCGCTCTGAGGATGGGCGGACCAGAAGAGATGATGCTGGGAGTTAGAATCATAGAATCATAGAATGTCCTGAGTTGGAAGGGACCCACAAGGATCATCGAGTCCAACTCCTGTCCCTGCATAGGAGAACCCCAAAATTCACACCATATGTCTGAAGGCATTGTCCAAATGCTTCTTGAATATTGTCAGGCTTGGCGCCGTGACTGCCTCCCGGGGGAGCCTGCTCCAGTGCTCCACCACCCTCTGGGTGAAGAACCTTTTCCTAATGTCCAACCCAAACCTCCCCTGGCAGATCTTCCTGCTGTTCCCTTGGGTCCTATCATTGGTCGCCAGGGAGAAGAGATCAGCGCCTGCCCCTCCTCTTCCCCTTGTGAGCAAGCTGTAGACTGCGATGAGGTCTCCCCTCAGTCTCCTCTTCCCCAGGCTGAACAGACCAAGTGACTTCAGCTGTTCCTCATACGGCTTCCCCTCTAAACCCTTCACCATCTAAACCCTTCACCTTCCAGTTACGGAAGGCAGAGCTAGCTCTCAGATTCTCCTCACTCCCAGTCCCATTCCTGCAGACGCTCAGTATTTAACACCCCAGGGTGCTCTGTCTGCTCTGCAGCCAAAGGTGGAATAGCAGCTCGGGCAGAGCCACCTGGGCAAAACAGCTTGACCTCAGCGCAACACTGCACACAGCACCTGAACTGCTGCAGCGTGGATTCACCAGGACCCTGGGGAAACCCTCGGACCACGCTGCACTGGTCGCTGAGCTGCAGATCAGCACTACCCAGAGTCGCAGGAGTTCCTGGGGTCAGTATTGCCAGGTTGTATGTTTTTCTAGGCGTGCTCTGCAGACTTGCAGATTTGCTTTCCCCCTGCGCAGGGTCTACAGAGAGAGAACGGAGCCACGCCAGGAGATGCCCCTGCAGCCCTGACCCCCTGCAGCACCCTGCAGAGCTCAGCTATCGTTCCCTTGGGCATTTGTGAAGCAACATTTGATTTGAATGGCGTCCAGGAGCAGCTGGCTGTTGACAGGGCCAGACCCCAGGTGTCTCGCATGAGGTGTACAGCAAATAGGGGTAACACAGCCAGTACGGCCAGTGGGGAGGCAAAACAAGCCCAAAACAGTCTGAGCAGTGCCACTTACAAATGTGACAGCCGACGCACTGCCAGAACCAACAGCTGCTAGTACAGATGCAGCAACTTTAACCACGAGGCCACCTCACAGCCCACTGCCTCTTCCTTCACTTTTCATTTCAGGAGGACAAACGGAGCAGGAATTGTGTCATTAACAGTGTCCAGTCAGCCTTAGCCCAGCTTCATTCCTCCTGCCTTAGGCTACAGAGAAGGCCTTCCAGGAGGGCTCCTGCCTGTCCCCGCACAGCTGCAAGGAGGGACATGCACAGCCTCAGGGGCAGCCCATGGTGGTATTTCCAAACTCCAATACTTGGGCATAGTCTTTGGCACTCATGACTGAAGATCTCTGGATTCACAGTGTCTGTGCCAATTATGAATGTGAAAAGCTGGTGTGCAGGTGTGTTTTCTGGGCGGGGAGAAGCTTTCTGTGGTGGTGAAGTGTCCACATGAGAGCAGCTCTGCACAGTGTCCGGTTGTAGCTGCCTCGGGGTGTTTGCTCTCTGCTGTAGAGACCATAGAGGCACATCCCCAGAGACACTGCGGGAGCAAAACACCATGTCTCCTGTGAAGGCAAATGGGACGTATTAAGCCTAGGCAAAGCAGGCAGTTGCTCAGGACAGCATGTGGCTGGGGAGGCAAAACTCTCTGCTCTGCACCAGGGCAATGGGAAGCCAGACAGTGATGGCTGCTGCTCTGGCGGGAGGTATCAGGAGGCAGGGGGCTGCAGCCACCCCTGATCTGATGGGAAGAGGGGTGGTAAACACATCTGCCAGTGCAAGAACATCATGGTCATGACGATGCATGTAGAACTATTTTAAACATTGCAATTTTAGCTAATTCCATTGCTGAAATAAGTAGTAGATACCTCGCTCAACATCCTGTTGAGCATTCCTGTTGAACTGCTACTTATTTCAGCAATGGAACTAGATAAAATTGCTGATCTCTTCAGGGCTACCAAGCCTGTCCAAGTATTGCACGTCGCCAGGAGCAGGGTGGTCCAGAATAGCACAAGTGGATGGCAGCACTGGAGCAAGGCGATGGAGAGGAGATGTCTGTACTCTATGATCTTAAAGGTCTTTTCCAACCTAAATGATTCTATGTTTCTATGATTCTAGAGGCAGCTAGAGGAAGAAAATAGTGGGTCTGTTTAGTTGAATTCCCTGCATTTAGTAGACAAGAAATGCCTCTGAAAACCTCTTAGGCATGTCTGTCTTGTGCTGGAGAGACAGACTGGCCTCTGGTCAATGGGCAGACAGGCTACACTGTGTGTACAGAACGTGACAGTCCTGATGTCAAGTACCGGTGTTTAGGAAAGGACACAAATTCTGGTGACCTGCTGAACCTCCCTTCTTTCCCTGGGAGGCCAAAGCTAAGGCCAAAGGGGAAGGCTTTCCCAGGACGCCGTGTTCAGACCAGGCTGAAAGAGATTACTCATTGATCTTATGAAAGCAACACATGGCTGGGCCAGGGAGAGGAAGGAAGCTGAAGGAAGACAAGATGCTGCCCAATGTAGGTGGAAATTTGAGTGTTTGAAGAGCCAGTTGCCTAGTCTCTGTTGATCATATACAAACCAGCAGTTTACAGTGTCCTCAAATATGTATGGCTTTCTGCAGGGAAAAGTAGATGTGTAACCCTGAGGAGTCCCCTACCACAAAAGTGTGATGTTCTCATGATAAAACCTGGTCACAGTAGTGCTCCAAAGCAAAGTGATTCTGAAAAAAAAGTTGTGGTAGCAATACAGCAATGATGGTTATATTCTGAGAAACAATTACTTTTTATCAAAGCTTTTTCAGAAAACAAACACACAAACAAACAAACAAACAAAAAACCCAAATCCAAACCATAATCTGAGTCATATACATGGTGTGGAAAATTTTGGTCCAAACTCTTAAAATGTGGTGAAGGTGTAAGCAACTGAAGATCTTATGGGAAGTGACAGCCGTGCTCAGTTAGGCAGTGAAGCTTGAATCACCTATAATTAGGCAAGGAAACATGTGTGTATACCGGAAACTATACAAACAAGCTATTAATAGCTGCTTCATTTTCACCATTCTCCAGCCAGCAGTTAGGGCCAGACTGCTCTTGGAGCCTCTCTGGCGATGCTCGGGCTGGCCCCCACGGCGAGGCGCAGCTGCCCTCGGACCCTGCCCCGCTGCGCCGGCGCGGAGCCTGGCTGCGCTTCGTCCTCAGCAGGTCCCACAGCTGCGTGGCATTTCTCGGTGCAGCCTGTGCAGCCACCAGCTAGAGGCTTCCCAAAGACGACAGAAGGGAAGCAGACGCAGGGACTCTGAGCACCGTTTCCCATGGTAAAGCAGACTCCTAAGGGGACATGCAGGCTGTAAAACAGCATTTTTCCTAGGTGATTTGTCCCTTCCCTCTTGGCTCACCCAGCAGCCCAAGACCATGGCCAAAGCAGGGCAGCATGCTGCAAAAGGCTTGTTCTGGAAATTTGACCCAGATGTTCATATCCCATTACCCTGCTCACCCATACAGCAAGGCCAGGGGACATTTCTGGTAGTAAGTGGCTTTGGTCTGCTTTGCTATGATCCTCCTTGCAGATTCCTCATAGCACCAGTGCAGCTGCTGGCATTCACGAGAGCTAATCAGTGGTGATTCCTGAGCCGTGGGAGATGGGAGAGGGAGCTCCCACCTCTGCCTTCCCTGTGCTGGACATCAGGTGGGCAGAGATGTCCCCAGGCCTGGGATCACTCACTGGACCTCCTGCCCACCTCCCCGACTAGATCTGGTCCACAGGTTAGCGCATGGAGAACTTTGACAAAAATGTGTTCATCGAATAACAATGTGGCCCCAGGAATAATAGAAGGAAAGGACGCGTGTCTGCAGTGTGGTGAGCTGGAGGGCCACTGTCAGGGCAGGGGACAGACCTGCCTGGGCATGGGGACCAGCACAGCCCCACAGCTGCAGGGACGTTCTGAGAGAGGCAGAAAATGCAATTGGTGCTGATCGAGCACACGACGGTGGGTTCAGTCCCTTGTGTGCAGGACCTGTCCCATTTCCAGGACCCAGGGATTCAGGTCTTGATTGCTGGGTGGCACACAACACCCGCGGGTGTCAGTCCTCTCTGTTCTCCTCCCACCGTTTCAGCTGCAGCCACATCAAGTGTCCACAGCTTCCTAGGTGGACCCATGGTCTGCCTCTGAGCAGGGGCTCTCCTGCACCCAGAGTGAATTATCCACCTCCAGGACAGCACCACAGCCACGCTCAGGACGTGGGAGGGAGAGGCTACAAATCAGGGATGAGAATCAGGGAGGACAGAGGGGTGCGTTTGTAGATCACGTAGGATCTAAAGGATAAGGGACAAAATCCCTGCCAGTGTCTGGGAAAATACCTTCCCCTGCAGTTCGGTGGAGATACAATCAGAGAAACCTCCTGATCAGGACCCCCCTGTCTCCCCTTTCTGAGCAGCTCCTGCCTGGGATGATGACATGCCAGCAATTATCTCTGCACCGGCGGTGTCGAAATGTGCCCTGCTGGGGTGGTGTTGAATAAAGTGTCTTCACTCTCCATGAGCGTCCTGCCCCAGGAAGATGTCGGGGCTTTGCCTAGTAATAGAGGCTTGCTTCAGTTGTGTTCAAGAGATTTACAGGTGTCCCCTGACGCATATCACAACAGGCAGTGCATGACTTCCTAGACTATAAAACGTGGTGGAGACCTGCTGCTCCTTTGGTATCAAGTTCCCTATTAGTGCGAAGGCAGATGGATGCCCTAAGTGTTAGTACATAAATGCTCAAGTAAAATTACTCATTCACATGTTTCGCAGAAATACACTGGTCACCTTGTTACTGCACTGTCTGAGAGGCATGGGCTTAAGTGGGAGTCCTAGAAAAAGGACTGTTAGGATAAATCCTGGAGGTTTAGGTTCAGACAGTCACTGCAGTGTATTTTAGCACTGGCTCTTCTGTGAACATCGATCTCTAGGAAGAACTAGAAATCTCTCTAATCTTTGTCTTGCTTAGTTAGAATTCATTGATTTCTGCTAGTATTTCAATATTTTACTTAAAAAAGGCAAATTTTCCAGCCCTATAGACAAAAAGAAGCTTCTTTGATATATGCATGTTACATGCGTGGATCTTTGAAAATAAAGCATTTAAGAATTATTCTGAAAGCAAGCTGTGCCTGACGTCAGCTTTCTCTGTGTGGTGAGTTCATGCAGTGTAGCCTCGTATTTAGTATACTGTATCTGTTGAAGTACCCTATAGCTTCCAGGATGCTTTCTGAGGTATTTAGATTTATTTCAATGTTTACAATGTATTTGTTGTTCATTAAACATATTTACCCAGGCTAACCCAACATGAAAGAAATTATCTTGTTTACAGTGGAATCTTGACAAAAATACATGCAGAAAAGATAGACAAACACACATAAACCTGGATTGCTGAGTGGAACATTGATTTGCTGCACTTCCAATTTTTCTCATTAGAACTTATTTTATTTGAACATAACTCAGTGCCCCGTGTAAATGTGAAGTTGTTAATCTTATTACTATACAGAAAACAAATTAATTATTATGCATGATATTGGAAATGGGTTGTTAGGTTGGCATTGGGAAGATTAGAAAAATACACTCATTACTTCAAATGATATCTGATATACATGTACAACTCTGTTTTTGAAATAATTTGCAATATTCAGATAGCAAATGCAGTGAGTAGAAAAGCCCTTCTTCCGTGTGGTTTTAAAATTTCAGGCCCATGTTCTGAAGGTTGGATTAAAGACTGTAGTTTGCAGTTAGACTTTTATATTTGAAAATGCCAGTATTGAACCAGAGCAAATGAAGTTGTTAGATTGAATTTCATCCAGCTGCAAGGTAGGGTTCACTATGTTGATATAATTAACTAGTATGAGATCCAGGTGGCTTACCTAGACAGGACAAGGATCTGCATTTCAGGTCTGCTATGTCACCATGACTGCTTCTTAAAAACACTTGGATGTAGGTGGAGGAAGCCCACTAGTGGTATTCTTTAGAAAAAAAAAAAAAATACTAGGAGTTGGAAAAGAAGCATGCATGTAAGGTGTCTTTAGTGGTGAAGCTTGCATAGCTGCTGGGGTACTGGGGAGCCAGGCTGTAGTCGAGACCTCTAGTTCCTGTGGTAGTAATAATATTTGCTAGTTAGTGAGTGTGGGTTTGAGGAGGGTTTGGGGTGGGGGGGAAGCTGTTCTGCTCATATTCTGTCTGTCTGGAGCATGTAATTTCCTTGCTGGTGAGGCAATGAGAATAGTTGGGGTGGGTGACATGTCTTCTCCTCCTAATGGTGCTGGGAGTGCCAGCCTCTTTGCTGAGCGGTGAAGAGGACAGGCACAGACAGACTGGACTCACTCTATCCTTTAAGATGCCTGTGCTCTCTTCTGAAGCCTCTAGTCATGGTAGTCATCGAAACATTTGCTGTGCGTAAGTGCCACTCCTATGGATAAAATGGTACAGACAATGCTCAGCAGTCAAAACTGTTGGGTCACCAGCCACAACTGTAACATAGTTAGCAAAATAGTAAGTTTTTTCTTTTAACATGGAGCCTTCTTATTTGCTGTTAGCTTTGCATGCTCAGGAGCTGCCTCTTGTAGCTTCTCCTCTGCAGTCTTGCAGATGCTAAATATGCTGCGTTTTCCAAGGAGAGCTGACAGCCTGATAGGTTTCACATGAACCCAAGTGGTGGAGCTTTTAGCAAAAAGTATGTCAAAATCTGAAACAAAAGAGTGAGATAACAGTTGTGCAAGAGTTTCCACAGATCTTTGTATTGCTCATAACTTGGATTCACGCTAGGGTCTTTTTGCCCTAATTGCATACATCTGGCAGATCTTAGGACATGTTGAGCCCTGCCCTCCAACCCAAATTCCCATCCAGGCTAGGGGCACATACAAGCTCTGTCTTCCATGCCAGAGCCTTTCTATTTTTCAGACTGAGTCCTTTCTTCTCCCTGTAGATTTCCCTTGCTGTCCATCCAGTACCACCGTATGTCCTTTCTCAGGCTTGGACAGACCTTCCTTTAAAGCGTGCCACTGGCATACCTCAGATGTTGTCCTCTCTGCTGGGCCAGACAGTGAGACAGAAAGATGGTGAACTACCCGCTGATCACCCATGCCAAGCTGCAAAGCATAAACCCAGCTGGGTTTACAACCCTCCTGACCACATCATGACAGCCAGCAAAAGAGCTGGCGGCATCTTCCTCCACAGTGGTGACAAGTTCCACCTGCCTTGTGCTGTGGGTGAGGCTGGACTATGGGCCAGGATGGTTTCTTTGACTCCTAAAGCTAGGAAGGGGAACAGAGAAAGGCAGCCTTGTCAAAGAGCAAGATCTTTGTCACATCACAAGTTTCCAGAGGTCTCTCAGTTGGGCAGCTGGCACCATGCCCTCAGGAAACAAAGGGTTAACAATGTCCCATGTGCCTTGCTGCAAAACTTCTGAAAAACTCCCCCAAAATCGGTTGCTATACTCAAAATAATGCATGTCCTACAGGGCAAGAAATAGAGACAAAACGAAAATAGCAGCATTAATGAGTGAAGTAAATATCACAGCAGAGCTGTAAAAGCAGTGAGGAAATTCCCCTAAAGAGTGTTTTGTTCCGCTTTAGTGACACTAGACACGAGGGTTCATCTTTGCAGTCTCCGTTGTGCTGGACGCTGCCACGAGCCTCGGTGACAGGAGCACGTCCCATGCAAGCAGGAGGGTCGTCCCCCGGACCCACACACCTGGGCTCAGCTGGGCATTCATCGAACACCATTTCATCTCTGGAGCCACAGCTCCACCAAAAATTATGCTAGGAACTCCAACCTGAGAAAAGAGAGAGGCTAGATTTTAGTAGAAAATGAGACTTTTCTTCCCATTTGAGCTGCTGAGTGGGCCCCAGGGAGCATCATGCGGCAGGCAGAGGTGGTCCTGCCTCCTGGGACACCAGACGGTGCCTGCCCACAGCCGGGGCCCGCGGTCTCTTCCCGACCTGGCAGGCGGCTCTTCCCCCAGCTCACCTCAAGGCAGCCTTGGCCCCTCACATCACCAGGCCTGCCTCCAGAGTCTGCTGCATGAGGGTGCGGGCGCAGCCTTTTTGCACAGTGATTTTTGCTAGTGAGATGATGGAGGAGCCCTGCCCACCAGCTGTGATCACCAAAGTTTTGTCCTTTCAGTGATGCATCCTGTGTTTCTGCTCACATGTGTTGCCTCATCTTGTGCTTAACTGAAATACTGTATTTTAAAGCAAGTAAGCAAGGAAATTCTTCAGTTTTCCTTCCTGCAGAACATATCACAAGGTAAATGGCTTTTCATGGTGGTTATAGCTATATATTGAGCAAACAAGGTAAGTGTTATCAAACCGCTCTTTTTTAATTTTCTTCTTATTGATTTCAAAATTTAACTAAAAAAAGGTTTCAATTACAAGACAACCCTTTTATATTTCACACTTAGTAATTTTCATACAGCTGTATAATTGGAGGTAAGCAGTATCTGGAGTTAATGAAATAGATTTCTGTATTGTTCTTCAAGTCTGCAGTTAACTACAATTCGCCGTGTGATGATAAAGAGCAGAGCTCTTTGTCATCTGCTCTAAACACAGCCCCCGCCCTGCAGAATTAGAGTGAATGCAAATAAAGAAAAAGAAATTGCACCAAAAATACCTAAGGAGAGGAAAAAAACAATCTTGGGCGGTAATTATTCTCAAAGGAACGTGAGGACTGAAAACACCCCCGACCTGTCGCTCTATGGAGCTGAACTCCCATCCTGCGCAGAGCATCCTTTCGCGACCCCGCTGTGGCATGGATTCCACCCGAGCTTGCACGTCAGCATGCGTGGTGTTGGGGAGCAGCGGCTTTCTGTGCTGCAGGAGAGGTGAAGCGCCCGACTTTGCAAACAGCAGAGGTGAAAGGACGAGCGATCCCCAGGGCCGAGCAGAGTTTTCTCACACCATACAGGACCCACAGCTGGAGGCTGCTTCTGCCTCTTCGAGTGTTTTTTCAAAGCCAGGTGGTTTGAAACACTGCCCGAGAGGATTTCCAGGGGAAAGAAATGCTTTGTCTTATTTTATGCCAGTGTGTAAGTTACTATGAGGCTAATGGCTTGGGTGCAGGTGACAGAAACGCAGCGAGAGCAAAAGGGGAGGAGTTGATTCTTGAAATGAAAAGACAAGAAACCTTCCCGACCTTTTTAAGTAAAATAACTGATACAGTACGCATAGCAAATATGGTAAAACTTTCCTGTTTTGTTTTTATTCTTTTTCCTCGTTGGGCAACAGACTTTTTTTCTCAGTCTACTATTAGGTAAGAGCAGTACCACACAGTGCAGCGCCGTACAGCCATGCAGCCCAGAGGGTGAGCGGCGGCACTCTCGACAGGGGTGGGAGAGCAGAGACAGCCGGACACAAACGGGGAGGAGGGGTGGCTGGCCCGGTCTGTGAGTATCCTGGCAGAAGGAAAAACAAAAGAAATGGTCCCTAGAAAAATGTCTCTGCTGACCAGGGGTAGCGTTGCAGTGACAGAGGGGTTGGCAGGCTGGCACTTGGCTGACCACACCATGTGCTGGCCAACCATCATGGAGTCGCCTTGATGAGGGTACAATTTGCAGGGCCTGTCCCACTGCCATGGTATGGGCAATTCCAGTTTGTCAGAGACCGTTCCAGCTGGATCCTGGGAGGACGTGGTGATGGAAACCCTGAGCAGCAAAACAACAGAAAGAGAGCAGAGCTGGCAAGAGACGTGATTACCTTTTTGAGCATCACGGCCAGAACGTATGACCTGAGCATGGGCCCAGCCAATGTCATTTGCTCCCTCCTGGTGTCCGAGCGAGCCCGGCTGCAGGTGCTGCATGGGAAAGCCCCAGGCTGCCCCTGTGAGCTGCTCTGCTGCAGCCCTGCATGACACGTCGCTGCCAACACATAACCCAGCACCGCCTTCCCCAGACCCCTTCCCCAGCCACGTGCCCCTGCATTTTCCCTTCCAGCAATATCTGTGTTTGTGCAGTGCAGCATGGGCCAGTTAAGGGAGTTATTGCACAGGATGGCTGCTCCAGGATGGTTATAAATTATTTGTTCTCTAACAGTTCTGCTCCCCAGAGACAGCTACAGCTCAGAGGGGAGGGAGAGAGAAGGGTGCAAGACCTGCTTTTTTGGCTGCAGCTTGTTCCTGGACCTGCATGGCCACAACGTGCAGCTGTACTGTGTGAAAGGCAGACCTGCAAACTTACTCTGCAAGGTACCTTGGGAAGTGGCTGTGGGTGCACATATGAAAAGAAATAAAAACAACTGGAGAGCTTCAGCCTCTCCTGTCAAGAAGACATCTGCTTGTCCACAGTAATGGGGGTAACATCTGAGTTGCTTCTGGTGGTGCTCCGCAGATAGGAAAATATGGCAAATTGCTGTGGGCAAGTCCTTTACTTGCCCCAGGTCCTAGTCACAGCACCCATTTAAGAGATGAGTCCAGCACCCCAGGATGTGCATCCCACCTTACTCTGCGCAAACCCTCCCCAGCCCATGTGTCTAACCAGGATTTTACCCAGGGCTGCTGTGAATGAAAAACTTCCTGGGTTGTAACAACTGGCCTCGGGCTTGGAAATGTACAAACATTTTCATCTGTGCTAGTGCATTGCTCCTTTGAATATCTGCTGTGAATATATAGGCCTTGCTGCACAAAGGCTCTGGTGATTAGCATGATAAAATGCATATTTAAATGTTCTTGCATGTATTAGCATGCTTCCTAAAACTGTGGAAGGAAACCTTTCTGCAAGCTGTTGAAAGGTGGTCATTAAAACACCTACCTAAAGCATGGGCTATGATGTATCTAATAAATATACTATGGAAAATTTGAAATCGCTTTAGAAGAAAAATATGTGAAGATGAAAAATCCTTTGGCAGCTGGGATTTACAGTGGCACCTCTTTACGTACGTGGCAGCATGTTGACTGAGAGATGTATTTACTTAACAATCAACCAGTTAACCAAGGAGGAGCAGGAAAATATTTTACCATGTTCCTGTAAGTATTAAGCACCAGATCCAGAGAGATTCTGGACAGAGCTGGACTCTGAATGCTGCCCAGTTTCTGATCTTGGCCATTTATTTGATTAGAGTTAATGATGTGTTTGGAGGCTGAGACCCACCACCCTTTTTTTCAATGAATAGGGGAGAATCAGGTTATTAACATGAACTCTAATCTAGGACAGATAACAGTTAATACCCTGGGTATGTCTCCTTTTAAGCCTTGAGAAAGCCTTAGATTTCTTAACCTCCTGTCTTCTGCTTGCATTTTCTAGACACTTTTATGTCTAGCAAAGGGCTCACTTAATCAACTGTATTTTCCTCTTCGCTGGAAGAGGAAAATACAGTCTGCTTCGTTGGAAGCAGACTATTCAGTGATTTAACTTCCTGTCTTCCAATCTACCTCTTCTCCCAGCAATTCTCAAAGCAAAGGAATCAATTTGACCTTTTTCAACGTTTTAATAGCAGCAAACACAAAAGTTACAGCACAGGATGAACTTGGGTTGAAGTTTTTGTTCTTGACTTTCTCGAGAGAGACTGGAAAAGCAAGCATTATGTAGTAGAGTCAATTGCTTTCCAGCTACAGCTCCCATAAAAAAAATCCTCATTCATGGTTTCTTTACTTTGCAGCATAGCCAAAATGGGCCCCTCTTTTCAAAATATCCATGGGAGGATGCATTCAGAGAGAGGGAAGCAGGGCTTATAACTAAGCAGGCTGTTCCTTCAAGCAAAAAGGCAGCCCGGCAGCAAGCCTCTCCATTCTGCTTAACGCAGAAGTTAGGTTACAACCTGCCCCTCAGGGCATCTCATTTGCCAGGTGCCCAGGGGCACTATTAAAGTCCAAGCTCAGTGACGAAGGGTGGACTTCGAGGGTGCTTTTTCACAAGGCCCCTGACCTACAGCTGCAAAGGTCCGATTCCTGCTCTGTGCTCTGCCCAGACCTGTGCAGTCCCTGGGCGCACCACTGCAGCTCCCTAGGTCTCCCGTGTGGCAAAGGGCTCAGCAACATTTCTCCTCTGCCACCTTCCCCTGGCCCGGCTGTGGCTCCCCTGGCAAGGTGGGGGCTGCTCTGCACCCCCAGGCACCACAGCCCTCGGGCGTCTATTTCTGCACTCTGGTCCCAACAGCAGCGCTCATCCCGCCTGTGCCGCTGCATCCGAAACAAGCACTTTGCCTTCCCGAGGAGCCTGCCGGGATGCTCTGCAAGCTGGAGGACACCAGCTCTGCTGCTGACAGTGCCTTGCGTCACGCTCTTCCGCTGGGTTTGAATAAGGAGCTATCATGCAGGGGCCGGGGAAGCCCGAGCTCTGCAGTCCAGCCGTGCCATGCTCCCAGGAGGCCAGGCCCTCGCTCTACCACGTCACTGCAGAAATCTCAGAGGATACGGTGGGGTTTCTCACAGAGCTCTCAGGAAGAGGTAGAAGCCACCTTCTGGTGTGGCTTGGCCTCCCTCGGATGCTGGCTCGTTTTCAGCTGTGCATGTAAGCGTGTCACCAGGCAGAAAGTTCTGCAAAGTTGACTTTTAAAACCATGTCTTTTTAACTATCAAAATAACCACACTCGAGATAAGTGAAAGTGACTGAGAGAGGGGACTGAAGCGTTAACTGTGGCCCTGAACCCTTCCACACTAGACTGATAGAACACATTTAGGCTATTCATTGCTTTGATAAATTAAGTTGGTCTTCCGCTTTGACACAGATTTACCTCTGAAAACACAGGTCTTGGTCACTGTATGGTTGTGGACTGGAGAAAAAAAAGTCCCAGAGGCACAGAAAGGGGTAGCAAGGAGCAGCCCTCAGGGTGCGGGCCAGCAAAGCTATGGGCAGCTCTTTCAGAAAAGCGTTTCACCTTGCTGTGGTGCTCCCTGCCACAGGACAGCAGCGGCTCTCTCTGCTGAATACACCCGACAAGGACTCCTGGCACGCTGCTCACTGCCCGGTACAACCAGCAGCACTTCTGAGACAGCGGTTAGTGGTAGGTGAGGGGAGAGCAAAAGTAATAATGCATATTGACTGAAAAAGAGAAGTCTCAGCATTTCCTGCCCTCCTCTCACACTCTCGAAAATAAAACCCACTGGTTTTGTCAGCTGCACCACCTCGGCTCTGCCCCCTCCCTGGACTGACCAGACTGGGAAATGGAGCGCTGGTAAGATTGTCGACATCTCTCCCGATCAGTCTCATCGGGGGGACAGAGCACCTCTTTCGTGTGGACCACCTGAGCAAACGCCGCTGCTGATGGGATGCCTCTTCCCCGCACTCTCATCTTTCAAGCCTCATTTCCTGATGGCTTCCTGTGGACAGCTCTCTGATGATCACTGAGGGTATTAGATTATGCTACCAAAGCGCTCTCAACTTCACAGGACTGCCCACCTAACGCCTTTTAAATTAACTCAGTCTAATTAGCATTCCCATCTCAGAGTTCACTGTTATCTCTGGGAATATATTGGGCCACGATCACCACTAGATATCCCATATTTTGAATTTAAAATGACAGACTTCAGAAGAAAAAGAGGCTATGGTACTGTGGAGAAGCAACAGCTATTTCTAAAACAGTAAAACCCTCACTCTCTATTCCTGCCGAGACTAAGGGGCAGATCATCATTTGTAGCAGCGCTCCCCCTCTTCCACATTTCGTATTGGTGTGTTTTACAGAAATGTGAGAAAACGCAAATAACTTTAAAGGCGGTACGGGGCTTTGGATGCTCTGTGCAACCCCTGCTCTCCACTTCCCTGAAATCATGATTAACCATACATCGGGAAAAGGGAGCTGCCCAAGGATCAGAGCAGGCTGGTACCTGGGGAGGCAAGGCGACGCAAATACTTTGCTCTGGAGGCTCCAGGTGTTTCGTTTGCAAGCTGTTAAGCCGAGCCTTGAGCAGTGCCTGGGTTTGCAGTATGCATGTGAGCGTTGTGGGGTGAGGGTTATCCTTTCTCTTCCTAACGTTATGCATCAAAGGACAAAAGGTTAGGCCGGGTTTATGATCTTCTCGTCACTTGAGAGAGGGCAGGCAACAACAACCGCCCTTGGAAAACTCCAAAACCAGATTTCTGCTGCGCCACCGTTCTTCTCGTCGCTGCTTTTCGACCTGCCTCTCGCCGTGCGCGGCGAGCGCAGCGGCACTCGGGGACGTGGTCCAGGACGTGCCGAGGCCGGGGACCCCCGCCTGCAGCCGTGGCTTTGCGGCGGGGTGTGTGTGTGTGTGTGTTCAGCCAGGGTGCGGTTTCGCGCCCCGGCAGAAGCTGCTCCTGGGAGCAGCGGGAAGCGTTTCCCAGGGACCGTCCCCGGGAGCGCCCGCCCGAGCGGCAGCATCCCGGCTCTCCCAGCCCTGCTGACACCAGCCTTGTCCCTCTGCAGGGACAGCGGGGGCTCTTCCCGGCCGTCTGGGTGCGGGGCTCAGGTCTCTCACGCCCGGCCTTAACTCACGCCCTCGGTCACGGCGCAGCGGGGGCGCAGGATGGGCCCCGGGGCGCTCCGCGGGGGTCGGCTCCCGCCCCGCGGTGCCGGGGCCCCGCTCCCCGGGGGGCCGTGAGCGGGGGGCAGCGCAGGTCTCACCCCAAGCCTCGCACGCCAGAGCCGGCCCCCGCAGCGGGCAGGCAGCGAGGGCTGCGGCGGCCCGCCGAAGCCTCCGCGCTTTTTTTCGTTAACGCCCTTGCGGGGACGCCCGAGCGGCGGCGGGGCCGGACCCCGCACAGCCCCGGGATGCCGCGGCCGCCGAGGGCAGCGGGCCCGACTGCGGGCCGCCCCGGGGCAGCGGCGGCCCCACGGGCGGGCACGGCCAGCGCTGGCAGGCGGGGCAGGGGCGTACGCGGGCGCGCATCCCGCGGAGCTGCGGACCCCGCGCTGCCCGCGCCGCTCGGCGCCCTGCGCGTCCCGGCAGCCGCCGCCGGGCGGGCAGAGGTGCGGGGCCGGGCCCCCGCCGCAGCCCCTCCGCCGCCTCCCCACTGCTCCGCCTCGGGCAAGGCCGAGCGGGCGGCTTCGCTGCCGAGGCGGGAGGGGAGGCGGGAGCCCCCGCGGCCTGTTTTTTAGGACAATAAAATGTTTTTTTTTCGTTCATTTCCCTGCCTGAGGTCAGAGAAGCGCTCGGGCTCCTCGCTGCTGACGGGGCCGCGGGCCGGCGTGGCCGGGAGAGGCGAGGAGAGCATCGGGAGGGAGGGACGGGGACGGGGACCTGCTGGTCATTTGGCTGGCGGATTTGGGGCTGCCTCTCCCCAGGGCATCGCCGCAGGGAAGGACCATCCCGGAGCGGTGGCTGGCAGGGCGGCTCGCATTTCGGGGCGAGCCGGCGGAGAGCGGGCTCTGGCCGCCGGCTATTTTTGTGTAAGCAAATGAGAGCGAAGAGACGTTGGTGAAAAGGGAAGCAAAAGGGTGAGAGGCAGGAGCCGGCCTCCCTCCAGCCGCGCTGGGACGGGGGTCCCGGTGGGGCCGGCCCCGGCCCAGCTGCGGAGCTGTCCGAGGCAGCCGGGCCGCCGGTCCTCGGATGCGACGGCGTCCGAAGCAGAGGGGTGGGCGGGACGGAAAAGGAAGGTTTTAGAAACGAGAGTCGCGTCCATGTCAGCTCCCGGAGGGGCCCGGGCTGGCGGGGAGAGCGGGGCTGCGCGGGAGGGACGGCCGGGAGCCCCGTTACCGGCCTCGCGTCCCCAAATCCGAGCACGTCGCTCCTTCCCGGCGGTGCTGCCCGGCCCGCCCCGGCCCGGCGACGGGCTCCGCGGCAGAGGCCCATTCCCCCAGGCATCCCTCCCCGCGGCCAGCAGGGCCCGGCCCGAGCGGGGCCGCCCCTGCCCGCTCTGCCTGCCCGCAGCGGGGGTGCCCTCCCTTCAGCCCCCCCGCTCCTCTCCTCTGCCCATGGCCGCTCGGCTGTGGGAGTGCGCGGGGGGGAGCGGGAGCCTTGCCGCAGGCGCCGGTGGGCGAGGGGAGCGGGGCACTGCGGGCAGGACCGCTCTCCGGGCCCGGTTTCACGGGAGACGCCCCGGGGCTGATGTTTATGTTGTCCGTTGGGCAGGGAGCGGCGTTATTTTTTTTTTTTCCCCGAGTCGCCTTGGCTGAAAAATAAATCTGGGAGCGATCGAGGCCTCGTGAATTCGCCCCCTCCCCTCTCCCCGCCCTCACCCGCGCCGCCGAGGCCTGCAGCCACGGCTCGGTACGGGCGGGAGGCCGCCGTGCCAACGGGAGGTGCGGGGGGAGCCCGAGCGGAGCCCCCCGGGCCGGGAAAGACCAGCCCAGCCCCCCCCTCCCCCCCCGGCACCCCCGTCGGGCCGCTCGCCCCCGGCCCCCCCGGGCTCCGCTCCGGCCTCAGGGCTGTCCCCCAGCGAGGGGCGAAGGGCAGGGCAGGGCAGGGGGGCATGCGGGGCGCCGGGGGTCCCTCCGCCGCCCCCCAGGCACTGGCCGGAGAGTCCCCGTCCCGCCCCCGCGGCGGCGCGGCCCGGCCCGGCGGGGAGCGCGGCCCCGGGGCTGCGGCGTCACCCCCCGGCCCGGGAAGGGGAAGTCGGTTCTGCTGAAAAGTTGGTGACGTGCTGGGGCTGGCGGAGGCAGAGCGGGCAGGTGCCGCCGCCGGTGCCGCTGCCGCTGCCGCCGCCGCTGCCGCCGCCGGTGCCGCCGCCGGTGCCGGTGCCGCCGCTCTGCAGCAGCCGGCGGAGCGCTCGGGGGGGCGGCTGGTTGCGAGCAAACTTTGATTCCTGCTACAACAGATGTCAGAGTTTTCTTGGGTTTTGGCTGCGTCTGGGGACATCTTGTGATGTTTTAGAGAACAGGACATGATCTCACATGGCGAGGAGCTCTTTAGTTTCTTAATCATTTCACGGTTCCTTCAGAAGCTTTTTTCCACCTAAAACGTTTAGTTTCAGCTCAGTGATCAGCTGCAAAAGCTCGGCGGGGAGCGGAAGAGTTGAATTATTCCAACCTGCGAGAGCCCCTCAAAAAAAAAAAGGAAAGGAAAAAAAAGAAGATAAAATAAAGAAGAAAAAAAAGAAGATAAAATAAAGAAGAAAAAAGAAGAAAAAAGAAAGAAAAGAAAAAAGGAAAATAAAAGGAGAAAAGAAAAGAAAGAAAAGAAAAGAAAAAAGAAAAAAGAAAGAAGAAAAGAAAAGAAAAGAAAAGAAAAGAAAGAGAAAAGAAAAGAAAAGAAAAGAAAAGAAAAGAAAAGAAAAGAAAAGAAAAGAAAAGAAAAGAAAAGAAAAGAAAAAAAAATAAGAAAAGAAGAGAAAAGAAAAGAGAAAACAAATTAAGAAAAGAAGAGAAAAGGAAAAAAAGAAGGAAAAGGAAGGCGATAGCAGCACGACGTGGAAACTTTTCTGTCCGTTTCCCCAAGTCCTGAAAAGCCGGGATGGAGTTGGAGAAAACCTACGCGACCCCCCGGGCCGGCCGCACAGGTGGGACTGGGGCCGGGCGCCGCGGGGAGCCCGGCGGCTCCGCGGCCACGGGGGACGCCGAGAGCCGCCGCCGCGGCCCGTCACGCGTGGGCCGCGATGCGGGGCAGAGTCGGGTGCGGCGGGGCCGGGCCGGGGCGGGCGGCGGGGCCGGCTCCCCGTGGGGCCTTCGGGGCGGCGCGGGGGCCGCCGAGACCCCCGTGTCCCGCGTGTCCGCCGGCCCAGCGGGCGAGGGGACCGGGGCCGGCGAGAGGCCGCGGCGAGCCTCGTCCCGGCGTCCCCGCGGGGAGCGCGGCGGCGGCGTGGCCGTGGGGCCGGTGGCGGTGCGGGCGCGGGTGCGGGCGCGGAGGCGGCCTCGCGGCTCCGTGGCGGAATGCAATTCCGAAGCGATCGATGGGGCCTTTTATTAGTTAAATCGCCTGAATAATCGTTTAATCGATAAAGCATTTCATGGCGGCGCGCCGCACGCCCCGCTCGGCGGGGGCGGCGGGATCGGCAGCACCGGCAGCACCGGCCGCTCTGCCCGGGCCGGCGGGCGGGCAGGGCGGGCAGGGCGGCGCCCCGAGGCCTCTGCCGCCGCTGGCCGCGGGCACCGCCGCATCCCTGCGGGGTGTCGGGCCGGGGGAGGGGGGGGGCTTCACCCGCAGTGCCCCGCGGGGGAGGAGGAGGAGGGAGGGAATGAAGGTATGAAGGCAGGGATGAAGGCAGGGATGAAGGCAGGGATGAAGGCAGGGATGAAGGCCAGGCAGGGAGGGGTGCCGACCCCGCCCGCCCGCGCCCGATCTCCCCCTTCCGCGCAGACCGGCGCGGCCCGCCCCGACCCATGTGCCGCCCCCCACACCGGGGTCTCCCCGGGCCGAGCTGCCGAACGGCGGAGAAGGGCGACCGGCCCGACGGCCCCCGGCCCGGCCCGGCGCCCCCCGCCCGCCCCGCCCGCTGCGTCCCCGCCCCGCCCGGCCCCGCCCGGCCCCCGCGTCCCGGCCCCGCGGCGGCGGCTCGGCCGCGCCCGGCAGTTTCGCCTTCAACGAAAACTCGCCCCGCGCTCCGCGCCCCGCGCCTCCGGCGGCGGCTGCAGCGGTGGCCGGTCCCCCGCCGCCGAGGGAGGGTCCCAGCCCGGCCCTGGCGCCGCCGAGGCCCCGAGGGCACGGGCCGCGGGCGGAGCGGGACGGGCGGCCAGCGGGGCCAGGGGCTCTCGCCCGGAGGTTGGCGGGCAAAGCTCCCTCCGCGCCCCCATGCCCACGGCGGCGGCGGGTCGGGGAGCCGGGCCCTCGATCCCCTCGGCGGGGCGGCGGCCGGGCGGCAGGGCCGAGGGCTGGGGACTTGGCTCGGCCGGGCTCTGCCGTGCCCCCACGCTCACCCGCGGCGGGACGGGGAACATCCCCGCCGCCTCGCCCGGCCTGGAGCCCCGGAGCGGGCCCCACGCGTCCCGGCGGCCGCAGTGGGAGCACGTCGGCCCCCGCCCGCCAGCGCGGCCCTGCCCGGGACCGCCGAGCCCCGCCGCCACCGCGGACAGCTCCGACCCCGGCGCCGGCCCGCGCCCCTCCGCGCCCCGACCCCACTGCACGGGCTCCCGGGGCCGGGGGCCGTCGGGGAACGGCGACGCCGTCGGGCCGTCGGGGGGACCAGCGGCCGCGGGGGGCTCCGTCGGGCCGCCGAGTTACCCACGGGCACGGGAGGCGCCGCCCACCCGTCCAGGGTCCCACGGCCCCGGGGGGCTCCGTCGGGCCGCCGGGGCTCCCACGGCCCCGGCCCGGGACGCAGGGTCCGCACCCCGCCCCCCTCACCCCCGGCCTCGCGTGGCTGCGTCCCCGCCCCGCCCCGCCCCGCCCGGTGAGGGCGTGTGGCCCCGCCCCCCGCCCCCATTGGCCCGTAGCCCGCCAATGGGCGGCGGCACCGCCCGGCGGCCAATGCGGGGCGCCGGCAAGTTAACTTTTGCGATTGGCCGGGGCGGTGAGTGACGGCCGGGCCCCGCCCGCCGCCGGCCCGCCGCTGTCCGGCCGCGCGGTGCTGAAGCGCCTCCCGCCGCGCCTCCTCCGCGGGCGCGCAGCCGGGCCGCGGGGCGCGGCGGGGCCGGCGGGGGGGGGGGGGGGCGCGGTCCCGGGGCGGTGCCCGCGGCAGCCGGCGGAGCCCCCCCCCCGCCCCGCCCCGCCCCGCGCGCCCCCCGCGCGGCCCGCCCCCGCCCCCGCCCCCGCCGCCCGCCACAACCCCCGCCGCCCGCCGCGGGCCGGCAGCGCGCCGGGCGCACGGCCCGAGCCAGGCAGGCGCCGCGCCGCCCCGGCAGCCCGGCGGCCGACGGCGGGCGGGGAGGGGGGCGGCGGGCGGCCCCGCGGCCCGGCGGCGGCGGGGGCGATGGGCGCGCCGCGCCGGCGCCCCAGGTCGGACGGCGGCCGCTGACGGGGCGCCCCGGTCCCGCGGGGCCGCGGCGAGGCGAGGCGAGCCCGGCCCCCGCCCCGCTCCCCGCCCTCTCGCACAGCTTTCCCCCGCCGCTCCCCTCGCCCACCGCCGCCCCGCCCGGCTCCGCGAGTTGCTGCCAGCGGCGCGGCGGGGGGCGGCACAGGCGGAGCGCGCCGCCGCCCCGGGACCGAGCCCCGCGGACGGGGCGCCCGCCCCCGCTGCCGCCCGCCCCGGCCGCCGCCGCGCAGCCGCCGGCGCCGCCAGCACAAAGAGCCGTCGGGGAGGGAGCGCCGGGCTCCCGGCCGCCGGACCGAGGCGCCCGCCCCCTCCGCGCCCAGCGCCGCCTCGGAGCCGGGAGGCGGGAGCGGCGGCTCGGCGGCCGCCCGGGGAACGGCCGGGGGGGAGAGGCGCAGCCCGGGGCGGCCGCTCCTCGCCCCCCCCTCCCCCCCCCCCCCCGACGGAGCCACCGGAGGCTGCGAGCGGCGCGGGGAGTGCGCTCGGCCGGCGCTGTCGGATACCGCGACCCCGCTCGGGGCGGGACTCTTCGGCGTGGTTGCTTTTTGTGGCTTTTTCCTTTTTTTTTTTCCCTTTTTTTGGGTTTTGGTGGTTTTTGGGTTTTTTTTTTGGTTTTTTTTTGGTCGGTCTCCGGCTGTTTCCTCGGGCCCCCTCCCCCAGCCCCAAACCCGGGCGCCGCCGGCGAATCGAGATCTGCTCGGCGAGGCCGCCCCGGCCCGGACCGCTCCGATGGAAATACACTGTAAGCACGACCCGTTTGCAGCAATGCATAGTAAGTAGGCTGCTAGTTCAACTTCTCTGACACGGCCGCGACGGGCCCTGCGCGATCGCGGACGGGGCTGCCGGGCCGGCTCTCGCCGCCCGCCCCGGGGCTCCGAGGGGGTCCGGACAAACGACGGTCCGGGCTGCCGCCGGCCCCGGGGCACCGGGCGGCTCTGCCGCCTCCCCCCGGCCCGGGCCGGCCGCCCGCAGCCGCCGGGGCCGCCGTGCCCCTTCGGGAAGAGCGGGGATGGTTTTGCTGGTGGACGGACGGCGGCGGGATGCGGCGGGCACCGGGCTCGTCACAGGTTTATTTTCCCGTGGAGAAAGAGCGGATGGAAATACGTATTTATATATACGCATGGATATGCACACACGCCTAACTATGTGTGTGTGTATGTGTACGCGCGCTTATGTCTATACGTGTGTGTATGTGTACATTTTTCCACCCAAATCAAATCTCTGTGAAGAAAGCCGCCCGGTATTTCCGACGAACGGAAAAGTTTGCTATACGATATTCTCGCTCTATTTCAGCATTTTGATGTTCGTTAATTAAAAACAACAACAACAACAACAAAAGGCAAACAAATACGAAGGGCACGGGGCGGGGCTGGAGGGAAGATTTTTTCCTTTTTGACCATCCGGAGAAAGGCAGAGCAACGCCTGGGCGAGCTCCGCACCGGGCAGCGCGGCAGAGGACGAGCGGGCAGCCGGGCTGGTTGAGTTAACAGGTCGTGCGCGATGGGCTCGCCTGAGATTTGTTGTGCTTGAGAGGTCGGGGAAGACTTATCCATTAGCACAGTGTTATGTGAAATGACATCTTCTCTCACGGTGAGTTAAACGCTGCATTACGGCGAGAGATTGCGAGGAAATTTAAGGTAGAACTAATCTCATTTCCTGGTGCACCGCAGCCCTTTAGCTGAAAGAAATTTGTTTGCAAAATAAACCATCCAGCGCTAGGGCTGGAAGTCTCCCTTCCTCCGCCTTTCCCCCCCGCTCGCCGTTCGTCCGCCCGCTCCCCTCTCGCCCTTGCCCGTCGCAGGGGCTGGGACGGTGCCCGGGGCCGGGACGGCGACCGGTAACGGGCTGCTGCGCCCCCGTGAAAACGGACTGTCCCTCCCGCGACATCGCCGCGTTTTACGCCCGCGTTTATTTCTCTCCCGTCATTAAACCGAACCACATTTTTTTTTTTTAAAAGGAGAACTTTAAGGGCGGAAAGCCGGCGGGGGGGACGCGGAGCCCCCGCCGCCGGAGCGCCCCTTCCCGCCCAGCTGCGGGGGGCGAGCGGGACGCGGCCGTCTCGGACCCGCAGCCCACGGGGGACGGGTTTCCCGCGGGGGGCTGGACACCCCAGGCGGGAGAAGCCGCGGCAGGTTTCAGCGGCGCCCTCCGTCATTCGCAGCTGTGGAAAATCGATACCTTCCGCAGGAATTTCGGGGCAAAACAGAAGGGAAAAAACCAAAGCCCCGGTGCCTTCGCTCTGGCCCCCGGCCGCAGCGGGGCAGCCCCCGGGGCCGTTCGGCGCCAAACGATCCCCGGACCCGCTGCTCCCCCGGGCGCGGGGGGGAGGCGACCCCGGTGAAAGGCGGCGGCGGGGGCTGCCGCCGGGGGGGGCAGCGAGGCCGGCAGCGCAGCCCGGGACTCGGCGGCCGGGGACGGGTCGGTCCCGAGCGGGAGCTCAGCCCCTTCTGCCGCCGCCACGGGCCCCGCGGCTTCCCCGTCCGGCGTGGGCAGGGCCCGGGACCGGCCGCCGCTCGGGCCGGCTCGTCCTCCGCCCGCCCGAGCTTCCCTGCCGGCAGCTGCCCCGGGGCTCCGGGCAGGGCCAGCGGACCCCTCGCCGGGGCTCCCCCCGCCCGAAAGCGCCCCCGAGGCTCGCCCCGTTCCCGCTTCCTGCGGGGGGGGGTCCGGGCTGCGGAGCGGGGCACGGAGCGGAGCAGCGCACCGGTCCCGCTCCCCCAGCCCCACGGCGGGCCGGGAGCCGGAGCCCTGTGCCCCCCCGTCTCCCGCATCTCCCCGGCCCGACGGGGTCCCCGGCGCCCGCAGCCGTCCGGGGAGCGCGGCAGCCGGCGGAGAGGGACCCCGGGCGGGCAGGGAGCCGGGCTCGGCGCCGGTGCCGCTTCACGAGGCGGTGGCAGGTTTGGGGAGGGGTCCCCCGGCGCGGCGGGAGGGACGGCGGCGGCCCCAGCCTTTGTTCCCCCGGCGGCTGCAGGGTCGGATGCTCTCGGCCTGGGCAGGCCCGGGCTCAGCCGGCCTCCCGGGGGCTGGGAACTGTCTCCGGGGGGAGAATCAGCCCTTTCCCTAAGGAAATGCATGTCTTAATGCTTGCTTTCTCTCTTTCCTCTCCTTTTCTTTCTTTCTTTCCTTTCTTTCCTTTCTTTCCTTTCTTTTCTTTCTTTTCTTTCTTTTTCTTTCTTTCCTTCTTTCCTTCGCTCCTTCCTTCCTTCCTTCCTTCCTTCCTTCCTTCCTTCCTTCCTTCCTTCTTCTCTTTCCTTCTCCCTTCCCTTCCCTTCCCTTCCCTTCCCTTCCCTTCCCTTCCCTTCCCTTCCCTTCCCTTCCCTTCCCTTCCCTTCCCTTCCCTTCCCTTCCCTTCCCTTCCCTTCCCTTCCCTTCCCACCGCCGCAGCATCTTGCCATTCATATTGAATGTGCTGTGCGTGATTTTGTACAATTAAAGCTGCTTATAGGTGAGAAGCCCGAGGTCTCATTCGCTGCATCGTTGCAGGGTTGCTCCTCTACGCCTCAGCCATCGAGTTGTCCCCACTCCAGCCGCGGCATCGTCCCAGCCCCGGCACTTCCCAGGCGCTGCCGGCAGTTCCTGGGGCAGGGGCAGCTGAAGGCAGCCCCAGCACCGGGGGTCTGCTCCCCGCACCCCGGGGCGAGCCCAAGGCCAGCTTGGCTGCTGGCAGAGGTCTGCCTCTCGCACCGATGAAGGCAGAGAAGACACTTGTCTGCTTGCCACAGGCTTTAGCTGGCTTTAGCAATCACATATTTCATGTGGATTCATTATGTGTCCTGACAGTTTTAGAAGGTGTTTGCAAAGTTTGACAGCAGTTTATCAATGGTGAAATGAGCAGATTTAAATAAAAATAGCTCTGTATAATTTTTTTTTTTTAACACTGAGGCATTTGGCTTGTCAGCTTATTCGGTTCCATTCAAGCACTGTGCAAATAGAGAGATTTTCTGTATTATTTTTGTTCCAGAATTGGCATCTGTACTGCCCCTATTGCTTGTTTTCAGTTTCTCTACTCCTCTGTAATCTCAGTAGTTTGGTTGATTAACAACATGAGGGTTAATTATATTTCCTCACTTGGTACACAGGATTGTTACATGCTCATGGATTTTACACAGTTTCACTGCTATTCATCCGTGGGTCCCGTTTCCCACCAGATATATGATTCACCTTGCTAAAGGCGAACAGTGCAAATCTGCTAGAAAAGGAATAATATATGGGGCTTGCCTGAGTGTTCATGTTTCATTTGTGGGATCATAATATCTGCCAAGACTGCTGTAAATTATAAGAGCAGAAATCATGCTCTGGTTTTTTTTGCTTTTGATTAACTCAAGGCATTTGGAAAAAGAACAACATGTATTTAATTTTAAGGTATCCCCTTCTGTGCTTAGACACAAATAGTATGTAGGCTGAGCAATCACCCAGCCTTATTTTCAGTTGGCTTCCTAGGCAGAGGCTCATGAGCAGCCTCTTCTCCGTGGGGCAGCACCAGGCCTGCCCCCGGAGTTTGCAGTTGGGCAACAGTGGCTGCTGGCTTTGGGACGAGGGTGGCCAGCATCCGGGCAGCCAGGCATCGCTGCGTGGTTTCCCGTGGCCATTTCCCAACACGGGGCCCGATCTGCCTTCATGCAGGAGGGTCCTCCCCCTCCGGCGAGTGGCATTGCAGCAGCACAGGCAGCGCGGCCGTGACTGCCTCCGTGCTGCGGGTCCCGCAGAGCCCCGGGAAAAGCAGCTGGAGGCTGGACTGATGCTGGGGAAGTGATGGCTAGCGCTGGGGAGCACGGGGCTGGGGGGGGTTTGCCATGGAGAAACGTCCCGTAACTCTCACACAGCTCTTCTTTTCCTGCCCTTCTTCCCCTCCCCTGTGTGTTTCAGGACATGGAGGCGTGAATCAGCTGGGGGGTGTTTTTGTGAACGGCCGCCCCCTCCCAGATGTCGTTCGCCAAAGGATTGTGGAGCTCGCCCACCAAGGGGTCCGGCCGTGTGACATCTCCCGGCAGCTCCGCGTCAGCCACGGCTGCGTCAGCAAAATACTTGGCAGGTAAAGGGGGGACAATGAATCCTTCTGTGTCCATCAAGAGGAAAGTGTCGATGCCGGTCCTTTAACTGAAGGCTGCAAACAAATGGAGAATAGTAGAAACCTCAGGAAGTCAGTTCAGTGAGGAGAGGGGCTTCCTGACCACTCGTGGTTTTATATGCCTGATGTGGGAAAAAGTGCCACTATTCGTATCTCTGATTTGCCCCTTTCACAGTTTCTTATAGGTAATTATCACACAAAGCGCAAGATGCCACATGGGGTGTATTTGCTGTATATATGGCATACATCCCACACATGTCTGTTCTGAACAAGTAGAGAAATCTGGGCATCCTCTTCAGTAAAATGGAAAAAAAAAATAGAAGTTGTGCAAGTTAACTCGTTTTGCTTTCTGAAGAAGACTCTCTTTTAGCAATAATATATGTGATATATATACATCGACATTGCCGTGCGTTCATTCACAAAGGGTATTTTGCAATCTATCCCACTGTTTGTTTCTACGTCTTTTTCTACTCTTGTGCTGGAATGCGTTCTTAATTAGAGCACAGAATACCATAAGTAACTATTAACCATCTTAATTTTGGCTGTTTTGGGAGTAGCCCTCTGTTCAGGCTGGAGCTGCTCAGATCACTATGGCACAGGAAATAAAACTCCAAATCCATATAATTTCCTGATTTTGTTCTAAAATTTGACATAGATTCAGGTCAAAAATACCATCCTTGCTTCTTTGTATCTTGTGAACAAATCTGCACATAATTTGCCTAAATTATAGTATTAAAATGGTTTTGGATTCCAGGTATTCTGAGATACTTGAGCAACTTATATTAAGGAAAACATTTTTTTTGTAAGAATATGTTTTTCTTGATAATCTGGAAAAGTTAATTCCTGAACTATTTGCTAAACTTCCGCAGTTAACGTCATTGCTTAGAATTTTGCTCTTCCTATTTTTATTTTTACCATCTTTTTCTTTTCC
Source organism: Theristicus caerulescens (assembly GCA_020745775.1). Taxonomy (NCBI): domain Eukaryota; kingdom Metazoa; phylum Chordata; class Aves; order Pelecaniformes; family Threskiornithidae; genus Theristicus; species Theristicus caerulescens. The sequence continues at coordinate 86,162,837 of CM036583.1, read as the reverse complement.
AATTTTTAACCAATTTGCTTTCCTGGACATAGCATAGCTGCAAAGACCGTTAAGGCAGTTTTTTTTTGTAGTATCACGCAGGGAATCTGCTTGGATTAGCAGCATTTACGATCTCTCAGTGGGCATTTAAGTGTTCAGAATCAGACTGACTTGGCAAAGTCACAGGTCCCTGGTTTTGTAGCGCTTGGCATTCTTTTCCGCATAGCCCCCTCTTACCTCTGCTCTGTAACTGGTGAGCACCATCTCCACAGCCCCGCATGGCGTGCTTTTAGAGAGCCGCATGAGCCAGCGTCCCTGCTTTTTCTCTCATGCCTTTGTTGCAGGGAGATGCATTCCCCTGCAAGCCACACGCATTCCTCCCAGTGTGGGTTTGAGGATGTTGATGCCTTTACTGTTTTAGAGAGGAAAACTTTCCATCGGCTTTATCTGAGAGCTGCCTGCCCATCACAGGCTGTTTCACTCGGTTATTGCTTGCATCCGCTGTCGGCGCAGGCTCCTGCTCCCAGCCTGGCTGGCACGGTTCGGCTGGTGATGCTCTCCGCTGCAGTAGACTTGCCACCAATTCCCGTCAGGACCAATGTACAGCTAAGAAAGGGGCGATTTATTTAGCTACCAGACAAATGTCCGATGGTTTTACCTTTGATAGTTTGAATAGATTTACCGTTAGATATATTTGCACTATAGAGCTAAGAGCGAGGCTCCAGAGCTTTGTCATTAAAGTTGTCAACAATAAATTGGAATTTCATAGCTCATTATTTTCATAACTAATAATTACAGTGGATAAAATGTCACTGTAATTGCAGCTCTGTGTGTGTGTGTTTTTGCATGTGCATGTGTGTGTGTGAAAAACGGGAATCCTTATGATAAATCCTTACATGTGGAATTTTATGGTTGGAATTTTTCAGTCCTCGATACAGACTTAAAAAACATCCAGAGCCAGGGAAGCAGCAGTTGCAGTGCAAGCAAAACTCTCACCCCTCAGAGGTGGGTACCGCAGGGGTGCCCACTCTTCACCTGCATTGGCAACTTGCTGGGAGCAAAAGGCCTGGACCTGATGTGCATAAAATGAAGCCGACCGCAGCCATCCTTGCCTTTAAAATGGAGACGGGAGTCAGGGATGCCTGTGCTGTGCAGTCTACCTGCTCTTTGCTGCACCCAGGTTCATTGCTAGGGCAAAGAGGAGGGAGGTGTCAGTGGCGTCGCTGGGTGACAGCTGTCCCCTGTCGCAGTGAGCTCTCCCAGCTGCCTGGGGAAAAGGGTCTGGGCCCAATCCTGCACCCTCCCATGCGAGGCAAGTCTTTCCATGGATGTCTGCATGCCTTTGCAGGCTCGAGGTGGTGAGGACGGGTGGGTAGGCAGTGGTTAGAGGATTTGGGAGCGGGGGTCTTGCTGTCCAGAGGGCACCAGGGCTTTGTCCCCCCGTGAGCTCGCCACTGCCGCAGCGTCGTGACGGCGAGAGCCTTTGCCGTCATGGCTTACCTACTGTGGCGGAGTCACCGTGGGAAGCACCGTGTCGTCTGTGCAGCCACGGCTTCCCAAGCTGCCGGCTGATGCTCTGCTCAGCTGGGCTGTCCTGTGTCGTGGGGTGGTCGACAGGTACTGTGTCATGCAGCGAGGCACCGTTGGAGAAAAACGCTAAGGAATGTTTGCAAAATCCATGGTTTTGACTGGAACTAAGAAAACTATGACTTTTTGTTTGGTAGTGTTCATGGTATTGTCTGCCTTCTTTCTACACCCTCCCCACAGGAGAGGTGCCAGCAGTGAAGGTTTTGAGGCCAGAGGTGCAAGGTCGTAGTAGGTTTGTGGTTTAAGTTTGCCATCATTTTGTCATGTCCACGGGAAGCATGGGAGGAGCTGAAATTCACCCCCCTGCCCTAAAGCTCACTACTAGGCTGTGTTTAGGGATACCAGGAGGGTTAATCCATCTCTGACACTTGACGCTTTCCATTACTAATATTGCTTAAATGGCTCATGGAGACTGGTAGATCTGAGTCCACATCTGCATCCAGAATATCTGAAAACATGTAGAAAAAACATGGTGTCAGTCTCTTTAAAGGAATTTTAGGCCCTGCACACAGAGCTCTCCCAGAAAGATTGAAAACCGGTAGCCTGGCAGAAATTTGATGAACGTGGTTGCGTGTTACAGTGAGAGAGACTTTGGCTGCGCAGCCTGTTTGTGCTCTGCTCACGCTGGAAAGATTGCGGAATTAATTTTTTTTTCATATAATGGGTATGTCAAGTAGCTGCAGAGAAAATATATTAATAAGCAGTCTTGTGTTCTTACTTGGGAATCTTTTCTGAGCTCCCTACTAGAAATATGGGCACAGAGCACTGAGTGGACGTGTTTAAGCTGCTGAGAGCGTGCAGCTCGGTGGGCGTCTGGTTGAAAGGCTCACAAAGTCGAGAGGTCTGCTCTGTACAGAAAGGACGTGCCTGAACAGGGCAGTTGGGGCAGTTGTTGTAGGTAGGCACGGGGTTTATTTTTCATCTGGTCATGGGAAAATTCACAAGATACAAAGAAGTGCATGGCCGGAGAGTGCCTCGTGCATTGCGCTCCCTGACGGCGCAGCACAGAGGAGCACGATTTCCTTCTTGGTCTCCGTTCTGGCCCTCAATGGATAAGATATGAATTCTGCTCTTAGCAGCATGTTCAATGCTTCATTTATTAAAAGGGGAGACTCTGGGGCCGGGGATGTCAGCTGCGATGTATCGTTGCAATGCTACCAAAAGCAGTTGCTCTGATGTGATTTACGTGTGAAGAAATCTGGCAGATTTCTGTGGGTTTAGGAATCCAGTCGTCCACCTTTCCCGGCGTGGCATCAGCAGAGCTGCTGGGGTGGGTGAAGGTGCTGTACCTGAGGAAGGGCCACAGGACCGATCATGGAAACCAACCCCCACATCAGCTGGACCCCTCCAGAGTGTGGGCAGCTCCCTTTTCCTTGAAATTCGTGATTGAAGCTACTAAAAACATAATGTTGAAAAGAATACATTTTGAAAAATATTAACTATTAAAACCATAACGTGCATATTAAAACCATAAAATGAGAAAAAGATATGCCAGCATATTTATTCTGGAGGTGCAAATAAAACACAGTACCTAGCCTTCATTTCACTATAAAATGATAACGAGCCGTAGATATTAATAACAGAGAATTTCTGTAGAAACAGTAATTTACTACAAAAGAGTCCACCGCAAAAAGTGGTCTTTGGTGTGATTTGTTTCTATTATTGCCAGTACTGCTGATTAATAACACACATTTTCAGTTAATTTTGGATCCCAGCATGCCCTTTAATCTTGCATTGTTTCTTTTGTCTTGCTATTACAGAAAAATATATATTGTATCCCGAAGCCCAATTCCAATTACTATAAGTTAATCTGTTAGGTGATAAAGCACTACATAGGCAGAAAATGTGTATGTGAAAGTGAAGATGTATCTCAGGATTTGCTGGGGTTTGGTTACCTTGAAATTATGTTCTCTATAAATCTCAAAGCATGTTCTCTGTCTGTTTGTGATAACTAAAGCTTTGTTTTGGATGTTGTCCCAGGTATTACGAAACCGGGAGTATTAAGCCTGGAGTGATTGGAGGATCAAAACCAAAGGTCGCCACACCCAAAGTTGTTGAAAAAATTGCAGAGTACAAACGCCAAAATCCCACCATGTTTGCCTGGGAGATCAGGGATAGACTCCTTGCTGAGCGAGTGTGTGACAATGACACCGTGCCCAGTGTCAGTTCAATTAACAGGTAAAGATCTCTCTGGTCCTGGGGAGGGACACTTCTTGGAAGTGCTGTCACTGAATCCTCATTTGTTAGTAGAACTGCGTGTTTTGGGCTGTTTGCAAGAAATGCAGCTTGCATGTGTTTCCGTGATGCATTTGGGGCTGGGAAGCAGCTGTGGGTTCACCTCGGCGGCCGAAGCATCACAGATTGTGAGCATTTCCTAGGAGTGGGCAGGTTCTGCTGCTGGCCTTTGCTTCTTTCCTACCCTTTCCCCAGTCCGTGAGTTGCAGTCCTTGCTGGTAACGATCCTGCATGTTTGCTCTGAATGAGGCCTGAGTTCTGCTCAATGGGGTGGGGGTTCAGTGGGATCTGCTTCCCCCAGGGGGAAAGCTCATGTGACCATCGAGTGGGGCAGCAGTCATCTGGGAAAAGGGGGGGCCTGTGTGCCCGGAGGAGGGGATCCAAGGCACGGGTCTAAGGTACCACTTCTGTCCTCCTGGCCTGCTCGGTTTTGCTGAAGTTGGCCCAGAACCATGCTGGCTGCTGTCTGCTACTGTCAGCGTGAATATCAGCGGGGGAATTTGGTCAGTAGCTTTTGAGAGCCTCAGCTGTCTGCTTGTTACATGGATGTACTTAAGTGGCTTTCAATTGTTTTTGTAAAAATGTAGGAGAATCTCATTTGGAGCCTCAGTCCCGCGTTTGGGAGTTTTGCCCCAACCTTGCTGGGCAGGACTGGGCTCGCAGCGGGGTCTGGAGCTATACTAACCTACTGCCATCTCAGTTACACCGTCTGTACTCCCCTGCTTCCTTCTGAGTTGAAGGGTGTCTAAAGCTGGTGTTGAAAAAACCCGGTGAAATACTCTGTTATGTCTCCAGCCCTGCCAGACCGATAATAAGGGATTAATACTTGGAAGGCAGAGTGCTTGGGCAGCCTCATGCACACCCACACCCCTGGCAAGCAGAGTCCTTTCATTTTCACTCAGGAGAGTGCTCTGTGCCAGGCTTCGACCTCACCACGCTGGTGAGATGGTTTTCACTTGTGCGACTGCATGCAAATTCTTTGAATGCAGCTAGGTATAAAGTCCCATCTGTGTCCATGGACGTGAAATAAATTGATGCAATATTCTTTTATTGGCTATCCCAACCTGATTTGCATTCATGGAGTTGCCGCTTGAGTAGCCGGAGTGGCTTCCCCAGCGTTAGCGGAGAGTGGTGTCTCTGCCTTGCCGAACTGAACGTTGAGTCATATGTTCGCATGTTTAAGAGCAAAAATGGGTCAGTTCACGCACAGCCTTTGCTGCTGCCTGGGAGCTCCTGACTCACTGAGACACCAGAGCAGCATTCAGTGCCCCTACGGACATGGCACTTTCAGTTTTAAAAAGGATTTGAGAAATAATATGGACACCAGGAAAACTGAAGGAAAATCCCACTCTGACTGTCCTCAAGTAACTAAGGGCGAGCTCTGCTTCCACAAAAGTCAGCTTGAGCCCTGCCATGTGAGAAGCATTGCTGCTGTGAGCAGCCCTGCGTTTGTGTAGTAGGACTTCAAGCATCCTGCAAAAACCTACCAAAAAGGCAGTGATAGCTCTAGAAAAATGAGAGACTAAGTAGCTTCCAGTCATGTTTTGAGCCAGTTTCCATATTCTACCTCTTGCTGCGTCCTTGTGTGTTTCCACGCTGATAATGTGCACACACCCACTACCATTGCATCAGAAACCTGTTTCATGATCCACCACCAAGTTTTTTGGCCGGAAATCTCATTCTTTCGCATCTGCTTGCGGCTGTGGCTAAGATCTTTTCCTTTTCTTAAAGGTGTGAAATCCCTTTTTAAAAACGCATGCAATCTTTCTGAGTCAGTCTGTTTACCCAGAGAATGGTTTTTGCCAGCCTAGAAGCACATCCTGAAAACCTACACCAAACCATCATGACGAGAAACCTGGAATTCACATCAAAACACTTGGCTTTTATACTAAATCCTTCTAGTTCCATGCTGCAGTCTGTGGGATTTATTCTCATATTTAAAATTAAGTGTGTACTTCAAGGCTTTGTTGGTAGGGATGTTACACGCCAAGGATGCAGACCCCTGCTCTGAAGGCATGATGGCCTTATTCACCGCTGAGGTGCAGATCAGGTGCTGCCCTGTTGCTGCAGACCTGAACCCATCCGAAATCACTCAGTGTGGTTCCCGTCCTGCTGCAGGGAGGGTGCAGCCGAGCGGCTGGCATTCCTGCAGAGGGGAGGACAGAGCTGCTGCACTGCTCCCCCCATCCCTGCCTCCTCGGTGGAGAAAGGGAATCCCCTGGGGCCGTGCTCTTCCCTTCAGGGGAGCTGTTGCTGCTCTTGGAGAACGGCGGGGCCACTGGGACAGACTGCGCTTGCCACATCCCCGCAGCCGAGGGTGCCTTTTAGCAGATGAATTTGAGCTGCTGCCCCTGTATATGAGTGAATAATAACTATTATTATTAATTAATAACATTAATTAATATTAATAATAGGCCACTCTTCCGCAGCAGGAGCAAGTCTGTGTGATTAAGGCTTAATTAATCATTGCGATTAGTTTTGCTCAAATAAGCCGAGAGCTGCCCAGCTGCTTCAAAGTGCTCCAGTCCTCCATCCCTCCAGAGATGAAGACGTTTATGTGTCAGAAGGACCTGGACACCCTTCCCTCGCCACAATGGCGAGGAGGCCTTGTGCAGGGCATTATTTCCACTTTTGCTCACGCAGGGTCCCAGGTCTTCGGCTGCGCTCCCCCACCGAAGCTGCTTGTGCAGCTCCCTTTGACCCCCACGCCAGGCTGGCTGCTCTGGCCTGTGGCTGGGGAATTTGCTGCCAGGGACTCATCCACTGAAGATGTCTAACACCCAGCAGCTTCGCTCTGGGGCTGGCAGCCGAAAGCTGGCTTACTAACAGACCAAGCCTCCGCCAGCCTTCATCAGACTCCGCAGAGGGACAGGAGGGGAAGGGAGTGGCAGCGTGTCCTCTTCCGGGATGGAGCCAGGCATCACCAGTGGTGGTTCCTGTACCAGCTCATGGGGTGACTTTAGCATGCAACTACTGTTTGTTCCCGTGACTGCATCCCCATGCCAATTCTGTCTCATGCCTCCCCTCCTCTCCCCTCTTCCAAATTCATGGCAGGCAGAAAAGGGAGATGAGTTTGTTAGGTAAAGAGAGGAGAAGCGCTTACCGCTGCATAAGCACTGCATCAGGCAGGGAGATGTGCGGTAAGTGAGCAGCGTGCCTCCTTTGAGACTGCTTCTGTTCCGCTGCAGTCGGTGGCAGAACTGTGTTCTCTCCAGAGGCATTTCAGACCCTGTCTTTTCTTTTTTCACAGTGCATCGGCCGGTGAGCACTTGGTAGAGCACCTCCCCAGCTCTTCTTAGCAGCTGCCCTGTGTCTTGCAACACAACACATCCCTTCTAGTTTTCTGCATCTCTGAATTTTTCCTGATTGACATCATTATAAATCAGAGCAGAGGCTGTCCCCAGTGATGACAATGTAGTTATTAAGCTTTTAAGATTAGCATTTAATCCAACACATTTTTGTTTTAATATTAATTTGGCTAAGCAAGTCTTTTTCCGAGTTATCCAAATTCTTTAGCTGTGTGAGTACTGTACCCGGGGTGGTCTAGGGACAACCTTGCAAATGTGTCCCAGCACCCAAGGGTGCAGATCACAGCCTGCTGGGACGTCTGGACCCAGAAGTGTCCAGCTCCCTGAGGAGGGAGTGCTGGGCCCAACAGGTGCCCAAATAGCAATGGATATCTCTTTCCTGGGCGGTGAGGACTAGGTCCTAAAGGGATCGAAGCACCAAACTCTGCAGCATCCAAAGAAGCGTGTAGGAGTCAGTCACCCAAATGTCCCTAATGGCAGGGGCTGGAGGCAAAAACATGGTCCTGGGTCCACCCGCCAAACTTCGGTCTTTCAGTGGATGACGAGGGGATAATATGCAGAAAGGCATTTTTGTATTGATGTAGGTGTCCAGAACTGAAAAAATAGTGTCTGATGCCCCCTGCAATTGCGTGCTTAATGCTAAGTAGTCATTTCAACTCAATACAGGATCATACGGACGAAGGTGCAGCAGCCACCCAATCAGCAGGTCCCAGCCTCCAGTCACAGCATAGGTAAGGAAAACTTTTTTCTTTTTAATATAAAAAAAAAATAGCATAATGGATTACAAATATTCTGAAGAACTTTTAATCATTCTTATGGACAGATAATTCTGCATAAAACACTTCAGCACACGTGCTAATGCGCCTTCTTTGTCATTCTCCAAGGGCTGAACATAGTAAATGAATTTTATAAATACTGCTAAAAGGTTTTGAATTTTACTGATTATTATGATAAATAGCTTTCACCATGAGACAGAAAATTGAAATCTAAACCAAAAAACCCCCACTAATGGGGGTCTATAGAATGTCAGATAATTAAAGTAATAAATCAAGAAAGGGATACTTATTCATAACATTTTCTGCATCATTAGTCAGTAAGTAGTTTTGAATGTGTTTTTTTCATCTATCAACCATCCCTTCCATAATTCTTTGTGCACTTGCAGTCTTGAGTGAAGAGGTAGCAAAACTTTCCGAAACTTTAATTCAGCCGCAGACCAGCGATGCTGTGCCCTGAGGCAGGTGATGCTGGTGGAGGGGGTCCCTGGGAGGGGTGTCCCGGCTGGTGGAGCATCCTCAGCCCTTCAAGAGCCTGATGGTGTCTCTCTGGGGCAGCTGCTCTGCCGTGCCAGAGCAGGGATAGAGGGGCTCAGTCAGGGCTCAGGGCTGCTTTCTTTTTTGTCCTTGTTCCATGAAAGCCGCTGGAGCATGAGCAAGTCCTTGCTCCCTAGGCAGAAGCAGGGGGGATAGGGGCCCCTGTTCCTCTCTGCCTTCACGCTCTCACCTGTGAAATGGGGAGGAGCTTGCTGACCCCCCTTGGCAAGGCTGTGCTGGGACACAGAGCGTGGGCGCAGAGCTGCATGAACTCTGCGGGCTTGCCAAAGAAATCATGCCGCAGCCCTGTGTCCTGAGCCTTTTTCTCTGGGCAATGCCAAAACAGTCTCAGAGGAGGAAAAGCATCCCTCGGTTTGCTACAGTGGCTTAAAGGCTGTCTCTCCTTCAGGAAAACGAGCAGAGAAGAGAAATCTTGTTTCTCAGGGCTTGGGGTTGATTGAGGCAGAAGGAATTCCTGACACAGGTTTGCTCCATGTGGGCTATGGCTGGGGCATCTTCAGTGTGGTCCTGCAGAGGAGCCCTCCATGCTCAGGGGCTGCATGGTGCTTTCTGGGACGCGGGGACGTGCCAGCGCAGGCTCAGTCTGTGAGCAGATGGAGATGACGGCGGTGCTGCCTCCTCTGCCAGCTTGCGTACGGCCTCGGACTCCCACAGCATCACGCGGACTGTGTGTCAGCGTGGCCGACATCTCCAGGCTTGTGTCAGCTGTGATGAATGACCCCCCCCGAACACAGCCAGCACCCTTTCTCCAGGGCTCTGTTAAAGCAAAATGGATTTAATTCATATTTTGGAGAGCCTCAGGGCCTTTCAGCCATGTGGCCCACAGCTGGCCACCCCTGGGTCCCTGGGCAACCCCAGCTGTCTGAGGGGGTCCTCACTGGCTGGAGGCTGGTGGCTTGGGCCAGTAGGATGCAGGCAGCAAATGCATGGCAAGTGCAGGCTGTTTTGCTCCCACGAGGTTCCTGTGCTGGGAGGCTGGCAGCCTGCCCCGGGACCTCTCTGGGGAGCCTGTTTATGGGGGCTCCTCCCTCTGCATGGCTGTGCTCCCAGCCAGCTCCATCCACCTTGCTGATGACACAGGCTGGTGTGTCACCTGATGGAGTCTGCTGGCCCAAGCAATGCACCTTTCCACCATGCCTCGCTCAGGACGGGGTGACCGACCACTGAAGGAAGAGCATCCCCCATCCCGCAGCATATGGCCCCGGCCCCTTTGTGATGGAGGCGAGGGGTGACCATGCCTCCGCTCCCTCCCCTGCCCAGGGCTGCTGCGGCACGCCACTGGGCTGGGCTGGGCGGGGGTCCTTCTCCAGCTGGAGGGGCTGTGGTGGCTGGCAGAGCCCCAGCCTGCCTTGGTCATGCTTCGGGGGCTGGTGGCTTTTGGGTAGGCTGGCATTCACGTTGTCCTGCCCGCTGACCACCTGGCCTTGCCTTGCAGCCTCCACGGGGTCTGTGACCCAGGTGTCCTCTGTCAGCACTGACTCCGCCGGCTCGTCCTACTCCATCAGTGGGATCCTGGGAATCGCCTCCCCTGGCACTGAGAGCAACAAGCGCAAGCGGGACGAAGGTAGTGGGAGCTGTTTTCTGGTGGGGGGGCACGTGTCGATGCATGGCTGGGAGGGATGGGACAGAGCCGGGGCGGATGCTGTGTGCATGCGATGTGATGGAGCTGCGGATGCCCCCCATCGCCGTCAGCTGCAGTGGGGTTCGGTCCCATTTCAGCAGGCCTTTACCAAGGTCACAGCCCACCCAGGGACCTTCGGCGTGACCCGGTGGCCAGAGGCAGGACCTCTTCAAGGAGCAGGGGCTTGTCTGGGTGTTTCAGAAAGCACTGGGGGTGTGTCACAGTTTTTAACCAGACCCTCCTCCTGACTGGGGAACATTTCCCTCCCGCCAGTGGAAAGGGGAAGAGTCACCATTATGTTGACACTGCGGCCACCTGAAATATAAAATGTCAGAGACAGAAAATTAACGGCAGAGCTGTCTGCGATGCTGTGTCTCTGCAGGTCCCCCCAGCGCTGGGGGCTTTTGTTGACCCAGGGCATGGAAATGAGCATGGTCAGGTTGGGATTGGATATTGCCGGTGCTCCTCAGATCTGCTGCAGGGTTAACGGTCCTGTTTCATTCTATGTCCTGGGCACTTTCCTGATGAAAACACTGCTTTGGAGAGAAGGACGTTGGGGATAGAGTGGAAGGGAAAAGGAGAAATTCTGCACTGATGTCTTACAAAAGTGCCTTTAATGCAGAGCATCCCTTTTGTTTAGTAAGAGCTTACAGAGAGGAGTTGAGGCCAAGACTACGGATGCGCCTGTGGTAGCAGAGGGGACACCAGAGCCTTAGCAGTGATGCTGTAGTTGTGGCTGCGGAGGGCACCTGCAGGAGGGGTGGCTGCCTGCCCCGTGGCAGCACTGGGGGCTGGGGGTCCCCATTTGCTCTTGGTGGGGGTGCTGCCATCCTGCCCGGCAGCAGGTCAGGCTCCTGCCCCTTGCTGTAGAGCACCCATTGTCCCCGGCTCCTGCGGCACCCGTCGGGTCCAGCGCCGCCTGGTAGCCTGCGCGGGTCTGCATCCCTGTGCCTCCTGCTGCCCCCACTGCCCGCCACTGCCTGGCCCCACAGGGATGGAGGGAGCGGCGGGTGGGTGGGCAGAAGCCACAGTGGTATTAAATAAACCCCTGGGGAAACACAGCTAAAATCGGGCGAGGAGCCTGGTGCCCAAGCTGTGCAAACAGGGTTGGGTGTCTGCAGATGCGCTGGTGGGAACGCCCGGTCAGATCACATAGTAGTGCATGGTTTACTGAAACTGGGGGAAAAACTGCAACAAGAGGTTTGTGGGGCCAATTTCAGTCATGTGAGGACTGGTCCGATGGTGGGAGTATAAAACTCCCTGTGTTCAGGTACTTGCTGAATATGCTGTTGTTAGTTAACTCTGTGATCGTACATCTGATTTTTTTTTTTTTTCTGAATCAGATCCACAAGTGCATTGATAAAAATGTGCATTAAAGCAGGTAGGGTAGAAATTTTGTATTTTATCAGCCATGTCAGGAGAGAGGCTGTCTGTGTTGAAACCACACAGCTCAGTCACAGCCCTGTCCCGAAGCACTGGTTCTTGGGTGCCTGTGATTAAGAAGAATCTCTGGTTTAAACTGGAGAAGATTCTCTGGCTAAGAAACAAGAAAATTTTGGTTTTGAAATTTTTGATTTCTCCCAAAATCACAGAGAAAAGAATTAAATATTTCCTTGGAAAGATCAGAAGCAGAGCTGAGAATTTCCCCAGCTTTTGCTAGTTCACATTTAGAAGAGAGCACGTGATTTCTAAAACAACCCCCATCGTTTTGGCAGGATGAGTCATGATTTTCGAGCTTGTAAGCTGGACAGTAATGCTGTCCTCAGCAGACCATTTAAACTGCCTTTATAATAGTCTCAGGGCTGCAGATTTGAAGAGGCATAAACAGATACTTCCAATGTCTTTGTGTGTTTGAGGGGATCCCCGGGAGCGTCCATAACCCCTCCCCATCCTGCTCAGCACAAGGTCCCTCTGCACGGGTGGGTGTGAGGTGTCCACAGAGGCATCCCAAGGCTCCACACTGCGGCTGATGGGGAGGTGGATCATGTATGCTAGCCTCTAATGTGAAGAAGAGAAGCATGTCATCTAATTATGGCTTGTATCATGATGCAGATGCACAAGGGGGCAGAGTTAACTTTACCATTTCCCAACTTCGGAGAGCTGGAGAGAGACTACCTCCGTATCGAGCCCCTCACATCATGTCTTTTGCCATGTCGCACCATTTCTCGGTACCTGCTGCAAGGTGTGTGCCTGCTGCTGTACCTCCCTGTGTGCATCTCCTGGAGCCGCGGGCTGCGCAGCGCTTGTCCGGTGGTGCCGGCTCCCCTTGGCCAGGGAGCGAAGTGGGGTGGACTCGCCCCTCCGGCTTCCAGCTGCATTGAGCGCTTGGTGTGATTCATTACCCGGTTTTGTTCTCCTCACTCTTGACATTTTTTTAGCAGATGTCACCAGTCTTTAACCCAGTGGGGAGCTTGCTGGGTAGCAACAGGGGCAAACCAAATCAGACAGTCTTTATTGGTTTATATAGCTGAAGGTGTCATTTTTTTCCCTGTTGTAATACGGACTTGGAGCAGATGTGCCTTCGTGGGGGATCGGTTGTTTTCACTTGTGGTTAAAGGACATGCTACTGGAGACTGACACAAGAAAGAGGCTGTTCTGTAACGAGGCAGAGAGATAGAGTCAGCCACTGCAGCCTCAAGCAGCAGAGGCTGCTGAGCAGCAATCTCGCTGCTTTGCTTCCAGACTGCCTCCTTCCAGTTCTGTGGCTGCACACTCGCCTGGCCCCGCAGCTCGGGAAAAAGCTCTAGAGGAGGAAGAGGGTGGCAGGGATGTGCAGAATGATCTTGCTGAGCCGCCTTCTAGTGAACGGGGTGTGTTTTAGGGAAGCCAAGGGTGGGCAGTGAGACCCCGAGTCAGAGCGGGATGAATGCTCCGTCCAGTGCTTACAGCCGGTGGCAGCGCAGGGACTGGTTTCACTCCGCTGCTTACAGCTAGTCGGGTGGCTGGTGATGGTCCCGTAATGGGACACCTGACAGGCTCTGCATTTTTGGGAAGTGCTGAGCATCCCCTGTTTGGAAGTCAAAGCTTTCTGAAGTGGGATTAAGTAATCCTTGGCAAGCTGTGAGAGAAGGGCAAAAGGGAGCTGTGTCCCCAGGCAGGCGCTCAGGAGTCTGGGCCAGAGATGGTGTGCAGGGCACGTTTTGGGGATGAGGGAGGTCGCTGGGCTGTGAGTGCTCTGGAGGGGGGTCTGAGGATCCTGAGAAAGGTTGGGGGGGGAAGGGCCAAAGAAGGGAAGGCAGAGCCCCCCCCTCCATCTCCCTTTGCTCCTCTCTCCCCTAGCCCTGGTTTCCATCCTGTGTGCTGTAGAGCTCTGCAGGTAAGGGAGAGCCGGCATAAGAGCTTAAGCCCAACAGAGTGATGCTTCTGGCATGTTTGTGCTGTCCCAGCTGAGAGGGATCCTGAAGCACGCACGCATGCCAGAGTCACAGGACGTGGCTCTCACCTGGGATCTTCTCGAGAGCTGGTATTGTCTCTGCAGGAGAGTGGTGTCTCTCCGTCAAAGCCAAGGCAAAGCGCAGGACTCCTGCTTCCACAAGACCTGTGTGCCCTGTAAGAAGCAGGCTGTGTGTGCTGCCCCCTTATAACTGTGTTCATCTCCCCGAGGCAAGGGAGCATGTGTAGGGTGATGCTGGTTGCCACAGGGACAAGCTCGGTGGAGAAGCACCATCACGTCTTGTGCAGAGCCCTCTGCTTGCCAGTCCAGGAGGGCTCAGGCTGCTCAGTCTGAGCACATCGTGTCTGTACATGAGTTTTGCCTTTGGCATGGGCAGCTGCCGTTTGTGCTCTGCTCCAGCTGGCAGACGGTGTCAGGGCTGGCCTGGGGGCCGGGGGAAGAGGCTCAGTTCCCGTACCCTCGCAGGGAGCTGTGACTGGCTCTCACTGGATTTATGAACAGGGGTCGGAAGAATTACGTGAATCTCCGTTCTCACACCTCTTCCTTGCTTTACACAAAACGCAAACCATTTCCCTACATGGGAATGATGACCTTTGGAGCAAATGCTGTGTGTTGTGTTGGAGAACTTCATGCCTAGCTGAGAATCTTCTACCAACCACCTGATTCTGCAGCTCTAGACATTTAGATGCTTTTAGCAGCTCAGCCCAGTCCAAGACCCACAGCCAGACTGATGCAGAAATATGCTCATGCCCTCACTTTGACACTGAAACATGCAGAAATCTCTGATACTGGCAGCTAATAGAGGCAGTTCGCAAACGTGAGCAGCAGCCGAGCCAGGCTGAAATCTGTTTGCATACGGTAGTTGCTCCGTAAGTCCAGGACGCCTGTTGTGTCGCCAACAGTACATCTATGCTGCTAGACTAGAGACTGTTGGTGCACAGGCAGAAGCTTCAGCTGGCCCATCCTGCTGTGGTTAGCACTGCCCTGGCGTGATTTTGGCCTGTGCAAGCTGGTGTCCTCTTAGCCAGTGTGTGCTAACGCAGGGGCTGACACAGGGCGGGCACCACTCTGCTGCTCATCTCAGGTGCAGCCTCGGTGGTACAGAGGACAAGAGAGTTTCCTCGCAGGGACACAGGCTGTGCTAGACCAGTCGGGCTGTTTTCTTCCCTTGTGTAGATGCAGCTGGTTAGAGCAAAAGGCTACGTGCAGCAATGAGCGCCTTACTGCAAACTGCTGGCTCGGCCCTGGCCCCTGCCAGGAAACGCCTTCGGAAGCAAATCAAGCAGGACACCCTCAACAAAGCACTGTGCAGGATGCAAGTGTCTGCTACCCGCCCACCCTTTCTTGCTGCAGAAGAGGTTTGGCAGATTTAAATACCTGCACTGAACAGCTGCACAGACCATATTTCAAATTCACTGGTATAGAGTCTTCTCAGCGGTGGAGGCATTTGGGGAATTGAAACCAGCATAGCAGGAGACCTTCACTTGTACGAGTTGTTTTGTTTCCATTCTCACCAACCATAACCCTACGTTGTTGTCAGCATCTGGTGTGATGATGTAGGTGCTTGTGCTTTGTTTTCTCAACTGAACTCTTTGAAAAATGCCTTTCCTTTAAACATAGACTTGGTATGTTTAAAGGCATTTTGGTCACAGCCTTCTGTCTGGGAGGATAAGCCTCCAAGAGGAGCAGGGATGCTAATGGGAATGAGAAGAAACTGGGGGTGGGTACAATCCAATGCCTTATAAAACGATCCAATGTTACAATCACCACGTTTTCACGCAGGGATGCCCCAGGTTAGGCACGCCTGGGCATCCAAGCAGCACTGACCTGCGCAGCTGGCTGAAGCTGCTGAGCACATTTCTGATGGTGCTGGCGCTGCAGTGGCTGCAGGAAACGCCTGCCTCTGAGAACGGCCAACCAAGGGCTTTGCACTGACAATTGCGGACACGAGCTTGCCATGTCAGTGACACTTCTAGGGGGGACAGAGACCAGGAAAAACAAAGCAAGCATGACTAAACATGAGTGAGGACTAATAACACAGGCAGAATTTCTGCATTTTGTGTCTTTCCTGTGTACCAGGCCTATGAACTATGTTTTCCCAGTGGGACAGAAACAAGAAGCTACGCTCACAGCTAGGCAGAGACTTGCAAGGCTGTGGGCCTAAATGCCTTGGAGGCTGCATGGCAAATGGTCAGCAACCTCAAAAGGGAGCACAATGCTGAGTAGGTGCTGCCAGGATCTTCTGTCCTTTCCCCTTGTGGCTGAGGGACAGTATGGCTTCCAGGGCATCTACTCTCGGATGTTTCTGGGAAGGCTTGTGAAGTGTTTTTCCCCTTTGGTTTAGCTTCATTTCTTTAAACGCTGAAGGCCAGAACCACAGCTGGTACCTGGCTCTGCTGAGTGTGGTCAGGTGTGATGTCCACAGCTCTGTCCCCATGTGAGCTCTGCCCCAGGACCTGCGGTGTGTTCATGTGGCACATGAATCATGTACAGGGGCATCCTGCTGCTCTGTCTTCTTGTGGTGGAGACAAACATCTGCCCGTTCTGCCCTCTTGGTCCCACTGTCCTGCCCGTGCCCTCCATCTGTCGTGCCAGCAGAGACCTCCCACCTTGTCACTGAGCACCATGCCATGGCGATGTCCTGGCTGGGCTGAGGCCTGTGTCTCACCTTGAGGGGTTGTAAGAGCAGCCCTGCCAGCCATGGGGTTAGTCATGAGCATGTAAGGGATTGTAAGGGCAGCCCTTTCCAGCATGGCTTTCCAAGTCTTAATAAATGCAAAGTAGATCTTATTATAGCTTCCCTGGCAATGGAGAATCTTTATTCTTCTGTCTTTGAGGGCTGAAACGTGGGACTCCTCTGGTCACCCACCAGGCCCTGTTCCTGACAGCCAGTGGTGGCAGGGCACCTGGGTCCTGTTTTTGCGGGTGCTCTCTGGGTACCGCTCATCCCAGGACACCTCTGGTGAAATACTGCTCCGGTGTAAGAGCCCTTTCCTCTCTTGGGGTTGGGATCTCCTCCCACTCCAGACTAACTCCTTGGAGCTTCCTGAATAGGTTTAGGCACTTCTGGCCTGAGGGGTTTGAGCATCCCCGTCATGGAGGACTCGCTGAACGAGGGGTCACAGCATTGATGGGGACCGGAGGGTGTTGGACAGTTGCTGGTGTGGGAGTGTGGGAGGTGAAGGAGCCCACAGACGTGTTTGTATTGTCTGTCCACGCTCCAGGGCATCAGCAGGAGTAAAATACCCATTGCACCCAGCGGGTGATGGAGTTCAGTGCAGAAATTAACCACTGTCGAGGTCTCATGTTGACAGAAGTCCTCATAACTCCTCTCTCCCCAGATAAGGACCTGGGCTTGACAGTACATGGTAGGGATCAATATTGTCCTCTCCAGCTCTTCCTTGGGGTCTTCTGCACCGTGCAAGTGATATGCAAAGGACTGAAGCCTTTGGGGATCTGAACCGCAAGGGAAATAGTCAAAACCAGAGACTGTGAGGGGAAAAAATCAGGAGGTTATGGAGAGAAAAAAATCACCTGCCAATAGAAACCTGAACTTTGTGATGCCAAAGTGCCAAACTGTAAGTCCAGGCAGTGATGAGTGGGGAAGGGGTACCCAGAGGGACTGCCGAGTGAGTGGAGAGGAGGACTGGCTGTACCTCCTAGCTGTACCGCACTGCAGGGGCAATGCCTGCCTGGAGCACGGACGAATGTGGATGCAGACCTTGCTGCTGAGTCAGTGATGGCCATAAAGAGGCGGTGGAAAAGTGCATAAAAAAATCAGAAACCAAACTCTCCATAGTGCAGGCCGTCAGGTGAAACAGGTGGAGTCACCCAAGTCCATGCACAGGTTAAAGAGAAAGAAACCCCCTCCAGAGTCCCAGGGAAGTGCTGGAGTTTACTTTAATAATTTCTAGGCCCACTTCAGCAGTGCTTACTCACTGGAGTTGTCTTTGATCCTGGGGACAACTCCGGAGTCTATAATGAGATGAAGCCTTTGAAGGGAATGAGGTTTTGCAGGGTCAGCAAGTACTGATTTGAATTTCTCCTGCTGATGCAGATCGTCCTCTGCGTTCAGGGATCCTTTCCTGGTGTTGCCGAGTGGGGTGAGCTGTTTGTCGAACCGTTGGTTCATTAGCGCCTCAAAAGAGATGGTTTTCCCTCACCACAGGACACTGAAATCATCCTTTTAAACAGAGTTTGATCCGGACTTTGCTAGTTACATTGCAGTGATGGCTTCATCTGTGCTGTATCCAATGCAATCTATGTCTTGGTGGAGGTTTTTAATTTTTTTTAAATTTCATTGAAAGCTTTTTTCCTGAGTCCTTGAATATAATTTCCCACAACACTGGGGCTTCTGTTTTGTTTCACTCTTTGCATTTACCTTTTGTGCACCTTACACAGGGCATTCTGAATGTGCTGAAGTGGTAGCAGCCTCTGGCCATGCTGGCGATTTGACACCACCAGTGACAGTGTCTCCCATGGATGGTGCTGGTTTGACATGAGTAGTGATGGTGTCACCTGTGGATGGTGGTGGTTTGACACCAGCAGTGACGGTGTCATGTGTGGATGGTGGTGGTTTGACACCAGCAGTGACGGTGTCACGTGTGGATGGTGGTGGGTGTCTGGAGGAGGAGTTTGACTCCCCCATGGCATGAGACGAAAACCCTTGGGTATTCCCAAGAGCCACCCTCCATCTGTGGGGTTATTGCTGCTGAGCCGGCCATCCAGGACATTAACAAGTACAGCTCAGCTGGCACAGGATTTCTCTTTGAGAGAAAAAGAGAATATTTGGACATTTCTCATGAAACTAGGGAAAAAAGAATAAATGTGGGTTGGTTCAGCTCTTAGCTATGGCAGCATTAAAATGGTGTAGGTCTGCTCTGGGCTTCTGAGAAAGTTCTGCACATCTAAATTCATGAAAATGAAACAAAAAGCCATTTCAGCACTCAAACCATGCTGTTCTGGTATTTGAGGGCGATGCGTTCCCACGAGCGCTGCTGAGGCAGGATGGTGTTTCCGGGGAGGTAAGGACCAACCTCTGCCCAGCTGGGTGATTGAGCCTGTGGGCTGAGGTCCTCCATTGCTGGGACAAATCCCTTCAGCTCTGCAGGATGGTGGGAGCATCCCATGCTCTTACAGCCCTCTGTGTGCTTCCCAGCTTCCCTGTGACACCCTGAGCTGAGTGTGCTGAACGCCTGGGGCTGCCTGCATCCCCATGCTCTGGGGTACCAGTGCCAGCAGATGACCTCTTTGGGGTCCCTGTGGACATGGGGCATGGCCAGGCGGATGGCAGTGGCTGGCGGGCAGCCGTCCTCAGGGGCAGACATCCTCGTGCCCTTGTGCCTGAGGGGTTTGGAGGGATGGGCAGGTTCTGCCCCAGCTGTCGGTGATGCTCGCCCATGGGTGGTTTTATGTGTTCACAGCTCAATGCAGGAAAACTCCCCGCCAGCGCAGCTGCCCTTTCCGAGTGAGCGGGTTACCGGCTGTCTTGTGCGCACGTCAAACGTGTTTGTCACTTTTCTCCTAATGCAGTCCCCGGGGCCCCTATTTTCAAGAGAGCTTTCCTCCAACTCCGGGGTGAAGCCCTGCTGGTTTGCCACCAGCTTCGGCGGAGCAGGGATTTTCCCGGAGCTATGTTAATGAAAAGCCCAGACTTCCACCACTCCGTACAGCCCTGCTGTAGCTCCAGCTGTTCTCATCAGGAGCTGTCGAGTGCTAGATGCTTTTCAAGGAATAACCTCTTCATATAGGTTTAGCTAAAATCCAGTTTAGGGGTAGATGTCTTGTCAGATCGTCCCGATAGTGTTAGTACTGGGGCTGGCCAGGATTCTTTTGCTAGAATGCATTTTCCAAAGAAAAAGCAGTTTTGTGGAAAAGCAGGACCTGTCAACATTGATGGATGTTTGTTATAAATGCTAATACAAAATAAAATAGGAAGGTCACAAGCAAGATGAATCATTCTGATTTTATTGAGAAACTGGTAATATCCAGAGAGGAGAAAATACTGAGGTGTAGTTACAGTGCGTATAGGTACATATGTATCTATACAGAGCACGTATGTACATATCTTTAATGTCTCTGTCACCTGCATATGTATACAGAGAGAGGTGATAAGTTTTGCCTTAGGATGGATATATTATATTATTCACAGACTTCCACAATTAGCTTTCCACATTGTAAATTATGATAGTGATCTTTGAAGAGGACTGAAGAACAAAACCAAGAAGAGAAAAGATTGTTGTTCAGGTTTTCATTGGTGTACCTGTTATTTTTGTGACTTTCAAATGACACGCTCGAGCAAAGTGTTTCTGTGAGAGGAGGGTCGCATGCTTCGTGTTGCGATGTGCGACACTGGATTTTCCTCTTTTTTCCCTGTGTGTAGATCTGCATTGCTTGCGTCTGTCAGAATACATCCACGCTGTTCAAATAAATGCTTCAATTTCAAGCGTGTAAGGGGAGCTCCGGGGAGCTGCAGCCAGCTCAGCATGCATTTACCCTGGAAGAGGGAGATTTGGCCAGTTGCAGACAGTGCTTGGAGAGACACAGGGGCTATTCCCACATAAAGGTCCAATGCCAAAGCATTAAGTAAATGATTTGGCACTTCTGCGGTAGCAGGAACTCTCTGAGTGTCATGTATTTCTGTGTCAGGCTTCCTCTGTGCCCCCTGGAAACGGTAACAGCTTTCCCCTCGCCTCATCCCGTGTTCACTCTGCACACCGGGGCGACCGCCCGTGCGGGGGGTGCGGGTCGGCCGGGGTCTCCGTCCCACTCCTGAGTCTGCTCTTCTTCCTGGGGGAACAGCAAACTGGATTCTCTCTTGCAGGTAACGGCAGGTTAGCTGCCTTCTCCATGGTTGCACAAAATGCATTGCTAGTACCAGGATTATCATGTAGGACTGAAATCCGCTTCTGTCGCAGCTGGTGCAAGATTTGATTCGAGCTTACTGCGATTTTAAAGTCAGAATTATTTTCTTGGCTGAAATGACAAACTCCTGAAATCCTGAATGATAGTGGAAAACCACTTTTTCTGTTGGTGCTTTGGGAAGAGCCAGAGTTAATATTTTAAGCTGTAATTGCTGTTGTTGCCAATTGGGAAGCTCCTGGTAAGCAGACAGTGCAAAATCAGTGAGATGCAGAAAACTGGGGTATCCTGAGACTGGAAGTTTTCTCTGGTTCAGTTTTTGTCTGTCATGGCCTTTGTGTGTACTCTTTGCACTGAGGGTTATTTATTGCTAGAGGTAGTTGTGCAGTATTGACTGAATCCTGTCAATTTTGGCCTCTCCTGGCATTTGTGGAATAGTCCCATTATTTACAAATCTATCCTGTTATTCAACAAACGTTGGAAGGAAATGTGACACAGGCTGTGGGATTATTTGCACCAGACTCGGTGACTGCGTTTTGCGCTTTGTGTGGTTTTTAAATAACTGCGTGAATGGCTGGTCATACCGAGTTTGCAGAAGTATTGGACTCATACCTGCAGGATGCCTATATTGTCTGGATGTGCCTAAGTCAAGAAGACCAGCTTTACAAATTTGTAATGACGTAGTGACAAGGATACAGCAAAGCTTGGAGAGAGCTGTAGTACTTAGAAAGGACAGTGGTTTACTTGCTGTGCACTGTGCTGGAGCACAAAACCCTGGGACAGGACTTGTTCTGCTGTGGAACTGCAGATGGAAATAGGGGAAGATGCGTTTTGCAGCCTGTGTGCAGTGGCTCCAGTGCAGCTGGCGTGCAGAGGGCACATGCATGTGCTGTCAGCCTCCGGTGCTCAGGCTTTGTGTGTGCCCTGCACCTCCCGTGACATGGGCAGCCTGAGCATGCCCAGCAGTTGTCTGGGGTCCCAGGCATCCAGCAGCCCAGGCAGAGCAGCGGCAACCATCATCAGCAATTAGCAGGAGCTTTGAGCAGACAGCAGGACATCCAGATGTGCTGCACAGATAGCCAAATCCCTCTTTTTGTTCTTTTTTTTTTTTGCTTGAGCAGACTTTGCAGATGGAAAAAGAAGATCTAGGTGCGAAAATCCAGAGATACAGTGTCCCTGCCTGCCCCAATAACATGTATATTGTGTCTGACAGATGAAGTATTCCACTGATGTTTTGCTGAACTTCCACAAGAAGATGAATTTTAACTTGTTTGCCCACTTCATATTCAGCTAGGCTTCTTTTTCCTGTCTGTACCTCTGGACAGTTGTCCCAGGTGGTCTGAGGTTTGTTTCCCTGCACTCCAGCTCCCCTGTCCTGACAGGGGCGAGCACAGCACTCGTGCTGACACACCCCACCAGTAACTCTGGAGCAACTTTGCAATAGCTTTTCCTTGGAGTCAGTTTCAGAGCCATGGCTTTTGCTTTCTCTGTTTTCTTCATGAACCTCAGCTGTGGAGGCTGGCATGTACATGGAGGTGCCTGCACAGCTGCTTCCTCGTTTTCGTGTGTTCTCGCTTTCAGGGCAGTGACCATCCATGTAACGATGCACAGTCGCTCCGATGACTTCAGAGATGGGAAGAGCAGTTGAAATGCTTGGACTCCTGAAAGCAACCAACGTCTTTTCTTCTGGCAGATGCTTAGAAAATTTGAGTGTGGAGTTTTCCCATGTTTTATCTCCTCTGAGAATCTGCTAAGAGATATTTGTAATTAAAGTATACTTATGGTAATTACTTTAAGGTCATGGCTCTAGCAGGGGACTGATTTTCCTTTGCTGCTTCAGTTCCACATTACAGGTGGAGACTGGAATCCAAGGATCTTTAACTGAGGTGCCTTCCCACACCTTGTATTGGAGGGAAATCCAGTTAAAATCTTCTGTCACTGGGCACTGATCTGGCTGATTTGTAGCATGGCAAAAAAGATGTCTACAGCGGAGGTCAGGGTATTGGAAATCTGTCAGGGACTAACATCAGCAAAACGCAATGACTTTCTGATCACATGGATGCTCGATCTTCATAAAACAGCTTCCCTGTAGCCATGTCCTGAGGTGCTGAAGCAGTGAAACATCTGAAGGCTGCATCTGCAGCTCTCTGAATTTATTTGGTCACAGGCTGGGTAAGGATGTGTGACTGTTGCCAGCACTTTGTTTTTTTCAGAAACTTTTTACAGCCCTGTCGTTGTGGTACTTGAACATCTTGCAAAGAGGCACAGAGCCAGAGAAAAAATGTCCCCTGTAGTTCTGAACATCAGGGATGCAGGCCAAGTGCCATAGGGATGCTTTTCAGATGCTGGGTTTTGCCTTGTGGGCTGTTGCATTGCCCTGCGGGAGCTGGTGTGAAAGGGCTTTCACCTCCGGACCACCACTTCTGGTGGGCGGGATACATCTCCTCTGTGCCCATTTTGGTGTGTCATGAGAAAGGGAAGGCACAGCCCCAAGGGAGAAGCTGTGAGACAGTTGGTGCACAAGTGCTCACATCGAAGGCTTTGTGGTGGATGAGCATTTAAGGTGAAGACACCAAAATGTCTTATATCGACTAAACATGCTTCAACCCCCCCACTTACAATTCTGAGCAATTACTGTTGGACTTTGTGGTCAAGATATTCCTTCTGGTTTCGCTTTTCTTGCAATATAATTTTCTGTAGCTGCTGTCTCTGGGCCATTTGCATGTCAGATCGTTCTTTGGATGGTCTCATAACAAGCAGTTGTTGTAGGGCATGCTGGGCTGCAGTTGCCTGACCACCCTGAATACGGTTCCTTTAGTTGTACAGATTTTGTGGTGGAGGCTTTTAAAAAATTCAGATCCATCAGATGCAGTACTGATTTCTTGATGGTCTGATATAAGGGCTCAAAGTGCATGCCTGAAGGCAGGCAGCTGGCATGTTGCCTTGCATGTTAACTGGAAACCCTTCAGCGGTGCCCACTGGCTTGGGGTTGGACCCTAGCAATGTGGGGATGGGCATGTTCCTGCTCCGTCTGCTCAGCCCATCCTTGGCTAGGGGCAAAGGGAAGCCCCCAAACCAACCAGCGAGTCATCTCCTTGGCTCAGAGACCATGTATGCTAGCTCCTGTGGTTGGAGAGAGCTCGGGAGCCTCCTGCCGTGTCAACGGGACTCCTCTGCATTTCCTCCCGTCGGCCTGTAATGGATTTTACACCTGAGCAGTTATTT
Organism: Theristicus caerulescens; assembly: GCA_020745775.1. Taxonomy (NCBI): domain Eukaryota; kingdom Metazoa; phylum Chordata; class Aves; order Pelecaniformes; family Threskiornithidae; genus Theristicus; species Theristicus caerulescens. The sequence continues at coordinate 86,139,296 of CM036583.1, read as the reverse complement.
TTGGTGGTACAATTCCTACCTGTCCCAAATGGGACATTTTGTCTCTTGTTACAATTCACAGAGCTAGACGGGGCTGCTGGTTTCATGCTGTGTGGCATCGACACATGATGCCCTTGTAAACATTACTGTCAGCGGTGGCAATTCCATCTCTATTGTCCCAATAAGATTTCATGCTTGACAGTGCTTGACTTTTTTTCCCCTGACTAATAAGAAATAGTCATGTAGCAGGTTTTTTCTTCTCTGATTCCTCGGATTTCTAATTGCTTCCCCAAGAACTGGCACCCGGCCGTTCTCTCGCCATTCTTGCCCAGGTTTCCTCCCAGGTGGGAGGATGCAGGCGGTGGCATTTCTGGAAGAGTGAATGTGATGCAGCAGAGCCTGTCTTGTCCTGCCTAGATGGACAAAGAACAGTCCCCATCCATCATGGCCTTGGCTGGCAATGGGGAGAGTGGCCAAGGCCTGGCGCGGGTGGTCCAGGATGGGCGGAACGTAATTATAGATGTGCCTGAATCCAAAGAATTTTTTTTTGAACTGTTTAGGTGTGTGGCTTTGAGTTTTGAATTTGCGTAACTCTTCAGTTTACCCATTCTCCCTCTCTTACACCCGTGGAGTCCTTGTTGCAGAGTCGTTTGGTGCCTGATGGTTTGATCACCACAGCACCTTAGTGGGTCAGTTTACTTTGAAGAGGGAGGTCAGGGTGTGGGGATGCTGAGCAATCTATCTGCGGCGCCCTAGCACGTGAAATCAGTGTAAACCTCTGGGGCCTCTTGGTCTTATTCCTGTTTGCCAGGTCACTCTTCCAGAGCCTTGTCCCAGCCAGGGTAAGTTCCCGAGTACACTCCCTCCTAGGATGCGGTCAATGAAAATGGAGCCGTTGAGTTGGTGTCTTGGCTCTGGAGTATGAAATTGGTGCCAGGTCACCACTGTCTGAGCGGAAAATTTGTTCGGCAGTGGGGTATGCACGTGTGGTTCTCCTGACCACTGCTGGGGCGGGAGCCCCTGGCCAACGGTGGCCACCAGGGATGAGTTCTCATCAAGCTTCCCGAGATGCTCACGTCCTCCATCCTGCCCCAGGCCCTCTCCTGCAGAGCAGCATTTCCCCCAGCAGAGCGGGGGCTGTGGATGCTGTGGGAGGAGCTGGTGTGGTGGCAGTGGTAGACAGGGGAAGCTGGGCAGACCTGCAGGGGAGCGGGCATGGGTGGGGGGCTGCCCTCTGCACATCACCGCCATGCAGAGCAGGTCCCTCAGACAGCGGTGGAAGTGGTGATCGCCGGCCAAACCGATCTCGCTCCGATGAAGCTCCCAGCGCTGTCCTCACTTCAGGAGAGACACCAATCTTCCTGTGCAAGCTGTGAGCTTCAGCATCACCTTGCACCACCAGCCATGGCACCATGCCTGCTGTGCACCCTTTTGTCACCTTGCAGATGAAAACAAGCCAAAATCGTTAATCTCTGTTCTGTCCTGTGGCTCTCCCAGCCGGGAGGCTTGCCTCACCTCTGATATTTAAAAAAAAGTAATGGTGCTGCTTGAATTTGCTTCCTGACGCCCATGCTGAGTTTGTAAGCCAGTCACATCTAACCAGTTACCACAAAATTGATTCTGGAGCCTTCTGTTTAGAAACCTGCAAGGTACATCCCAGGCAATCACGCTATCTCCATCAGGCACTGAAAGAACCAGTCAATAATCACCATTGCAAAGGGTGCAGAGGTCTTTCTTATTACCCTTGATATTTTTTTATGAGCATCTCTACATAGGAAATAGCTATATGGGTGGACAGATGGAATATAGATGGTCACTATGCACGTATATACATATAGTATATATGTGTATATATGTGTACAGATAGACCTAGATATGTATATGTAGACCAGTGCATTCCTCGTAGCTTGTTTTCTTGCTTTCTGAATGCGTCATTCAAATACATGCGCCCAGATTTTTAAACTAGTCTTAACTAAACCCATACAGCTTCTATCCAAAACCTTGTTGTGGTGATAGTTTCAGAAACTGTGACAATCGCCCTGGTAGCTGGCCAGCCCAGAGTAAACACACCTGTGTTTTTCTAAGGTGCCAAAGAATTTTTGGGTGCCCTACAGACAATTCATAATGGGTAGGACTTTGCAGACAGGAGATCTTTACTGCATTACAGCGTGTTCAGTTAGAGTGTCCTCACTTCACCAGTGGGAAACTGAAGGCGGTGTGGGCAGGTGGGGTTTGGTCCTGCCCGGTGCCCATGCGTCGGGTACGTTCTGCGTCTGAGGGACTTCACCTCTTCATTGCTGATTAGCGTTCGCCTGTTCACTCTGATTGCTATTCTACTCTGCTTTAGCACCCTGGTCACCCTCCAGATCCCACCACTGCTGTTAACCTCTGACTGCTGGGGATGTTTGTTTTTATCACTGATGCTCATCTGCTGGCCCTCCAACCCCGTTAGTGTGACTTGATCCCAGCCCCTTTCCCTCTTGCTGCAGGCACAGGCAGAGGACTTGTGCTCCATAGTAGGACATTGTGATGGGGTGTTAGTTTGGTTGTGAAGTGGGATGTTTTGGGTCTTGCGCTGGCAGTTATCACCATTTCTGGAAGGTCACAGCAGCAAGGGGAAGGTGTCTTACACATTGCTTTGGTACATAAGCACCAGCAGGTGCCATGTCTTGGTTAGGCTTTTCTCCAGGTGAGAGGAGACGGAGCACTGCTGTGGCAGGGAAGGGGTCGTGAGTGCGCAAAGATGCAGCTCTGCTCCGCATTGCAAGGCAGGGAGAGCCCACCTGCAGCCGCTGCAGTGGCTCCTGCTCCCTGCGCTTGTTTGCCATGTGTCAGAGCCTGCTCACACAGCTGTTTGTCACAGGAACAGCTTATAACCTCTAGCAGCTCTGGCCACCCCATTGCCTCCTGAAATATACAGCTGTTTGGGAGCAGCAGCCCAAGCTAATGAGGGTCTTTGACAACGGGACAGAGTGGAGAGCTCCATCAGCGTCGCAGGAGAGGAGGCGGCCACCGTGGGAGGGAATGGGGTGGGCCCACTGTGTGAGAACCGAAACCCGGCCGTCTGGTGGGTACTGGCAGCTATTAAAAACAAATCATAAATGGCAATACCAGATACAATTGCACTGAGATAGCAGAGGTCCTGAGGAGTCCTGATGGGCTGCCGATAGTCAGTTGAAACAAATTGCCCAGTGCTGTGATACCTCAGCTCCCAATAACAGAGGGCAAATGGCCTTCCAGGGGGAGATATAGATTTTCCTTTGAGATATGGAAAGGGAAATAAATTAAATTATGTTCGAACATAGGGTTCTCTCTCTCTCTCTTTAAGAAAAAGAAGGGGAGAGAGAAAGAAGAAAGGGAAATGGGGGGAAAGAGAAAGAGAAAATAAGCTTCAGCAGGCATTTGCAATTTAATTGATATTTGGCGGCAGGAAGCCAATCAGTATAAGTAAATTGACGTTATAAGATAAAAATAATCGCCTAATGGGATGCCTTCCCCCATGGCTGCGGCAGGCCAAATAAATACGGCGTCGCGCGTCGAAGCAGCGTGGTGGCCGTTCCTGGCACAGCCTGCTGCCGCCGCGCTGGCGGGACTCGGTGCGGGCTGCGGATCATTTTTATGGCATCTGTCTCCGCTCCCCGAGAGCAGGCAATGAGGGGTTGCGCATTGATTGCTGCTCCAGCCAATGGCGGCTGAGGGAGAGACCGTAATTAATGGCTTTATTTGCTGGAGCACTGCTGAGAACAATCGAGTGTGTTATGGTAATGACCGGTGCCCGCGTTCCGGCGGCACGGGGAGGCGTCGGAGCCTGGTGGGCAGCCCCAGGGCGCGGGGCCCCTTCCCAAGGGCTGGGCACGAGGCGCGATGGCAGACGGGAGCCAGCGGCGCTTGAAGGGCTCAGCCAGCATGGGCGGGCAGTGAGGGGATGATGCCACGCGGCGTGCTCCCGGTTCGTCCCAGTGGTGGTGGCGGAGCAGACCCCGGGTTGTTGGTCTGTCTGCAGCTATGGGCAGAGCTGCCCCACCGTCTTCAGGGAGAGGGAAAATGGCAACAGGTGCTTGTGTGCTGGTGCAGAGACCCCACGTTTCCTACCGGGCCTCACTGCCTGACCCACCCTGCTTTGCACCCACCCCCCCGGCCACTGCCCTTGTGCCTGCTGTGCAGCGGTAGCAGAGTTAGCCTCGCACGTTGCAAGTTTTCTTTCTTTCATTTCTTTTTCTAAAAAAAAGTCCCTTTCAGAGATTTCATCTGGAAGCAGAGTGGTGCAAACCAGTCATTTTTGTGAACCGTATGTGGTTTCGTCTTGCCGGCCCTAGCTTTAGCTGTCGTGTGGGAGGGTGGTTGTGGTTTTGCAGAGCACGCCTCGTGAAGAACCCGTGGCTGCATGTAAATGTTTATGTATACGCACATATATGTATGTCAGGAAGAAAAATTTTAGGCAGCATGCATCCTGCGTGTGCTTCCTTCCTTCGTAAAGGGAATAAAGTCAAGAAGACAGTTGGGGAAGTAAAACATGAAAAATTATAATGAACCCTTCCTAGAGATTCTGTAAATCTTTTTAAAAGAAAAATGCTTGTCTTTTACTTGGCTATTTGTTGTTCATCACAAAGTTGGAGATATTTTCAGTTTTTGATCAACCGAAACTCATTTGTCTTAAAAAGCCTGCCAACTCCCTGTAAAAAAAAATATTTTTTTTGTTTTGGAAAGCATTTTAGACAAAAGCTACAATGAAGAATAATCATGCCTTGCCCAAGTCATAGAAAATAATTTGAAGAGTTTGCTTACACCTAAAACACTGATATTTTTTAAATACGTTGTTCTGTTGCCCTGGTTGTGCAGAGTGGCAGTGCAGTCTCTTGGGTTATGTACATTTGCACTAGCAATGAGAAGAATGCCTCAGAAAGCATCCTATGCTCCATGCGACACGCTGAACCGCAAGCACAGACAGCAATGCAGTAAACTGCAGGAAAGGCTGGCACACTGGAGTGAGACCCACCTGGGCCAGAGGATGCTCCCAAAACAGGAGCATGTGGCGGGTGAGGAGGGGCTGGTGCCTGGGCTGGGTCAGTCATGAAGAGTGAAAGCTTATTTACTTTTTAATACTTCTACACGTCTATAGATAGATAGATATAGATACATAGATAGATGATGGGACGAGAGGAAGTGGCCTCAAGTTGCGCCACGGGGGGTTTAGATTGGATATTAGGAAAAATTTCTTCACTGAAAGGGCTGTCAAGCATTGGAACAGGCTGCCCAGGGAAGTGGTTGAGTCCCCATCCCTGGAGGTATTTAAAAGATGGATAAATGTGGTGCTTGAGGACATGGTTTAGTGGTGGACTTGGCAGTGTTAGGTTTACAGTTGGACTCAATGATCCTAAGGGTCTTTTCCAGCCTCAATGATTCTGTGATTCTATGATTCTATATCAGCTGATTACTTCATATTTAAACACTAAAATGATTTTGAACTGGAAAGCTAAAATAACTTTCATTTGAAAGTCTCAGGATGGGCTCTCTTGACACGTTCAGGATTTTCCCCGGTAGGGCTTTCTGTCACGCAGTTCTTCAGAAATGATCCCCACTTGTGAACAAGATTCAGTTTCAGTCAATCAGTGTTTTCCTATAGAAGAAAAAGTCTCAAAAATTTCCCCATCGCTGCAGGTTTGCAGTGCAGTCAGAATCACATCCTCTGCCCTCGGCTGCTGTGGCACCGAGCAAACCCAGAGAGGTGAGACCTGTGTCTGCCATGCTGGGCATTCGCTCTCAGACCACCATTACCATAGAACATTACCATGTTGGCAAACCATAGAAAGCATTGGTTTGCCAACAGCTGGCTGTTCAGAACAGAGAGGGAACATTGAGATACAGCAGTCTTCAAAAATTATTTGCCAAGCTCTAGCCATATATATATATATATATAATTATTTTTTTATTTTTCCTGGAGGGGTTATCCCATTAGATGGGAGAGGAATAAATCGGCTTAGGAAAACTGGCGCAGACATGAGTGAGAGGGCAGTCTCAGCTGGTGACGTGGTGGGGCTGTTCCCAGTGTGTTTGTCTGGAGTGAAGCTGCAGGAACAGGCTCTCTTGCTTGAGAGATCGTTGGCAGGATTCCCGTGATGCAGCCCAAAAAGTGACCCGCTCAACCTCCCTCTGAATGAGAGCAGGTTTTGATATAACAGAAATATGTGCAGTGAGATTCTCCCATACTTGCTTAATAAGGGCATCCATGTGATAAGCACAGTGTCAAGGGAGTTGTACTGTAGATTGCTGAGTTTACTGCAGGATAAATAATTAATGTTTAGATGACACTAATTAATTACGGTAATTAGCAAAGAGCTACACTGTTTTTCCTTAAAAGTAAAATCTTGGCTGACTAATTTTGTTCCGTGTCCAGTGCATCAGAACATTTAAGGCAGAACCATAAAATACAAACATACACAGGGAGACGTCATTTTCGCTGGGTCCCTGACTGCCTTTTTCATAGAATCATAGAATACCAGGTTGGAAGGCACCTCGAGGATCATCTGGTCCAACTTTTCTTGGCAAAAGCATGGTCTAGACAAGATGGCCCAGCACCTTGTCCAGCTGAATCTTAAAAGTGTCCAATGTTGGGCGAATCCACCACTTCCCTGGGGAGATTATTCCAATGGTTGGTTGTTCTCAGTGTGAAAATTTTTCCTCTTGTTTCCAATCAGAATCTCCCCAGGAGTAACTTGTACCCATTACCGCTTATCTTTTCCGTGTGACTCCTTGTAAAAAGGGAGTCTCCATCTTTTTAGCCACCCTTTAAATACTGGTACATGCTGATAAGGTCTCCCCTAAGCCTTCTTTTCTCAAGGCTGAACAAACCCAGTTCTCTCAGCCTTTCCTCATATGGCAGGCTTCCCAGTCTTTTCATCATCTTGGTGGCTCTTCTCGGGACCCTCTCCAGCCTGTCCACATCTGTTTTGCATAGCAGGGACCAGAACTGTACACAGTATTCCAGGTGTGGCCTGACAAGTGCTGAGTAGAGTGGGATAATGACTTCTTTATCTCTGCTGGTGGTGCCCTTGTTGATGCAACCCAGCATCTTATTGGCTTTCTTTGCCAAAGGAGCACACTCTTCACTCATATTGAGCTTGTTCTCCACCAGGACCCCCAGGTCCCTTTCTACAGAGCTGCTCCCCAGCCAGGTAGATCCCAGCCTGTGCTGCACTCCTGGATTATGTTCTCCCAGGTGCAAGAGCTTACACTTGTCCTTGTTAAACTTCATAAGGTCCTTCATAGCCGATTCTTCCAGCCTATCAGGTCTTCCTACAGGGCGGCTTTCCCTTTCAAAGTGTTCACTTCCCCACTCAGTTTGGTAACATCAGCAAACTTCATCAGGGTACACTTGATCCCATCATCCAGATCACTTATGAAGATATTAAACAGTGTTGGGTCCAATATTGATCCCTGGGGGACCCCACTTGTGACAGCTTGCCAGTTTGAAAAGGAGCTATTTCCTACCACCCTCTGGGTGCAGCCTGTCAGCCAGTTCCCCACCCACCACACGGACTACTTGTCTAGACCGTAACGCATCAGTTTCTCTAGGAGTAGTCTGTGGGAAACACTTACCAAAAGCCTTGGAGAAATCCAGGTAGACAAGGTCCACCATTCGCCCCACATCAGCTGAGCAGGTTACTTCATTGTAGAAGGCGATCAGGTTTGTCAAGCATGGTTTGCTCTTGGTGAATCCGTGCTGGCTTTTACCAATCACGTACTTCATTTGACTTGTGATAACCCCCAGGAAGATGGGTTCCATAACTTTCCCAGGGACAGAAGTGAAAGACTGCTGGGCCTATAATTTCCTGGATCCTCCTTTAAGCCCTTCTTGTAGATGGGGGTGACATTAGCCTTCTTCCAGTCTTCTGGGATGTCCTCCCATCTCCATGCCTTCGCAAAGAGTATGGAGAGTGGCTGGCCAACTTGGTGAGGCAGGCTTTAAACTGAAAGCCTCGGGGAGTGGGGTCCAAAGTGGCAATGCTCATGCCATTGCAACCAACTGGGCAATAAGCCAGGCCAACCAGAGCAGCGACAAATGTTCCTTAGCTGCCTCCCAAGAGGAGAACCAGAAGACCAGCCACCTCAAGTATATGTATACTGATGCACGCTTTTTGTCCTCTTCTGTTCTGCAGTTTTAAAAAAGCCAAGAGTGTGGAAGCATGAATGCATTTAGAAAGCTAAAATAGTGATAATAAAAACAAACATGACATTTAACTGCCTCTGCAGTTAAACCAACCAATGTTACAACTGTCTGTGCCCTTACCTGTGCTGCGAGCACCTCTCCCCACCACCTGCCTCCAGCCGTTCCGCTGTGCCAGACAGGGACCCTCCGGGCTGGAGCTGGGCTCGGCTTGGCACACAAGCAGGGTGAGAGCAGGTCCCTGAGTCTGCTGGGGACTCTAGCAGGGACTCATGCCACAGCAACGTGCAAAAGACAACTGAGTGCCAATACTGCCATGAAAGGGTGTCCCCCCGCCTGCCTGAGGCTGTGGGCTGCTCCCTATGTGCCCTCTCCTCCTCCTCCTTCTCCTCCTCCTCAGTGTGAAATTAGGTGGGCATCAGAAATGGTAGCAGCTGAATTTCACATTTGAGACCTGTCCCCCTTCAACTGGTATGGCATTGCAGGAGCAAAAGAGGGTGCTGAGGGCTGCTGAAGTTGGCACGTCGCTGCCTGCACCATGCATCTGCAGTGCGGAGCATGCGTGTGCGTGCCTGTTCACACCAGGGCTGAGACCTCTGGGTGTTGGTGCATGGGATTTTTCTCTGCGCACCCCGTTCATTCACAGCATCTCCTGTGCAAGCAGACAGCATCTCCCAAATTGCAGCTGTGAGAGCTGGGGTGGTGGCAGCAGCATTGTCCCCGCCCTTCTGGAGGAGGGTGCTGGGGCTGGGGGATGCCAGAGGCTTCCCCGTGCAGGGTGGGTTGCAGCACTGACAGGTGGTCCCCCCAGCTGCACCTTCCCAGGCACTGGTGGGAACCCTCCCTGGCTGTGGGAGCTGCTGGGCTACGCTGCAGGCAGCAAACTGCATCATGAGTGCTGCAGTGGTGGGTGGCCCTTGGGGAACCACTCACAGGTGCAGATTGGGCATCGTCTCGCCACCCACATTCTGCACTCCCGTCTCTGGCTAACGGCAGCAGCCAAATTCAGGGGGATCCAGAAACCACCTCGGCATCTCTCCTTCAGGAGCTGGTTTGATGGACCTTCTTCATTGTCCACCGCCACTCGGAGGAGGATAGAGTGTGGGGAAATGCTGTGGTCTGCTGGTGTTGCTGAGTTGAGTAGATGGATGCTGCACAGCCAGCAATAACAGCAGTGTGCTCGGCAGCTCCTGCGTCCTGGCCTCTGTGCCGGGTGCTGTTTAAGCATGAAACGGCGTGGCGGACCCAGGCCCAGAGATGCCTGCAGCTTGCAGCCAGTGTGGGAGAGCGCACCTGTGTTCAGGCAGACAGAAAGTGCAGCTGAAGGAGGATGGATGCACAGATGCAGCTCCTGGATGTAAGAAGTAAACAGAAATTTTTGAGGCGTAAAAACCCACATTGCACAGCTGTGGAGGATCTTTAAAAGTTAATTTCTCCTTACTAATGCATGTGGATAAAATATATAAAAATACCGTTAAACTTGCATTTTCTGTAACTTGTAAAAATCTGTAGGTGCATATTATATTATATTTTATAACGGTGTTTTTTATTATATATATGTTTTGCATTCAGCCATTATGCTGAATTCAGTTGTGACATTTCTTCACTTCATTGTAAGCATTCACAGGCTGGAGACCACAGTTCTTGATTTTGTAAAATAAGGCTTTATTTAATTTATGCAAAGAGAAGTCTGCAGCTATTAACAGCTTTTTGTGAGTGCTGTTTGTGGATGGTCGGATAGACAGTGTGGACGGACACCTTCCACTTGTTGGAGGGTGCACAGCCTCTGTCTGCAGCTTGCAGCCATGCTGCTGGTGGAGCGAGCTACATCCTCTGTGGTATTTCTCTCTCCTTTGTAGCTAGTAAATCCAGCCTCGTCACAGGTTGGTGGTACTGTTTGAATGTTTTTTAGGAATTTGCATTTTAGGAGGAGTAGCATCACTGCTTGGGAGTCCTCTGTTTCTTAGGAGCTTTGCCAAGGCCTTTGGCAGTGCAGTGGAGGAAGGCTTTCCTCCCTGGGAAGAGCTTGCCTGGGGTTTGCCAGCGGTCAGTCTGCTGGGACACAGCAGTGCTCTTGGCGCTTCTAAGTTTGGCTCATCAAGTGTGTGGGATGTGAGTGAGCTCTTCACTGCTTTTATTTTCTCTGGGTAAGTTTCCCAGATAGTACTTTGCAAAGAATTCAAGGTGTTTGTTAGGTGGAAATTTTGCTTTGCTGTTTTAAGCTTGCATGGAAAGATTAGTTTTGATTGACAACAGTTGAATAGCCTGTATTTTTCTTATCAAATGTCAGTTCCTGGGAAGGGCAGAAGTTTGGCAGTCTCTGTCAGGTCCACGCAGGCTGTAGCTGTTGCAGGGTGTGCAATGCCAGCTGCTCACAGTGTGCAAACTTCTCGCTGGCTCCCATGGGTCCGTTTTCTGCTCCAGTGTCCACTGGTTTCACTCCACCAGGATAACAGATGCCCCAGAGTTATTCTACTGAGTGGTCACTCCTCTTTGCACAGACCCTGTCGGGTTGCGTTTGCATGTCCTACCACTGCTTTTTCCTTTGACTGTCAGATTTCACTCTCCCAGTATTTTCAGAGCTGTAAATCCTCTCCATGTCAGTCATAACCAGAGGCCAGTTTGGCATTTCCAAAGATACGCAGAGCACAATTTCATCTCCAGCCTGCTCTAGTCTGTGTTGCCCAAGCATACCTAGAAATGATTTTTTGAAAGAAATGGTGAAAGGATGTGGTATAGCATGGTATGGAAGTAGATATGAACTATGTTAAAATTGCTTGAATGAGCTTGTAACAGCCATTTAATAACACGCTTTGAGCTGGGAGTACATGATATAAAGTGTATGTCTCCACAGCTTGCTGCTGAACACAGCTTACAAAAATGGATTAGGAAAAGAGTCTGTTTCTCACAATCATTTGTTAATAAACTTGTCATGACATTTTATATTTATAGTTACTGCAGTTACATCTCCCCTTAAATATTATATAAGTCATAGAAATATAAGCCCATTCCGACATTATGCTGCAGCTGGCCGAGGGGTTCTGCTGCCCTGGAGCCTTGTCCAGGTGCCTGCAGTCCCCCGAGGCCCCAGGAACTGCAGGGGGATCGCATGTGCCCGCTGTGTGCAAGCTGGGCTCGGGGCATCTGCTCCATCCTGCTCAGCGTCTTCCTTTTAACCTGTCTCTGCACTTCTGAATTCCCCACTGAGGAGGGGGGGAGGTATCACTGACACCATTTTTGCTGCTTTTTAAACATAAAACCGCATTGTAAGAGCAATCACAAAACCCACAGCAGCTCCATCACACCCTCAAGCTGTTGTCCTCAGATGAGCTCTGCCCCGTGGTGGGGCCAGTGGCTGTCGGCATGGCCATGGCTCCTCGAGGGTGCTGCATGGAGGCTGATGGCTTGCATGCTTGGGATGGTCTGGATGATAACCTGTGCTGCTCCGTAGATTGCTGTCTGCCGTGTGCCGAGACTCCCGCTGGGGTGGGCACATCTGCGCAGTGAGCTTTGCCGCTGCTCCGGAGCATTGCAGGGGACGGTCCAGAGACCCCCAGGGTGCCTGGCTCCCCTCTGCCTCGCAGCCCTTGCCGCAGCCACCGGGCAGCAGAGCAATCCCAGGCCTGCCCTAGGCTGGTCTGCAGCTCACCGGGGAGCGGCGCAGCAAGGCTTGCTCTGACCCAACTGGAAGCCCTCCAGCCTGCAGGCACCGGCAGCCTGCCTGCAAGCGGTGCGGCAGGCAGCGCTGATGGGGCTGCGTCCTGCGCGTGCAAAGCTTGCGGCGTGAGCGAACTCCATCCTGCTGACAGCCCTTGCAGGTGCACAAGCAATCCAGCTCCACTCAGTGGCACTATTTGCACAAGTGTTTGTTCAGATGTATAGGCTGTCGGGTTCATGAGGGTTAGGGCTGCAGAGCTGCTGGGTCTCACCATGCCTTTGCTGACCTCTCCAGTGGGAAGTGTGGGATGGGGATGTCTGCAGGGATTTCCTAGCACAAACTAGGAGATACATGATAAAATTTCTGTGTGGCTACTGTGGGATTAAAATTACTGTAGGAGGAGATGAGCTGTAATCTCATGGGAAATCTGTTCTGTTAAATAAAACCCCCTTTTTTGGTGATGCCCATAACCAGCTTGGTGGTGCAGCTTTGCAGCTATGGAGTTATACCCTGGGTATGCAACAACGCTGCGGGGTGGCACCTCATGGGTGTACAGGCACAGCTCTAGCTCATACATCTTGTGGGTATACAGCGTGGCTCTAGCTCGTACATCAGGGAGGACCTCCAGCTGTCCTAGAGAGCAGAGACAAATGTTCTCACAGTGGAGAGGAGCTCCATCACTTCTCAGCGGAAGACCAGAGGTGGCTGGTTGATGATAAAAGTGCTAATCGCTGTGCTGCTGAGCATTTTAGGAAGAGCAGCACTGACAGGCCAACAATGCAGCTCACATACTTCCATCTTACTTCCTCCATTTCCCGGAGCTGGTGCAAACACAGCGCTGGGTGTACAGACACCGGGCAGCCACCTGCCAGACGTGCTCTGCACAGCAGACGGGTGCTGCTGGGAGCGGTGTGGTGTGTTGAGGGTTCAGCACTGGGAACCAGGGACATGCAGCCTGGTTCACAAGACCATGCACGGGGTGAAGGCACCCTGCCAAGAGCCGGGACCCTTCCCCTTGCTGCTGGCTGGTGTGACGGCAGCATGGGTGGATGGCCCCCAGCTCCAGCAGCACTGGGTGACTGTGCAAGAGCAAAGGGCAGGATGGAGGGGAGGCTGGGGGCAAGCGGAGCGTACCAAGGCTGGCTGTGCATTTAAACAGCAGGTGGGAAATGGCTGAAGACCCCCTGACATCCAGGACTAGCCTCAGGTGTGGAGAACCCCCGGCCAGCTCTGTTGCTGCAGGCTCTGCAGACGTGCTGGGCCGTGTCCAGCTGGGGCCATCCCCCAGGGAAGTGTGTGTGCCCAGAGGCCAGTTTGCAGCTTGTGCTGTACCCCGGGGGCTGGAGCAAAAAACCAGTGTTTTCCCTGCTTGTCCAAATAGGGGACGGTGTGGGACGGGAGGTGGCCGGTGCTGACCAGAGGGCAGGGGGGCTCGAGCCATTCATGCTCCTTGTGTCCTCACACCCATCCTGACTGTGAAATCGGTAAAATATCCGTAGAACTGCAATGCAAAGGTGGGAGCGTTCAGCAACCCCCCCCCCCCGAGTTTTTCCAAGCCTGGAGGCAGGACAATGCGCTGCCGTCAGCCGATGCTGGTCTCTGTGTCTCCAGGACGAGCAGAGCTGGTCCAAGTATATCTAACAGGTCAAGCCTTGAAATGAAGAAGCAATAAGCCACTGAAATGGTACTATCACCGAAACATGATTGATCAATTGAATTCTATCAGAGACAGTGGGCAGTGAGATTAACTCAGGCCTGATGGGTTCAATGAGTTAAAGCATGATGTTCATTTCAGCTTCATTTCACCAGTCTTTGCTTGTGAAATTGGTCAATCAATAGAGGTTGAAGATCATATATATATATATTGGTGACCATCTTATAGGGAATATAATCTAGCGTAGTCAGCTCCTGACTCCGGCTGCCTTCAGTGGGTAATGGAGACAGAGCAGAGACTCTATCAGTGCCATCGAAATGGCCTGATATCTTCTCCAAATGAAAAGTATTTTTGGATCTCTGATGATTTATCTTTTTTTTCCCCTCTTTCTCACTTTGATCTACAGCAAAACCCATACCCATCTTTGTGAAATATAGTGATTTCTCTTGAAAATATTTGTGCGATGATCAGCTATATACACTTCAAAATATAAAGCTTCTTTTTAGTGATACTGTCCTTTGAAAAAATAAATAACAGTGCTTAGAAAACTCAAATAGTGTAAATGCAAAGATCTCTCCCTGAGTATGCAGTCCTGAAACTAACGCTTTACTGGGAAGAGCATGAGGCTGCTGGCTGCCAAATGCACGCAATCCTGAGAAGGCGGCATGAAAATTCAGTTTATGTTTTAAACAAAGCCTTCCAAATGGTAATTAAACAAAGTCTTTATCTTCTCTGGACTAATTTATAGGCATGCTACAAGGAAACAAATCACCTTTTTGCCTCCTGGTAATATTTCATTTGCTTCATAATGTTTTAAATGTGGTGAATAACATCCTTCCTAATTAGCCTGCATTTCCCTATAAGGTGGAGTAATTAGGTGTGATACCAGGTAATGAAGTTGGACAGTACAAATTAGAGACAGAAACCATGTCCTTTATGAATATGGGCTGTTCATAATACTAGCTATTTACTTCCTTGATTAACCCTGTAAAACCACATTGTTTAAAAAAAGAAAACAATCTGAAAACCTGAAACTAGAAGATTCTCTTTTTCTTCAGCAGAGCATCGCATCAGACAGATGTACTATGGAGGTGTGCACTTCATGGTACATCATTATTATTAATAACACTGGAAATATTATTCCAGTTGAATTTGTGGATGGCACCAATTTCTCAGCCGCTGTCACCTGGCTGAGGTCCTTTACTGAAGCTGCACTCGTTTAGACCAGGGCAGGTTCTATCCCGTGCTATTTCACGGTGATACTTCATAATGCAGTAGTTAAGTAGTGTTGTTGTCCCTCTCTGAATAAAAAAAGGCAAGGTGGAGGTGATCTTTTTCTTTTTTCTAATACTAAGCTTTAGGGCTTTTAAACATCCCCTAGAGTTTTGTGAAGATAAGGTCTAGGGCCATTTGTTCTCCTTATTTTGGCCCTTAGTTTTAGAAATGTATAAGCAAAATACTATTTTAAATCAAGTGAGTTATGTGGTGAGTATCGCTAAAGATCTGTTTTAGGCATATTTAGCAATTTCAAATATTCTTCTGCAGTTTCAGAAAATGTGTTTTGGACAAGTTTTTAACCGTAAAGGTATGCTAAAAAAAATCAGATTGCAGTTTATCAAATTCTTTAAACTGATCTTACCATTTGCTTTGGTCCCCAGAAAATAACTTGCTTTTAAGGAATGAAGACAGTATTTCTGGATGATAGCCACACCATTTAGGCAGCCTTTTGTCAGCAAGACCATGCATGGTACCTCTTCTCAGAGGTGGATCTGTTCTGTGCCTAACTCTTCCTGGACTGTTCAGACTCAGGTTAGCCATAGGAAATCTTTGCTAGTGCGTAATATTAACATGATGTTTGCCTTCAGCTGTCCAAGTCAGGCCAGTTTCTTTAGGAGAGTGCCCAGCTTTTGTTGTGAAACCACAGGTCATTTTTCTGGGTAAGATGCAAACAGGGAAGCAGGTGTCTGTGCAGTTCAGAGTGAGAAATGATTGCTTTTTCCCGCACCTAGCCATTGCCTGCTGGTAAACTCGGAACCGGGGAGGTGTCACTGTCGCTTCTCACCTCGTGCTGGGAGAGCAGTGTGTTGCATCCAAGGTAGCTGAGAAAGTTGTGGTCTAACGTCACCATCTCATCCCCTCTATGTAATCTGCTGGAGATGAGGGATGAAACATTTGTCTGAGAAGAATGTCCTCTTGCGTTAAAGGAGAGTATTATATCTGTGCTTTTCATTAGCATTTCTGGAAAGATGCCATTGGACCGGGAACTAATTGTTTTGCAGAGTAGGTAGGTACACACGTAGTGCTACTGTCAACAAAACATAACCCTCCTAGGTGGATGCATTGATTATATGAAAAATGTTTTTACCACTCCCTGGAGCCTATTTATAACCCAAAGTGTTTCAAACCTGCCAACAGTATTTTAATTATCAAAGATATTCTAGTGTATTCAAACAATGCATAATGCTAATGGTAATTATCTCACATTTATATAACGTCTAACAGCGAAACGCATCCCAAAGACCTTCACAAACTTTCAGGTGTCATGTGCAGCGTATGGAAAGTCCTTTACTTGTGCAGTGAAATGCAGCACTCACCTGCAACTAGTCCAAGTTTGGGAAGCGCAAAAGAACAAGCTATCCCTTCAGTCACGGGATGCGGAGAGGGAGCGATAATGAGGGCGAGTCAGGTTTGGGTGGTTCCCAGACTCTTCTCACAAAGGTGGTGGATCCTCTGGGCAGTGACAGCCATCCAGGTGTCCCAGCCCTGCCCCATTCCTGCCCAGGTCCCTCCCCGGCAGCAAACCCTACATGCATTGCTCCTTCATCTCAGGACAGCCTGTCTGCTCTGGGAAGCACAGCTCAGAGGCTGATCACATCTCAGATCCTCGGGATAGCGTGTGGAGACTGCAGCAGAGATGTGTGGATGGTGTGGGGAGGCAGCCCTCTCTGGCTGTTTGTGCGGGTAGTGCTTCCAGCACCATACCAAATCCTGACCTTGAGACCAAACCCCTCCAGAGCCTCACCACTGTCTCCATGTGGTTTCATCCCCTGCCATATTGCCCAGTGCTGTGCAGCAAGGCACCTCATCTGCTGGCTTGCTCCTAGCTCTCTCTGGTACGGTGTTTCTCTGCAGATTTCGATTGCAGAGAGGGATCTCCTCCTCTTCCTCATATTTCTTGGGATGCTTTGGCAGCAGGTGCCTGGGGCAGTCCGCTGCCTCGCTGCCCCTTGGAGGAAGGGCAGCTGGGGATGGACATGGCCGAGCCAGTGCTGTTGGCACTTGGTGGTGTCTGTCCATGCCCATGCGAGCCGCCCCTCTGGACATGGTGCTCCTGGATCGGGGTGGGAGCCAGCTTGTAGCACGATGCGGCCCGTGGCCTGGCCCAGGTGCCTGTCCCTGGCCGAGGCTGCTGCACCAGCTTCACCATTGTCTGGCTCCTCTTTTCCGACTTATTCACCCCCCCAAGAAATCCAGAGTTGCACTCCGTAATACAAGTGTTGCCGGTGAAATGCAAGTCGGCTGCTCTGTATTTAAATATGATGGGATCTCATTATACACCTGATCTCTGGGTGTATAAACAATACACAAACTGTACTGGCGTCGCCAAGAACATTTTCCAGGTCATACCACGTCTTGGATCATTTCACTCCCTTTCATCACCCCCTTTAGACCAAAACTGCATACAGCTTTAACTTTGATGCCAAATTGTGAATAACATTAGTTTAACCTGAAATTTAAAGCCAGCATTTCCATGCTCCAGAGACAGGGTCTCCCCGGCCTTTTGCTACCATGCAGCTAGCAACCAGAATTTTAATTTTATAAGCCATGGTTGACTAAACCCAGCACTAGGTCTATTAGATATTATTTGATTTAGAATAGTAAAAAAAAAAAAAAAGATTTAAAGATACACTGCTCTCATATCCCATTGTATTTTTTCACAGCTCTGTACACATGCTTAGACTTTCTATTCAGAGGGCAGGTTCACATTTTTTTTCCTGTGTGGGATAAACTGATCCTTGCACTTTACAAAAGCCAACATTATCTATTCTTGATTTAAGTTGCACAACTTTGTCTAAACAGGTAAATATAAAGCTGTTGTTGCCTAAATTGCTGAACTAAAATTTAGAAGGACGTTTCCAGCATTAATTGCTAACATCAAATGCCTGTTCAGTGTAAGTGGTTTGTTACAGAGAGTGATCGAGGTTGAAAAAGTATTTCCATGTGTTGGTCCCCCAGTTTGAGAGATCTGTCTTAAAACAGCCTGGTTTTCTGGATACACAGCATTGTGCACAAAATCCAGCTGTGCTGAAGGATGATCACAAATCAATAGTCCTTTGTGAAAAATCTTGTCTGGGCATCATCCATGTTACTGATGGCCAGCACATGTCTGGGGACAAAGTGTCTACAGCAGCAGGGTGTCTTTGCACAGATTGCCTCTGGTCCTTGCTGTTAAAAAACTTGATGCATAATCTACTGGAGAAGGTCTGAGTGATGTTATTCCTCTGCAGACTACTTGGACAGTAAGCCACTGCAGCACTCATGAAAATCTTTTTGTTAAGGATGCATTTGAATTCTGCTCCTCAAAACTATTTTGGCAGCGAGATTCTATTTTTAAAATGTTTCCTCCCTCTGTCTAGTGCAGTGTTGCCATCTGGAGAAAAAAACTGATATTTACTGTTGTTCTTGGAGTTCCACCTCCTGGAGTCCTGGGAATACTGCAGACCTCAGCTTTCAGTGCATAAAAGATACATTTCTATCACTGACAGGTGAAGGAAAAGTAGAAAACCACTGTGAATCTGCAAAAAGCAAATTGAAACAAGCCCCTGTATTGCACGAGTCTTTTTGAACTGCCAATCTAAACATTTCTCAAACTTGTCTCATGGCTTTTCAGCCATGGGCAGTCACTTATGACTTCTGCTAAAAATCTCTGCCAATGGGGAGAGAGAGAAAAATGTGCCTTGGAGCCCAGGCTTTCATCATGCCAATAAGCTTAAGAAATACAAAGTGAAATAACAGTGCCAGGAGAGTGCACCAGCTCAGGCCTTGCTGAGGGTGTTGCAGTGGTAACTCTGAGCCCCAGGGACATCCCTTCTCAGTGTGGTGCAGGTAGTGCCTGTGTTTTGGAGGTTGTCTGGCCAGCTGCTGCCAGTGGGAAGTGGTACTGGGCAGAGCCCCTGCTTCCCAACGTAAGTGCACCATAGCTCAGAGCTTGGCATGGGATGGAGCTGAGCAAGGCTTGAGGTACCGCAGGAAGGGGGTGAAGCATATGGGCAGTGACTGGGCAGAGCGGATCTGCTGGAGCTGACCCAAGTTGACTGTGACTGGAGCATCAGGTAGTGTGCTTATCCTCCTG
This sequence comes from Theristicus caerulescens, assembly GCA_020745775.1. Lineage (NCBI taxonomy): Eukaryota > Metazoa > Chordata > Aves > Pelecaniformes > Threskiornithidae > Theristicus > Theristicus caerulescens. The sequence goes on along the minus strand of CM036583.1, from coordinate 86,120,488 downwards.
TGTCCTGCATCCAGACCACGAACCAGACAGGTTCTCAGGGGGTGCAGTAAAAGTGATACGAGCAAAGATGTGACCATTATCCTTTGTCCTGCCTTTAAATTATGTGTGAAATCATTTTTGGTAAATTGTGTTGAGGATTGGCTGTAATGGAAGACTGGTCAGTGCATCTCCTGGCACTATGTGTCTTGCTTGTAACCTCCTATCAAAGAGTCCTCATGGTGTCACCGTGCTGGTACCAGCATCTGTGCAAGGGATAAAATGAGACACTCCTCTGTAGGTCTCATCATTGTGATACCTACTTATTCTCTGTCTTCTCTGTCTTCTTTGAAAGGTATTCAGGAATCTCCAGTACCAAACGGCCATTCTCTCCCAGGCAGAGATTTTCTTCGGAAACAGATGCGAGGAGACCTTTTCACCCAGCAGCAGCTAGAAGTGTTGGATCGAGTCTTCGAGAGGCAACATTATTCCGACATTTTCACAACAACTGAGCCCATCAAACCAGAGCAGGTACTATTGCAAACATTCAGTGTTTTGCTGATATGCTTTCTGCTGGCAGAGGTCTGCTTGGTGGACATCACCAAACACTTCTCAGAGTCTCAGTAGAAAAACATGGAGAAACAGGTGTTGTATCAAGCTCTTCAGCCTAGTGCACGTTAGCCATAAAAGACTGAGTATTAAAAAATGAAGGAAAACACTTGTTGTGTAAACATTAGCAAGTGTTTGGGTATGAAATTATACCTGATCTGGGCCAGTTACATCAAATGAGTGCTTGAAGAGCATCACAGCTTGTGATGCTTTTGTTAGACCAAAAGCAGGCTATGCAGGTAACAAGGAGAAGACATGCAAAACCCAACACCTAATTTTGGTTCATAGTTAGCATGATTGTGCACACAAATTAGATTTTTGTATCCAGAAATGGCTTATTAGGCATGTAATTGGCCATTTGCTGAGAGAAACACCCAATTAGTATGTGAAGGTAAATTAGTTGCACCTACAGATTAGCAGTGTGTTTGAGAAGGACTTGGCACTAATTTTTTGGGAAAGTTCCATTTTTGCAGGCGCAATACAGAAGCACATGCAAAAACTGATGAGCTATGTCTCTCTCTGTGTTCTTCTTGGGCGGCAGCCTTTAATTTAGCTGCTGAGAGGGAGGTAGAAATGAGTATACTGCTGTCAGCAGCAATATCGGTCTAGCTTGCTACTTAATGATGTGTTTGGCCATTAATCTTCGGTGTTCTTAATATTAGACCTGCTTTTTAGCAAGGTGGATGGACTTCTCAAGTTGCAGACAACCACTCATTTCCCTTGGAGGAATCTATACATTAGAGGGCCACTGGAGATTATCTCATGGCAGCCTACTACCATCGTGGCTCCCGTTAAGGAATATGTATTGGTATAAATTTTTTGAAAAATTACTTATGCTGACAGTGATATGGTAGAGTAGAAATTTCTCATGCCTGTGAATTCACATCTGTCATTAGTTATTTCATTCATAGACCCATTTGCTTTTCACCAGCTTCTGCTGGTTTTGTGGCTTCCCTGATTTGTATTTTCTGGGGAACTCTACAGATCTGAACTCAAACTGGAAAAAGATGGGGAAGATGATGGGGTAAATGTGATTTTTTAAAAAATTCCTTAGGAAAGCCAAAGAAGTGGTGTCTCTGGAAGGTGAAATGGCCTTCACGTACCACTAGATGGTGGCTATCCCATCTGAACACCGGTGATAATGGAGAGGACAGGCACTGTGCAGCTAACCTTTTCAGTGTTGGTCACTTAGAAGTTGTGTGATATTAGATCTGTCCCTCTTTAACGCTTATTCACCAGAAAAGTCATTACAAAGACAGCGCTGAAGGAAGAGGATTGTTTCTTCATTTCTGTGTTCTGAAGTCTCTGAGTCGTGTTACTGTAGCTCCAGGGAGACAGTCCAGCACTGAACATTTATCCAGAGATAAACTTTTGCTGGTTTAATAGAAAGAATGGGAGAATTGAATAAGGATATTGCTGAAGTATTATCCCAGTTGTCAAATATGGGATATTTGGCTGCTGGTGGAGCAAGGATCTCCCTGGGTCCACGTAAGCAGCTGTGAGTAGAATGGCTGTGCTGCCAAAGATTTAAGATTGGAGATATGCCACTATTGATTTGGTTAACAGGGTACTCTCTGCATGCTCTGGGAACGGATGCTGAGAAATGTGATATTATGATGTACAAAAGGTGCTTAACAGAACTGCCTTGTTTAGGCATTTTAAGTTTAATTACAAATGGAATTTTGTTGTTGTTTGCTTTTGTGTAGGTTGGAGCATTGTTGTTTGCTCTTGGAAGGCTGGGCCATGGTTAAGGGCTTGCGGTTGTTTGGGCTTGGCTTCTTCTTTCTGGTGGCATGTAAAGCGTAACTTTCAACAGGAACGCATGTGATCTGTATGATTAGCTCAGGTTCACAAGGATGCAGGATGACCTGTACTGCTTACTGAAGCAGTCATGTTTTACCTCTTTGGTGAGTCAAGCAAAGCTGTCATGATACTAAACCAAAGCGGAGAAGCTCTCTGGATCAATTAGTAAGGCCAAAGAAATCAATGAGAAAGAAAATACTGAGAATATTAATGATGTGACTTGGAAAACCAGAGTTGTCCCTGCAGTGGATTGTTGTAGTAAACCAAGACCTGCCTCTGACATCTGGCTGTCCAGAATGCCACTGAGCCCAGAGCTGTGCATTAGGAACTAAGTCGGCAATGGATGTGTGGTGTCCTGAGCTATTTCTGTGGAGGAAAATAAGGAAAAGATGCTCCTACCCATGGAGACGAGATGTGGGGAGAAGTCTAGTAGGAGCTGCTGACGCACTGCTTATCTCTTTTATTAGAAACATTGTCCAGTAGCAGCCAGCTGAATATCACTAATCTTACTTGATCACAAAAAGTTGTTGATATCCCCGTGCTGCTCACCTGTGGAGGGCTCCAGGTATTTTACTGGAAGAATGGCTCTTCTCTAGACAAGGAAGTTCCTTTTTCTTCCTGTTTTGTGGCTCCTCTCTAAGTCTCCCTCCTTGCTTGTGCACTGGGAACAGTCTCTTGGTCACGGGGAGCTGTGACGTGGGGGGACAGGTCCCTTCTGCACAGTAAAGAGTTTGCAACCTCAGCATGCTCGGTCCCCAGCTGAAGGCTGGCTCCAGCTGCCCAAAGTCCTCCAGATGCATTTTCTGGACAAAATTTGGGCTTGCCTCTTGGAAAGTGTACATTGCCCCTCACGTAGGTAGACATGTTGATGGGCTGTGTGGGAGTGCTTGCCCACGGCTGCCAAACCCGTTACTTTGAGTGCTTCCAGTCTATTTCCTTTACTTTTCCATCTTTAATGTTTTCCTCAGTTCACCTGTATAAAATGGAGGCTCATAAGTTATTTGTCACCTCAAAATATGTTGTGCTCTTGACAAGCATCATCTGAGTTTTCACATCTGCTGTAAGCTGTGCTTTCTATAGAGACCCACAGGGAATGAATACCTGTCTTTGGGGAAGGCTCATACAATGCTGGGAGAGAAGGCAGCTGCTGGACTATGACAGGAAAATAAAATATTTTACAGTCCTTTGTTCAGAAACAGTGCCCATTGCATGCACTGGGTGAGGCAGGGATCCCGCCATGGGTTCTGTGTCAGACTGTGTGCATCAGGGGGCAGAAGTAAGGCATCTCCTATTATGTGCTTCATTTTGCCACCTAATGCCTGGCAGTGCAGCTGTGCATGCATAACTGTGTACTCTGTGCAGGTATGTGATACCTGCACAGGTAGAGCATAAGAAATGTTCAGTGGCAGGTGAAGTCCAGCAGCTAGGAGCTGGGAAGCCTGAGACTGAGGGTTGGCTGTGCAAATGGAGTTGAGTCCTCTTGTAAGGAGTAACCAAGGGAGTAACCAAGGCATAAAGTCAGTACTCTAGAAGCACACCGGCCCGCCTTCCCGCAACAGAAACCTGCTATAAACATGGATCCATGTATAAAATGAATGCCTTTCCCTCACGTTTGTGCCCTTTTGCGCTCATTTTTTACAAACAGCCCATGATCGATTTGCACTGGCTGCAAATGTTCATGGAAAACTGATTTCATGTATTTCTGGGCACAGACTTTGAAATGCACATAGCGGTGTGTTTGTGACACCACCATTGCACTGCTGTTCTGCTCATGGCTGCTGGCCACCAGCACCGTGCAGCTCTTTCATTGGCTGGGACAAAGCCCACGGCTTGAATGTCACGTAATCCTCAGGTCCCGGAGAAGGAAAGCCTTCACAGTGTCTGCCTCCTGGACTGGCAGCAGCTCCTGTTCTCCTCTCCGTTCCTCTTTATGTGTGTGGGGACAGGCCCTGCTGCTCCCCGCTGTGTTGGCTCTGCAGTGCAGTCCCACTGCGCACGAGGAAGGCTGTTCACATTGCTTGCACAGCCAACATCCAGACTTCCCTCGGAGAAAAGCCGTACTGACACAAGGACCAGTTTTTGCCTGCCTGCCCTGGAGTTGTCCTGTACAGCTACATCCATGGTGGACCACCATATTCCCACCTGGTCCCTGACACAGGCAAAACCCCACCATTCATGGTCGCTGCACCAACAATTCAGATTTTATCCAGAACCGGCGCTCATCCTGTGTCCTTCCTGTGCACAGAGCTGCTACACCGAGTGGCGTAATTTTCCAGTGCCTAGTCCATTAGGAGCATCCAGCTGGAGAAAGTGGAGGTGCTGGCTGTACTCAGCAAACCCCTCTGCGTGGCTGTGAGGCCGATTGTCCTCTGGTGGCTTCCCACAATTCCAGCCAGAAGGATGGAGGAGCTCTTCCCAGCTCCCTGGGGAAGCTGTCGTGGGATGGCCAAGCCCATGGCATTGCTCGTGTGAACCATTGACTCAAATGCGTTTGCCAGTTAAAGCATGGACAGGAGATGTTCCTGGAGATCAAGACCTGGGAAACAGCCACCAGCTGGGGGGCTTCAGGCACAGGAGGCTGGACAGGTGCAGGGGGCAAGCCTGGGGCTCACAGACCGACGTGCTTTTGGTGGCTGTGAGAGCGGGATTAATGCCTCTACAGGGGAGAACTGTGGGATGAAGGATATACAGCAGGATCGGCTCGACAGGAGAGGCAGTGCGTTAATTTCCTCAGAATAAAGAAGAAAATTAGCTATGCTGGATTTCTGTCTGCAACAGAAATGGATTCTCTTGTATTTTCAGCTTCACACATGGGTCCAATCGAATACTCATTGAAGCCAAGAGGAATATTTCTATTGACTTCAATAGACTTTAGATCAGGGCCATAATGAGGCATAACATGATGTGACCAGATTCAACACTATGTAGGTCACCGACTTAGAAGAGAACTGCTTGCCGCTAATAGCAGATAATTCCCAGGCTCTTACTGATGCTTTCCCGTTGCTTTTAGCTAACTAAACCAAATATCGGTTCTTGGGTTCATTTCTGGATAAAATGTAGATATTCTGGGCTTAGGTAACCTGACAAACCTATACTAATATATTTACTCATGATATGCAGTGCAGATAAGTTTGGATCTGGCGATAAGCACAGGCAGATGAGATTTGGATAACTAATGAACCTGAAAAAATTACTAAGTTGAAAAAAAATTGGAAAAATTGCACAAAGTTAAAACCCGATTGCCCTCTGTTTCAGAGAGAGTTGCAATGAAGGAGTTCTCTGAACTGACCAAGAGAGGGACATAAGTCCTCTTGAAAATCTTCAAGTTTTACTTTTATCAGGCCAAGTATTTGCCAGCTTGGAAAGACAAAAGTTTGTTTTTCACTGCAAGGAGCTGTGTTAGATGGTGTGTCTACAGGAATGCAGCTCCTGAGAGAACGGAGATACACAGTCCTCCTTACAATGTTGGGGTTTGGTCTTAGGAGTAACAGGGAAAGGTCAGAAATATGTCAGATAAAAGAAAAGTGAGAAAAAGTCAGTTAAAGCCAGAAAGTGTGACTCATTTTCCTGTTTGTGTGAATAATATGTTTTCTCCTGAGGGACACTACCTTTGGGTGGACAGTGACTGGCTAAGGATCTTCTTAAAATACCCTGAGACTTGCAGTGAGAGATGCAGGGCTAATATTTGCTTGTATCTTCCTAAAACTTTATGTTGTCCAGTAACAGTGAAAATTATGGCACTAACTCATGGCTGTATTTAAACGTCCAGAATGAAATCTTTTCTTGATCTGCCACCTGCAAAAGTGATTTTGAGTATGTAAATGCAAGCTCTTACCCATGGGTTGTGTGACAGGATGTGGTAAATGAAGAGCAAGTTAAAAAGGAAAACAAGACAACAACACACGGCTTGACAAATGGACAAAAATGCTAAAATTAAAAAAAGAAAAAAGACAAAGGAAAAGTGGAGTTCAGCATAGATCTGACAGCCCTGCAGACAGCTCCTCATGTGCAGGCAGGAGTCCAGCAGGCAGCTGGGCAGGAAGGCATGACTGTGCTGGGCTCGGGACCCTGTGCCGCGGTAGAACACACCCTCAGCTCCGCTGGGGTGGCAGGGGGTGGACACGGTGATCAGGGGTCGCAGGGCATGGGGCGAGTTTACGGGTGGCTGCGTTACCCCTGTGCCGTCCCGTGTCCCCCCTCCGCCGGCAGCCTGTCCCTCATCCCGCGCCAGTGGAGGCTGGCCAGGCTTGGCAGCTGGATGGGCTGCCCTGGATGCTGGTGCCGGTGCTGGTGCCGATGCTGTCCGGGGGCAGCCGGTGGGTGCTGCCTGTGCGCCCCTGTTTTGCCAGCACTGTGAGCCCCTCTGCCTGCAGAAATGGACAGGTGAGGGCAAGCATTGGCAGTGCAGAGAGGAGCAGGGAGCAAGGGCGGTTCTGTGGTTTTTACATCTGTGCCTCATCCAGCTGAAACCTCCTCTGACCCAGTCTGATCCAGGCTTTATTGGTGGGAGGGGAAAAAAAAACAACTTTAAAATCCAGCCTAAGAGAGCACATCAGGAGAGGAAAAACCTTCCCATATTTACTCTCAGTAGACTATTAAACAACACCAGGCTATTAATTTGGCTTTTGAGTCTTCACTAAAGCCCATAAAAGCGCACAGTTGTCAAATGGAGTTCATTTTAATTTCCTTTCAATCACAGTAAATTATTCAGGTGATAAATCAGCTGGGGCAGCCTCCTGGCTGTAATAGAAACCCTAATTCCTGGCTAATTATCCAGCCCATTGCTGCCAGCAGATCAATACCCCTACCGAATGGAAAGGGCGCGGGGTCTGGGCAGGCAGGGTGGCGGAGGGACAGCAGCTGGGAGCACCGTGGGCGCCCGTGACCCCCGCCCTGTGCAGGGGCTGTGGGGGGTTAAGCTGTGCAAAGCTCCCTCCTTCCTCCACCACCCATAAGGGAACGCGTGCCTCTTCGGACAGCAACACGGGCCAGGGCAGCTGTGGCTTGGCCGCTCACCGCTTGCCCGTCTGCCTTTGCTGTGCTTGGGTGGGAGTGGGGTGCAGTGCCCCCACGTGTGGGTGTAGGAGATGGAACGTGCTGGGGGCTGGAGGGGATTTTGGTGTTCTCCCCCTCCGGGGTGACCTTGCTGTACTCTTGCCACTTGGTGGGATACGGCACTGGCCCTTTGCTGCAGTTGTTCTGTTGATTCCCTGAGTTTGGGACTTTGCTGCTGATCCACAAGATAAGCCATGACAGGCTGCTTGCGTGGTGTAGGAATCGCGTGGGCTTGCATCCCAGGGAGCACTTGTGTGCTGTGGAGATGTACTCACTCCTGGTGCTGCCCATCTATTCCAGCTGGTGATGAGGCAGAGATGAGGAGAGTGTCCTTTGAGGGAGTCAGAGGCTACTCAGAAGGAGATCTCACGCTGGTAATATTTTTTCTTGCTGAGTAGTACCTTTAAATAATGGCAGAATTTAAAGAGGTTAAGAAAAGACTGGAGAGGACCAGTGGTCAGCCATAACACAGGGCATTTCATTGGGAAGGAGCAGCAGCTCTTTGGAGACAACAGTTGCGCTTACCCCCATTTTCCCTGTCTGAGGTGGCTGTTCAAGAGTGGCTCTGTGCACAAAGCCCTTCAAGACCTGAAACGATGCTGCTAACCACGGCCTCCCGTTCACGGGGGACCATCAACTCCTGGTGAAATAACAGGGTTATTCTTCAGAGGTGTTGGGTAGAGCTCCTCCATCCACTGGATCCCCCAGATGCTCTGGAGAGGTCAGAGCTCTGAACTGCCCTTGGCTTCTGGAGGCTGAGCCTTCAGCACGTGAGACTTTGTGTAGGATCCCTATTCCTGTTCACCTCACTATGATTATTGCTTATTTGCATTACAGTGGTACTGGGAGGACCCAACAGGCAGCACTGGGCTACAAGCTTTGTGCACTGACTGTCTAGGGGAGAGTGATGTCCCCAAAGGTCTTGCTGTCTGGATGAAGAAGACAGGTAATGGCTGGGGAGAAGAAAGCAGTTTCACCTGCAGTGCAGATTAAGAGAGACCAGCCGTATGCAGTGACTTCTCTATGGTGCCACAGAGAGGCTGAAGCCTCCTCAGGACAGAGTCTCATGTCTGAGCCCTCTGTCGTTCCCTTGTGCTGCTGGGGAAGGGGATGCACCACCTTCTCTTTTAGCTCTGCTCTGTTTTAGGGTCAAGAAGGAGAAGGGAAACCTGCCATGGTGTTTCTTCCTGCTGAAAATCAACTTTTATGAATAGAAAGCCTTTTCTTTTAGAATAGCAGCAGAAAGCACAGCTCCTTGGGCCAACCCTTCCCATTCACATCTCTTGCCTCTCTGCCCTCCCTTATAAGCGTTTTTTTGTGCATGAGCTTCTGAAGACTGCACAAAATTCCCTGCATGTGCTGCCTTGTTGTGACATGTCGTGTTGGGTGGTGACAGTCAGACTGTGTTGTATGACACCTGGTATTTTGTGTGACTGTAAGGGAGTTTTCTGGGGAAGCACCATGACAGGATCCGTGTATCCTGCTAACGTATCTCTGTATCAGTGTCACCTTTGCAAAGAACACCCTGCAGCTTGCATGGACACCCAGTCTTTGAGTAAGCAAAAGAGGTGGGAAGAAATGCAGGTGGGATGACTCAAGGGATGCCTGCTCTCATGTCCAGGCAGACCCGGGGATACCCCATGCCCCCATCTGAGCTTGATGCCCCTTCCTGTGGGTCCCTCCTCATGGGGAACAGGTGGTGACTGGTTTTCCCACTTTGTCTGGAAGCAATGGACAGCCTGGGGTCAGGATTTCTCCTGCAAAATTTTCCAAGAGATGACAGGGAGCGTTTCCAGGGGTCTGCAGTGCCCAGTGTGCAATGCCTCAGCAGCGCTGCCTTGCTGAAAAGCTGCGACTGGAGGATGGAGCCAGGGTTTCACTGCACTGATCCTGCTGTGCTGGCAAAGTGTAGAGTTACTTGTTGTTGTAAGGAAACCCACAGGCTGTTTCTTGTCCTTCTGGGTCTCTCTGTCTCAACCAGGCTGCAGTGAATCAGAGTCTGAAGAAACAGACCAAAAAGCAAATAAAAAGAGCCACGGGACCATGCCTGCTTCTTCCCTCTCCTCCCAGCAACGTGTGGCCAAATCAGTGCAATGAAACCAAGCTGGGGGAGAGCAGCTGTGCCTGGGTCTCAGGGACTTCAGAGTGTATCTGAAAGACTAAAGCTCTCCCAGTGCCTGTTACTTCATTGGAGAAGCCCCAGCAATGGCCTGGGTTTATGCTGATGCTGCTGCCCTCGGAGTCTGCCGTGTTGGCCTTGCTGGGGGTTGTCCCCCTGTTCACATGGCTTTGCCTGGGGACCATGTCTGACTCTGGTGGGGCAGAGAGTGGGTCCGTTGCCTACCCAGAGGAGTCCTTGTCACCTCCTCCCCTTGCCCCAACAGAGAGAGGGAATCCCAAAATACCAAGGTAGACAATGCCTTCAGGAATTGCAGTGCATTCCTGATTTTTAACAGCCACTTTTTTCCTCCTGACTGCTCTCATATCTGAGACCATATGTGAAAATACAAATTCCAAGTTAAAGGAAAGGCCAGCTCCAACATCTCTTTTGTCCTTGTCTCTTTTCTCTTTGCTCTGTACAGACGCAGTGAGGGATGTTTTTGCCCCAGGCAGGCTCCCCAGGTTGTGCAGAGGCTGGTGCGGAGGGGGTATTGGTGATGTGTGGTGTGGCCAGCGGCACCGTGGCTGGCGTGTTACCCACTGCTGGCCCCAGCATCCCAGTGACGCTCCCAGTGCTCCGGCGCACACACGTGGCTGAACCTGTGGGAGCCGAGGTCCAGAGCCTGCGATGGCAGACCAGCTCCCCAGTGTTTAGGCATGGCTGGGGGCTCTTCAGGGACCAAAATGCCCTCGAGGGGGAGTGTGGTGTGCTTTTTCCCTGAGGGTCTGGGGAAACAGTGTTTGGAAATTGCAACCTTAGCACCGTTTCTGTTGGGTAACGCTGGCAGGGGATGCTTTGCCAGCCACCAAGTTTCATGTCAGCACTTTACACCAGCTTTACACTTGGAGCTTAGTGATGACAAGGGAACACAAAGTCCTGCAAAGGCAGGGGGTGATCTCCTCCAGGAGACTTGTCACGGCTTCTGTAAGTGTGGTACAGAGATGGCAAATTTAAGAAAAGCTTTCTCTTCTTGTTATCTTGCCAGAAGTGTCCACATTTCCTTGCAATTTGGGAGCTGGCTTTGAGTAATTGTATCTCTTTGTTCATCATGTGTTTTGTGATAAATAGCTAATTTTTTTCACTTCAGAGAGAGATAAACCAGGTCTGTCACATCAGCAAGTTTTAAATAAAACCCCACATCTTTGTCTTCAGTGGGGTCTTCCGTCCAAGGTTTCATGTCACCAGCAGACAGCTAATGGAAAGTCTGTCATTACAGAAAAAGTCACAGACAGTAGCCAGTCAAACAGTGGACTCTGCCTGAGAGCTGAAGGAGAGCAGTGATTTACTGTCCACCCGTCAGATTTTCAATATCACATCAAAGCATAATATATGAGTAAGATGAGTAGAATTATAATCGCTCATGTAATCTTTGTCCCTTTGAAAAATAATAGGGGAGTCATCCCTGCACTTTGCAGTGTGTATGCATGGGATGCTCCACTTGCATAGGAAAGTAGGTCTGGAATTGTTCTGAAGCTGGTTTTCTCTGTGGGAAAAGACAATGTCGTGTAATGGCACTAGTCAGCCAAGAGGAGAGTGATGTCCCCAAAGGTCTTGCTGTCTGGATGCTATTTTTTATTATTATTATGTCATAGCAAAATTGACTGACCTCCTTATGTCTGTGTTAGCCTTGCAAGAGGGAGAGAGACAAATCTGTGAGTAAACACACTTGCCCATTGATTTATTTAATGCCTGTCCTGCTCATGTTATATTTGAGGGGAAGGGCTTGCACTGGCACTTGAAGAATGGAACAAGATTTCTTTCTTAGTCCCTGGTAAATGTCTGGATCCCGCAGGCTTGGAATAGTTTCAAGTACAATTGCCATCCTTTGGTTTGGAAATCACTGCTGTTTTACACTCATTCTGTAGGCTTTCTCTAAATCTGTCCATCACACTAATCAACAAAAGTGGGTTTTTCAAAGTATGCTCCCTACACAGCTACTGAATACCTGGAGATCTCAATGTGCTTGCTAAAGCATCTTAGAAGGAGCCAAACTCTTCACGGTGGTGCATGAGACAGGAGGGACAGGAGCATGATCTGACACAGGAGAGGCTCTGCAGGGTCCAAAGGAGCACTTTTTCCCCCTGAGGACAGTCAGGCAGGGCAGAAGTTGCCCTCAGCACCTGTGCAGTCTCCGTCCGTGGTGGTTTTCAAGACCCAGCTGGATAAAGCCCTGAACAACCTGGCCTGGCCTCATAGGTGGCCCTGGTTTGAGGGACCTCTGGACCTTCCTTCAAACCTGGATTATCCTACGACCTTGATGTCCAGCTACCTGCTGTTCATTCCAACTGCTATGATGTGACTTAGGGAAACTTTCATATGGTTGCAATGGAAAATGTGAAAAGCGCGGTTGGGGTGGGAGAGCAGCATCCAGTTCACATGGAGAGCTGCCTGGGATGAAGCGCCCAGGAGCCTTAGCAACTTGCTCAGTGCAGATGCTGGGTTTTCAGAAGAATGCCATGGTTTTGGGTCCCCATTTGTTTAGGAAGGGATGGAATGAAACAACCTACAGAAGTGGTTGTATGATGACAAAAAGCAATTGTGGAGCTAAGCCACTTCCAGAAAAAAGGGCTAGTTTCAAAATTCCTGTCTGCTTATATGAATAGTGGCTGCTTAAAAGTCTGGTGGCAGCAGAATTTGCTGAAATGAAAAAAATAATTAAATCTGAAAGGAAGGAAACTCTTACGCTAAGAGAGCAGCTTAACATGTAGGGGGATGGTTTCAGCCCTGCTCCTCTCACCTTGAAAATATAATTTAATAAGGGCAACCTCGGAGAGGCAGGGGTTTCCTCTGCTCATTCTCTGTGCTGCACAAGTCTCCTCCAGGCTCAGAGCTTACCTGAGGTCTGAGTCAGTCCAGACAAGTCATGTTCAGAGATGTACCCAGAGGGCTGGGGGAGAACAAGGTGCTGGAGGCAGCCGGTGCCTTTCTGAAATGGGAGTGCAGAGAAACTGCATTTGTCACATGCTGTGTTTGGCTAAGAGTGTTTGACCAGTTATTAGGACCTCTCTAAATAATTAAAACACATGATTAAGTAACAAATAAAATTAAAGTACACAAGAAATTGTCATCAGATTATGTGCCTGATGAGTGGTTTTCAAGCATTGCCAAGTTGTGAGGCTTTGTGCCAGTGGCAGTTTTTGCTGAAGGCACAGACCCCGCATCTGTGTTTTTGTGCAGGCAAATGGTTGCTCTCTGGTTCTTGTGACTGTAGAGAAAAGTTTGAAAATATGACCCCAAATACACTTGTGGTGTAAGAGTCAGGGTGGCTGTTGGGGTAGGAGAGATGCTGGGGTCATACCAGCAGTGTGTTCCCTTCCGTTTTCTCATGATGTTTTGCTGCGTGCGTAGCACCCGGGCGTCTCCAGAGGAGCTGACGTTTTAGCGGCAAAATGATGATTTTTACAACAGCAGCGTGTCTGGCTGAACCTGTCTTTCCGACAGAGAATGTTTTGATAAAACCAGAAATGTTTCAGTGAAACCTGTCATCTTTGATGATTTTTCCATGTAGAAGGTCCCTTGCTGGAGCCTTTCATGGTAGTGAGGAGGTGCAGAGCCTCCAGCAGCGGCAGGCTGTGGGTGTCATCAGATGGTCTCTTTACCTGGAACCAGCACCCTACAGATACCCTATAGGTAGCCAGTATGTACCACACTCATTGGCTCAGCCTGCCTCTGTTTTGCTTCATTTTCTGTATCTGTGCACAGACAATTTCTGATGTTTCTAGGTGTTTTTTCTGAAGCCGAGGAGCCCGTTTCCCTTCCCTGCAGGCAGGCAGGGTGGATGGGGTGTTTCAATGTGCAAGCGGGTGTCTCCGAGGTGGGTGATGCTGTCCTGCCCCTGTCTCCAGTGCCTCATCCTGAAGCCTCCATGCTCTAGACCTGCTGCTGGTCAGGTTTGGTTGTCAGCAGGTCTCAGCTAATTAGCAAAGGGAAAAAACGGCTCAAGATTTACCCTGCGAGATGAATGGAGTTCAGTGCCCGTTAATCCTTAGTGAATGTCACATCAAAGAAAGCACCACATCATTCCCCAGATTTTTCCCTGCCAAGGGTTTCCATTCACACGAAACATGCCTGCAGCACAGGTGAAGGGGAAGGAGGGTCCCCACACCTCTGCATTCCCCAAAGCCCTCCCTGGCACATCTAATTTGCCGCACAAAACACTCTGGTTAAGGGATTCAAGCCCATCGGAGTCGCATTGCCCTCTGTCAGAGCGTGGGTTGTTCCCCACGGAGTTCAGTACCTGCTGCCTCCCTAACCCCATGCCCCCAGGGCCTCGTAACTGGGAAGTGCTTTGTACATCTTCCAAGAACAATATTTGTCCTTATATTTCTGGCTTTTCCATAAACACGTTGTAATGAAAACTATCTTGCCATATTGTGGCCCTTCACATTCCAGTCTTGGGTACAGGTGAAGAAATGAAAGAAAAACTTTGGAAAAAATACGTATTTGGGTTTTTTTGATGAGCTCAGTTCCACATTGGGGATTTGACAGGGAACTCAGCATTGTAGGGAAAGTTGCCACCCCCAAAATGGAAAACAGAAGACTCCTGATCCCCATAGGTTCACCTGGCTCCCAGGGACACCAAGAGGAAAATTGGAAGTCTTTTGGAAAACAAGGAATGTGTGTTTGTGTCCAGCTTTGAAAGTGGCGTGAAATTCGGGAGTTTACGGGTTGATACAGATTTGTTCAGCTTTGACTTTGCAAACACGCCACAAAACACAGCAAACTCCGTGGCTTTCTCTGCTGGCTTTCATCTGGGTAGAGATTCAGTGTACCTGGAGCTGCCGCAAGTGCCGGGGCTTTGGCTGCCTGGGAGGATTGGTCTGTGGTAAACACTACCCCGGGGTATTTTGCCATGGCGTACTGCTTTGCAACCAGTTTATTGTGCACAATACGTAATATGATGTAGAGAGTATGGTGAAAGGATTCTGAGACAGCATTTGTGAAATACCTTCAGATAGTTAGTCTGAAAGCGTTACAGAAATACAAATGTTGTTCTTGCAAATGTGCACAAGACTCCTTAAGTGTCAGGAGCTGTCAGTGGGATGGATTAAAAAGATATGGCGATATTGATGTAAACTTCATGCACATTCCCAGTGTGCCTTCATACTTCTGCTTCATATTTCTCCGTAGGAAAATGCTTGACTGTGCTAATGGTTGTGTTTTCTTCCCTGCTTACCCATGCCATGTCCTTCAGTGGAAGCAGTAGAGCCACCGTGATGGAGGATCGTCCATTTTCCCTCCTCCTATGGCTGAAATTGTTAAGGTTGGGGGTGAAAGTATCCAGTTCTTGTCATGAGAAACAGCATGTTTTAGCAATATGTTTTGATGAGTGGCACAAAGTGATTATGTACTGGTTTTGCAAAAAGCAAACTGCTTTTTCCACCAGGATGGGATGTGTTATGCTTTATTTTACTGGGTGTGTTATGTTTTATTTCAATCGGGTGCCCCTTTTTTTAGTGCTGTGTGTAGGATGGTGGAGGCTGCTGACAGAGCAGCGAGGTTACCGGTGAGTTTATGCCGGGGTGAGAGGAGCCACGGGGAGGAGAGGGTGGGAAGGAGGCGGAGAGGAGAAACACTCTGAGTGAATCCAAGGAGAACGGGTGGAGAGGAGCAAGCAAGGGGCTGCCCCAGGGGGAGGAGGAGGTCTCAGAGAGGAGAAGTTGGAGGGGGCCGGGGGAGATGCTGTTTTGAGGAGGAGATATCTGCGCGGCCGGCTGTGGTGCAGCAGTCAGGATGGGTGTGCAACCCTGGCACCAGGAGGAGGCTCCTGCAAAATTTGTTGTGCCATTTCTGCATTCCTCAGTAAACTGAACTGGGAGGTTCTGGCATGGAAATGGCGGGGAAGAGCCCGTGCAGGGGCTGTGAAAGCATGCCTGGCGAGCCTGGAGCCTGGGCAGTGCTGACAAAGGCGGGTGGGAGCTGGGGTGAGTCGTCATTTCATTTTGTGTCCTGGATGAACATACTTATTTATGTATGTATTTTTACTTGGTATTTATACTGAGAGAGGAAGGAGCTGTAGGGGATAAATGTGTGATGAGGAAACTTGCCAATCCTGGCAAAAGCAGAAGTCGGCTGTCACCAGTGCTGTGCTGCTGCTGTTCATCCAGGCGCTTGTTATTGGCCTGATGAGGCTGAAAAGTGGAAAGCCACCTTAGCTCACCGTGTTGTATGTGTCCATTTACTTCCCTTGGGCTGGCCTTATCATGATTTTCTATGGAGGCTTCTGCTTACAAACCAGAGGAAGAAAGTCTGCTGGCCTCCTTTGCCCCAGCCGGGTGACTGGGATTGCAATGGCCGGTGAAAAGCTTGGTTGGAAAACATGTGCAAGCATCTGCAGGTCTTTGCTTTCTTCCCACCAGACCTTCCAGAAGAGGTTAAGGGACTGTGGGTGCAAGGGATGGCTTCTGGGTCCATCATCCCCCGTATGCATGCCCAGACACCACGCACGCTATTCAGACCTTGCTTTTATGCAGTCTGCTACCTCTGACTAAGAAATAATAATAATAATAATGATAAAAAAGGGACTATTTCAGCGGCAAGCATGGGCTGTTTTCTGTGCTACTGTTTCGCGGGTTTTGTTGTTCACCACGGGCAGCCTCGCTGGAGCGTGCGTGTGCGTGTGTGCGCGCACAGGTGTGATTTACTGGCCTGTGCAATGCCACATGTCTTTAAAATTACAGTGCCCATTTCCTGCTGAAATAATTTCTACAAAGAGAGGCTCCTATTACAGCAAGAGGAGCGTGGACGTCATGATTTATTATTATTTATGGTCCCAGGGCCTTGTTTATGCACGATGGGTTAGGTGCTCAGGATAGAAATGCCATTATGCAAATGACATTGAATGTCCTTACTGAGCCTAAATAATTTTTGTGTTGGACGATTAAACCTCATCTGTTATTGATATGGGCTGCAGTCGGGCTATTAAAGAGTCCCAACAGTACTTACTCCCAGTAATGGGAAAATTGAGAGGAAGAGGCTAAACAATTGCCTCAAGTGTGCCGTGATTGTCTGGTAGGAGTGGAACATAACGAACCCCCTGAATGGAAATCGTGTTTACTACTTAGGGATAAATAAAAAGGGAGAACATGCAATAAATTACGCTTTGTGATGTGAATCGGAGCACCAGAGAATTTGCGTACTTTCAATTTATTTATTTGAATATTTTTTTTTGGGGGGGGGGGGGTGGGTTGTAGATACCAGGAGCAGCCAGGAAGGATTCCCGCAGCGTGTGCCCCCGGCCGGGCGGCTTGGGAGAGCCGTCCTCCTCGGCAGCCGTGCCGCCACCACGCCATCCGCTTTGACACAGCTGTGCGGTCACATTTTGATCAGTGTTGATAGCTTATGAATTCCAAAATTGACAAAATTTACAGAAAAATGAGGATAATCCATCTTCCTTAGCAGCCTGTCAGGAGCTGGCTATACTTCATAATCTTCAATTACAGATGCTATTTTCAGACATTTACATGCAGATATTAGAACAAAATGAAAATGAGAAACAAAGAGTGAATGGAAATGCAGCTATTTATATGTATAAAAGGAAAACAACAGGTAAATTCTAGACATTTAGATTGGATTTGGGGGTCCCTTCGGAAAATCTGAGAACGACTGCGTCCGCTTATGGATTGCACTGTGGAAATGTAAAATGTAGCATGTCGTTTTCCACATGCAGATAATCTGAAGATTGGGTCAAAAACAGGTCAGTTATTCTGACATATGAGGGTAAATGTGTTCATGGCAGGGTGCACTAGCTAATTCCCACTATCTTCAGGGGAATCTCTGGGGATGTGCACAATCCTAATTGGATTTGGGCTAAAATGAAGCACAGCTGTTAATTTTTTAAAAACATATATGTTTTGTGAAAGGGAGATTCAGAAATATTCAATTTAAACCAAGGGAAAAAGGTTGTACCACTGAAATCAAACTTCCATGGCCTGTGAGACAGCGAAGAGCCCAATGTTGCTGAAAACAAAGAGAAACTGGGGTTCGGCCCCAGTTAGCTTTGGCAATAGCTTTTACGCCAAAGCAGAATTGGTTTTGGTGGCTGCAGTGGGTAGCGCAGGGAACGTGATGTAAATTATGAAATGGAGGGGTGGCTGGCGGGCAGCAGCGCCGAGGCTTTGATATATAGGTTTTCGGATGCCTTTCCTGTCCGGATCCAAGGCGGCTGAGGAGGAGGGCGTTAGGATGGATTTTCCATTCCCATAAAATTTCAAGCAGAGCAGCATCAGTGCCCGTGCAGCTGCAAGTGGCGCTGGGTTTCTGAAAGCCTGGGGAGATTAATTAGAGCTGCTTTGGATTAAGCTCTCCAAACCATATCTAATGTTACAAATTTCTTCCCTTTGTCAGGCTGAGGTGGGGGTTTCCGTGGACAGCCTGCCTGGTGTATGCTACTTCTGCCTTTATTTATTAATTTTGAAGTATTACAACGTGATGACTTGGAGATACTAAGTATGAGCTCTGGCTTGCTGCTGCCATGAGGGGCAAGCAGGGGGTTTGGTGGTCATGACTTGGGGGACAGCACTGTGCCTTTTGGAGACCTCAGATAAATATCTGTCTGGCTTAAAAGAGAAGCGTTGTTTTTGGCAGCCGAAGGTGCTCTGTGCACCATGTCTGTTGGAAGGGAAGGCAGTGCACGTGGTCCGTGAAGGAGCAGAGCAAGTCCCGAAGCCCCAGGCTGGCGCGTTGCTCTGATGGTCTGAGCCCCTGTCGCACTGCTGATGCTGCTGCATCCCAAGCAGCCCTGCAGGTCCAGGGGCCGCTGTGCCAGCAGCAGGAGGGCACAAGAGGCGTCGCTTCCTGCCTGCCTGGTGTTTTGTAGGTGTGAGTTGGAAAACTGGGCGGATGCAAAAAGCAACATGTGCAAGTCCCAGTGGATGCCAGCTGGCTCCTTCCAGTGGCTGCTTGACCCAGGCAGCAGACACCTCTTTTCTGTCTTTGCTTGGTGCGGTCTCTTGAGAGAGGTGCTGGGGTCTGTGCCCTGCAAAAAGGATGGGGCAGGAGGGGGATGCATTTGTCTCATGCCGCCCAGGTTGCAGCACTGCCGCAGGGCTCATCCCAGCCTGTGGGACCTCCCTGAGTTTCCCACACTGGCACCCCAGAATCAGGCTGTTTTAGGGAATGGTCTTGTTCCCCACTGTGTGTCCATCTTTGCCTGCTACCTTGGGATAAAATTCCAGGTAAATCTCAAAGAGAGAGTTGCTGTAGCATGGGTAGACCTTTAGGTGGGTTAGGTTCAGGAACCGTCTCTAGGAAGAGCGCAGGGTGAAGCTGATGATGGGCTGTCTCACCGCTTCACTGTAGTGCAGCAGGAGATGGCAGAGCCTGCCTCCTGCCATGCTACATAAATTGTTTGAAAATGGTACTGAAACCCTCCTGCACGCCATTTCCCTCCATCTGCCCATCACTTCCCCCGCCCTTGGGGGTAATATTTAGAAATAAAGCTTTTGCAGTGGAGATGGACATGAAACTTCTCCCAGCACAGAAACCTTCCCATTTGCACTCTGCAGCGAAGGCTGGCAGGGAAAGGACCGTGCAGACCCCGCTGCCCATCACAGGGGCACCATGGCTGCCCATGGGCACACAGAGACCACCCCTCTCCTCCCCACCCCAGCTGCTCCCTCGCCGGGTGCCGTGCCTGCTGGGGGGCCCAGCCCCAGCCCCCTGCCAGGTACCCAGGTCCTGTCCGCCCGAGCTGAGTGGGATGGGGCAGGGGGACCACACAAGACTCCCTCTGGTCCCTTCTTTCAGTTTGTCCTTCTCAGTCTCTCCTTTTATATATTCCTCGTTTCACGTGTCTGTGTTTTCTCTCCTCCATGCTATGGCAGTGGTGCTCCATGCTGATGAGACAGTGCGTGGTACAACCGCAGGCAGTCATTTTTCAGGTAATTCCTAGGGTACTGAACACCCGACTCTTGCTTTTTCACCTACTGAGCAGCAGGTCGGGCTTCCCGCTGCGCCGGGAGGGATCCCTGGCTATGCCTGGGCATCCTGGGCTGCTCCTCACTGGTTGCGGTGATGACTCACTGGTGGAGGAGCCTAATCTGAGACCCCTTCTGGTACCCCCCCGAGCAGCTGGAGAGGCTCCTGGGGAGGGTCAGCAGGAGGGTCCTGATGGGGCCGCGAGGTGAGGGGCTGCTCCACAAGTGCTGCTTCCCGCCTGGGGTTTCCTCTCTTCTCCGGACGGGGTGTCTGGAAGGACGGGCTCTGCCTTGGGGGAGCGGGAAGATGGGGTTCCGCTGTGCCCCTTGCAAGCGGGTGAACGCCCAGTGCTGCAAACCCTCAGCGCCAGTGAGGCTTGCTGCTTCTTCAGGGGGTGCTGTGATCCCCTGGGCCCTACACAGGGGAGAGGAGGGCTGCAGACAGCGCCCACCGGTCGGTTCAGGGGTGTAGGATCTTCTGCTCCGCACCCCTGGCTCCCCGCTCCTTGGGGGCCAGATGATACCTTCTTCTGACCCTCGCCTCCCTGCAGCATCTCGCAGCAGGGTGGCGACAGCCACCATTTGCAGTGGTATTGCTTCCTTCTCTGCCCACAGCTCTCGGCTGTGCAGTATTTCGCTGCCGCTCTGCCAGTCCGATGCTGGCCCTGGCCATGGCCCCGCTGCTCCGTGGTGGGAGCTGTAACAGCAGAGACGATTGCAACATGGGGGCTCACTCCCGGTCGGGACTGTGCAAGGAGGTGGGGGGTCGGTGGCTGCTGGGGCTTCCCCTTGGCCCAGGGTCCCTCCACCTGAGTGCTGGGAGCAGCAATGGTGGTCGGTGCATGGTCGGTGTGGCTGCTGGTGGCCAATCTCTGGTGGCTCCGAGGGTAGATGTGGGCACAGTTTTGCCATGGGAACAGGGAAACGGCTGGAAAAACCCTGAAAATCCCACTATTCTTACCTCTGGGAAAAGTTGCTGGGTGCAGCTCCTGTCTGCAGCTACTGGGACCAAAAGTGGGGAGGGACCCCAAACCTCCACTTCTCACATCTCCATCTCCTGGAGCCCAGCAGCAGTGCCACCCAGCCATGGGCTCTCCCTCCAGACAGTGCTGGGCAGCCGTAGCGCTTCCAGTCCCTCCGGTCTGCAGAAGTGGTCCTGTGGTTTGGGGCTGTGTTGCTGCAGGCAGGTGAGACAAGGCAGCGCTGCCCGTGGGAGGGCCGTGCTGCTGCACATCACTCCATCTCCCCACGGTGGGGTGACATGGATGAGCACGGGGTACCACCATCCTGGCCCCTGGTGGGGTGTGCTACACACTGATAGCTGCTTGCTTCTGACACTGAAGCTGGTCAGTCCCTCTGAGCTTGAAGGGCCAAGCTCGTGGGTAGTTGATGTGGTGCTTCCAGATCATTACAGTTAAGAGGTGAGACCTGGTCCTGCTTCCTCCTGTGTCAGGTCCTCGGACCCCAGAAGGGAAGTAAGCTGTTGTGTTTCGACGTCTGCAGCCTGCTCCAGAGTCCTGTGTCTGGAGGGTTTGCAGGCACGGGCTTGGACTGCTTCCCAGTTGGGTTTGTATGAGGAGCGGCAGCCCCAAAAGCCACTTTCGGCTGTAGGGTTTGGACGTGTACACCCTGCTCCAGCCCTGCATGTGACCCAGACTGTGGCACAGCTGGATGCTTCCTCCCAAACTACCAGTGGCCAGCTCCCCCTTTGAAAGCTGGAAGCCATGTTCACACCCTGCCTGTGGGGAGCAGTGGATCAGCGTGGCATGGGAAGATGCAAAGAGATTTTTTAGTCTGGATATGGTGCCGTTACAGCTTGCTTAGAGCAGCAGGGGTGGAATAAGGCGTCCCCCCCCAGGGAGTGGTGTGCACTCTTCTCCAGACATCAGAAATACCAAACAGCAGTGCACAAGGACAGCTTTTTCCTCTGCTGTGCTGCTGGCCCGTCCCACACTGCTCGTGCATCACCAGCTGCCTGGAATGTCTCTGCAGGGCTGCAGCCAGTGTCTTGTCAGATCAGGGCTTTGGGGAGTAAAAAACCCAGTGGTGTTGCCACACATGCACATACCCAGCGCAGGGGGAGGGTGGGGTTGCAGATGTAGGACAGTGCAGAGTGGTGTGGGAAGGCTGAAAAACACCTTGGTAGGACGTGGAAGGAGCTTTGGTCGCACTTGTAGGAAGGAGGAAGGCTGGGACCGTCGCTGGCATGCTTCGCAGAGCAGGGATGCTCCAGGGGCTGTCCTCTGCAAGGTGCAGAAGTGGGGCTGAAGCAGAGGTACGGGCATGCGCATCTTTGAGGCAGTAGTGGTAGAAGAAAGGGGCTGGATGAACGAAGGCAAGGGAAACATGAGGACACGGAGGGTGTCGGAGGAGGAATAAGCTGAAAGGGCTGAGGGATAGGACAAGTTTAATGCAAAGGTTAGGGAGGAGCATAGGAGATGGATCATTGCTGAGAAGCCTTAGGTCCAGAGGACCCTGTAGTGCTGATCTGTGGGCCGGATGACAGGACAGGGTGGCCAGCAGCTAGTCACTGGCAAAATGTATTTGACACACTCATCTGCAAGAGGTTTGTATGGGGAATCCTTCAAGGTGACAGGGTGTACTTGTGCCTCATGCAGATTGCATCCTCAGCAGAAACACGTGTATTAACACAGACCTACTAATACAGGGTTATCCGTAGAAATTAACTCTGTTTGAGTGAGAACTGAGCAACAGAGACACAAACAGTGTCTGGCCCAAAGTGCTGAGCTCATGGCAAATACCAGATTGCATGCCGGGTTCTTGGACATTTCCGAGCAACTTGCAAGAGGGAGAAAGACGTATTCACTCAGATCGGCTTTTGTTTCCTTTAAAAAAAAAAAAGTTAACTTTTTGATTTGGTCACTCAAAAAAATCTGGGGGTCCTGGGTTGCCCTACATTGCTTTAGCTCTGCACAGCTTCTGCACTGACTTCATCTGCAGAAATACAGCAGGGATCAGCCTCCAAGTTGTTATTCAGTTTATCTGTTCCTGTTGCTGTTCTTCACTTGAAGGCGTCATCCTCCATTTGTTACAGGCATGATTACAATCTCACAAATAAGGGATTAAAACTTAAAGTGCAAATAGCAACAGGGAAGGGCGAACTTTGAAAGGAAACTTCCCAGTTTTGTGTGAATGATCCTGCAATAAGAAAGCATGGCAAAAGGCAAATGAAGATAAGCTGCCATATACATGGATGTCCTTCTGGATGTATGGATTGGCCTCACCTTCTGTAGATTGCCATAGCTACATGGACTTTTACAGGGTTATAGGACATAAACAATCTGATTTCTGAGGACCTGTGCTCATTTACCGTAGCTTTGGCTAATGAGATTTAAAAGTTCCCATGAGATGAGAGAGCATCCTTACAACAGTCAGGTGATCTATTTTTAAATGTTTCATTTAGAAACAATTGGCTACAAATCCATCCATTAAGCAAACACTTTTATTTACATGCACTTTATTTCTTGTGAGATGATGAGGAAATGCAGCATTCCCAAGAAAAAGGGGGAAATGGGACACCCTGTTCCCACCTGCTCATTAGTGCATGTCTCTTCAAGTGCCACCACTGAAATAAGGAGAGTTCAGGTTAACTGGCATGAACATTTTTCTCTAACAAGCAAGTAACTTGGACTCAGCAGTTAACAGCCCCCAGTTACTCTACAAAATTTCCTCTTTAAGGAAAGCCTTGTTACATATTGATGAGTTTGGCTTCAGTTTTATAAAGAAAGCCCATTTTGGTGTTCTCCGAGAACATCGGTGATAAGCACAGACCTGCTTATTGAGCCTTTTGAATGCTTAACAGCCCCCTGTAAATGGGTATTGCCTTTAAAACTGACTGAACAAAGGATTTTTGAGTTCTGTATTGCATCTACTTTTTGTCGTAGAGGCAGAAGCTCTTGAACAGTAAATTTATTATTGCTAAAATGCCTTTTGTTTCTTTTTCCAGGCAACTGAATACTCAGCCATGGCATCATTAGCTGGTGGATTAGATGACATGAAGGCCAATATAACCAGCCCTACTTCTGCAGATTTGGGAGCGAGCGTTCCTGGGCCTCAGTCATATCCTATTGTCACAGGTAAACAATTTTCCAACGCTGATAAATGGTGTGAAGTGTGTGTGTGTGCACATTGCAGCGTGATGCCTTTTATGGAGGAGTTGTGTCAGATGTGGAGTCATTCGCTTAAAAAGTCTCTTTTTAACTGCAATTTCATAGCAGCTCTGTTGAAAGTCAGGTGCATGGCTTGTATAAATCAGTTGTGTTTGCTTGGAGCCAACAGACGAAGCATCCATCCCTCCTGTCCAGGAAGGGATATGCCGCTCCACCCCAAGCCTGCATCCTGAATACCAAGATGTAACAGAAAAGCAGAATGCTTGTCTCTGCTTTTGGGCTTTGTTGCTTGTTTTTCATAAAGGTGCCTGGCATGTTTGACTGGATGGGGTTTTTATGACAGTTCAAACTAGCTTGAATTTTGGATGCTTTTGATTCCTACAAATGCTTGTGTTTTATACCATTTCTGGAATTGTAATTGTGCACTAAGGCTAAGCATTTAAATGAAAAGCAAAGCTTGTTTGTTCAAGGAATGCAGCATCACCTGCATTTATTTAGCAGGCATAGGGTGAGAGTTAAGGAACAGCTAGAACTTGGTAAATGCTTTTGTCACCTAGTTATTTGGGACTGATCACATCACTTGGTATGAGATTGCCCAAATGGTAAGACAATGACAAAATGGTGTCCCAAAGGAATTGTGGGAATCAGAAAAAAGGGATTTTAAGATCTAAGGCTCTGTGTTTCCTATGTGTGTTACTTCTGTCCTTGTGTCTAACCTGTGCAGATTTCATCATTGTATTTTCTCAGTTTTCCCAAAGATTGGATTTACTTGTTTATTTTGTTGCTAAAAGGGAAGGTGATACTGTTTTTAGTATAGTATTATTGTATCTTGAAAACAATACAATCTCATCAAGCAGGAGAGCAGTTTTGAAAACAAACGTTACAAAATTGTTTTAACCCAGTGTGGCATCAGTCTTTGACTCTTCTTGACAAAAGTTTAGGAGTGTTCAAGTGAAATTAGAGACTTACATGAACTGTAAGGAAATCCTCAAAGTGGGAGGAGAGAGACTTTTGAAATAACTGTCAGGTAATGGGTGGGTGGTTCAAGATTTACACTCAGATAAGAAAGGTGTCTAGGACTGGATGGATGGACAGAAAGAGGGATTTTTGGATATTTGTGCCTTAGAGCAGGTAGGGAAAGAAAGCATACATATATACCTATAATTATTTATATATAAAAGAAGGAACATGAACTCTCATGTTTGGGGTCATAAGCCATCCGTGCAGCCTATGAAAGTTGAAAAGAAATGTTTCCTAAGGCAAATTATTCTGTAATTGTTTGCTACAGAGCTCCCTGCATCTTTCTTTGAAGTCTGAAGTGCTGCTCATTGCAAAAGAACCAGGCTGCCTTGGCACATCACGGGTGTCCCGTTGCCGTTCGTTCATCTTCTGGGTGTTTGTCTCTTGCTCACCTGTGCCCCCATGACAACCCTGATACCCCGTTAGAGGCACTTGTGCTCTGCTGATGAGCGCAGCCCAGCAGCACCTCGGACCGCATGAGCGGGTGCTGTGAGCATCGCTGTCTGGGGCTTTCCCAACTGGGAGCATCCACAGCTTACAGTGCGGGATGGGAACTGATGGGAGCCATGTCTTGAGGGGGAAGCAAAATAGCAAGAAATTACTCAGCTGCATTATCAAGGAGTGAAAGTTAGGAAGGCAAGATGATAGAGAAGCTGAGTGGTTCCTTGCTTCTGTCTTCTTCTAAGGAACTGCCTATCCAGGACCTGCACCTGGCCAAAATCAGGTTCAGCCAAAAGCTGTTGTTTGATTTGATGCTTCAGCAGAGCTTGTTCTTTTATGCTCGTTTAAGCACTTCTTGTGGTTCTTGCATTACTACTTCCTTAGAGTTTGGTGAGCTGACTGATCGCGTTTGTTGGAGCAAAACTGACTACAGAAATGACACTACAGAGCTTGATATGGTTTTCGCATGGGTTCTCGCTGTGACATAACCTACACTTGAGCAAAAGTTCCAAATGTTAAATTTACTATTTCTCATCAAAAACATGGAGCAGGCTTTATGAGAAGCAAACCTAGAAAAAACCTGCCATTGGTCTTAAATGTGACAGGGTGAGAGCTATAACAGAACACGGTTTACAAGGCAGTAGGTATTTATATCTTTAATTTAATATTGCTGTAGAGTTTTCTAACACCTGCATTCATAAAACTTAGATTTACACGAGCATATCAAAACCCTTTTAAAAACTATGCCTTTTGATATATTTTTGGAGAAGACTGCCTGACTATTATCCTCCCTTTTCCTTTCGTAACACCCGTAGCAACTGCTTTGTGCTGCTCATGCTCTGGAAGCACCCAGGAGCCCCTGGCACCATCTGGGCCCTAGCGCTGGGCATATACGATATGACCAAGTCGTGCTCTCTGCCCCGAAGCTTTCCTAATGAGTTGAGAGGACTGTCGAGGGCAGGAAGATTTAAGCAGCAAGCCATACTTTGTAACGTGCAAGGCATGTAAGTTACGGCACACTTGGTGATGCGTTTCTCACCGTAGCTCTGGACAGACTTCTCCATTTTCTCCCAAAAATTAACTCACTTTTTCAGTTGTGCCTCTTTTCTCACCCTGTTTCCTTGATGGGACAGAGGATTCAGAAGAGGAGACACATTACTGACCGTTTTTCACTTGTAACCAAAAGCTGCATGTTGCTACTGGCCTTTCATCTGTAGAAGATATCAGTGAAAATTAGGAGGAGCTGGGCAATGATACAAAACAATGGTTATGAGAGCAAGGTCCAACAAACATTTGCTAATGTATCACATACTCTGCCTACTGGGAACTTTTTTGTTGTCTGTGGTCTGACCAAAGATACGGTAAAATTCAGTGGTTTAGTGTTCCTAAGCTGGGGCTGGGGTGGGTGGTTGAAGGTAGGCAGTAGATAAGGCAGGCAACACCTGAAAGAAGGTTAGCTTTGTATCAGCCCTACTTTGGTGGTCATGAATTGACTCACAAGAGAAGTCCTGTCAGAGCCAGATCCTGGACCTTGGTCCCTTGTCTGGCAGGCAAGAGCCTGAGCCTCGCAGGTCCACGATGGCATTTCTCCTGCGAACTGCTCCTTGTTGGAGGAGGAGTAGTCAACCTGAACTCCAGTCTTTTTTTGAGATTCAGAAAGTTGGGTTGCTTTTAATTTCTTCCCCCTTTTTTGAGTGTTTCCACTCTTCCTCACTCCAGACAGTCTGTTCTGTGATGTGTCCAAGCAAACTGAAAGCAGCAGACTGAAAGCCTTGGGGAACGACTTGTTTTGGTTATGCTAGCTAGTATGTTTTCAGCTGTAAAAGTAAGAAGTGGCTGGATAAAGCTCCACAGAATGTCCAAAGTCTATGTCTGGTGGTGCTAAGAGCTTGAGAGGTTGACCTCACTTCTCAGTTGACATTCCAGATTATAAACACTTTTGTAACACCTTCACTGTCATGAGACCAAGAGCTGTTTAAAACACTGGCAAGTGAGTTGTAGTATCCAGTAGAGTCTGTTGGTGGGAAACATCATTTCTGGGGAAACAGAAGCTCTTCTGGTGTGTGTGAAGCAGAGCTGTGGATGTGTGATTGCATGATGCTTCAACAGAGAGTGGGGCTGTTGGTGGGTGCAGGACTGAAAAGCTGCATTTCTGGGGGTAAAGAACTTGAAATATGACATACAGTGGTTTGAGCTAAGAACACTAATGGCCTTTTGATAGCTGGTATCTGCTGTTCAAGCTTGATCAGTTTTTATGAGAAAGTCTGGAGACTTTCTGGGCTGCCATTTGTGAAGAGACCTAAGTCTAGTTCATTTGTCAGTCTTAAGTCTGTAAGACAGATCGTAAAAGAATTTAATGCAAATAAAGCTGAGAATGGAGGTCTTAAGTGAGTTCTGATCAGAGTCTTTCATTGTTCTTGTTGCCGGGTTGTGGTGTGGGCAGCAAAGCAGTATTGAGGGTTGAGATGCAAAAGATCCTCTGTGATCTGTTGGTAGAAAATGTAAGATTTCTATTTCTTAGCAAGCTGGTAGATCAAAACATTTGGGACACTTTTTGAAGATGAAAGGATTGCCTAAACGTTGGTGTTCATGGCAGCACTTGCTACTAGAATATGTTTAAGGAAAAATTTAGTGACAGTTCCCAGTACTGCTTCATCCACCAACTCCATTGTGTTATGGACCACTAGCCAAAGCTCTGATTAGAGAACCACTTGATTTCCCTCCATCGTTTTTATGCCACATTAAATATTAAGTTTAAAAAAACCCCCTTCCCTTACTGCTTGCTGCCACGGTCCATAAGTGCTCTCTCCATTTACAAGCCAATGACATGTGCCCAGCTCGTTACTGCTGTAGTCAGCAGTTTCCAAGCAGCCCGTGATTGTTACTAATTACCTGCAGATGCATTTTCCGTGCTCTGGCTTGCTGATTTCAGCGTGGTTGGTATCACTTTGAGAGGACAAAGTCGTGCTAAATTGACACCTTTGCGTGGCTCTCCGATGCAACGCAGAGGGCAGATTGACAAACCCGCGGGCAGCCCTGTCTGCGGCCAGCTGCAGAGTCAGTTTGCATTAGCGGAGCCAGGAGCAACTGTCGGCCAGCCTCACTCAGAGCCAGAGAAGCGCGTTTCACTGTAGTGAGATCTGACGTGAGCTCTATATCGCACTGTTAAAAGAAGCAGCACAGAGCAAAGCATTGGCAGTCGGCTTTGGTTTTGTTCCTCTGGCAGAGGAGTGGGGGAGCCTGGTCTTCTCCCATGCCGGGATATCTCCATTGCGGCTTGCCTCCCTTTGCTTGCCTGCTCTTCCAGGTCGCTGCCAGGGCACTCTCAGATGCGCTGGCTTCCAGCCTGATGAGTGTGTTCTGTTGGAGCTGTACTGATGCAGTACAGGCTGCAGTGCATTTTGCATCTTACACACCCATGCAGGGAGATACTGAGTCTCTGCCAAATACGGACAGGTTATTCCTTATCCTTCGCACTCAGCCTTGTAACCACACCGTGGAAAGAGTGTTACCTTATATTCTCCTTTGTGAGGTCAGCCTTGGAGACAGTGGTCCTGTAGAGCCAAATGCATTGGCTTGCCTGCACATTTTGCATGCACATCAAAAAGGTGAGAAGAAACAGAACAAAACCAGGAGCAGAGTCAGTTCACCGTCTGGAGGGATGGGGAAGGAGAGAGATTCTCAACGACTATCATCTTAGTTATCTGCTCTGGCTTGCATTGCTGGACCCAGCCACCAGACATAACTGATCCCAGACTTAAGGCTGAACTGAACATAGCACAAGTGGGACAAATGCATCTGGCTGAGCAGGCACCTCCACTCCTAGAAAGGTCAGCTTGACTTTTTCCTTAGTGTGGATGCATCCAGCACCTTAGATATATTATATTACGCCAGGTAGTTATTTCTTCATAGGTGGCACAGCTCTGTGACTAATGCAGGTAACAGGGATATGTTTAACCTTCCATATTCCTGCATATTTTGTCAAATTTTTGTAGTTAGGAAATGAAAATGCTAAAATGAGATAAATG
This sequence comes from Theristicus caerulescens, assembly GCA_020745775.1. Taxonomy (NCBI): domain Eukaryota; kingdom Metazoa; phylum Chordata; class Aves; order Pelecaniformes; family Threskiornithidae; genus Theristicus; species Theristicus caerulescens. The sequence goes on along the minus strand of CM036583.1, from coordinate 86,091,348 downwards.
CACATCAAAAGATGAGCCATTTCTTGCTACTGTTCCGCTGTAAAGTACAGTCCTCAGCTGGCCTCTCAGTGTATTTTTCCTTGGGAGTGCTCAGTCTCATAGGAGAAGTCTGTTTCTTGACTCTTCATCCTGCTTCGTTCATCCCATCGTGCTGTGACTGCAATTTATGAGCCACTGTTTCGCCAGGTTTTGTTGAAAGGCAGATATTGTTGGTTACTTCTGAAGCTAGGCATGAGATGATGGCACTGCAGTTGGACTGGAAACCTTGCCAAAAATGGATCGTCCCTGAGCAGTTCAGTGTTTGCAGCCAGCGTGGATTCTGATGCCTTCAAAAGGAGGAAAAGAGCCACTCCTCTAAAATCCCAGGCTGCTCTCTTGCCATGATTAAACAGTGATAATATTTAGCATTTAGCTCAATGCAATCCAGAAGGACTTCTAGTTTTTTTAACAAGAAAACAAGTGGCATGTAGGATGCAGATCACCTCCAAAAGAATGGCAACAGATCCTTCTCAGTCTGTGGATGGAGGATTCACCTGAGCAATACCAGACACCAACCTTTGGGTGGATGAGTCTGGAGTTGCCTTCCTCTCTCCACAGGCTAGAGCTTAGGCATTGAGTTTGGACTAGACATCTACTTTTTGCATAATCCAAGTTAAGGGTTCTTATAACAATAAGATACTCCTCATCAAAGGGTGCTTTGAGCTTCGGTCTCCAGCTGACTCCTGATTAGGGAGGTTGAAGCACTTTTTGAGCTGATGCTAAGGAGGGGTCCTATGCAAGCAACAGGACCAGAGTGCACCTAACAGAGAGCAAGAGCAGGAGCCATCAGCAGATGCAGCAGTTTCTGCAGAAGGATGCAGAAAAGGGGGCCAGAAACTCCATATACATGCTTAGAAGTGGTGATGGTGTGCCGTGCTAGAGCTGAGAGCGTTTGCACTTGGGAAGGGGAGGCTCGCAGAGGGAGCCTTCCCTGTGTGCATCACTACGTGATGGAGGGCGAGCAAAGCAAATGGAAGCAGATTCTTCTTGGTGGTGCCCAGTGACTGGGCAGGAGGCCACGGTCACAAACTGAAACATGGGAAACTCCTCTTACACATGAGAAGAAACCTTTCTGCCATGAAGGTGGTCAAATGCTGGCAGAGGTTGCTCAGAGAGGCTATGGAGTGTCTGTCCTTGGAGATGTTCAAAACCTGATTTGACATGGTCCTGGGCAGCCTGCTTTGGGTGACCCTGCTCTGAGCAAGAGCGTTGGACTTCATGAACTCCAGAGTTGCTTTCTAACCTCAACTACTCTGTGTTTCTGTGGTAGGCACAGTGCTTCCATATTGCTGGGTAGGAACTGTGTGTCATTGTCTCTTTGGTGGGATTGTGCCCAGGGTGGCTCTAGGACAGTCTGCAGTCCACGGAGCTGGGACCACTAGTACCTTCTGAGGGCCTGCCTGTACTGGGATGTGGCTGAAGGGGGAGTAGGTGGGTGAGGAAGCTTTCTCATCCGTTTATTTTCCTCTGTCTGTACATGTGTTTAAAGGAACATTGTTTAGATACCACAAAGCATGGAAGAAAAAATAGACGTTTTGCTTTCTTTTGTTTTGTTTTATTTGTTTGTTTGTTTCTCCCTTTTTCCTTTTTTTCCTATCCTTCCTCATCCCTGGCTCTCTACCCACCCAGCAAAGATATCAGCTTTCAAAAGCTTTCCCTGGGATTCTTGACCTGACTGAAGCTCTCTGATGAACACTGTAAGGGCTGTGGCCCTCTGGGAGTGGCTGGGAGAGCATCAGGAGAAGAGGGGACATCAGGGTTGTCCAAGCAGCTTGGAATCTGGCCTAATTCTTTTTATGACTTTGGAAATTAGGTATCTTAGAGGTACACCAGAGAAATCAAGAGTTTAGTCTTAGTAAGAAGCTGCAGGAGTGGTGTGTGGTGAGATGTGTACACCTAGGTAGGGTATTTAATCAATGTGGATAGGTAAGGCGGGAAATTGTCACGGGCTGAACCCTTTGGTGAAGGTCTAGGTGGACCCCGAGGGAAACACCGCACCTCTCTGCTGTGTCTTGGATGGATTCTGAGTGGTGGTCCCACATCAGAACCGAGTCACTGCCTCTTTCCAAGTTTTACTTTCTCTTTACTATTGCCAAGTGGAAGACAGAAGTTTAACTGATGAACAGTACTCTTCTTCCTTTAGCACTGCTTTGCTCTCTGGAACTGGTGCTGAAAGGAGCCAAGAAAGGGTTGTGTCTCGTTTGGCCTAAGCCTTATTTGATCTGCCTTTTGTGACCATTTTTGACAATGATCTGAGACGACTAAGTACTTTTGTGTCCAATAGAAACAATAACGTGAAGCTTAGAAGCAAAAATAAAGCTCCCAATACATGCCTTTGAGGAATACATAGTGAAATAGGACTTTTCACTCTTTCTTGCACACCTGATGTTCACAGTGAAAACAACTATTATTTCAGAGATGCAAAAATGTGGTTCAGGGTCAATATTCCGTTAATGTGAAGTCCGAAAGTGCCTTAATAATGCTTGGGAAATGCTTTGTGAAATCTGCCATTAGTGATTCCTGGGGGAAAAAGAAGGAATTTATTTTAATTTGTATATTGCTATAGTAAAAAAAAAAAAAAAACCCAAAATCTTCTATCTATCTAGTTGATTCTGCAGTTGTAGTTTGTTTATTGTTGGAATTTAGGTCTAAACTCAGGTCTTGCTGATCACAACAGGAGAACCTGGTTTCATTAGGATACACTATTTGTCCCTTAAATGCATTTGCTACTTTGCATTTTAAGAATGATGTAGCAGTCAACTCTCTTCACTGATTTCTCACCATTAAGGAGGTCAGTGGCTGGTCACCCCTGTAGCAAGATCTCCAGGTGGAAAGGAGAAAGCACCTGTGGAAGGTGACTTATCCCATGAATTTTTGGATATAAAGTTAGGGATCCTCATCAGAGGGTGCCTGTTTCTTTCCAATGACTATTGAGGGAGTGAGGAGCACTTAGCTTAAGCTAGACCTGCATGGGTGGGATGGACCTGCCCCATGGAGAGGAAGGAGGGTTGCATGAAGGTCCTGGAGGGAATTGTTATCCAGCTGATGTTTGCTGAAATATTGTTAAGTGACAGTTATACAGCTGTGTTTTCTCTAGCTGAATGAAAGGATTTCAATTATTTTGATTTCAAATTAAAAACTATTTGCAGTTTTTTAATGAAAAGTAGTTTCAAAGTGAACAATTTATACTTCCTGTTCCAGCTCTCTGAAATAAGAGTAATGTAACAATTTCACAATTCCTTCTTCCTTTTTTTTTTCTTTTTTTCCTCCTAAAATCAACACAGTTTTGAAGAAAGTAAAGAAAAGGCTTGGTTTTGTTGAAAGTTTCTTCTGGAAAAATGTTAAATTTTTTGTCGGCTAATTGCAATAGCGATAAGAAAAAGTCTTCTTCTGAGGCCATTATGTTTTGGTCACATAATCTATCTCTACGGGAAATGTTGATCAGTGTTTAAACATTATCACCAAATTATACTTTAATTTCTGTGGGACTGTTTTCAAGTGCAAGTCGGTGTTGGTAGATAGCTGGTTTCTACTGCAGCATAATGGTAGATTTACAGCTTAGTCTCTACATTTAATAGATAAAAGTGCAGATGCATTTTCCAATAATCTATTCGTCACTCCCAATAGGGCCTGTCATGTTAAAGACTTGAAAAAAGGCCACATAAACTCCTGTGGAAAGGCAGCCAATCTGAAAAACAAAAGTGTCATTTTTAATGACAGGACAGAGTCTAACTGAAACACTGCTGAATTTTTCCATTTTTATGAATTCTTATCTTGCCATTAAAAAGGAACAAGCGCATTTGAGAAAGCAAACGAGGCCACTTGTACCCCACTAAGACCCAGGCTATTAACTGCCTCTTTTGATGATGTACAGCCTGACTCTGTTGGGAGTTTGGCTGTGGATTTAAATGTTGCATTTAACTATGGTAAACATGTTTTGGTGCAAAGCATGTATAATAACAATTTGCATTTACATAGCATCTTTTACTTAAGGATTTTGCAATCTCTAATTAATTAAATCTGTTTCCCCCTGCCCCCAATACCACTGTGGTATGGATAATAACAATTTTAAATGGAACAGCCATGGCAGGAGGATTAAGACAAGAGGGTTCTGGTGCCCCCGCACTGGTTCTGATTGCGGCGAGGCTGGGGCTTGTTCTGCAAACATGCTGAGCAGGCTCAGCTTGTGCTTACTCTGGTCCGAAATGCCCTGAATAAAACTGAGCATCAAACCAACTCTGTATGAGTGGGTGGAAAACACCTTGCTGGCTCCACCTGCAGCATTTCCCACCCATGTTTGGGTCCTGGGGATGCTCATCAACAGCTGTGCCACTGCTGTGGCAGCTGGGGCTTTGGGTGCGCAGAGCTGGCAGGGAGGCTCGCCACCTCACTGCTTTAGGGCATCAACGGCCAATTCAGTCCACAGACGGCATTTTTCGCTGCCAGGGAAATGCTGTAAATCTGTCGTAGATCTCCAAATCAGAAATAAAAAAAAAAAAAATAGAAAGGAAAACACTCCAGTTAGCATAAATGCTTCCTAAATTGCTTTTTTTGGCCTGCAACAACAGCAAAACATCTGAGAGTGTCTGTGCAAGCCACCAAAATGATATTTCCAGGTGGGTAGAGGGATGTGTTGGCATCTGTGCATATGCACAGCACAAATATAAAGTCTAGTGGTAGTCTGAGTCAGGCTACCGATATTGTTTCTAGGACAAGGTAATTGTTATGATGACAGTGATTGAAGACACCTCTGAACGTGCTACACCACCGATGATAGGTGGCCTTAGTTGGCCAAATATGAGTTACATCTCATCTGATACCTGACCAGTTGGGAGATTCTGTATACTCACACATGGGACAGTGAGTTGTCAGACCAGCAGTTTGGGTAGTGAGTAGAGGGAATGGTAAAACAGAGACAATTTGAGGGCTATGTGCACCGCTGGGTGGTGGAGAGCATGCCATGAGGACGCTTGCTGTCTGCCATCAGCTCACACTGTCATACCATCACCTAGAAATGGGAATGTGCCTTTTTTTTTTAATCTAGGAGGAACTTAGGAGGACTCACAAAAGAAAAGCTGCAATGTGTAAAGTGTTCCAGATTGGATGAGCACACAGCCTAGTGGGCGATACTGCCTGCAGGTGCTGAGCAGTGTAGGTGCTTCTCAAAAGGCTCGGCTCCGAGGACCCCTGTGGAGCTCAAGGGGACAGGCTCCCCAGCTTCATGCCATGGTCTCTGGGATTCCAGCAGAGATGCCTTCAGCGTAGAACCAGGACCAGGTGTGAGCTGGTGCTGCCAGAGCTCTGACAGCTCCATGCCACCGACAGCTCCTTGCTGTTCCCAGTTGGGAACTGACAAAAGTGCCCATTGCTGAGCCAGGGGAGAGAAAGCCAAAGAATCCAGATGTTTTAATGATGCTGCAGCATGTTTTGGCAGAAGGGGAACATCTTCTGTCTCAGAGTAGGAAGGAAAGCTCTTGCTTATTTTCCCTACTATCTTCTTTGAAAAGAGCTCTTCCTGTAGTTCTGGCCCTGGAAAACACTGTGTTATCTCTGAATACAGATTTTATAAACCCATTTGGGGCTTTTTTGTAATGGACCATTGTTTCTTTATGACTTCGTATTACATCAGGCCAAAAATGTGAGAATTTCAGGTTTTGATGTCAAAGACAATAAAAAATATTTCTATAAATCTTTAGCAATAAAAGAAGGGCTAAGGAGAATCTCCATCTTTTATTGGATGTTGAGGGAAACATAGTGACAAAAGATGAGGAAAAGGCTGAGGTACTTAATGCCTTCTTTGTGTCAGTCTTTAATAGTAAGACCAGTCGTTCTCTGAGTACCCAGCCCCCTGAGCTGGCAAACAGGGACAGGGAGCAGAATGAAGTCCTCATAATCTAAGGGAAAATGGTTAGCAACCTGCTACACCACTTAGACACACACGTCTATGGGGCCAGAAGGGATCCACCCAAGGGTACTGAGGGAGCTGGTAGAAGTGCTCACCAAGCCACTTTCAATCCTTTATCAGCAATCCTGGCTAACCAGGAAGGTCCCAGCTGACTGGAAGTTAGCTAATGTGACGCCCCTCTACAAGAAGGACCAGAAGGAGGATCGGGGGAACTACAGGCCTGTGAGTCTGACCTCGGTGCCGAGGAAGGTTATGGAGCAGGTCATCCTGAGTGCCATCACGCGGCATGTACAGGACAACCAGGTGACCAGGCCCAGCCAGCATGGGTTCATGAAAGGCAGGTCCTGCTTGACTAATCTGATCTCCTTCTATGACAAGGTGACCCGCTTAGTGGATGAGGGAAAGGCCGTGGATGTTGTCTACGTGGACTTTAGTAAAGCCTTTGACACCATTTCCCATAGCATTCTCCTGGAGAAACTGGCTGCTCATGGCTTGAAGGGGCATACGCTTCACTGGGTAAAAAACCAGCTGGATGGCGGGGCCCAAAGAGTTGTGGTGAATGGAGTTAAACCCAGTTGGCAGCTGGTCACAAGTGGTGTTCCCTGGGGCTCAGTACTGGGGCCAGTTCTGTTTAATATCTTTATCAATGCTCTGGACAAGGGGATCGAGTGCACCCTCAGTAAGTTTGCAGATGACACCAAGTTGGGCAGGAATAGTAATCTGCTGGAGGGTAGGAAGGCTCTACAGAGGGATCTGGACAGGCTGAATCAATGGGCCGAGGCCAACTGTATGAGGTTCACCAAGGCTAAGTGCCGGGTCCTGCACTTGGTTCACAACAACCCCAGGCAAAGCTACAGGCTTGGGGAAGAGTGGCTGGAGAGCTGCCCAGCGGAAAAGGACCTGGGGGTGTTGGTCGACAGCCAGCTGAATATGAGCCAGCAGTGTGCCCAGGTGGCCAAGAAGGCCAATAGCATCCTGGCTTGTGTGTGGCCAGCAGGATCAGGGAGGTGATAGTGCCCCTGTATTCGGCACTGGTGAGGCTGCACCTCAATACTGTGTTCAATTTTGGGCCCCTCAGTACAAGAAGGACATTGAGGTGCTGGAACATGTCCAAAGAACGGCAACTAGGTTGGTAAAGGGTCTAGAGCACAAGTCTTATGAGGAGCAGCTGAGGGAGCTGGGGTTGTTTAGTCTGGAGAAGAGGAGGCTGAGGGGAGACCTTATCGCCCTCTACAACTACCTGAAAGGAGGCTGTAGTGAGGTGGGGGTTGGTCTCTTCTCCCAAGTAACAAGCGATAGGACGAGAGGAAATGGCCTCAAGTTGCACCAGAGGAGGTTTAGGTTAGATATTAGGAAAAACTTCTTCACTGAAAGAGTGGTCAGGCCCTGGCACAGGCTGCCCAGGGAAGTGGTTGAGTCCCCATCCCTGGAGGTATTTAAAAGACGGGGAGATGTGGTGCTTAGGGCCATGGTTTAGTGGTGGACTTGGTAGTGCTGGGTTAACGGTTGGACTTCATGATCTTAAATGTCTTTTCCAACCTAAACGATTCTATTCTCATAAAAATGTTGAACTGTAATAAAAAAAAAGACAATACAAAAAGCAAAATGCAGTGGAAGAAAGAAAATGTCACTGTCATTTCTTCAAAATACAAGTTGCCTGGCTTTGAGCTGCTTGATGAAACTGGCACATCTACCAACAGTGAGGAATATTGCTTGTGGAAATCCCATGAGAATCAGCAGGGACAGGGACTGCCTGTGCTGCCACAGACTTGACACCTGACTTGGGATTTTCACATAGATGTGGCTGGAAAGTGAATTCAGTGAGGGCAGGAAAGGAGTACTGGGGTCCCACTGGAGTTTTCCTTTTTTTCATCATACATTCTTTGCAACAATCTAAATTCCTTGAGCTCAGCCCTGTGATGACACTGTACCGTTTTTGAGCACCAACTCCTAAAAAAAGGCTTGTGCATCAGCAATATCCTTCTAAAGAGGGGACATATGTGGGTTATCCTCTCCCCAGCAGGTTTCGTTTCTGGCAGTTGTGGGTCCAGACCTGGTGGCCTCCCCAGAGGTGAGCATGCTCTGTGGGAAGGCTGGTCCTGGACCATTGGGCTTGAGGATCTGTAGGAGGATGGAGGGCTTGGAAGAGCGTGGAGGGAAGCCAGCAGATGCTGCTCCAGCTGCAATAATTGCAAAGTCCCTAAGAGGTGTGGGATATTGGGGGATGTGGATGAGATTCCCTTTGTCAGCACATGTGGTTTTTGGTGCTAAACAGAGGGCTTGCTTTTGTTTCTTCTGTCCTTGTTGATATTGTAATAAAGGTGGAATATGGACACAAACTGTTCCCAGGCGCTGATGTAATCATGAACAGGTCTGGTATCTGTTCACTGCCAAGCAGAATCATGTCCTGTGCTGCCTGACCTGCCTGTGCTACCCAGAACAGGCACACTGAAACGCATCCTGGTCTGGCTTGCTCCCATGCTGGCACAGAGACAGATAGGCACCAGCTTGGAACAAAATGTGACCTAGTCTTGCCAAGTCAGGGCTTCACCCAGCCTAGCTCAAGTGGCAAAGCTGCATCTGGACCCTGAGCTGGCTGGGGAGCGTTGCCCCAGATCGCCCTGCTGATCTCTCCCTGTGGAGCTGTGCTGGCTGCTCCCCGGCAAGCGAGGGGCAGCCGTCATATGAACAAGTGGGCACTGGCAATAAACTGTGTGACAGGGACACATGGGACAGATGTGTGACAAGTGTCAGATATATCACACACCATACATACACGTGTGGTGTGCAGGGGTGCAGAGCTGCGTCTCTGCTCTCCATGCCTTTGCCTGTGGCTGCTGGGGTTGTACCAGGAGGTGCTCCATGCACCTCCCATGTCCGGCCCTAGAGCATCCCCATGGCTTCGTCCACCCTGGAGTAACCAGTGTTCACTCTGCAGTCAAATGTTTGTGCAACAACCTTGGCATTGCCAAGCCCAGCTGCCTTCCCCAGCACACAAGAGGTGCAAGCAGCTGCTGTGGCCTCTTGCTGTCAGGATGCACAAGGCTGCAGGAGGCACATCAGGTCTTGCAGGGATGTGCAGAGGTGGAATCACCCCCTCATGTCCAGGTGCACCCTTGTCCATTGTATTAAGTGTTCATTGCTGCTTAACAGGCTTGGGGATGCACTGATGCAGGCTGCTTTGTGCAGCTCACTGCTCAGGAGACAACTTTTGTCTGTATGCTGTCCAGGGTGTTCATCACCTGCAAGTCTCATCAACCCAGGTTTTAATGAGAGAAGCTCTTAAGTTCTTAAGATATGAGTGGGATATTGGTGAGCCCTTCTGTGTCATGGATAAAGTAGCTCTGTGATGCTCCTTGGGTGTGTTACGAACGATGGCTTTGGTACTGAAGCAGTGGTGAAGTGGACTCATCAGTGCCCTTGAGCATGGTGTGGACTCAGTAAAACCTCAGCTTGCTGAGGTGGTGGTGGCTGAGGAGCAGGAGGTGGCCCTGTGAGCCCTGACAGGCACAACTGAGCTGTGCCTTTACCACCACCCTTCTTGCAGCCCAACTTCAGGCCTGGCACCTCAGCAGCATGAAGGTGTCGTAGGTAGCGGGGACCCGGCAGTGGCACCGTGCAGGGATGTAGGGCTGGATAGGGGTGGGGAGGCAGCGTGGCATTCGGTCACCCTTCCAGGACACAATCACGGCCTCTCCTCCCCTGTGGACCCCTTGGGGTGGGAGGGATGCCCAGCATCACACATGCCCCATGGAGAGCAGGGCAGTTCTACCCCCATCATCAAAAGTACTACCCTGAAGGGACTCTTTTCTCTGACCTTTGTAATTATTCCTGTCCAATATTTCTTCATGTTTTCTTTTAATTATTTTTCCCTTTCTCCTCTCCCTCTCTTTTTCCCCCCCTAAAACTCCACCACTCCTCTCCAGTGTATTAAGGATGTGAGTGAAATTGATGGCTGGAACGTCTCAAGTCTTTATGATGATGAATGACTTTCACTGCCAAAGCTTTTATTGTCTGTGATTTGGGAAGAAGGGGAGCTGATTTATCGTGGCCAACTGTCACGCCATTTAATACAGTTATAAATCCTGACGCCATGACGGGCACTGTGGGCTGGGGACCTCCTCTGGCCATGGTCCCACCCCCCCTTTTGTCTCCCTGCTTGTGGTCCTCAGCTGTGCTTCTTGGAGGTGAGCAGACAGGGGGAAATTTGAACTGGGAGCTCCCACGCAGACAGTGATGGGCGAGGGCTGGGCGAGGGCTGGGCAAGCCCTGAGCATCTCACCAAGACCCAGGCAGGCTCTTGGCGTGAGTGGAGATGCCCCACAGCCCAGTGCTGAGCACCACTGCAGCATCCCCTGGTTCTGGTGCCGTGCTGGTGGGGCTGCTCTGGTCCTGCTTGAATGTGGCAGAAGGGGAATCTCCCACTGTGGCTTGGCAGCAAAGTCCCATCAGCTGATTTTAACGTGCAAGAGCCCTCAAAAAGATGTGTTGGTTAATGTCTAAATATTTTAATTGTATTACTCAACTGCATTTTAGTGACCATAGTGTAATGAGGCAGAGCACCTGTAGTTTTTGCAGGTAGGAACAATGTGGTACTGCCTCCTATGGCTGATGATGCCATCAGCCGGCAAAGATTTTCCTTCCCCGGGTGTCAGGGAGGGGCGACTGGCTGGTGGCAAAGCACAGCCAGAGTGCAGGCAGAGCCAGCTCATCGCCTGTGTTGCTCGCTCAGCAGCCAGGTCCAGCCATGAACCCCAAATTAACCAATGTTGGCACAAATGGCATCTGTCAGTGGCAGGGAGGGGGCGGCCACCTGCTTTGGCCAGAAGAAGCATCTGAAGTGTTCCTGCTGGGGCACCGGGAAGCCGCATTCAGTGTCAGACCTCCTCGTGTCGGGGAAGCTGCAAACACACAAAACCATAAAATGCCGCCAGAGCCACATTGCCGTTTAACATCCGTGTGCTGGGCTTCGTACACGCTGGGCGTGCGGCACAAGCCACACTGCAGAGAAGGGGAAGGGTGGCAGAGGGGCTGTGTGGTCCCATGGGGAGGCCAGTTTTTTTAACAGAATAATCACATTGAAGCATTTTTGGTCAACCCGATACTCTCCTGGGCAGAGATGAAGTATGTTCAGCACAATATTAAAGCTTTGCCTGTGTTCCATGCTATGTGGGAGTCATGGTTCCACATCTCATTCTGTCCTCTGGTCTGAACTCACTGGAGGATGCTTTCCATAAAGTAATCCATATGTTTATTATTTTCTGAACTACCTGGTTTATCAGTTGAGCTACACCTCTGGCTACATTATGGAGATGCTATCTACCCACCAGGCAGCTAGGAAAAAGATGGGACTTGGAAATACGAACTTGGCCCTGCTGCTTCACAGGGCAGATAAAAAATGCAATTTTGTCTTAAAGTGATTCTAAACAAGGTGTTTCAGGTTCTTTCAACGAAAGAGAAGAAAATATTTCAATCTTGACAATTAAAAATATTTTGATGGAAAAATAGTGAAACGCAAGTATGTCAACATTTCCACAGTTTCACTTTTTCGATCACAGAATCCAGGTAAACTACCTGATTTCAGCTTTTCGTCTTATTCCAGGATAAAAATAGCATTATTGAAATACCAGAAAAATCGCACTTGGGTTGTTGATCTGGACTTTGTTGAGCCCTAATTAAGATGTTAAAATCTAGGGTGTAAATATTTTTCCTGTGAGGAGTAGAAAACTGCTGATGACATTAGCAATGATCCTTAGATTGGAAATGTCTTCATCTCAAATTAATTCCAGATACAGATTATAAATATTGATTCTTGTGAGGTGGAAGATTTCAGCATGCGTTTAACATCTCTGCAAAACAGACTGGTGGAAGCTATTGTTTTTTTTTTCCTCTGTGCTTACCTAGCAAGCTGAACAACTGATTGCCACTATACTCCCTTCTTCCTGTTCCTGGATGCGCTGGTGGGCTGCAGGGTCATGTCCGCCCGTGTTGGTGCTTGCAGGGTTCCCCTGCACTGGGAGCTGTCTGTCTGCATGGGAGCGGGTGGGACGGTGAAGCTGGGGTTCGTCTGGCAACTCACTGAGCTTTGGCAGCCCCCGTACTCTGCCGCCGTCGGGTGCTCCCAGCTGTAGCGTGCCCTAAGCCAGGCTGGACGCATCATGGCCCTGAGCAGCAATGCGACCTGCCAGCGCATCATCAGTCTTTGGGGTGGGCATTGGTGAACAGTTTCAAGGGTCCAGCTTAGGGCTGGCAGGATTCTCACCTAGGCAGGTTTGCATGGCTCCTGGGCTTCTCCTCCTGCTCTCACTGCTCCCAAAAGCCCTCTGGATGTCACTGCTGTCCTTTGCAAGGCAACTAGAAACCCACATCCTCCTTTTTCACCTGGTTCCCTGGCTGGGTCCCTCTGGACTGCTGCCAGACTGCCTGCCTGCTCTCCCACGCCTGGCTGGGGGGCATGAAGCCCCTTCCTCACCAGCACCACCCCAGCCACGGGGTCATGGCAGGGACCTGGGGCTCAGCAGCCTGCCAGCACAGGCTTGCCTGGCTTCTGGCACCCTCCACAGGCCCCCACTTGCAGCCCTCAGACCTGGGGGCAGCATCCCCCGAGCTGCTGGTCTGGGAGGAGGAGGTGCTGCCCCTCTGACTGCTGCTCCTCGCTCGCCGCTGGAGATGCTCCAGAGTGACGCCTGTACCAGCAGGGCCTTTTTGGGCAGGTGGCTGGCAAGCTCATGTCACAGCCCAACATCACCCTGGTAGCGGCAGACCTGCTCCCAGCAGGAATGGTACCAGGTGGCAGCAGGCAATGGTGGCCACCAGTGTCCTCAGATGCTCTGCAGGGAGCAGCTGTGGCGGCAGAGGCTGGTGGAGGGGCCATCATCGCACCTTTCCTCAAACACTACTGCAGTGCCAGGAGAGGTCCCAGAGGTGGCTGCCGGCTGCACTGCCTGGTACGGGCAAGGGAGCTGCCTGTACACCAGTTCATCCGTGCGCCGCTACGTCTGAATTGGCTATGGACAGCGGGGTCTTTTGGCCAGGTCTCTGGAGTAAATCTTGCAGGTCCTAGCCCTAATGAAGGATATTCTCCCTTGTGAGCAGCTCCTCTGTCCTCAGGGCAGCTCCTGGCCTGAGCAAAGGCTTTGGACCGGAGGAGTGGATGGGAGAACAGTGTGTATGCAGGAGCACCCACCCTCCTCAGGGCTGGCTTTGAGATCCATGTCCCTTTTGTTAACCGCTAAATATTTGGGCTGAAGTGTGGGATTGAAAATGTGCCTGCTTTTCATTTCTTGAAGAGGGAGAAGTTGGAGGCCAGCCACCTCTCCCTATACATATCCATTAGTTTTCAGGAGCATCCATGGCTCCACAATAAAATGCTACCAATGCTCTTGTTTTCATCCTGTAGCTCCTAGCATTTTTTTCTCTTGTAGCTCCAGTGTCTGGAGTCATGTTACAATGAGAAGAGTTTGTAATTCTTCTCAAACTGATACTAGCTTTCAAGTCCTCTTGTTTGCAAAGAGAGGCTAGAAAATAGCTTTTGGGTGTATGCAAAGATATAAACACTGGAAAAGAAACAAGAGGAAAAAATATTTTATTTAAACATCTTATGATAACTCAGTCGCTCTCATGATTTTTGTAGTGTATTGAACAGCTATCTCTGCATTTGCAGGAACAGGGATCCCTCGGACCACAAACTTTTCAAGCTGCTGATCCTCTTGGTCATCTTGCAGCTTTCTAGCAGCACAGTGATTACTGTAGAGACAGTCTCACAGAGCCTGCTGTGCTGGTCTTATTAGAAGTATTGCTGTGCTGCAGAAAGGAAACAACAATAAAGGGAATATGTTGCTTCTGCATGCGTTAAGAGCACTGATCAAACCACATGAGATCCCATTTCAGACATAATGTGCATTGGAGGGCAAAATTAGATTGAGAAGTAAATGGAGCCTAAAATTTCCATAGCTTTATTCGTCAGAAAGCTGTTTCATTGCGTGGTTTAATTCTCCTAGTTCTTTCATTCATTGCATGTAGCATGCTGGCTGGAGTACATTTTAGAAATAATGGGATGAAAAAAACCCATCTTTAATTTGGCAGTGGTTGTGAGGTGTGTAAGGGCTGTTCAGACCTGAGATGCAAGGGGATATGAAATGCAGAAGCATGTTACGCAGCAGCAGAAAAACAGCCAGACTGGCACTTTCTGCATTTTAGCAGGAGGAGGTGTTTTGTTTGGGGATTTTTTTTTTTTGGCTTTTGGTTTCTTTTGCATTTATTTAAGTTCCAAACTATTTGAAGTTGGTTTTATTATTTCTATTTTAAAGTAAAGTTTCATTTCATTGCTGCTTGTAAAATACACTGCACGATGAAAGGCACTTGTCTGAAAAATATTTTCTGGGCTAAGATCTGCCATGGTGGTAAGCCCATTATTTTTATGTGAGATTTCTTGTTTCTCCCCTTTTAACATGTCGTTTGACAGGAGGAGGCTAACTGGTCTCTCAGATAAGTAGACACATGGGCTTTTTTGCCTTTGAAGGCAACACTTGATGTCATTTCCAAACTAACACAGATTGCTGAGCAGAGCACTTGATGTGCAGTGAATCCCTTTTGAAACAGTGAAAACTGCAGATCGGTATAATTGGCACCAGTGGTATGACCAGAGCTGGAGGAGAAACCTGTGCATGTCTCTGTCCCATGTACACCTTTGTGCATCTGTCCTTCCAGGCTGCATTTCCCTGGTCAGTTTTCCTTCCAGAGCCTGTGGAAGCTGGCTTGGCTACCCTCACCCTGCTTCATCAATTCCCACATGCTAATTGTCTGCAATGTTGCCTCTTCCTGTGTTGCATTATGAGCCGTGGAAATGCAAATAGGGAGACAAGCCTGTTTCAGGCTTTTTTCAGCAAAGTCTCTGTCCCCTCCTCGCTGTCACCTGGGACAGAGGGATGCCAGTTCTCACCTTTACACTTTATCTCCATATAAAGAGAAGGTGTGACCAGACCTGAAACTTGTTTGAATATCTCCATCAGTTTCAGTATTAAGTACACGGTGGTCTCTTCTTTGAGATCGCATTTTGCCTACCAGCAGATCCTGTCCTGTCGGGGCCAGGATGAGCCACCTTCCCCTGCTCCTGAAACCTGGGGTCTGGGGAGATGCTTCTCCTCCACACTGGCAGAGGGACCAAGACCTGGACCAGAGCCAGTGGGGGCTTAGCCGAGCTCAGGCTGTTGGGTCCTTGTGCCCCCATAGCCCTTTTTGGGGTCCCCATCTTGGGCTGAGCACACGCAGGGTCCAGCCTCCCTTGGCTGTGTGGCAGAGTCCTGCAGACCCCACAGCTGCTGGCGTATGCTGAGCCATACTCAAAACTAACACTGGGGTGAATGGGTTTTCCTGCCCTGTGAAAATACTCAAGATTTTGACTTTTTTCAGGTCTATTTCCTATTTAAAAGAAACCCAGATCTGAGGAAAGTTTAACAACTGAAAGCAGTAAACAAGGTAAAAACAGCCCAGAGCAGTGTGCACCTCTTGCTTTTATTTTGATCGCTTTTCATATCTGTCCTCAGTAGCTTACATTTTACATAGCAAAGTCATTCCAAACTTGAAAAGGAGTTGTGTTTTTTTTTTTAATAGGAAAATCAAATGTTCTAACATCTTCAAACCTTTTCCCAGAAGCTTTTGGAGTTAAAATGCCCAAATGAACAGCCTCTCTGCTTGCATAAACTCCAGCTTTCCACCGTTCAAGGTTTTTTTGGCATTTCTGTCTCTTAATGAAAAGGTTTCATTAAAAAAGGTCTTGGGTGGCTCTGGCATAAAGGCAAACCTGATGGCTGTGGTCTGCTGTGTCCTCCTTGCCGTGTGCTGGAGGATGCCCCAGTGCCTGCCCAGCACACCCCAGTCCTGAGCTTCACACCTGGGCACGCCAGCTTGTCTGCCTGCCCGCACTTGCTTTGCTTTCCTCTTCTTTTTTCTTCCTCTAATTTTATTTAATGAGCTGACATTGCTGACATTGAATCAAGAGAACTGGAAGTGCTGGCTAGTGCCTGCAGTGGCTTTCAGCGAGGAGCTGCGACAGCAAGTGTGCACACACAAGAGTGTTGATGGAGTGGAGTGGTGCTGGCAGGGACGGGCAAGACACCCCAGCCAGGACCCCGCTTTGTGCAGCACTCAGCTCCTGTGTCGGTCCTGCTGCACGAGTTGGCACCCTCAACCTGGAGATCACGGCTTGGCGACCTAAGGAAGCCGTGCACTTGCCCAGTGCTGCTGAGCCCCCTTTTTCTGCACTGATAGAGCATCAGAGTGTGCTTTTCCCATGCATCACCGTGCTTGAGCGAATGCTGTGTGCATTGGTGCTGGCAGCAGGGCAACCCTGGCTGTGGACAGGGTTTCCCAGAGACTGCCTGTTTGTCCCCTCCTTTGGGGATGCCTGTGCTCCTCAATAACAGTGGTGTTGACAGGTTTTAAGCACATAGGAACCGTGCAGGGACGAGCACCTGTGTACGACTTGCAAGCTGTGCCAGGCAGGCTGCAGCCTTCTCCAGAGGACCATCTCCTGTGGGGTGCTGCTCCAGCTGCAGCACAATACCCCTGTGCTGCTTGTGCCCTGCTGCTCCTCTGCTGTTTTCCAGGCGGGGGTAGGACGGGAAGGACCCTGCAGAAGGGATTTAATGGATGTGTTGTAAAATGTCTCCAGACCACTGTGTGTCCTCCCACAAGGTCTCGTCCTTCTTGTGCTCACCTCTGTCTGCCCTCTGTTCCTCTCGGTGCCCTCTTGATAGATGAAGCACCAGCAGTGGAGAGTTGTCCTCTCTGGAGTCGGCGGTGGTGTGTACCTGGAGTGTGGTGGGACCCTCTCCAGCTGTCTGCCACTCTTCCCCATGCTTCCCCATGTCCCTCTGCACACATAGCTGGGCACCTGAGACCCGACCACGCCGTGCCTTGCTGTGCCCGGACCGACGGTGCTTCCTAGCCCCGTGCTGAGCTGGACAAAGAGAAAGCTTGCAAGGCATGAAGGTTTCACTTACCAGGAGCCAGGGAGAGGTTAAGTTATGCTGATGCTTTTAGTACATAGCTAATTGGTGGCCACACAAGAAATAGGGTAGGGGTGGGTTCTTGCAGAGACGTTGTCCACCTAGGGTATTTTTTCCTAGTCTCCACACAGATGTCCCCTCCAGTACTTCGTGTGTGTGTGTGTGTGTGAAATGAGGGGTCAAACAGGGGAATTTTAACTTTGCATGTGTTACAGGAGGGGAAAGAGACCCAGGTAGGCATTGAAGATCAAGATGGATGACAGGGTGCAGCTCAGCTCAAGTCTGCAGACAAAGCCTTGTCATGCTAGCAACCCTAAAAAGTATGTGAAAAAGCTGGTCTGTTGGGTTGTTCATAGGGTGCAAGAGCTCCATGGCTGCAAAGAAGAATGGACAGGAGTTTCATTCAGCAGCAGCCAAAAGAGAGTGTCCAGAAGAGTTGAGGCCCAGGGCAGAGCACTCTGCAGCTCCAGGACTCTTGCTTAGAAATTGCAGAGGAAACAGACTGGAGTATTTGTCTGCACTTATCCACTACATTTTCACTTTACCAGAAAGTACTGTTCTTCCTTCTTTTTTCTTTTCCCTGTCCTGCCTCTTTTTTAAAAGCGTAGTTGTGTCAATGGGAAGAGTAGGAAAGACACCTGCTACGAAGGGCAGCTCTGAACTCCTTCAGACATCTGCCGCTGCCTTGCAGGTGAGGAGAAAAATAGACCCACATCTGCAACCCCTGTTTCAGCGCAGTGTGCTTAATCTGAATTTTATGGCTTTGATAGCAGATTACGGTGCCGCTGTCACAAGCCCTTGCAGCCCCAGTCACGGTGGACGCTGCGCATTTCAATACCTCCTCCACTAATCTTTCCCCCACTGCTCCCATTCCCTGGCTGCTAATTTCACGCAGGCACTTAAACATGATGGATAATTGTGTTCTGCTTATCAATGTTTAATTTAAGGGCTGTTCCATCTGACCTGGATGCCCTCTGCAAGAGCTATGCCTCATTATTGATTTCATGGTCACACCTGTGACATTACCTGCTTTGTAGGAAGTAGACTTTGACATTCCTGTGAGGCTTTGGCAGCCAGAGCTAATTGTCAGAAGAATAATCGAGTCAGCAAAATCATTACAGGTGATCTGTGTGTTACCACTGTTTTATCTGCCTCTAATTAGGTGCAGGAGAGGTAACTCATCGCAGTAAGCATGCCGCACTAGGTTTGATGTCCACAAATAGAGCTAGATGAGCACAGGAGGGAAGTTATTCATTAACAGCAGTGTTTCGGTGTGTCGGGGTCCTGCGCTGGCAGTGTCTCCTTTACTGGCATAATGGGGTGAGATGCAATCCCGCAGGCATCAGTGGGATGCAAAGTCCAAGCCACCTTCAGGCTGGACCCAACGCCGGGGCACATGCGCATGGCTCTGGACCTGAGGTGGTAATGACGGAGGTGCCGCACTGCTGTTGTGCCGAGCATGGAGCGATGTTTCATATGTGATAAAAACAGATAATTTTTTTAAGACATGCTCGTGTCTGGTTTGGAGTGCTCCACTGCCCCGTGCTGCTGCCCTGGGCAGACCCTGGGTGCAACATGTGTCCCCAGGCGGCGGGGGGAGCAGGATCCGGGTGATGGAGCTTGTCATGTCCTTTACCTGCTAACGGGGTTGTGCGTTTAGCCAAAACGTTTTCTTTAGGATAACGATTGAAACAACAGGGTTAGCATTATCAAAATCTTCACTAGGCAAAGGAAGCTTAGTGGGAGCTAGATTTTTCAAAATAAAAGTCAGTTCTGGTAACAGGTTTGATTGAAATAGGATGGAAATTTGGGTTGCTTCCAGAGATGAAGCAGCTCCCAAAACACCATCTCCACCAATTACTTGTTTTTCTTTTCTCTGGTGTTAAGTGAATGCATCGCTGGCTGTAAGGCACCACTCCCTCACTTCTGGGGTAGCTGGTGTCTGGCACGGCAGGGAGGGCTGCCAAAGGCCATCGATAAAAAGAGTGATGCATGCTGGCTCCCAGGGGCAGCGGGATGGTCCCCAGGGGTCCTGGCGGCAGAGCAGCACCAGTGCAGGTCCCTTCCTCTGCTACCGATGTTTGCGGGCACTTGATGAAGGCAGTGCCACCTGCCAGGGCCAGGAACTGGACCTCAGGGGCAGGCACCGTCCTTCTCCCATCATGCTGCTGGATCTTGGAGACTGCGCGAGGTCATTTCAGAGGGAGGACAGCCGAAAGCCAAGTCCAATCCATCCAACTTGGCTGCCTTTTAGAATGGCTTTGCCCATTCTGTTGGTGCACTGCTGTAGTCATTACATAGCACCCCTGCTACAGCCAGCATCGGGATTCCTTGCGTGCGGGTGCTGCTGGGTGAGGGGCTGCAGACCTGCAGACTGAATGGGACTGCTGGAAGCTCCTGCCCAACTCCTTGCACAATCCTGCGGGCAGGTCACAGTGTGCCGGTGTGGTGTCATCTCTTCATCTCCACTTCGCTTAGCATAACCCTGCATTTTTAAAAATTGTTTTCTGGAAAGACACAAAGAGTCAGGAGAGGCAGCAGCCTCTGCGTGGAGCCGGGGGGAGGGTTCTGCTCTGCGCAGGCGGGCAGGTCTTGGGGTGGCCCTGCTTTGGGCAGGGGTGGAGAGTGTATGGGCACGTGAGATGGACCCTGGGGAGATACTGGTCTCTGCTGGTGGAGCACCACAGTGCTGGTCGTGGTATGGGGTGTGTGCTACCTTGGGTGGCCATTTCAGACCAGCTAACGCCTTGCAGTGACGCCTGCGGTGAGAGCGAGCACGCGTGGCGATTCGCCGGCACCACCAGGCTGGCTTTTCCAACACTGGAGACCTGTTGGTGCTGAACCCTTGTATCTGGAGAGGTGGGATTACCTCATTAACCCAATGCACCGCCTAATCGTTGACCACACTCCTGAGCTGATGGCAATTTCATGTCTGCTGTAAGCATGGAGGAGCAGGTGAAGGCTCCCATGCATGGTGAGCGCTGTTTCCCTTGGTGCAGCCCACGACGCGTCTCAGAGAGGAAAATCACCAGCCCTGCTATTGCGGAGGACAGTTCTGAGACAGCAGCAAAGGGGCTCCGTAAGCCCCCTCCCCACCACCTGAACCCCCTGCATTTTGTAATGTATCCTTTGCAGTAATTAATTACCTCTCCAGTGGGTTCATTTCTTTCATACTGTTACTGGCAATCAGTTAGATAAAGGGAAAAAAACGTGTTGGTGCCCTGTGGTATTGAAAGTGAAGGGTTTTCACACTGTCAGGGTAATGAATTCTGCAAGGGTTTGAAGCACCTGAGCTTGGGAAAGTCCTCGTGTCATGTGTCTGGGAGTGACAACCCCCAGTGGTTAATTACTGCCATGGATGAGAGCTGAGCTGATAGCAAAATGAGATAATTTCATTAGTAGTTAAATTTGAAGTTAATTGGATTCACGTTTACACACAGTAGTATACAAAGACGCAGTTGGAAACGCTCTTTGCCACCTTTTGATTTTTTTTTTTTAAAAGGTAGGTGAACTGAAGAATGCTTCTAAACTGCTCCCTCATTTTTGTCACGATGGTTTGGAGACAGGAGAACTCTTTGCTGATGCACGCTGCTCTTTCCCCCAGCCAGCCTCGGGCAGCTTGTGCTGGAGTGGGGGCATTCACTGATGCCTGAGTGCTGCTTGCTACGTCTGCTCAGAGGGGTGTTGCTGAACTCTCCTGCAGCTGGCTGCAAAATAATTTCTTTTACGGAAGAAAATTACTTATTTGCACTTTTTTGAGAAATGATAATTTGCTTTCAGTGCGAGCCCGCTGCCAGCCTCTGGTGAATGGAGGGATGGACATTTATTGCGTATCTTCTGCGTGCAGAGCCAAGCACTTTGACACGTGGCTGCACCCTCCGGTCCCGCAGTGCCAATTGATATAGTTATTATTCGGCATCATCATATTCTGGTTTTTGGAGTAATGCGGGATGAATTCTGGCAGGGATATGCCCAAGACTGAAAATGACGTGCAACTTCTCATCCCTGTAGTGAGCTCTTGCAATGGTTGTGTATGTGCAGGAGTGTCTGTAACAGAGGCGTTTGCTCCACTTTCCCCGATGCCAGCCAGGGTACTTGTGCTCCCCATCCCGTGGGGTGCCTTTTCTGTGCAGCTACGTGGTCCCCAGCCCCTCTCCGGATGGGTCTAGCTGGCATGGTATCTGGTGTTTTCAGTTGGAGGTACTCCCTCAGCCCGGGGCCTCTTTGCAGGCAACCCCACCATGCATGTGCACTTGGGTGTGCAGCAGGCGGCGGGAGCTCTGCTGTGCTGGTCCTGCACTGGGAAGCCCCAGAGGAACGCATGATCCCAGAGGCATGGGCAGCTCCGTAAGAGAGGCAGTGGCTGCACACAGGCTTGTTGGGGCTTTGCAGAGAGCTGGGACTCCAGGCTGAGTGCTTTTCTCAGAGCAGGAGACCTGGGTGTCACAAACTTTGCAGTATTTCAGCACCTGCAGAGGAACTGTAGTGCAGACAAAGTGCTTCAGCTGCTTGGACCCCCGGGGGATCACTGGCCCCACGGCATGGCTGATTGTGAGCTCTTGCAGGGAAGCACGGTGCCCGTGCCTGTGCCCATGCCTGTGCCCATGCCTGTGCCTATGCCATCCCCTCCTGTGTGGCTCCACGCCATCACAAGGCAACTTTATAACCTCACACCTCTACCTGCCCGCCAATGGGCTGCTTGGCCAGTCTGTCCTTGTTGTAGCACACTTGGGTGGGAAAAGTGTTTGAAATGTCACGTTGCTCAGCATGCTGCAGTACTTTTAATCCATCAGACTCACAGCAGCTCACTGAAGAAGGGGTAAACTTCTTTCTCCATTGGAGAGATGGAAAGGCTGAGGGTTGGAGAGGAAAGCAGCTTGTCTGTAGCAGTAAAACTGAAAATGAGCTCCTCACCTCCATCTCCAGGATGGAGCCTTCTCCAGTCAGCTTGACCTCAGGTCTCTTCTGCTCTGCATCTTTGCTTTTTGAAGAGGGGTTATTTACCTGTAACTGTGTGATGCTGGAGTAAGGGTTGTGGAGCACGGGTAATCCCCTACTCACATTTTTTGTCCAAACACCTGTTCTGGTGTTATTACTATTTTTATCCTATCCCTTATGCCAATCCTATCTCCATCAACCTACTTCAAACCAGTCTCTGGCTTAGTTGCAGTCCTGGTGGATGGTGGCACTTTGCTCTCTGGCTTGTAGAAATAGGATGCTGCAAGAAAATGGTGTACCACGTGGCACCAGCGGCACGCCATGTTCATGCGGTGGCAGTCCAGCTCCTCAGCGTCACACCTGGCTGCTGGATGCTCTCCTGAGCCTCCAGAACATGTTGACTCCAGCTGAAGGCTCCAAATCCTCACCTGCTGGCCTTGGCAGCCTGGGCCTGGGGTATCCCAGGTGCTGCTGAAGGTGAAGGGATGGAGCTTCATTCCTCTGGTGTGGTGGGAAGCATCTGTGCCAAGGTCACCTATGGATGAGACAGAGCTTGATTGGAACCCAGCTGTGACAGAGGAAAGGATATGCTTCCCATCCTGAGAAGGACATTGCCAGTCTCACCACATCCCGCTTGAAGAACACTGATCTATTCTGCCTTCAGTAACACAGGCACGGTGTAGCATGTGTGTTTTGAATGCAGCCTCCCTTGCACACGTTGTCTAGACCCTCTCCCCTAAAACATTTCTCCTTTGGGTGCTGCATGAGTGATGCATCCAAGCTGCCTTGCTGGTGGACCCCTTGGAGATGCTTTCCAGCAATGTGGAGGAGGTCAGCGAGGTGGCAGGGTGAACGAGAAGGCAGGGTCCTCCAGAAGAGGAGGAGTGTGTCGTGTGCTCCCTCTGTCATGGAGGCATGCTGGCTGCAGGCCAGCAGATACCGCTGAAGGTACCAGCGCTGCTGGGGCTACCAGGCTCTGCATGGGGAGGCCACTCCAGGCAAGACTTAGCAAGGTATTTGGGTATGTGAAGCTTCAGGCAGTGGCCTCGTAGTGTTGGCAGAAGTTCTTCTTGGACAATCCTGCTAGGCTCTGCTCTGGTTATGCTTCTCCATAGGCTGGAGCTGGCAGCTGAGCTGCTCTATCCTGCACGACGCCAGCCCAGCAAGGCAGGGAGCGAGACAGCTCTGCCCACAGCCACCCATGCCCCGTCTCCAACTTTAGCCATCTAAAATACCCTTAAAAAAGTCTAGACCAAAGGTACTTAGGAATAAGTGTGTCTTGAAGGACATTGGTCTCTATGTCTCTGTGGCCTACTGATAAAATGCAGATGTTCATTTCTGCTTAGCTGCTTTGTTCATGTAAGGTAGGAACACCCTGGAGTGGAGGCTGCTTCTTATCCTCTCTTCATGCCAGGGTTATTAATGTTTCTCTGAAATAAATTATTTCAGTGCAATTGAAACTTGCCAATATTGGAGGAAAATCTCATGGAGGACAGGGATGCTCCACCCCTTTTTGGGGTGGGGGAAGCACATCAGATGCACTTGAGAGGACGAGGTGGGGTTGCAGCACTTGCAGCTGTGCCCTTGGTTTTTGCCAGCCCCCCTTGGCCACCTCCCAGCCCCTGCTTTAGGCCAGGCTGCAGTGACCGTGCTATAAAAATTAGTTGGCAGATGCCAGAACTTTCAATTTGGAAATGAGATGCGATGGAAACCAGACCAGACCTGTAGAACAGACTGTAAGTGATGTTGTTGTGATTTATGGAGGAGCTGAGATGCTACTTTTCTTGGTGTCTCCAGTGGTGGCTACTTTGCTCAGTGCCCTTCACAATGAACCTAACCACGCTGGGTGTGACAGTGGCTTTGGAGAAAGTGAAAAATGTCATAATATTTCAATATATTGAAAAAAATTGTAGGGCAATTTTTTTTTTTTTAATAACTACTGGAAAGTGAGGACAGGGGAGTGGTCAGTGTGGGACAGGACAGGAGGGGAAGCTCCCCTGTTGGCCCACAGACCTGGGCACCTTTGGGAGACGAAGTGTTGAGCTGTTCTGCAATGACATTACACCACTGAGGAAAGGAAGAGCGGTGGTGGCCTTTCTTGAGTTATCAGAGGACTCCTGGATGGTAGTACCAGCACAGAGGTCAGGATGTGAGAGATGTTTTTCTGCTTTAGGGACAGCCCTTAGTCAAGGGCTGGTGCTCCCTGCCAGTGCTGGGAGTGAACTTCGCTTCTGCGACCAAATTTAAGTAGATCACAGATACTTCTGCCTTCCCCAAGCTGTAGAGATGACGTAATCAGAGTTTAATCTTGTGCGGGAGAGCAGGAAGCAGGGCAGTGACAAGGGGAGAACATTTTAATCTAAAAGAGCCGTTTTCTGCCTGCATTGAATAATTAGAATTCATGATTCCCTTCCATAAGGGATCTGGCTTCCCCCTAGAACTGGAGAGCAAATTAATCAATTGTTTTGAACCTTAAATTTTTCAGGATGTGGATGCACCATAAATATTCTGTAGGAAGGGCCTGAGAGGAATGGCGTGCATCCCAATTTGTGGATGCAGAGTGCTGAGGAAAGTGGGGCATGTGCTGAGAGATCATTGCAGCGATGCCCACGTGCCAGGTGCTGCCGGAGCTTTTCGGCACGGACCCCTTCATCTGATGGGGGTGGTGGGGGAAGCGGGCTTTGTGGCCATGACCCGGGGGTGGTGAGCAGCAATTTGCAATAACTCGCGTTCCCGTCTCTTGTCTCATCAGATGAGGTTTCATTTCTTTGATGATAACAAAAAAAGAAAGATCTTAAAATTTTATTTTTAGATCAGTTAGAAATGAAATTGTGGCTCAAAATCTCTGCCAACCAAAAAAGTTTAAAAATGGTTTTGGCTTATGGGAAAACATTTAGTTTCAACCTCTCCATGCTCTAGAGACTTGAAAAAACCACCATCATAAAATCAAATGCCTATGGAAAACAATGTGAACACGAGGATCTGTGCATTTCTTCTTGTCAGTGGTGCTAAAATCAACAAAATCTCATAACTTTCCTTGTTGATCTGACATGCCATGTTTTGATGAAGGAACCTGGGCTCACAGTGATTTTTGCTGGCTAATGGGCTGGTTTGGGCCAGCAGTATCTCAGTGGTGAGAGTGGTCCCTGTTGTGCAGAGGTTAGAGGAGCAGGGGCGCATCCTTCGGGTGAGGGCCAGGGGCTCCCTGCAGCCCAGGGTCCCTTTCTCTTACCTGAAGCGCACACTCAGCTTTTCAGAGCTCAGTGCCTGCGCTGTGCCACTGCCTCTGACCCTTCGGTTCGGCCAGAGGGGCCAGTCCCTGCCGTGAGGATCCCCTTGCTCCTACCGGCCTCTGGAGGAGCTGTTTTCATGGCAGAGGCACCAGCAGCACCAACCCTTGCCGGGGCAGTGGATCAGGCAGATCCCCGTAGCAGGGCAGTGGCCTGAGCAGCGCGTGATGCTCAGCGGGAGGGGACAGCAGTGCCTGCGTCCAGCTGCAGACTTGGCTGTGGTGTCCCAGGGTAGACACTGCCACGCACCTGAACGCTCTTTGAAGGCAACTTATCCCTGGATAAGTTATCTACCCAAGGATGCCATGGGAGTCCAGGAGAAGACCATGGGTGGGCTCCAGGGTTCCCTCTGTGGTCAGGGATGGATCCTTCCTGGTGGGATCACAGGAGCATCCCTTTCTCCTGGTGGGCCACCTGCGGCCACAGCAGACAGCGATTTCTCTGAAATCGTGCTGCGGCAGTGTCAGCCTGTGGGGACAACGGCTATCCCAGGATCCACATGCGGGAGGCAGGGTCTGGGCAGGGTCTGGACATCACTTCTGCAGTACTTTGCAAGCTGCACTGTCTGCACCTCTCCTCATCGCTTCATGGGCAGCGACGTGTCCCAGGCAGTGCTGGGAGCTGCACCTGGGGAAGGAGGGTTAAGAGAGGGTGCCCCAGCCCCCTGGTCCAGGGACAAAGGGAGATAGGAGACACCCCACTGCCTGCTTTCTGCAGGGTTACTTCCGTGGAAGACCTGTAGGTACTTGAATAAAAATATATGTTTCTGTAGTCTAAGTAAAGAGCACTACATCAGGCTGTGTCTGTGAATCTGACCGTTCTTCTGGCACCACAGGAAACTATTTTAAACTATCTTCATGTCTCAATGTCTTGTGTTTGTTCTTTTCTTTAACTGGCTTTAATAAGAGATAAAAATAGTGTCCTGCATTGTATTTAGATCTCTGCAAACTGTCAGCCCATGCACTGTGATTTTCTGGAGAGTTTTCTGGGAAAGTGTCATTAAGATCAGTGTTATTTCACATTTTGCTGTTTCCGACTTTACAAATCTGAGCTTTGGAGGAACTTGGGAATAGGGGTGAGCAGCCAGAGTTCAGGCGGGCACATTCCTCTCCCTGCAGAGCTCTGCTCTTCCCCTTCCCATCTCTCACTTCGTCGGAGCTTTGTGGCAGCTTATAGAGAAAGCAAAACTGTGCCTCCCCTCCCTGCCAGGCTGGAAATCCCACGCTGGTCCTCACAGAGCAGTGATGACAAATGCATGGCTGTGTTCTGGGCGCTCGGGGAGATGTAAAACCGTGTCCGCTCATCGCGATGCTCACGTGGTGATTTGTTGGTTTGATTCCTCAGGTCGCGAGCTGGCAAGCACAACCCTCCCAGGATACCCTCCGCACGTCCCCCCTGCCGGACAGGGCAGCTACTCTGCTCCAGCACTGACAGGAATGGTGCCTGGTGAGTCTTCAAAACAGGGGGGGGGGGGGGGGGGGTGTAGGGAAATAAAAGGAATGGAAAAAGACAGCATTTCAGGAGGAAAGCGTGGCACTTTGTGGATGCTCTGCGCTGAGGCAAGCATGAGGCAGAGGCCACAGTGCTGAAGGGGAAAGGGAGGAGTAGAGCAGTCCTGAGTGAAGGAAGACCAGGCTCCCCAGTGCGGGAGGTAATCCAGCCTGTAGACTGACAAAGCAAATCGTTTGCACTGGGATGCTGAAAGAGCGCCCAGCCTCCCTTCTGTGGAGCCTGGGGATTGCTCCATTTTGGACTGTCCCAGGCTCTCTCCGATCAACACGGGCTTTGCTCTGACCCACCTGTTTTCTCCAAACATGCTGTGTTCCTCCATGCCATGTCCCAGTAGTGAGGTCGCTGGCCTTTGGGGGATGGACATGTCCTGACCTCAACATTTCTCTATGCAAAACTGTGCCCATCCAGCTGACTCCTGAGGGACACTGAGTTGTCCTCAGGATGCTGTATTTCTGTAATTTTCTCCCTGCTTTGGAGCGTTGCAGTGAGATATGCCGGGTGGCACAAGCCAGTGCTTGCCTGTGGGAGTGGAGGGTGTGCAGGCACCTGGGGTGGGCAGAGCAGGGTCTGCAGGCACATAACGTCATTGCTGCAACCTTCCATCGCTGTCGGCTGCATATCTGCGCGCGACTCACAGTAGGATGGCAACATCAGGGTGCTGGCAGCGAGCAGTGGTGGGTGCACAGCGGTGGGAGCACCAAGCTGGGCTTGCTCCTGCTTGAGCACTGGAGGTCAGATAGTGCTGGAAATCAGTGCACTTAGTTCAGCTTGAAAGAACCACTGGGATTTGTCCCTGAGCTCTGCTGCCTTTGGTCTGCATGTAACAGACACTGCTGGCTACGAGGGAAAGCAGTATTCCAAGGCCCAAATATGTATGTTAAAAGTCATGAATCTGGCCCCTAAGTATCAATGATATGAAAAGTGGTGATAACGGAGATTCTATTTCTTTCCCCTATCGCTTTCCAAGCCCACAAGGTCATTTGAGCCAGCTCTTTGGAGTCAGCAAGGTCAGAGAGTTACTAAGGAAAAACCTCCAAAGTGGAATTTCATGTGTAATCACATGGCTCCAGGAGGTGGTGATTTAGAAAAAAAGAATCGTAATAGGAAAGTGGGAGTTGGTGGCAAGTGATTTGATGTCCAGCCTCTTTCAGGGTTAGTCTTTGTTAACAGCTTTGATTGTGTTCTGCAAATTGGGTTCTACCAGATAGCTAAGGAGTTAAGAAAAAATCAACCGTTTTACATGTGTATTAGAGTTAGAAACTAGCTATGGAAGTTAGACCATAGGGTGCATAGAAACTAATTTTTGCCTATAAAATGTAATCTCTGAAACAGCTGCTGCAAAGGTACCAGATGCAGTTTGTGAGGAGTGAGGATAAAAAGTGAGCACTTGAAAGCAAGTCTTGTTTGAAAAGAACATGAGGTTTGGTCTTTGTTTCACACCATTCCTCATGGATGCACACACACATATGGACACTGTTATCAGTATGTTTCTTCCATCCTCAGCCAGGCCTGCCTGACTGCGATGGCACAGCCGACTGCTCACATCAGGTGAAGATTTGAACTTGCATCAAGTCTTTAGCTCGACTGCAAGCTGTAATCATGCCTTAAAGCGTGGGGAGCAGCAGGCTCGGCTGGTCACCTCTGTGTCCAGGGAGGGCAGGTGTCCTGCCCCGCTGGTCCCCTCCTCTCCTTCCTGGTCCTTCCTGGGCTGGCTCTTTACTGATGCCCTGAGCCCCTCCTCACTCCAGGGGCATCCTCCTGCTGAGTGAACATCTGAAAGCCCAGGTGCATTGAGTGCATCATTCCTGGTGAAGACAGCAATTTAGAGGCTTTGAGAAACCTTCTACCACCTTCTTTCAGAGCACCTTTCTCTGAAAATCTGACTGTAAGCCCCAGTTCCTTCCCCAACTAAGGGGAAAACTTGCTCTTCCTTCTTTTTTGGGGTGATGGGGAATCAATACATCACCGGCTGTTCAGGAGCAGCTGCCAGGGTAGGATGGCAAAACTGCAGGACATGGGGCTTGGCAGTGCTCAGCCAGAGGAGATGCGGTGAGGGTTCGGTGATGTAGAGTCGTCTGAGCTGATTTTCCCAGGTAATAGATTTTATTTTTAACTACACATAGACTTGTGTGACCTATTATATTGAATAACTGCACTGTTCTTTTCACTGGTTCCTTTAATAACAACCTTCTGCTCCAGCTAGTGTGAAGGTCAGCTGTGATTCCTGTAGGTTCTCCTTCTCATTTAAGTGAGAATTTGCTAACTAGCATCCAAAATACCTTCTCAATCCTTCTTTGACTCCTGTCCTTTGCAGGACCAGTTTCAGAGCCTTGCTGGGGAAAGCACCACAGTCCCTGAGGGGCTGACCCAGAACCAGGTGACGGATCTGGTCTGGTGCCATCGGCACATCCCCGCTTGTTCTGAAATGGACAAATCACTGTGCCTGAACAAGAGTGCATGTTTGTTGTAGCAGGTTTCAGGGATTCGTTTCACGACCTGCTGCTGCCTCATCATAGTTTTCAGAGCCTCTGCTAGAAATGTGCTTCCTTGATAAGATTTTTAATCGTTAGCCATTAATATCTGCTTGTAATTAAGTAATTGTGTGAGTTAAGTGCTTAGAGACGTGGGAGAAATGTATACATGATAAGACATAGGCAGTGCTTTGTTGCATGCTTGTTGCTCCTGCCATCGCTTGTGCTGCTGTGAGTAAACCCGTCCCTCGCCGCGCTGCTGGTGTTTGTCCTGCATCTGCTGGGGGTCTGTAGCACGCCTGCAGGGCAGGAGAGACCATCCAGCTCCCTGGCATTTCCAAGCTGGAAACTGGAAAGGGGAGCTGTGTGGATTCAGCTGCTTGCTCTGTGCTTATCTCTCCTCCAGCTCCCCCGCTGTTCATCTCAACAGGAGAGGCTTCTTCCCCTGCCAGCCTAGGGTCCTCCCTTACCTCTCCCACAAGCAAGGATGCACACAGGAACCCCACTGCACTGCCATGCCTGGCACAAATACCTAGTCCATGGTCTCAGATCTCCTTCCTTCCCTCCCTGCAAAAACAGGGACTTGCATATCAATAGGGAATTTCCTTTTTTCTGTGGCTTGTGAACGTCTACTGTGGCCCAGAGAATAAATTAATCAAATACTTTTCTCTAAATGAACTAAACAAGCAAACACGTGGCTTTGATTTCAGTCCAGAGCTTTATGAACTGAGATCTGGCATTGCTTGAGGCTCCTGTAAATGTGTTCCCTCTGCAGATCACAAGCCCTGCACACTTCTCCTGCCTTTTGGTGGCTGTCACTCTGTAAATGTGACTGGAGAGGAGCTCTCTGAGAGGCACTGAAGTTCCAGCAGACCACAGTGCTCTGACAGCACAGGGCACAAGTGAAATGCTGCAGTGTGGACAGATGGGGAGATAGATGGGAAAACAACTGGTTGGGTGGTCAAGCTCGGAGGTGGTGGTTAATGCCGCACTCCAGTGGGATGCTGGTAGCACGTGCAGCGCTGCAGGGTACAGCCAGGGATCTGTCCTGGTTATCATCTTCATCCACAAACGGGAACGAGCACATCTTGTCAGGTTTTCAGATGATGCCAAGCTGAGGAGTGCCATCAGTATGCTCCAGGATGGGGCTGTCACGTGGAGGCACCTAGGCAGGCCAGGGGAGGAGTACAAAATCCAACAAGGGCAAACATAAAATCCCGCACCAGGGAAGGAGCACTTTGCAACACAACAGGCTGAGGACTGACTGGCTGCTGGAGGGGCTCTGGGGATGCAGGCACACCATGAGCGGAGCATCAGCCTGCAGTGTGCACTGGCAGTGAGGACGACCAGCAGCATCCTGGCCAGGAGCTGAAGGGAAGGGATTGTCCCCCTCGCTTGGCACTCATGGACTCATTGTGGGAACAGTGCAGTTTTGGGCCCCCCAACACAAAGAGGCAATGGGCATAAATTGAAACGAGCAAGATGCAAACTGGGTATGAGGAAAAGCTTTAAACTTTTCCCCCATGAGGAGGGTCTAGCGGTGGAAGAGGTCGCTCAGAGCGGCTGTGCAGTCTCCATCCTTGAGGGTTTTCAAGGCCAGGCTGGATGAAGCCCTGAGCATCCTGGTCTGTCGTCATTGCTGATCCTGCTATGAGCAGGGCCTAGAGACCTCCTGAAGTCCCTTCCATCCTGAAATATCCCATCATCCTATGACTCAATGTTTTGATTATGGCACTGCTGAAAATGTGCTGCAGAATCAGGAATTCATATGCTTCTGCCTGATATTGTGAGCAGAGATGGAGTCAATAAACTGGTAACAGGCGAACAGGTCCTTCTCTGGAAAGCAGTGATGCTAGCAGTCCACGCAGGTGCACAGATGGGACATCTCTGCTCTAGACCCCAACCGCTGTTTAACAGCAGAGCCATGAATTCCCCTTGGAGGCTGGAGGGAGCTGTATGGGCAGCTTCCCCATCACAGGGCAGTGCCTAATGACTACACAGGGACTGGGAGATATCGCTCTCCACTTTCTTCCTCCCACCTGCAACCATGGTCTTACCCCGCTGCAGCCCCAGCAGCATCTGCTCCTGGCCGCCAGCTCAGCATCCCCTGTCCGCCCGTGCTCCGTGACCAGCTGCTCGGCCTGCCTCCTCCTCGGGAGACCAGGGCTGAAAGGAGGATGGCGGGTGGACCCGGCATAAAATTGCTGACTGTTGATGGATAGTCCTGTACATGTTGGGAGCAGGCAGGAGATCGACAGCATTGTGTGGCATCTGTTGTGGGAAGTCACGGCGTCCTGGGAACAGCCACTGCCTGCCTGCCATCCTCCCCTGCCCGTGGCAGGGGACAAGGCAGCTCCCGGAGCTGCTTGCCCAAGTGGACATTTCTCTTTAATCCTTATCGTCTAGTGGCTTATGCCTTGAAGCAAGAGAGTTTATACCCTTATAAATGTTTATTTTGTCTAGTGTAGCTCTCCTCATTATGTTCCTCATTATCTATTTAGAGGTTTAATCCACTACTGATTCCTACTAGATTCATGGTCTCAGTACCACCTCTGGGCACAGGATCCCACAGGTTAATGAGATGCTACATGCAGAAATTATCTCTTGGTTTCCATTTGGTATTATTATTTGCTCACACTGTGATTGCGCCCCTGATGTACTGTCGCTTTAGAAACGTGGAACAGTGTTTTCCCAGCAGCCTTCCCTTTGTCTCCTGGGAAGAGCAAGCAGCAGCAAACTGCATCTTCTCCATCCCATCCAGTACTTGCACCCTGGAGCCTAGTGCCACCCGGCTTTGCTTACTTCTTTCCAAAGAGGCAGTCCCAGGGCTGTTTGGCTCTTCTGATGGAGGTGGTGCTGTCTTCTGCTTGCAACTTCTGCTCTCTTTGCTCCCTTTACTACCTCACATTTGCAGATTTGGTTTTAGGAACATAACAGCAGCTAGTTGGGAGCACATCACTGGGAAATGCAATATTTGCAGGGCTTTTACTCTATCACCTGTGTGGGTGACCCAGAGCCTTTTTTGAGGTGAAGTGTTTGAAAGGGAGCGCAGCTGCTAGAGTGATGGTCTGCTGGTCACAGATAGCACACTGTTACCATATTTCCCTCACCTTTGGGAGGCTGGACCTTCTCTCCAGCACTGCTCCTCCTCCTGTGTGGGCTCTGGTGCACTGGGTAGGGCTGGCGTGGTGACAGGGACAGATGCTGCTTGCCTGGGATCTTTTCTTTGTCCTCTGTTGCTCCACACACCACCAGCCTGTTTCCAGTGCCGGGTCAGGTATGGAATCCTCCATGGATCACTACTCATGTCTGTGGGTCTGGTCCCAAGACACGTCTGAAGGTCTGTGTCCTCCTATGTGTGGGGAAGACGGTGGCCATTGGCAAGGGGACAGAGGGGAAGACATGAGGAGCAGTGTTGGAGCTGCAGCTCGCGTGCCTGCTCTGAGGACCACCATCCCAGCAGCCATGTCCCGTTTGGGTCCTTGCCGGGGCCAGGGCAGGGGGGCTCATGGCGTTTCCCACGGCTGGGACAGCGAGGGCCAGGCACAGGCTTGGGCAAACCATGCCCATGTCCAGCTTCAGCATCTGCTTGCCCTCACCATCAGGTTCATGGTGCCGCAGCTGAGCTGGAAAAAGATTATGCTCAAGTAGCCACAATTGTTCACTTAAATACTTATTCCAGTTCTTGTGTTAGAAGTGCTTCCCCCCACTCTCTGTTTCCCTGCTCTTCCCTCTCCCCATCTCCGGGGATGGAGCCCCCACCCTGCCACCCGTTCTCCCCTCCTCGGGACTGTCATTCACCCTGTCCCCTCCTCTCCTGGCGGGCCCTGCGTGCCTGGTGACAGGAAAGGGTAGACTGTCCGGAATAGTGATGCTGAAAATATAGTCATTAATGGGACTCTCGAAACCCAGATGTCCTTTCTGAACACCGGTAATTTGTTTTTAATGAAAAACCATGCAGTGACCCTGAACAAATGAATTTCCTTTATATGAAGTCTATGTGCAATTACCCGACTAAAGGGACCTGAAAACAGTGACATTCAAAACTGGGCTTTGAAAAGAAAAGCATAAAAAATAGCAACGGTGTCATTAGCAATCTTTTATCTAGAAGAAGATGCTGGTTCTAACATGCAAAGCAGAAGGAGATGGTGTTGGGAAACAAACCACCAAAATGTGGTTTTCAAATGCATTTTTTTCTTGTGGCTAGTGGATATTAATGCGGAGAAGAGATTGTGTGACCTCTCCCTGTTGGGGCTGTTTCTCCCACCTGAGCCTGCAAGGGACAGCACCCTCCCTCAGCCCGCTTGAACCCAGCCTGCAGCAAGGGGTGAAGGGGAGCAGGAATGCAAGCCTTGTGTCATGGCAGGGGTCGGGAGGATGTAGGAGCTCTGGACTAAAGCCTGTAGGGATCGGTGGGGTTTGGTCCTCCCTGGCACGCTGAAGACTTTATTCATTGTTATTTTCATGAGTTTATGTTATTTGTTCTGGCTCTGCCTTTGCCAAAGTTTTGTGATAGCATTTTATAATCTCTTGACATGCAGCAGTAAATATTTGAAAGTGAGGTATCTGGGAGGTAAAACAGAGGCAGAGCCTCAAAACAGGGGCAGAGAAAGGGAATTACAGTATGTGGGATGACAGAGGGCATTGGTGGCAGAGCCTGAAGCGGGTCCTCCTCTGATTTACAGCATAAAGCTGGAACTGCTTGGTTACTTGGACAGTGATGCTGTTGTGGCCAATAAAAGTGAAAGGAGAGTCAGGCCCTTTATCCTAGAAAGACCTAAAGCAAATGAGGAATAAACATTTCCTTGGTGAAGTGGAAAGTTTGCAAGTTACCTCCTTGGAGCCTGGAGGTGACTCCTAAGTTCATTTGCTGTCCACTCCACCTGCTTCATGCTGCTGTTACAGCAGGGATGTGTATCTCTGCTTGAATTATGAGTACTTTTAGGTTTTTTGTGCTGGTATTGCCACTTTGCAGCTCAAACCTGGCCATCACCCGGAGCACCCCAAAAACACCTTCACCCCTCCACAGATGCTCACAGAAGCAGTCACAGCTTCCGCTGCCAGCTCCAGAAGACCCACTGCCAAAGAACAGAAGTATTGACATTTGGCATTTTCTGGTTAAGCGAATTCACTGTTTTTCCCCCAGTCTAGGGCCGCTCCACAAAGGTGCTTCCCCACCCTTCTGTAATCTCGGAAGACAAATCCTGGAGAAGTTTCATCACGTATGATGGAGCAAGTGATGTGCCGTCACAAATATCTCGGGGCAATACCAGATTGCAAATCAACCGACAAATGATTCCCTTAATTAATAATGAAGCAGTTAAGTAAGTGGTATGCATTTATCCACTGCTCCTGTACATTTTGAATGAGGAGCTGCTAGGATCTTGGAAGCCTGGAGAAATGTTTTGGGTGTTCATTTCTCAGGAAGGTAATTACTGCACTTGCACAGAATATAGATAAAATTTATATTGTTTCCAATATGATGTTGTCAGATATTATTTCATTAAATTGATTTAGAAATTACGCTGGAGAGGGCAAGAAGGTGAAATGTTGGGAAGCCAACAGCCTCTGGATCTGCTCTTCCCAAACCCACCTTCCTCTTACAGACCTGATCCTCAACTGGGGTCAATTAGTCCCGACCCCCCCACCGCCAGGGCTCTCTGCTGCTTTACACCAGCTGAGGATGCGGTCCCAAGTGTCCCATGAGCAGCAGAGCTGGTCCCGTCTGCTCTGTGCTCTCCCTCTGCTCCAGCAGTAATTTCTGCCTCCTCCCGTCGAGGTGAGACGCTGTGCATATCTAAACATAAGTAAGCAAGGCGAAGTGTGTATAAACAAAAGGGTCCCTATTTAGGAGTGAGGAGGAGGAGAGAAAACATATTGTATTGCTCCACTCTTTGGAAATTTCTATGCATTTGTAATAACAAAATTACCATAATTTGCTCGTTAACGCAGCTAGATCAGTCAAGCATTGTTCCAAACATGCAGAGGCTGCTCTCGCTCTAGGTCTGCCAGTGAGTTAAGCACGGTGGAAATTAGCATGCAAATAGCCCTAATTCGGCGGCCGAGCTGTCAGATCCGCATTCAGCCGCTTGTTCCCTTTGAAATCCCTGACAGGAGCGGCTCAGGCAATCCCACCCTCAAGTAGATCCAGCCAGAAGAGGTACCAAGGGGGCACCTCCTGAGTGACAGTTTGGCTACCTTCAGTCAAATCAATCAGTCGCGTCAGCCGGCAGTGGCGTGCGGCGACGCCAGGGGGGGCGTGGGGCGGGGGGGGACGGTTTCCAGCCAGACCTCAATGCCAAAACCGTCCCCTCCCCACCCCGGGACGGTGCTGGGGTTTGGGGCTCTGGCAGCCAAGCAATGCCACCCGTGGGATAGGGGAGAGCTCTGTTCATATAGTGATTTTCAAGTTAAGCCGCTGTTCGCGGCAAAAAGTGTCACTGTTGGGGGTGTTTAGTGCTGAGGTGTGGAAGCCAGGGTTTGTGGTCATTTCTTCTGGAGCCCTGCCCAGGGCTGCTGGCTTGGCTGTGGTTACGGAGGTCATGGAGCATCATTGTGGAGGATGCTGTGCTGGGCAATGCAGCGTGTGGTCGGCATCAGAGGATGCTGCCTGTGGCACCATGGCCACCCCCCACCCCTGCGGACAGGGAGGAGAGGGCTGGAGGCTCCCAGCAGATAGCACAGGGCTCTGTCCTGCATCTCTGGGGGGGGAACCGCGGGACCCTTCCAGCTCCTGTCTCTGTGCAGCGTGTGCTGAGTACCCACAAGGAGACACTGGCGGCAGCTGAAAACAGGCTGTTCCCTGTTGATGGTTCATTCAGTGTTACGGGTCTGATGCGCTGCCCACCTTTAAGCAATACCACTGGTTATAAAAGTGAGAGTGAGAATTTAAAAAACCTTTTGTTGCTGTTGTTTTTGTTGTATTACTAAACATTTTTCTGTCCCCTGAAAACCAGTTGGTTTTGGTCCCCGTCATGCTGGCAGCTACAACCAACATGAGTCTCTTCCCCAAAATATGTGGAACCAGAAATTTGAAGATGAGGTGCTTGTAGATGAAATGTGTTAAAAGTTTGCCCTTTACTCATTAATTGCATTAGCCCTGGCATCGGGAACTGCCCAACATGGGTCTGGTTGGCAGAGCTTGCCCTACACAGGGTCCGTTCATCCCTACCGGGGTGGCTCTGAGGGTCTTCTCTGGGCACCAAGGATGTCCCCTCTGCGTGTGGGGAATGCAGGGTGCACCACTGTCCTCCTTCTCCTCCAGGAAGGCAGGAACAGCTTTACAAAGTATTTCCTAACAGTTTCCTGGCTGGGTCTCAAAACCAGTGGTGACAGCGGCTCCCCGGGTGGTGTGCGCCCAATGTGCTGGCCATGAGAGCTCGGTGTCCAGCCGGGATGCAGCGTGCTGCGGGTGAGGCATGCTGCTGTATCCTCTGCCTTCCATGGGTCCCCTCCTGTTCGGTCTGGTTTTGTCATTATTGACATCTGTCTGTTGGTAGAAACACAGTAAGAAAACGCTAACTGTAATTAGGAAGCCATGAGGTCTAAATTAGTTCTGATTTTGGAAAGTTGTGGTTTGGATTAGTGAAGCAGAGCACCAACAAGCCAGTTAAGGTGCCCGATGTCCTGAGCCACCTACAGGCATTGCCTCTGAGGTGGGAAAGCATGACTGGAGCTGACCCAGACCGGCTTGTGCTTGCAAGCCTGAATTCAACCCCTTGCTTGTGCGGATGTTTCTCAGACCAGAGTAACAGCCATGTGAGAGCACACAAAATGCTTTATCATTTCTGAGCATTCAGCTTTTTTACGCTTATGTCTCCTTGTGTTATGTCAGTACCCAGAGTTTAAAAAAATTGGAGATTACAAAAGCATCACGGTTATGAACAGCAAGTTGCTGGAGCTTTGAGCACTGTGGCGTGCCCAGCATCTGTCACGGCTGCCAGTGGTGGTTCAGGCGTTGAAGCAGCTCTGCGCCTCACGTGCTGGGTGCGTGCGGGAGCCGGACCCAGCCACCAGAATTAATCAGGCAGTTTTCTGACAAAGTGTGTTTGACTATGAGCAAGCGCTGAGATCCCCAAAGTAAGTGGAGTGGAAAGCACTTCATGGCCCGTTGTGTCTGTGAGCAGGAGTACTGTATTCCTGCCGCACCGTGCCGTGCGAGGAGTGCGTGGTGTCACCCCGAAGGCAGCAGCCGGTAGCGGTGATGGGAGAGCAGAGTCTGTATTCCCATCACATCCCAGCTCCACAGTCCAACTGCCAAGTGCTTCGTTGTGTGGTGGGTGCTGGGGAGGATGCAGTTTCTTTCCTCCTGGGTGTTAGACCCTGGCTAGCCCTTCTGCCACCCACACTGAGCACCCTGTGGAAGGGTGGCTTCTCGTGCGTCATCCTAAGCCAGGGTTTCTGCATATACTGAAAGATGTGTCTGGCTCTGGGTGACAGCCTGAGGGGTTTGATACCTGCCCAGCTTCGTGGTGTTAGGAAGCACTTTCCAAGTTGTCCTGCGATGAACTGGATGTCTTCTGCTTCCAGCATTTGTGTGGCCAGGGTAACACCAGAGACCAGGTGCTGCACCCAGGCACCCCCAGCTCCCCACACCCTCCCCTTTGCCACTGCAGGATGACCCATGCAGAGGTTTTGGGGGGGTTGCAGCCATTCTCCTGCAGAGCCTTATTTATGAATTCAGCCTTTTTACCACTCGCTGGTCTTGTTTTCTGAGACTGTAGGCTTGATTTCTGTGTGATGATTGCTGAAGGGAGTTTGCTTGCAGTTAGGACGGTTTGAACATAGAACACGTACCCTGCGGTAAACTCCAACACTCAGAACTGATGTCTATGGCACAAATTGAAATTAAGTATTTTGAGAATTAAGTATTCTTTTTCCAGGAGTTTCTGGACACATTGAGACTTTATCAAAACAAGTGAAGGTGCCAAGACATTACAATAGATTACAATGCAGTATGATGCAATGTAATATGACCAGTGCAAAAAAACCAAAACGGGGTAATGGAAAGAAAACCAAATTAAGTGAAAAATTTTAAGCAAAATGACATGCCTTAGTGAAAATGAAGGAAGGCACTCCAAGGACTGCCCCATTTTCACAGCAGAACTTTCCTCTGAAAACACATTTTAAAGTGGAGGCTGTCAAACTGTAGGAAGCAGTGTTTGTGTTGGAAAACTGTTTTGTGTGCACCCGTGTTGGGCAGATGTAAACCCCTGTACAGAGGGGTGCAGGTGGGAAGAGTCTGAGGACGTCTGCTGCGGGCCCTGCTCGCAGGCTGCCTGGCTGTGCCAGGAGAAGAGGGACAGCCTGGATGGGGGAGTGAGACGTCTCCAGAAAGAAGGATGCATTCGCTTTTTTCTAGCAGCAAATATGGCACTGGGGCACTTTGATTGCAAATAAGTCATCTGTCACCTGTGACTAAAGTAGATTTGGGATCAGGCTCTTCACTGACTGCAAAATAAGCTGGGAAATTTAAATGTAACCCCCTTAATTCCTACACAAAAAGACTAAAAGCAGCACTCTGGTCCCGACTCAGTGTCCATTTAGCAGCAGATGCACTAAATCCTGTCAGTCTCAGGTAGCAGCAGCAAAGCTTGCTTTGCCAGACAAGTGCTTTGTCACAGAATAAATAACTTCCAAGCATACACAGGTATTTTACTTACATGGAGAGAAGTGCATGGACTCTGCGGTGGGATAAGCAGTGCCTAGGTGGGAGAAGGGCTGTTTGCTGTGTTGGTGAGAGGCACTGGGCACAGGGTAATGATGCTGCCCCGTCTTCTCTTCCTCCTATCAGCCTCCTTCAGCACAAAGGAGCCACCTCAGCCCAGGCTGTCTAGTCTTCGATCTTGCACATTTACTGAAGTCAGGAAATGTAATGCCAGCCCTTGGCAAGGAGCCTGGTCCCATGGAGGTGTGCCCTGGGCTGTTGGGACACATGGGGAGGCAAGGGTCCCCCCCAGGGGATGTGCCATGGGCAGCCACGGTGTCCTCAAGCATCAGCCTGCTATGCGTGGGAGGAGACGCCCTGTCCATCGTCCCTTCCCCACCACGTGTTCTCTTCCTCGGCACAACTTTTGGCTGATTCAGCTGGGTCAGGCCAGGCTAAGCAGCTGCAGACACTACTTGGAAATGGCTTTGGCTACAAAACATTTGCCAGCAGAGCATCCGTCCTGCTGAAGGACCAAGCTGCTGCGCTCCTGGAGTTTGACCTGAGATTGGCTGACATGTTTTTTCTCTGCATTAAAAGGATGACTGTAACGTGGATGCGGTGTAAAACCAAAGCAGTGCTGTGAAAATCAAGTGAGAAATTATCTGTCTTCTGTCACTCAGGCATTCATTTGCATTGTGTTTGGTGTCAGAAAGAAAAACTGACATCTCTGCTGGGGCTGTGTCTCTGTATTTCAGAGCTTGCACAAGCTCCACGTGATGATAGAAAGAACCAGAGGGGGAAAGCAGACCCTGCTGACGTGCTAAAGCCCCAGTCCAGGGGTGGCTGAAGCCTGGAGTCCAGCTGAAAACCTGGTCTTGCAGGCAGAAGGGCTAAGATGCTGAGGTTTGAGTGGCTTAGCTAGGAGTGCTCATCCATGCAGGGGGTTTACAGGAGGACAAGAGACTTTTCCATCCATCGAAGGTGTTGCCACCTCGGCAGAAAGGGCAGGACCCAGCTGTCGCCTGGTGTAGCCAGAGCTGCTGGCCTGGTCCCAGCTGAGCTGTGGCTGGCCCCTGGCATGGTCTGACACTGTCACCGAGGATGGGGACACCAGCGGGATGCCTGAGAAGATTCCGGTGTGGGAGGATGCTCCCTCAGCCATGCAGATGCTTTCCTGCCCCCGTTCAGACCTGCATTTGCAGATAACTGAAGACTGCTTCCATGTCAGCAGCAGCGTACTTTTATCAAGCTATCAAAATGCTTAATTTCCAGGCTTCACAGTTTCCACACTGTAGCTATATTATTATGGCTCGTAACATTATATCTACTTCTGCTACTAGCTGTATTACTTGTGTAATTCCTGGAAGTAACTACACATTACATTATCATTATGAGGCTGAAATTATAAAAAAGGCTAAAGTCAGGACAAAGTAGGGTGTATTTTCATCTAAACCAAATGCAACGTTTCCATTACATAGTTTGGAGAATTTCACTGCACAAGATACTTCTTAACACTTTCTACACCGATTTGGGATGAAACCGTATTGTAAAGTTTGATATTTTCTGTGAGACAGAAGTTTTCCTTTTCATCCCACCTGTGCTACCAGCCAGTCAGTGCAGAGCGGAGAAGATGAAACAGTGCCTGCCCTTGTATGCTGTTGGGCTGCTCTGGAGAGCCTGGGCGCAAGGGCAGGGAGTGAGTGACGCCCTGTGCAGATGCAGGGCACTCCGTGCCCCTCGTCC
Organism: Theristicus caerulescens; assembly: GCA_020745775.1. Lineage (NCBI taxonomy): Eukaryota > Metazoa > Chordata > Aves > Pelecaniformes > Threskiornithidae > Theristicus > Theristicus caerulescens. The sequence goes on along the minus strand of CM036583.1, from coordinate 86,050,792 downwards.
GCTCCGTGCCCCTTGTCTTTCTCGGGCACGGGGTGAAATGGGACTTTGCTAAGGTTGCAGGCAGCCCCACAGACCAGGCTTGGGGAGAGCTGTGAGCTGGTCTGGGGCGAGCAGCTGCAACAACCAGCACAGAGTGGCACTGCATTCCCGGCCCCGCGTCCGGCAGTGCCAGTGCTGAGGCTCTGTGCATCATGAGCGTGGCTCGCTGGGCTTGGTATTGCTGGCGGTGCAGCTTCTTGCTGCTGGGTCTGCCCAGGGTCCCAACAGGCTGCATGCCGGTGGCTGGTAGAGGGCAGATGACTCTGCAGGGGGGAGCCAGGAGAAGGAAGGGGCAAATTCTTCATCGTCATTAATTGCAATGCCATCTTCTATGCAGATGAGTTGGGCAGTTGTCCTCCTGGTACAGGGAGATAAATCTCTCCTAATGCAGTTCCAATATGGTTGCTCTGTGGCACCACCTACCTTTGTTGTATTAAAGTTAAATACCTTTGTGTACAAAAGTTTAAAGTGCATAGCTAAAACCTATGTGCTTGCAGTAATTGCAGATGTAAATCTTTTTGTCATCCTGCAAAGACTAGGTGAGGTATTTCATAAATATGTCAGAAGCAGCATTAAAATTTTATGGCAGGCAGCACGGGTCGAGAATAGTACAGTGACTTCACAGCAAGGTACGTCCACCTTAACCCACAACTCATTAGTCATTGATGGGATTTCTGTGCCTTGTAGCTTCTTGGAAATGAGGTAGCGGTACAAAAATCTGCATGTTACTGTTTTCTTAAAATATGACAACCTACTCGGAACCGTTAAAAATAAAATTGTACATCTTTGAGCAGGTGCTAGTTAATAGAAAGATAAAATAAGGGGGAAATACTGTCTGATCTGTATGATCATAAGATTATATACAACCTTCATTAGAAGTTAATTGGCAGCCTTGATGGGACTGGGAAATTTGGAGAGACGTTGTCTGAATGTGACCAAGTGCTGTCCAGCCGCAACTGCAATAAATTTCTGCTTGGCTGACGTGCGGGAAAAATTAGCCAGTGTACAGGCTAATTGCATTTTGAAATCACACGTGTGAAAGTTTGGGTGATGGTTGCACCTAGACCATTCATTGAAGGGTTAATCAATGACTACAAGATGTTACAGACATGAGTAGGGTGTGCTTTTGGTGAGTATAAGTGTAGTGGTGGAAGGGGTCATAGATGATAGCAACCGATCTATTGATCCGCTGGATTCTTGCAATGCATTTACCAGTGGATTTACAAACCTATTTTTCCCTACATGTGTAAAGGGCATGCATGTACCTGTGCGTGCACGTTGGCAGATCTCTATGTTGGTGTGTGTCTGTCCGTACGTGTGGGCTGTTTTTGTGCATGTGCCCCCTCGGTGCTCCCAGGAGGAAGTTGCTGCTGACGGTGCGGTCCCCAGCATCCCAGGAAAACACTGCCCAAGCCTGCTGGTGGTGGTGGGCTTCCCGGCACCCTCACTGGTGGATCTGTGTGTGATACCCCACCTGCTAACGGCACAAACCCTGTGCCCTGCTCGAAGGTGGATTTTGCCCCCAGCATCACTTCAGCCGTCCAGGCAGGTGGCTGTGATAGTGTCTGTAGGAGACTGAGTGTGAAGGGTACAGGAAGCGTTTTGGGTTCCAGTCAGCAGGTTGTTCTTTCCGCTTTTAGGATAGAAATGAGCTTTAACAAGCAAGACGTATTTCACTGTTTGTTCAGGTTTGTTCGAGGAGGGTGTTGTGGGTGCTCAGCTGTGGAAGCAGGGTGCTGCTTACGCTGCTGGCTGTGGCAATTAACAGTTACCGCTGCCTCTCCTGGCTGTTCTTTCAACGAGCAGTACAGACGCTGTCTAATTAATTATATGACATTAATAGCACTACCTGGGATTCTGTGAGTGACTGTGTACTCATGGTCAGCCAGACTTTTGCAGTACATCGCAGCTCCAGGGGCTCTGTCTTGGCTACAGCTGGACGAAATTTTTGACGTAGTTTTATAGCATTGTGTTTAAAGAACACAGGTAGACGTTTAGTGGGCTCAGAACTCGCTGTTTGTCTTTTTTTTTTCATTGAAAATCAGTGAAGATTTTGTTCTGTGTAAGGAAAGTTTTACTTGAAAATCATTTGTGAGGGCTGTTCTTTTGCTGAAATCTATCACTTTATATTACATCCTCAAAAAAAAAGAAACATTAATTGTGCAGAAAACATTTCCCTTTTCCATTTATTAACACTTTATTCACTTCTTTCCTGTGGGAATAGATAAATAGCTGGATACAATGCCAGGTAACCAAGGGTCCAGAGAATCTCAGGTGTTTTGAAAAGCAGCATTCTTCTTTCAAAGCTGCTCATTGAAGAAGTTTTCCAAAACAGCATTTTTCAGTCCTCTTGGGAAAAGTTTCTTTTTCATTAAAGCTCCTTCCAACCACAAACCACGCCAGCCCCAGTTTTGTGCAAGCTCAAGGGGTGCGTGATGCTGAGCCTCCTCCCATCCTGCTGGCATCCTCCGTTGGCCACCAGTGGGGCCAGGGCAGGCAGGGGCTGCGTGCCAGAAGGACGCTGGGCTCTGGGCTGGAGCAAATCCCCCAGGGACTCCTGCCAGTTCCTGGGTGCTTGGCCGCCGTCCCTGAAGGGAAAGCCAGAGGCAGGCAGCAAGCTTCAGCTGTGGGTATGTCTGAGGGAAGCAGCAAGAGCATGGCGCCTGGTCCGTTCCCGCTGCCCCCCTGCCCTCACCCTGCCGGCACAGGCAGGGTGTGAACCGCAGCTGGCGGGCGGTGAGAGGCGGCTGGAGGTCACGCCTGGGGCTGCTGTCCCTGCCTCGGTGTGAGCATACATCGCTTTGGGGTGGTGCATCCGTCGCTCACAGGACCCGGGCGTGAGGGTGGCATCAACACCTGAAATGCCTGTATGGCCCCCTCACCCAGGCTGCTGTTCCCTTCCAGAGGAATCTTGCTGCAGCAGCAATCACCCTCACATGTTGGACCTGTAATTCGTCCTGGTGTGGTTTCTGATAATGCAATCTTGAGAAAATTTCCCAAGCCTGCTCTTTAAAGACTGGCCTATGAATCCTGCTTGCTCATTCTGGGATTTTTAGCTGGTTATTACCCTGGGTATTTTCACTGAGATAAATTGGGTAGAACATGATTGGCTTTTGCTTTACATAGTGTATTTTCCTGCTCAGCTTCTTCCCAGGGGGAACATTGTTTCTGAAATACACATTTTGTTTCACTAGGGCTGTGTTTTGGTAATTTTTCCCTTTTTTGCTCTTCTGTTTTTTGTAGCGTGTGGACTACTTGGTGTAGAGCAGGCAGATTAACGGCCAGGTGTGCTTGGTCCGCGGAGCAGAAGGCAGAGTTATCAATGTTCTTCCTCCTGTGGGACTTCTGTGGGCAAAGAAAACATGAGGGACCAGGAGAAGACCTGGCAGATTACTGGTGGTCAACCCATGGCGTGCCCTGGGTTTCCAGTCTCCCAGGTTAAATACAGTTGATATTTACAGATTAGAGCAGTGTAAATCACTGATACTCTTGTTTGCTAATGAATGTTAAAATTGGAAGAAAGTCCATGATTCAGTCAAAACAAAAAACATCAATAACAATTATTTTGGACTTTAAGTCAAAGGTAGTTTGTTTTCCAGTTGAGATTTTTGGAATTTTTTTTTAGCCTCAGTGAACTCAATTTGAAAACTTAACAACTCTCTGAATTTAAAAGAAAAAGAAAAGATTTGTTTGGAAAACATCTGATATTTTAAAAAAATTAAAATCCAAGGCTCTTTTTAACTGAAGGACTTTGTCAAAATTGTCACAAATTTGCAAAAGTATATTAGTGATGTGAAACCACTTTTTGACGTGAAAGCAAGTTTCCCAGCTCCCCCATACATGGAGAAAACTTCTAAGGGAGTGAGTTTTGTGAGTCATGGAGGCTGCAGCTTTCCAGTCAGGGCTGCAGACGTCTTTCTCTCTCGCCCTGAGCCACTACGGTGTCTTGCTGCAGAGAGGCAGATTCGCTTTACCGAGGAGAAAATATGCCGTTGTTCTCTGCAGAGAGGCCAGATGGTTTTCCTTCTTTTCTAAGGTCTCTCACACTGGTTTGTCACTCTGACTTTATGCGAGATGCTGCCCAGGGCTGCTGGATCATGAAGCAGTCTCTTGGGTGGTGTCTGCATGCAGTGAGAAGTGGCTTCTCCTGCTGTCCTTTGGTGTATATCCACCTCTCAGTGCAGGTGATGCCTGATCCTATTGCACACGCGACTTGTGTAATAGATTTCAAGGCTGCATTTGGATAGCCATTATTTGACAATGTTAGTCAGTGATATGCAGGCTGCTTGGATGCGTTCGTGTTGGCTCAGTGCAGTGTTTAGCCCTGCTCCCCATGCAGTCAAGCATATCTTAGCTACCAGGGTAATGATTGTTATTGGAATTCGCTGAAGAAATTTATGATCCATGTGATTACTTCCACAAAAGAAAACGATAGAAAACAAATAAAAGTCACGAGAATGTTAATTTTAAAAAGTTACAGTAAGGTCCTTTGCCACAAGGGAAAGGTAGGGACACCTGTAGCCCCTGTCAGGAGGCTGGGGTGGAGGGGGAGAGTGGTTCATCCACAGGGGCCCAACTTAGGGACAAGTACAGCAAATTATTTTTAAACTTACTCAGGACCCCAACGAGGAATGGGCAAGGTGTTGCTGTTCTTGGCCAGGACTCTGGTTTTTGTCCCACAACCTCCCGTTCTTGTCCTTCATGCAGTTGCATTTATTGAACACCATTTCTCCTGGTTTGTTTTAATTTTCTGCCAAAGAGGGCTAAATAGAACACTGTCCTAAACCTGGAGCTTGGATGGCAAAAGGACCCAGCTAATAGGGACTAGTGGAGAAAACGAGCGGCTGGGATGAGTCCAGCAGGAGGGTCAGCACAGCTGCGGGGTTGTGGTTGCTCTCCCCATTGGGTAGCAGTGGCTCCCGCCGGTGGTCCCCAGGAGCTGTCGCATGGTGGTTGCAGGAAGGAAGGCATGTTGTATCACCTGCACGTTGTACCACCTGCATGTTGTATTATCTGCAGCCAGACACAACTGCTCACCGCCGTGGTCCTGATGGCTTCTACCCGTCCCAAACACATAAGCAAAAGCCTGATCTCTGAGAAAACACAGTGAAAAGTGCGCAAATGTGCATCTGCCTTCACATAGTTGGCTCTGGTTGAGCTGTACTGGCTCTGGAGCTTCTGACTGACAGGGTCTTCTGAGACTCTGGGGACTGGAGCAATGTGTTGAACTTGGAAGTGACATATAAAACTTCTTTGTTGAGTATTTGTTCAAATTTTGCGTTTCAGTCCAAACGTACCAGCAGCTGGTTAACAAGCATGTTCCATGTTTGACTAGACTGCTAGTTTCTGCTGGTGTTAAATGCCACATGGTCCTCAGAAGACAAGGCTAAAGGACACATTCATTACTGTTGTGCTACCTAATGGGACTGCAGCCAGGTGCTCTGTGCGGTGAACAGTGGTAGTGCAGTGACAGTGGCCAGACTTTGGAGCAGGGGCCCAGGGAGGATGTGAAATCTCTGTCTTGGGAGATTTCCGCACCTAGGCTGGACATGGTCCATGTCAAAGCTGGCCCTGCTCTGAGCAGGGGTTTGGAGCAGATAACCTACAAAGGCCCCATCCAACTTACATTACTCTGTGGTGACAGCATCCATGTTTAAAAAAAATTAGATGGCAAATAATTTGCATCCTCCTCCCACCTGCCAAGATCCAAAGCTGGCTGAGATTGACTCTGGGTCTGTCCCACTGCGCAGCTGGCCGTCTGACAGTGTCTGCTGTCCCTTCTGCCTGCCCGCCCCATCCTTCTGCCTTTTGGCAGGGGAGGAGGGTTTCCAGCAGCCTCCTGCCCTGGGTCCAGCACTGGTGCACAGAGGTGCCTGCATCCTCCCCCATCCCCTGCAGGGGCAGTTCTCTAAAGCCATGGCAGTTTGAAAGACACCATGAAATCTCTTTCTTCATCTTTTGGTTCTTGAGATTTTTAAGCTCACGCTTTTCAGTTTTTCTGCACATCACAAAGGAAACTTGCAGGGAGCTTACCTTAAAACCAGAGAGACTAGTAAACATGAGTTGATAATCCCCAGAGAACATGCTGCAGAATGGACAATGCAGTGCTGCAGAACAGATGATGCTGTTCTGCCTGCAGCAGAGGGTCCATCCACCACCGTCAGACTCTGCAGCCGCCCCTGGGGCTCACCCCGCGGGCAAGGGGGCTGTGCCTCTGTCCCACCATCTCAGGGTGGGGCACATCTCCTAGGGCTTGCTGCTGCCTTGTAGCAGCAGTGTTACTGGGAATCATTCTTCCCTCCTCCCCTGCACCTCTGCTTCTGGTGGTGACAGGGGGGTCTGACCCCGTTTGGGCTACAGCCGCATAAAGCATCGTGGCAGTGTGGAGTCAGGGTCTGCAGCAAGAGGTGGGCTAACTATGGCAGCAGCCCTTGGTTTGATGTCTTTGTGTCTCAGTGATGCTAGAATTACTAAGGAGGGGGCTTACCATTTCACCCCTTCCTCGCGGCACGGGCAGGCGCCGTGCACGTGTGTGCAATACACCGCACGTGTGCATGTCCCCAGGTAGCTGATTCGTTGTGTTTTTGAATGGGGCAAGGGCTGGCTGCTAAGCAGCGCTGTCAAGAAGTGTAGCTGATGGACCTTGGAATATCTGGTGGAAATCACAAGGCATTCATGCAGCGTTCATTCATCTAGCTTAGTTTCAGTTATGGCTGTACCATTTGTCTGCCCAAGTGCTGCGATGGTAGTAGCAGGGCTTGAGATTTTCTCCCCCACTTTTCCTTTTCCTCTCCCCTCTCTCGTATTTCTTTTCTCTCATTTTCCTTCCTTCCCCCCTTCTCCCTCTCTCTTTTTTTTCCTGCAAGGCTGATGGATATGCAGAGTATGTTAAGAAGCAAGCAATACTGTCACTGAGCTGATGGTGCTCAGTGACTCCTCAAGCTCCTGGCTGGTCTGTACTGCAGGAGCTTGACACCCTGACCACTGAGGCATAAAAAACAGAGAATTGGAAGCCTCAGCCTGACAGGCACCGGAGCATCCCCCAGAGAGGGTCCACGATGTGTGTCTGTGTGTGAGTGTGGGGAGGAGGGCAGTGGGGATGGTGGGGGAGGAGAGCAAGGCAGGAGAGGATGAAACAATGAAATGTCAGCCCGTTCCCACCCGCAGCCCTGCCGCAGCGCTGATGAGCATTTAGAAAGCGCTGCTGCCTGTTCAGCGGCGTGCGCAGCGTCGGCGCAGGACAGACCGGGTCTGTGCAACCTCGGGAGGATGGGAGAGGGGAGCGGTGGGTGCGAAGGGGAGGAAGGGAGAGTGGTAGGACAGCTGAAAATGAGGGATTGTCCTGTCCTTGGATGGGTACACATGCCCTCCCTTGGGCACAGCTCTCACAGGGGTGCGGCGGCTCGCTGCTAAATCTCTGCATTTCTCGTGGCCCTGTGGAAAGGAAGAGATGAAACCATTGGGACAGGCAGTGTGCGAGCCTTTCCCGTAGATGAGGCATCCACAGGATGAAGGGATTTTTGTGCAGCACACACTGGAAGGAGGATCTGGCCATGAGCCTTCAAGGACTGGGAAAGATCGTATTGCTCACTCGTGACATTACCAGCCAGTTCACTGCCCATGTGCTTTGCAGGCTTGGGCAAACACTGGTAAGGCAGAGCCAGGTCAGAGACTTGTTGGAGGCCAAATGGATTTGGGAACAGAGGGAGAGCAGGGAGGGCTCTGGCTGAGCAGACAGCCTCAGGTGCGGCAGCAGGGAGGCAGAAGGGACCAGAGAGGAGCCACTGTGTCCTGCCAGAGGGAGCTTGCTCCCTGGATGGCAGAAGGCAATGGGGACACCTTTGCCAGTGGCCCTGGTACCTCGAGTGGCTCCTGACATCTCTTCTGGCTTCACTGTCTTCACCATGCCTCACTCTTTTAGAGTGAGCACTGTGATGGAGGTAACCTTCAGGTACTGAGGTCATCTGTCATCCAGGGCAGGGAGCAGAGAGAAAATGTAGATACGATGTACTTCCCCAGGAAGAAAGGTTTGGAAACAGCTCCATTTTCCGTGGCTCATGGTGAACTAATACCATTCCTTGGAAGCAGTAATGAAAACACGCTCTGAGCTTGTGCAGAAGTGTGGTCAAAACAGCAAGGCATGCTGAGCGTGGAAGTGCTTGCTGCTGCTGGCTTCAGAGCTCATCTCATTGCCCTGTCCATGGACGCTGGGTTGGGTGGGAGAAAGCAGGTCGGGGCTGGTGGTTGCAGTCCTACAGGTCTGAAGGGCTGCGGGGAACAGTGAAGGGTTGTTAATGGAGACCCCCTGGAGCAAACCAGTGATGAATGGCTCTTGCCATCAGCACGTTCAGCGTGTTTACTGGCATCCTTTGGTGTAGGCTGAGAGGCAGCTTGTTTTTACTGAAGCAGCATCATGTGGAGACCAGGCTATGCTGGACCTGACCCTAACTTTTGTCACCAACCTGCGTTACTTCTGTATTGGCAGAAAATACCTCTGCAGGTGGCCGCAGCGGCTGCCAGGACTGCAGAGCTATCGTAGGCAAGAGCTCTCCCTGACAGGCAGCACAGTGGGGTCACACCATCTTGACCAGAACATCATCCCCTCTCCCCTGGGGCTGCTGGGTCAGCAACTCACCAAAACTGTGTCCGGAGCAAGGAGGCCATTCACAGGTCCGGGGACCCAGATGTGGTCCCCAGGGCAGGTCTGTGGGTTGTGCCAGTGGGGACTGCTGAGCCCAGGGAGCTAGAGATGTGGTGGTGGGGGGTCTGCCGCTCGGCTAGGGTAAAGGCATCCCCTCGGTTTGGGGCAGGGGCTATGCCAGCACTGAGGACCAGAACAGGTGAAGGTCGCAGCGAGCATTTTCTGCTGCCTGGCAGCCCTCTCCTTCTCTTGCCATAGGAGACCTACTCTTTCTCCTGCCATGCTGTGTTGTGCGTGCATATATTTGTGTTCGAGAGAGGGAAAAGGAGAGGAGGAAGAAAGAAAGGAGGAGAGCAGGAAACTGTCATTTGTGGAAGATTTCCTAATAAATCAGAAGCAGTGTTGGTATTTGCATGGTGGCGGAGCTGGGTTCCCTGCCTAGGGTCAGAGCCCCATGGTGCAAGGCTCTGTCCTGAAGAGCTTGCAGCTGAAGTATGAAACAGGAGGTGACATGTGAAGAGAACAAACAGATGGGGAAAGCGGGAGCTGGTGAGGAGATAAATAGCAATAGCTCTTTGAGCCTTTTCTGTGCCTTTGGAGGGTTTAAAGCCATCTGAAACTGATGCAAGCATCACTCCCTTTGGGTTGCAGCGATGGACAAACATCTGGGACCAAGACCATGTTCTCCTGTAGAGCCTGGAAGGGTACCCAGTATCTAGAACATTAGCTGGTTCATCTTCTCCTGCCGGCAGAGAGCCTGTCTGAGCAGCCCTGTCCTCATATTGTTTCTTTCCCTGAGCGCTGTAGGGCCGTGGAGGCAAGGGCCAGTCCCGTCAGTGTGTCTCAGACTCTTTTCTGCATCCCTCCTCGCTGTCTTACTCCTGCAGCACAGGCTGCCCGAGAAAATCCCACCAGCTCAGCAGGCCTGGGCTGCAAAGCAAAAAGGACACATAAAAGATGGCTGCACCCATTTATTTAATAATTCGCCCATCCATATTGCCTTTCCTCAAGACGATAGCCAGTAGTGCTTTTACTAAGGCCATCACTGGAGCACAGCACACACTGAATAGCTCCTTTCCCCCACAATGGTAACTGTGGTCTCAAATGATCTTTTGTTTTGTCTTTTTCTCTTTAACTTAGGGAGCGAGTTTTCTGGGAGCCCATACAGCCACCCACAATATTCAACGTACAATGACTCCTGGAGATTTCCCAACCCTGGACTCCTGGGTAAGTTGCTGTCGCAGCCTTGGGGGTTTGGTGCAATCTGTGCCCTGTTTGCAACCTGGTGGTGATTGCCCACCACTGGGGTGGTGGGACGTGTGTCCTGGCACGGTCCTGAGTCCCCATGCTCGGCCCCTATGCGGGACTGCATGTCTCCATCAGGGTGCACAGATGCTCTTGGTTCCCTTTGCCAGCAAGAAGCCCTGTGCCCAAACCTCTTGTCTTGTTCTAAAACCCTTCCATAGATGCAAAGTGTTGCCAGAAGGCAGGATCCCCATTTTTTGAGGGTGAGGAATCCTGTTCAGACAAAACTTGTGGTGCTTTATCGGGAGCACCTGCTTCAGGGAGGCGCTCGTTGCTTATGGCCAAATGCGAGCCCCGTTGCTCCCCACTCTGTTGTTTCTTGCTTGTTCGAGCACTTTGCATTTCTCCCCAACTTCATGTTGCATTGGCTCCCCAATTGTGCATTTGCCCAATCCATCCCTCCTGCAAGGGACGGCTGTGCCCACACAGCCTTGCTGACGCCGGCACGGTCCCTACAAGCAGTGGGGGGCAGGAGCCCGGTGGCTCATGCAGGATCATGGCCCTCATGTGAAGGATAAACATAATCCATTTTACACCACTGTCAAAAGCTGGCCCACTTTGACCTTATATACATGTAGCATGCAGTAATTAGAATTTTTCCCTGCATAATTTGCATGGATGAGGTAAGTAAAATACCAATTAATTGTCATCTCTCAACACAGGAGTAGCATGCCTTAGAGATTTCCAGATTTATGGATGACAGGGCTGTTATATGTGACCTCCAGCAGAGAAATAATTTTGAATTTTTGTCATACTTTTTTCATCCAGTTTCTTTGTTTTAAGTAATTGAGTCCCCATGTAATTGAGCCACCCAGGCTGTATTCATCATGGTTCTTGTCCTTAAACAAATCCTCGGGGAGCAATAGACAGCCTCTGCATCCCATGCCATGGTGCTGGTATAATGCTGCTATTTGCCGTGCCACATTTAAGGGTTTGTTAGTGCTTCCATCATAAATCAGCGAACAGATCTCCAGCTAATATGGATGGGCATAGCTGCACAAAGCCAGGGGAGTCCCTGCACTTAAACCCGCAGTTTCCATGGCCACAGCCAGCAGCGCCTGTGGGATTTTGGCTTGGCCGTGTGGGGAAGATGCTTTAGCTGGGGGGAAGAGCATGCACCATGCTTTCCTAATTTCTAATTTTGCAACTCCTTTGGAAGCAGGAGAGCTGCTTCAGCAAAGCTCTACTGCGTGGAGAGGCCTGGGAAGCCAGCTTTTGAGTGGCTTTTTAAATTTTTCTTGCAAACCAGTAAAGAAACTGGCAGGTCATTAAAAATAAATGAAAATCCAGCCCCAAGCCTGCCCTTCCTCGTGGAGAGAGGGCTTTTGGCAAGGCTCCTGGGCTGCACGCCATGCTCCTGCCTGCCGGTGCATATCTCCACGGAGGAGGACGTGCCTACTGGAGCCGCACCAGAGCCAGCCCAGAGCCAGCCTGAAGCCAGCCCAGAGCTCCGTGCTGCCCAACAGGAATGGGCAGTGGCCCTTTGACTCCAGCAGCAGCAGGTTGTGCCCACGACCTTCTTGGCTGCTCATTTGAGATGATGGGCTCGTATAAGCTCTGAGCATGCTGGCCAGGGTGCAGGGCAGGGTACTTCCCTGCAGTGCTCCAAAGCTGCTGGAGAAGGGCAGGTCTGGGTCAGGAGAAGACTTTAAAACAGAGGTTTGTCAGGAGCCGGCCACTCTCTGCCAGGACACCTTTTATCTGTGCCATTCTCTTTTTTCCTGGTTCTTCCTCATTTTTTCGAGTCCTTTTCGGATGATGCATTTTTGGGGGCAAATTCTGTCTCATCTTCAACTGTGCGGGAGGTGTGCCATATGAGCACAGCTGAAATGGAGGCATGCTGCCCGTGGCAAGGCTCGTGTCTCAGGCCAGTGAGAATTTCTACAGCAGTATTTACTCAGCAGCATGCTGTGAACATGTGTCTAAATGAGGCAAGGGCGAAAAGACTTGGATGCTACCATTTTCCTTCAGAAACTGCAGCTTTATTGAAATTGAAATGTTTTGCAGTATAATGCCAACAATGCTGGCAGTTTTTTGCTGGCAGGAGTTGTTAAAATGTATAATCTTAAATTCCTTGGTTTTATTCTCTTCTAAATACTTTGTTTTGATATTTTCAAAATCTTATGTTTCAGTAAACACAGACTGACCACACAGATAATGTTATATTGCTTTGCCTGTGCAATGATGCATTGATTTGGAGTTACAAGACTGGAAGTTTTAATGCATCAAAAAGAAAACAAAATTAGAGTTTTTGTTCTGCAGCAAGTCCTAAGGATGAACTTACCATTCCAGTTCAGCCTGGTCACAAAACAGGGAGTGCTGGAGTTTCCTGGAGGGGGATCCCCTTGTCTAACCACTAGTAGTTTTAAAATACCTGTTCCACTCTGTTCCTGTCATTGCTGCAGGAATTGCTGAGCTGGTTGAGAGCTGGGGTAGCCTGTACCTCCCTGTGCTGCTCAAATGCCCCATGGGCACCATGTGAGAGCTGGGCAGTGAGGTCTTGGTGAGATGAACCTTGGGATTCCCTTTCATTTCAAGCCTCTCTGTCAAAACAGTGGTTCGTTTGGAATAGCATTTATTAGAAGTCAACGTTGTACCATACAGGGCGTTGCAAAGGTCCGTGACTCAACACCTATGTGGGGAAGCCCAGTCCGCTTGCCCATGCCAACACAGCATTGGAGGGCAAGGCCACTGAGCTGGTGCTCCAAGAGATACTGCAAGGTCCAGGTACAGCCATAGGACCCGAACGAGATTGTCTCCCTGTTTGGCCGTAGGCTGCAGGTTGGACACATTTCTTGTGCCCTGCAGAGATCCCGCTTAACCGCGGCACTGCCTTTATCCCTGGGAGCCTGATCCTCCACTCCCTTCTTGGGCAGGGTGTCTGCTAACCCCACTGGTAATTCAGGGCAAGTAGGAATCCTGTGGCAGAGTCTTAAAATCCTGCTCCAAGTCTCCCTGCACACCCAGAGGCTCTGTGTGATGAGCCTGAGCACCTGCAGTGGAGAGGAGGTTAATTTAAACTATATCCAGGATGCTTCCACTCTTCTCAGGGGTATACGTGAGAGCGTTTAGTAATTCTCTCCTGAGAGCAAGCTCTGGCAGTATCAGCCTCAAAGCAGAAACCTTGACAAAATTAATCAGGACTAGTACATGGACTGACACAGTTTGTTTTACTAAGTCCCGCTCCTTTCACCAAGATGAAAGTGTAATACTGTAAGCACTTAACAGCGCCTATGTTCAATTAATTCCCTGTGCTGGCAAGAAAGAATTGCACTGCAGCAATCAGACCAGCCTGAGACCTGTGAAAGAGGAGGTAAAAGGAGAGATGCTGTGATTTGCAAGTGGCAGGAAGAAAGGATACCTGGGTTGAAAAATGATTTTTGGGGGGAATAAAAAGAACAGGAATAGAGAGAGCTGAGAATGGTGAAAAGACTGTGGTCGTTAGTCCCCGGTCTTTGTCCTGTGAGTATGGAGCAGCAAGGAGAGGCGTGAGCCAGTGTCTCCACAGGAAGGCAGGACGATGCTCTCGGCATGCAGGTGGTGGGGAGTGGCTGTCTGGCCCCAGCAGAGCACTGGCTGCTCCCCATCGCCCCTGTGCCTGACTGTTCTGGTGCTCCCCACTCCTCTGCACTGGGCAACCCGTTCACGTCTACCCCAGCTTGCGTGGGAAGTGATGCAAATGAGTGACTGTGCTCCCTCCTCTCTGGGGCAGTACCAAATACCATGCCTCATAACTCTTGTGGAAGGGGAGATGACCAAGCAGCAGTCCTCCAGGGTGGTCAACAGAAGCATGGGCAGAAGAAGTAGTCAGTTCCCTGCTGCAGCTCTGCAGTGTCTTCCTGCTCTCCCATCCCGCCATCAGCCCCAGTGGCACCCACATTCAGTTCTGCAGCAGGGGCACAACAGCCTTTGCTGCATGGAGTGGCTCAGTCCCATCCCAACCGCGGCCGGAGTGAGGACACACCCCGAGTTTCAGAGGGATGTGCTGGGAAGAGGATGCGTACCTTGGCTGCTCATGTGGCATCTGGCTCAGTGGCTGTAGCAGGTGTCCCCATCTCAAAGCCAGAAGAGGAGGTGGAGAAAGGGACATCTTTTTCTTTTTTATTCCCCCCACTGTGCTGTGAATGACCTGGAAGTGCTACAGTACAGGGATGCACATGGAGCTGTATGCACAAGCGCACGGGAAGCAAGCACGTGTGTGCCTGGGGCTCAGTTCGTCACTGTCAGCACGTCCTGGCGCACATGCAGGCACAGAGTCAGCTCAACACGCACATGCTAAGAGCTGGTAACAGCAAGACAGTCTAATGAAGAAAAACGATTCAATTTTGTGCTGGCTTGTTGCAATAACTTCTTTACCATTTTTGCTTGTCGCATTCAGCTTGACACTGCTCGCGGCAGGTTTTGCGGGGTGCAGCGTCCCCGCTCCCTCCCAGACGTGGTCCCTGTGCGCTGGTGGGAAGGGTCTGCCTGCACTGTCACGGTGCCGCAGCTGCTGGTGCCGGCATGGCGTCGTGTGAGGGCAGGGCTTGGAGCCGGTCGATTAGGATTAGATTCAGTTCTTCTGTGGGTTTCTGTGAAAAGATTAGAGAACAAGTAGGCACCAGAAATGACTGTGTCAAGAAATAAATTGATGATAGTATGAATTAGAAAGGAAAAACGACAGAAGGACGGACAAGTCTGTTCTGGATGGGGGCATGGTGACAGGGAGGAAGAGTGAGTGCTTTGTGATGTGATGTTTTCATTTTTCACGTTAAATACAAGCTTTTTTGATTTCACTGCTGAAAGGTGAACTGGAAAAATCAAACTCAGAAGAAGTGTAAGGCCTTTGGAAAGCATGAGAGAAATATTGGGCTTTGGTAGCTGCACTGAGTCAGAACAGCAGTGAGGCAGAGGGAGGGGGGAACTGAAGGCCCTGACCCCAGAAAGACCCCCTTTACCCCAAAACCTCGGGGAGCGCTGCCATCTGGCTCCAGTGGCACCCATGCATCACTCCATGGGTGAGGATGAACTGTTTTGGTGCCTCTGGATCCCTTCCCTGGACTTCCCACCCCTCTGCCTGAGCTGACCTGCTGTGGCTGGGTGCCGGTGCTGGCAGGGACCGGGGTCTCCACTGGTGGTCATGCCTGGGAGCTGGGTACCACCACTCCCTGCTCCCCATTGGCCTCCTGGTGCTGTGGTGGGTGAGGACAGCAGGCCCACCCTGTGCTTCATGGGCCTGCGAGGTGTTTTACCCTGACGTGCTGCCTGCCCTACAGGGGAGATGACCCCCAAGGACTCCCAGACGGCAGGAGTGGCCATGAGGGGACACGGACTGACAAACTGGGCACCCCTGAGAGTGCGTCCCCCTGTTCACTGGCCGCAGAGAACATCCCCAAAACCCCAGCTAGACAGGGCATGCACATTTCAAAGTCTGGTGAGCTGTTCAGTTTGCCTTTGCTCATTCAAGACTCTCTCATTTGGCTGAGAAAGGCTTCCATGTTTTTAATTGCTTGAGTTTGGCTGGGATACACAACATACAGCAGTTTATTTTAGGTACCCATGAGAACAGTGTTCACTGACCTTGTGAAGCTTTCCAGTATTCTCCTCCACAAAATATGGGTCCTGAGGCTGGGGCTTGTTAACCTGATGTCTATCCAGCCCAGGATAGTGGTTGTCGTGCCCTCAGCAGATAACGCAAGGCTGCCAGCTCTGCACTTATGCAAGTGTAAATGGGATGATAACCCTCTGAAGGGATCTGCTTTGCCTCCATCGATTATGGCTTAAAATACTGACCTTTTAGTTAATAAAGATAGGTCAGATGGCCTCCTGCCTAAAACATTGGCAAACATCTTTGTAAATGCTTAGCCTGGCCAGTGATTTCATGGACTGTCCTGAATTACTGTCATGTATGGTAGGACTACCCTTCTATACAACTGGGACAACAGTCCTGAAGCTTGGTTTATCTTCTTTATACCCAGCCCTTTGCAGTGGGTTTGCATGATATTTAAGTTGGGATGTCTGGGGCACTGAGGATAGTGCTGAGGACAACACAGACCCCACTGTGTACAAGCTGCCGTGCTGCCACAGCACTGACTGATGCAGAAGTCACATTCCCATAGCCAAACCCCATCATTTCTGACCCATCGGAGTTGCAGCAGCAGAGTATCACATGCTTTGGTAGGACTCTGATCGTAAGAAACAAGTTTCTTCTCCATGGCTGTGCGGAGGAGTGCATTGCACGTACTGTGCAATAGCAGATGTTGGCTGAGCTCCGTTTTTCAGATGCGTTGGCTTGGGCTCCCTTGGAAATGAGCAGCAGGAGGCTGGAGATGAAGCCTGAGCTGATTTCCTGACATGGTGCTCAGGATGAAAGCAGCCTAGAAGAAGCAGGTGGGCTTGCCTGTGAGATGGATCCTGGTGGATCCACAACAGAGAGGTAGGGTGGAAGAGCCCATCCTTGCAGTTGGTGGGGCTGTCTCCGCGGGGTGTCCTCTCAGGCAGCACGACTCATTTTACTGGCCCTGGAAACCACTCCGGACAGCTCACCGAGGCTGCTTTGGGGAGAAGGTGGAGAAAGCCCTGCATGTTGCAGTTATACCACCATCTTGAGCTGACAGTTAACAGTAAATGTCCATGGGCTTCCTCTTAGAGGCTGACGATGGGATTCTTGCTCTGCACTCAGGCTTTTGAGCCAGCAGCCCTTGAGGAATCACTCCAGTTGTTCTGAAAAGCAAAGCCTTCAGCTGGAGGCTGTGTAAAAGGAGGGGAGGCCAGGAGGTTCTCCAGCTTCCCAGGCAGAGGCTTCTTGGATCAGTGCTCAGGGGAGAGCTGGTGACCGGCAGCACAGGGCACACCATCTGGGTTCTCCTTCTCGTTACAGAGGGTGTGCCGGGGCCATGGTCATGGAACAGCTGGGGCACTGCCACGCTCAGCCTGTGCCCAGGTGCCGGGCTGCCATTGGACCTACTGGAGCAGGGCTTGCTAGAGTCTGGGGTGGGAAGCAAATGGCCGAAAACGCACCTTTCGCTTTGCTGCCACCGATGCTTTGCCCGACTGAGGTCTGGTGGCACCACCTTCTCCTGGAGGGGCCCGCTCCACTGCCTCCCTGAAGCTATAGAAGTTACCCCCTCTGTGACAAGTCACGTCCCTGGCCACGAAGACCCTCCACCATGGCTGCCAGACCACTGTCCCAAGTGGGCTAAAGGCAAGGAGTTCAGAATGGCTGGTGGCTGTTGGATGAAACCAGACCCTACAGTCCAGCCTCCTCCAGGGCTGTTCCTTGTGTTGGCTCTTTGTCACTCGTCCAAACCTGCCTGGGGGTCTCAGATGTACATGTCTGAGTGAGAGTCCCTCCAGGGGGCTTCTTCCACACTGCAGCATGTTATGCATCTCATGCATGTGAAACTGCTGGTGACTGGTAGACCAAACTGGTAGTGCCTTGAAAAATTTTTTGCCCCACTCTTTTCTTGCATCAAATCAGAGTTGGTTGCCTCTCCATTGCACTTGGAAGGTATTTAATAGCTGGTGCTGTCTGGACAGATTGGTATCTGTCCAGATACATCTAAAGTCAAAGACTCTTCCTCATCCAGGAAGAGTCCAGGTTCCAAGTGATCCTTTGGTGATCACCCAGTTTACCAGCACTTAGCCCTGCAGGGCAGAAGTGTCATTGCCGATATTTTTCAGGCCTTGTCTTTGTAGATGAGTGCCTCGGCATTCATCAATCTGCAAAGCTTTAAGCCTCACCTGCACAGTTCATTCAGGTGTGTAACGCATGTACTCAATCAAAAAATAGAGCATAATTTGATCAGTTTGAGGCTTAAGTGTCCATTTCAAAAGCTGTGATATGGAGTATCAGATGCTTTGCTGGATGAGGCATTATTTGCTGGAAGTAGTTGTGAACTACTTTCTGAGTTCAAATTTGTTACCAAGCGAAAGAGTCACCAATATTTTCTGAAGACAATTTTTCCCTTCAAGAAACGTGTTGGATGCTGAAGGACTTTCTGTGGCCAGGCAGAGGCCGGCACAGTGTCGTGATCCCAAAGCGGATTCGGTAGCACAAACTTGGCGTTTCTTTCTGGAGCTCTAAGGTCACTGCCAGAGCTAAGCAAAATCTGAGGGTGCTATTCCCTGAAAGAAGGAATTTGAGAAAAGGGGGAATTGTTGTTGAGTCCAGTGAAATATGTTGAATGCTTTGGGGTTCAACCTTCTCCTCCTTCCAAAAGGAGGGAAAAATTAAATCAGAGAAGTCAGGGTGTTGTAATATGTTGGGGCTGGAACATTTTGACCTTCCATTCTGAAAAGTAATTAACTTTTTTGGGGAAGTAAATGAAACTAATGTTTTGAGTGGAGGAAGGGAACCAGGTACCCTACAGCCAGCAGAAATGCAAAGCAATGATAGCACCGTTGTCATGCAGAATGCATGAATGTGATCTTTATTCTAATTACCCGGCCTTTATTGCTGAGAGTCTGAGCTCAGGCTAGAGAGCTCTCTGCCGCCTGTGTCAGCATGCTGCAAGCTGGCACCTTTCCACCTTTGTCTTCCTCATGGTCGTCTCTTCTCTTGCAGGCTCCCCGTACTACTACAGTGCTGCAGCCCGCGGGGCAGCCCCGCCAGCAGCTGCAGCTGCCTACGACCGCCACTGACGCTGGAGCCCAGGGCGCCAGCACTGACTGCATGCACCGCCTGGGACAACCACAACAAGTCACCTTGCTGCAACCACGCCAGCCACGCTGCAAGGGAAGGAGAAAGTACCTAGTAGGAACATGCTAATTGAAATTTTGCTCTTTAAACTTGGTGAACTGATTATTGTTGTATTCTTAAAGCTGGTCCTGTTGACCAAATCAAACAAACAAACAGGAGGAAGTGGTTCTCCTGATGCTCTGTGTGATCAAAAACGCGCAGTAGCTTCATGTCTTTTGCAGCTGGCTGGCTACTGCTTTAATCGCCTGTGGGTGCCACGGCTGTATCTGGGGATAAGGAAAAGATGTGAGCAGCCCTCCTTAGGGCAGCTTCCTCTTGCTGCACACTGAAACAGGCTGTGAGACTCAAGGCAATTTTCTTCTTTTTTTTTTTTTTGTGGCAAAGAAAAAAATCAGTCTGCTCAATTTTACACAAGCACCACTGTAAATACTTGCTTGTTTGTATTACTATAAGAGTGGCTTAAGCATAAGCAGCAACATTATACAAATACGAACTCAAAACGCATCTCAAAATGTGTTTTGAAACTGGTGCACTGATTCAAAGAATTCAGTAAGCTTTAAGCAACTTTGAACCAGGTTAACACTCATTGTGGCTATATTTCGGGCTGATGTTATTTCTGTATAGAGCATCCTATCTGACAGTCATGTGTGATCATGCTATATGCTGGTATCAAACACATGGGCAACTGAAGACATGGGCAGTTTTGTGAGATTTTACTGCTTAATATTAATTTATGTTCATTTGTTACCATAATGAGCACTGAAACAAATTCTCTGGTTTCAAGTTACGCAGCATCCAAGAAGGAATTCCTAAATAATAGTTGACACCTTATGTACATCTCAATAGGTTGTGTGTTAAAACCCAATTATGAACACCCTGAGAGGAAGGGGGAGAAATACCACAGTAATCATTTTTGTTAAACGGACATATTGAGCAGGGCGTACCGAGCACGGCAATGGCCACGTGGCCACACGCGCTTTCCAAGGCAAACTGGAGGGGAAGGTGCTCGTTTTGGGGGTCTGTGCATTTCAGTGAAGGCATTTCAAATTCAAGCCGCCATAGCCCAGACATGTGCCAGGGGGCATTTTGCCCCATTAATTCCATGTTTCTTCCCTCCCACTCGGAGAGGGAGCGCTAATAGTGACATGTCCTTCGATGTGTGGCTTCCTGGGGCTAATGAAGAGAGGAGAGCGGCTACAAACGACCTGCTAAGCAGCTACACCAATCACTGCCACTTCATGGAAGCCAGGAGAATTGCTGATTTTCCCCTGCAGCCTCCCCCTGTCCCAGGCTGAGGGGCAGCCAACCTCAGTCATGCATTGATGATGGGCACAGCCCCATCGCCTCTTCCTGAGGGCAGTGGAGAAGCTCCCTGGCCCTGGTGAGATGAACATCTGGCTGTAGCCTCCTTACTCCTGACCCGACCATCCTCATCCACCCAGAGCAGCACAGGCACTGCAGAGGGGTCCTGTTGGCGCTTGCCTCTGTCTGTCCCAAGGCTGAAGAAGGGTTGTTGGTGTTGAACCTGAGATGCATTCCTGTGGATAAACAATCAAGTACAAATACTTGCTTCCAGCTGTACAAGCATTTCTCTGCAATGGCAACTCCTGAGTTAACACTCGTCCTTCTCCTCCTCCCTCTCCATCTCATCACTTGTGCTGCGTGTCCAGTGTCCTTAGCGGCCACTGACCCATCGAGAAGCTCGCTCTCCAACTCCAGTGGCATCTTCTCACACTATGGAAACACAGCCATCACTTCCAGGTTTCCGGCACAGATGTGTTCAGATCCTCAAAAGCCATGAAGGCACGCAGGTCCCACTGGTTTAATGACGTTTCAGTGAGATGGTCACAGAGCCCATCAGAGATCTTAGCCGAAGTCCTTCAAACTGCGTCCCTAACCCAGACGTAAGTTTTGTGACAAATTTACCAGTGGGAAAAGTCCTGCTTTTCGTCTTTCAGCAATTAATAGCTGATACACACCCATTTTTAACTGACGACAAGTAACAGCATGGACAATTTACACAGGGAACCTTTTGAAGCATTACTTTGGTGTTGTCCTTTTCTGAGCACCCCGTGATTGCTTGCATGCTGGTGGCAAAGCTGCAAAGGGCATTTCTGTCCCTGGATGCTGGTTGTGTAGAGACTCTTCATGCCTACCCTGGGCCAAGGCATGTGTGTTGTCTGCACCCTGAGTACACACACCTTCTCTGTGAGCTCGGGAAGGGATGAGGCTGTCTGGTGCCTTGGCTGGAGAGAAAAGAAATGAGGGTTGACAGCAGGCGGCGAGGGTGTGGGTGATGGCTCTGGAGCAGAGGTGGGCTGAGCTACACCAGCTATGGAGACACAACCCGCTTGGTGACCAGACTGGGCTAAAATGAGTCAGTCTGTCTGTCCAGTGAGGGAACAGCAGCTCCTGTCAATGGCATGTGGGTCCTTCACCGGCTCTGTGTACTGCCCTGCAAGCACGTTTCTTCAACTTGTTTCCTCAATAGCATGGTTTGTGCAATGTATGCTAACTCAGATAACATTGAGAAGACCAAACATGACACTTCAGCAGATGTTAGCATGCTCAGGCTGGTGGTGCTTGCAGTTGGGCTGGGGACTTAGGAAAGGCACGGCATGGGTATTTCCCCTGAAGGATGCATGGATGCCACTGGATGAAGTGATCCAAGGTGCTCAGACCTGTCTGACCCTATGGTTTTCATCAGGACTCCCTGAGGGTGGCCCTTGGCCAGAGCCACTTCCTGGGCATGTTGGTGGGCTCCATCCCACCAGCCAGGGGTGCAGACAAGGATGGTGCAGGTGCGCGGGCAGCGTACAGGTCCTGGCACAAGCCGTGGAGGGGAAACCCCAAACTCCCACCTGCACCTGCACCCAAAACATGGCAGCCAGGCTTGCTTATATCTGCTGAGGCTGCTTCCCTGCAAGAAAGGCTAGTAAGGGTTGGCCCATTGAGTATGCATGCCATACTTCTGGAAAAGACACTTCTTGACAGTACTTTCTGGTTTTGAGAACATTTTGCCTGGGGTTTACAAACTGCTTTCCTCAGGAGGCCTGGACTTTCTATCTATAGTCTTCATTGGGGGAATTATCCTCCTCAGGGAGCATCTTTGAAAGTCGCTGCTGGCAGAAGGTGGTCCTCTGGGGATGACAGAGAGTCATCTGCTGCTGCCCCCTCCTCCATGGCCCCTCCGTGACAGGGATGGAGGACTACTACCCCGGCCCATTTCACAGGGAGTCACTGGATGAGGTGGAAGCTGGAAGCAAATGACCCCTTGGGGCTGCAAGGAGGGGAGAGAGCAAGACCAGCACAGGGGTTTGGGGTGTCCTGCCTACCTTTTGCTCAGGCAGGATGCCCCTAACATGGCGTATCATTACTAGACCCTTGCAGAAATCAGCCCCATAAAGTGCCTTTAGGTAGTTTCAGCACTAAACTCTGTAATACGCTTGGCTAGATGGAGGGTTTTCGAGTAGTATGCACTCCAGCAATAAATTCATCAAATACAGGCTGAGAAATGAAATCTGAGAGATGGAGAGGCAAAACGCTGCCATAAGATTAAATCAACAGAGGCCATGAGCCAGGATTACATGAACTGACTTGTTGAGGAAACCCTCAGTCAAATGCTGTGAGAGCGTCACCATAAAGAAGATGTAAAATGCCGTGGATATTGAATTTGCTTAGCATCTGTGTCCGAAGGTTCAATTATGGAGGCATTACTATGAGGCAGCTCCACTGACTTGCAGAGATCAGGACGTCTCAGGACCGGATCCGCAGACCAAAAGCTGTGTTTGTTCACTGTCAAATCAGAAAACTGCTCCAGGCTCTGGGAGAACAGGGCCAGAGAGTGTGAGTTGATTCAGAGATGCAGAGGCGTCTGAGCAGTGTTCTGATCCATGCTGGGACTGCAGGCGGCGGGGCAGCCTCGGTGCTTGAGGCACTTGGAAAGGAGACAGTGAGGGAAGAAACAGCACCAGGAGAAGAAAAAAGGGAAAAGAGGAAAAAGAAACAGGCTGAGAGTTGGTTTTCAGAAGAAAGTATGTCTGATCGGGGAGGAGTGGTCAGTGGTCCTCACAACAGTGAGTTCTGGGACACCCATCACCCCCCTCTCGGCTCCCTGTGGCCGAGACCTCTCAGTGCTGCAGTCAGAGGGCAGCATGATGGCCTCGCTGTACCAGGTGCTGGCAGCCGCTGGCTGTTGATAAATGCTTTGCCGTGCTCAGTCTTAACTGATGGGGTTGTATTCCTTTTCTTATTTTCTTTAATTTACCTATTCTGCACGTCCTTCAGCATGGAGGAGAGAGGAAGCCATGTTACGGTGTCGCTTATTTCCAACCACGAGTACCCATAGTTTCAAAAAGCCGTGGCCCTTAGCAGAGTTAACTTGTGTGGCTGCAGCTGGCAGCTACATGGCTACGACTGACTGTCCTCCCCAGTGCTGTGCTCTTTCCTGCAAGCGTGTGCCCACGCCTGTGCCACCAGGACATGAGGCCACGGCCACAACAGGTAGCATGGCATTAAGCTGACCCACCCTGTGACTCTGTCCCAGCAAACGCTGGGAAAACCTGCTTTTTCTTCTGGATTCACTGAGAAAATGACGTTAGAGAGACAACAGCTCTTGGGTAACGTGCCCTGCAGCCTCTTGCCAAGCATGCAGGTGATGGTCCTGTACAGTGCTAGCAGGCAGAGTCAGGTTGGGCGGCTTGCACCAATACAGGCACTGGGTGCATGTCCCAAGCCACATCTGCCACCGCTCCACGCTGGAGGCAGAGTGCTCAGTGGTGGTGGAAGGCTGGGGATGCCAGCCAGAGAGCCCTGTTGTGTCCCTCAGACTGAAACCCACTCCTGTGACAGGTACACGTTACCGCAGCATGAGAAACAAAAAGATCCTAAAGGATCAAAACCAGTTAGTGTCACTTTTCTGGTGGAGCTAATGAGACTTGATGTGCAAACACCGAGTGAAAAGCATGTCAAAAAGGTGCCTGGTGCCAGGATTGCTCGCTTCGGCGTCGTGGCTGGCGTAGGTGTCAGCTCCAGCTGTGACCTCTGCTCGC
Source organism: Theristicus caerulescens (assembly GCA_020745775.1). Taxonomy (NCBI): domain Eukaryota; kingdom Metazoa; phylum Chordata; class Aves; order Pelecaniformes; family Threskiornithidae; genus Theristicus; species Theristicus caerulescens. The sequence goes on along the minus strand of CM036583.1, from coordinate 86,027,076 downwards.
TGCTCCTGCCAGAGGGCTCATGCAGTGGAGGAGCTCCAGGGCAGGAGCCAGACTGAAGGGGCTTTGCAGGACACTGTCGCAGCACTGCAGTGCGGGCAGGCGGGCGTGTAGAGATTGACGCGCACACGTGTGTTTACGTGCAGGCATGCTTGAGTCTCCTAGACCCTGGGGGGTCACGGAGGGGTGGACCCGAGTCCTGCGATAGCACTGGCCACCACCAGACCCAACCCCTGTGTCCAGGGTCTTTTGCTCTGCCCTGTCGAAGCGAGACGGGAAAATGGCCAGTGGGCATTTAGACCTGCCTTTCGCTTCGCTCAGCCTTGTGTGGGAAGAAACCTTGTCCTGGTTTTTCACTTTCTAGTGGCCTTTGTACATTCTGAAATTACAGAAACTCATTTCATTGCAAATGGAATTCCTTTCCAAGAAAAAAAAAGAACAAGCTTTTTTTTTCTTAGAGACAAACTACTTTGTATTAGGGACTTCTAGCATCAAAGAAATACATATCTATTGTATCCACCAAAGTCTGCAATGCCTGCATTGAAGCTTACTTCTTAAAAAAGAGAGGAAATAGAAAAGAGAGGGAGAGAAATAAAAGCTTCCTCCCCTTGAAAAATACATACAAACAAGAAAAATAACTTACAAAAAAACTCGTAAAAATAACTGTTGAATTGCCTTTGAAAGTAGGGGATAACATCTGTTGCAAAACAGATGAAAAAATGCTTCTTAAAATGTGTATGTTTTGTATTCTTTTTTTCTAGTAGGAAAAGAACAGACTTGAAATCTTGGTGTTTTTTCCTTAGTGCTGTGTGTTGCTTTTGTGTGTTATAATATTTGAATGTAATTACAGCAGTGCCAATTTGCCAAAGATGTCGAACATTATTTTGGGGGTTTTGTTTTGGGGTTTGTTTTGGGGAGCAAAAGGGGAGGTGGGCCGGGGAGCGGGGGTGCTAAGGCATGGGTCAAAAGGGAGGGGCTGTTTGAAGGGGTTTTTTTCATTTATTTGGTTTTTTTCAATTCTTTTTCTTGTCAATACTGAAATTTGTGATTTTATTCTAAGTTAAATGGTTGACTGCAACACTTTTTATTTTTAGATTAGTTGAAGAAACATGCAATAAGATTGGCGTAGTTCAATATCTGTGTGTCTTTTCATGAGAGTGACTGTTACTTGTGGACATTTGGTTTTATGTAACCTTTATGTGAGATAATTATTTGTAAATATTTACCATAATTTTATTGGTTCCTAAAATAAAAGTAATTTTTTTAAGTTCAAAAAGCCTGCTTTCACTGTTGTTTTCACCTTGTGTCCTGGATCCCTTGGAAAAAATGGGATTTTCAGGGCCCTAGTGAAAAGTCATTCATTGCGCAGGGCCAGGCACTGCAGCCTGGGGCTCACCGAACCCACCTCACCAGCTGGCTGCACCATTGGACCTGGCAGGGCGCTTCACACTCCAACAAAGCCCAAGTCACTGCACAAACGGTAAGGTTTGTGTTGGTGAGGGAAGTCCAGATCCTCAGATCTCCTCAGTCCTGCAGGCAAGTTGACCTCCTGATGGAGCATAGACAACCTCCAAGCCAACCCAGATGCAAACTGGAACGGTTTACTGGGGACTGGAGCCATCAGCTGTTCAGGAGCACCTAAAGAGCAGCTCTTGGTCTCTGAAGAATGCAATGGTTTTGCTGAGGTTTTTCCTGCTTCGGAGCAGGTCTGTGCTGCCCTGCCCAGCCCCTCCACCATGGGAGAGGGTGTCCTCTGGCTGCACGGGCAGAAGGGAAGGCAGCTCCCAGGCATGGAGATTTTTGCCCCGGCTGCCTTCTTGTTCCAAGCAAAAATAACTGGTCCACTGTGAGACAGGCGGGAAGAGCCCAAACTTCTGCCCGTTTCACTGCTGGCTACTGGCTGCAGCTAGACAGGGAGGCACTGGGCACTGGAGAGTATGCGAGCTCTCCTTCCCCCTGCCCTGCAGTCCATCCCAGCTGTGTCTTGAGATGCACATACCCATGTGTACGTGCCACTAGCTGCAGGATTAATCTCGCTAACTAGTACTGCCATAAAAAACCCTCTTATTAAACAGAGCTATAGCTAATGACTGATGAATGATTTATTCTCAATGAGTTACATATAAATGCATCTACATTTGGATGCATAGGCATAAGTGGTGGGGTTTTTGTGGAGCTACTGTCTTTTCTGCAGGCTTACCTTTGTCTCCATCTGACATCTCATGGCAGCAGCTCTGTGCCTCTGCAAGTTCATGCATGCACTTGGGACTGCTGTCTGGTCTGCACGACCAGAGCCAAACTTCTTGTGTAGCCTTGAGTTGTGAGAAATTTACTTGGATCATCATCACACGTGTCCTGCTTGTGCTGGCCCGTGGTGCTGCACTACCCCAAACACCCAAGCGTTGGGTTTGTGAAACAATGGTAAGGGAATATCCATTTGATTTGACATGAGCATGTGTTTGGAGCGAGCTCCCATATTCTCTGTCTTAACTTTAGCAGTATGCTAGCAACTGAGGTATTGCAAATTTTAATTAACATTAAAGAAATAATGGTGAATGTGTCCAGAACTTCTGCCCTCACCCATTCTGAATGCCTAGTGTTTTACTAATGATGTTCATACCAGATCGGCTGGGATGGAGTTAATTTTCTTTGCTGTGCTTTAGATCTGTAGCTAGAACAGTGTTGGTAACACACCAATGTTAAGCTCTTGCTGAGCAGGCTTGCACAGCATCAAGGCTTTCTCTGCTTCTCTCTCTGACCCCAGAGAGCTGGCTGGGAGTGGGCAAGAGGCTGGCAGGGGACACAGCCAGATGACTGACCCAAACTGACCAAAAGCATATCTATAGTATGTAGAGTCATAGAATCATAGAACGTCCTGAGTTGGAAGGGACCCACAAGGATCATCGAGTCCAACTCCTGTCCCTGCATAGGACAACCCCAAAATTCACACTGTATGTCTGAAGGCATTGTCCAAATGCTTTTTGAATATTGTCAGGCTTGGCGCCGTGACTACCTCCCGGGGGAGCCTGTTCCAGTGCTCCACCAACCTCTTGGTGAAGAACCTTTTCCTAATGTCCAACCTAAACCTCCCCTGGCATATCTTCCTGCCGTTCCCTCGGGTTCTATCACTGGTCACCAGGGAGAAGAGATCAGCGCCTGCCCCTCCTCTTCCCTTGCGAGGAAGCTGTAGACCGCAATGAGGTCTCCCCTCAGTCTCCTCTTCCCCAGGCCTAACAGACCGTGACTTCAGCTGTTCCTCATACGGCTTCCCCTCTAAACCCTTCACCACTGGACACTCTCTAGTAGCTTCATATCCTTTTTATGTGGCGCCCAAAACTGCACACAGGACTCAAGATGAGGCCACACCAGTGCGGAGCAGAGTCGGACAATCACCTCCCTCAACTGCTTAGCAATACAGTGCTTGATGCAGCCCAGGACATGGTTGGGCCTCTTGGCTGCCAGGGCACACTGTTGGCTCATGTTCAACTTGCCATCGACCAGAACCCCCAGATCCCTCTCCAACTTCTTGTTCCCCAGTGTGTACGTACATCCAGGGTTGCCCTGTCCCATGTGCAAAATCTGGCACTTGCCCTTGTTAAACTTCATATGGTTGGTGATTGCCCAGCTCTCTAATTTGTCCAGATCTCTCTGCAGGGCCTCTCTGCCCTTGAGAGTGTCAATGGCTCCTCCCAATTTTGTGTCATCAGCAAACTTAGATAGCAAACCTTCAAGTCCTCCATCCAAGTCATTTATGAAGACATTAAAGAGCACTGGCCCCAAGATGGATTCCTGTGGAACCCTGCTAGTGACTGGTCACCAGCCCGATGTAATCCCATTTACTACAGCCCTTTGAGCCCAACCTGTCAGCCAATTGCTCACCCATTGCGTTACGTGTTTATCCAGCTGTATGCTGGACATTTTGTCCAGGAGGATACTGTGAGAGACAGTATCGAAAGCTTTACTGAAACCCAAAACGATTACATCGACTGGCTTCCCTTGGTCAACTAGGTAGATAACCTTGTCATAGAAAGAAATTAAGTTTGTTAAGCAGGACTTTCCTCTTGTGAATCCGTGCTGGCTGGGACCAATGACTGTGTGGTCTTTCAGGTGTTTTTCAATAACTCCCAGAATAATCTTCTCCATAATTTGCCAGGCACAGAGGTGAGACTGACAGGCCTGTAGTTACCGGGATCATCCCTGTTGCCCTTCTTGAAGACTGGGACAATGTTTGGCAGCTTCCAGTCAACTGGGACCTCTCCAGATTCCCAAGAGCATTGAAAAATCATTGAGAGAGGTCTTGCTATGACATCAGCCAGCTCTTTAAGTGGGGGGAGGGAAGTTTTCCAAAGCAGCCATTGCTCAGGGATTGGCTGGGCTCCATCAGTCTACTTGTGGGAGGTGGTGAGCGGTTACCTTTGCATCACTTGTTTTTGGTTTTCTTTCCCCTGTCCTTCACTTAGTAAACTGTCATTATCTCGACGCATGAGTTTTCTCACTTTTGATCTTCCTGTTCTCTCCCCTGTCCTATTCTGGGGGAGTGAGTGAGCACTGACCTGCTGGCCATGGACAACCCACCACAGCGATGTACTCCTTATAATAGACATTAACATCAATTCTGTCGGTTAAAGTTCTCTTGGAGCTCAGGAGAATGGGTGCAATGCCACTTTATTTCTGTGTCCCAATGCCATACATTTCAGTCTTAAATTTGAGAAACAGAACTCATGGAACTTTCCACAATTCAGCAAATAATTGTAGATAAATAAAATCACAGTCTAATCACAGACAATAGGCAGAGAGAGGCAGAATTCAGTCAGCCAGCAGCTTGCATCCAGTATTTACTCAGTCCCCAGCAGGCTCCGTTTTCAGGAGACACCTGCACTGTCTGCTCCAGCAGCACAAAGCAGGGATGCTTTCATGCGCTAGTATTTCAGACTGGAGTGGGTGTTCTTGCACTTGACCATGCAGTGTCATGGAGCGGACTTAAGAAGAACGAGTGCTCAATAATCAGTTTTCTGGAATTGCCAGATTCATCCAGCAGCACTTGTCCAGCCAGGCTGCACTTCCCGTTCAACTCAGTGTCCCACTCTGCCCCTCTTGCTCCTCTCCTGCCATCGGTCACCAGCTGTTCTCCCTGCACGGGTGACCCTGCAGCTCTCTGGAAACCATGGCTTTTGGGAACAGCCCTTCCCATCCCACGCCCTGTGCAGACTGAAGTGGCACCTCCCAGCGCCACTGCCCACCTCATCGCTGCAGGCTGTCCTCCGGCACCCATCAAGGCACGGGTGCCCTGAGTGACGCAGCATCATTGGAGGGGGCAGGAATCCTCTGTGCTGTCCTCTGAGCCCTGAGAGACTCAACTTCTCACAGGCAACGTCCACTGGTGGTGATGCATCCTGGGGAGGAAGGAAAGCCCTCAGCCCTTCAGAGCCCACTGCATCGAAATGGACGGCTCAGCTTCCAGGCAGCGAGACTCCAGAAGTGGGTCCGGTGCTCGGAGACCACACTCATCAGATGTCCTACAGCAGGGTATGTTCAAGTGCAGCTCCCAGCACTTCATGAGTAGGGCAGAGGGGTGGATGAACCCAACTGCCTTTCCCTCCCAGAGCTCGTCCGATGCCTGGGCAGCCTTTGGGGGAGATTCACGACACTGCAGCAAAGGGACTTTGCAGGAGAACTGTCTGTTGGTGACACCACAAGCCATGTTGTGGCTGTCCTCTCCTTGTAACAAGGTGCTGGTGGCAGGGATTGCCGTTCCTGGCTGTTTTTTATACTTTTTGTACTTCTGCTGTCTTTCAGCCATGCTAGGTTAAGAGAGGAGCAAATTGTCTGTCCTGCAGCAGGCAGGCAGTGCCCGTTCCTCATTAAGCCCTCCCACGTCTGAATGTGAAAAGCCACGTCAGCCTGCTGGCAGCAGAACAGTGGGATTAGACCTGACAAAATTGTGGTGAGAGGCGCGGGATCTTCCTGTCTCTCCAGGTGTGAGGCCCCATACTGCTTCATTCAGTGAGAATGCCCTTCAAGGATGCAAATATAGTTTTAGCTCAAGCCTCCATACAAATGGCCATTGTTTAAGATGCCCGGGAATTGTCATTTAAACTTTTAATGAATAGGAAATGAAGACCCTTGGTTAAGCAAAGGAACATCTCTGTATTGCAATAGATTTTGCAGACAAGGGCAATATGCAGTCCAGCCAGGAAAGTCAGGAGCAGAGATGGCGGGTACACAGGAGTTGGTGCAAAGAGATCAAAGTGACAGCCCCTTTGCCAGGATTCCTGCAGTGGGCCATGATGGCTATGAGCAGGAACATCTGGAAATAATGTCACAGACAGCTGGTGAGAACTTGTGGCTTCTGTCTCAGGATTTCATGACCTATTTTCATTCTCAAAAAAACCCCTAAAGACTTGAAATGCCCTAGGGACAAAAGAAAATTCTTTGCCTGTGTATGCACTGTCTTGGAGCCATTAGGAAGCGTCCTTTAGGGCAGCGTTTCCAAAGCGGTGGGGCTACTGACCATACCTGAATGGTGAATTGAAAAGCATGCTCCAGCGGCCATCCAGCTGGATGGACTTCTCTCTGTCTGCAAACATGTGGTGATTTTCACTCATTCACCCCTCCAAAGGCTCTGCTGGACAAGTGACTTTGGGCACACCTGAAACTGGATCCCATGCCCTTGCTTCAAACTGAGCAGTAGGCATTGAAAGTGTAAACAAAACTGCAGAGCCAAAGCTTGTCACCATACATACAAGAAACTGGCCCACTGTCCTGACCCAATATTGGGGGAGGTTTCACTATGATCCCAACGACGAGATTAAGACGCAAATGAGGTCAGATGCCGTACAGCCCTCTTAACTTTATTCTTTCAAACAACGGGACAGCGATAGGACAGAGAGAAGGAGGAAAGGGAGAGCCAGAATGCCTAACCAAGCAGAGGAGGAGACGCGATAGGGATAGCTACCACCACCACCGATCCAGCAATGTTTCGTGGGCCCACGCCCCGTGGGGCAAGTACCCAAGGTTCTCAGAGGGAAGGGGAGGAGCGAGGGCCAACCAGCAGCCCCCAGGAAGGAACACACAGTCCTTTTATAGGGACTGCGTATGGGCAGACCCCATTTTCGTATGTGCAGTACGTGTTGTTCGTGTTACACGTGGCGGTCTCCTTTCCCGCCAACCCACACACAAGTGCAGTTTGGTCTGGCAACTTCTCCAAGGATGGGATATGGAGGTCAGGAAGTGAGGGGTGATGAAACAGCGATGTTGAGACAGACACAGTCCAAAGCAGTCCCTTACACCCACCCAGAGTGAAACAGGTAAAATTTGGCAGGCTGCAGCAACATCAAACTCAAATAAAGACTAGGAGCACAAATTAGCAATGGGACATATTTTGCAGAAGCATCAAAAGAATATGAAGAAATGGATTCACCAAAGAACTTCCAAAAGGTATCAATTAATGCAGCATGCTGCATAATCTCATCTGTGTGTGCAACCAAACTGACACAGCTGCTCTGAAAGGGGAAGAGCCCTGTGAAAGGACTTAGAGGAAGTCCTTCCTTTCAGGATGATTTTCTTAGATGGAAAGTTCTTCAGATCTTGGCCATTTACACAATGCTTCCAGCCACAAAAGTAGAGGCATTGTCAGTGTAGGGCCACAGAGGATTTTTAGAGTGGACCCTGCACCATCTCACTGTCATGCACTGCAGGGCAACACCAGTGCACGGAGTGAGAACCCACCATGTCCCTTCCCTCCACCATCTGGGTTTGAATCCCCTCAAACAAAGGAGAAATCCCCCACTGGGTGAAACAGGATTGAGGGAAGTTGAAGATCATTCCCCCTAGGGCATTTGTAGAGGGTCCCCAGGTTTAGAGCATGGTAAGGGAATGAGGGTCTTGAAAGTAAAGCAGCAGAAAATACTCCTGTTTGAGTCAATGGGACCTTAGTTTGAGGAAGATACCGGAAAACTGAGAGGGGCCAAAAGAACGTTTTGCCAACACTCAGCAGCAGGAGGGCAGCTGATCTGAGAATCACCCTCCATGGAGCTGAGCCAGGAGGAGGCGGGAGAAAGGGAACCAGAACTTGGGTACAGACCAACTGGATTCTGGTATGACCTATGGAGTTCACATGCATAAGCTTCCTCTCTGGCTATAGCCCCAGATTCTGTGCTTGGGTGTGGTGGGCTGACCCCGCCAACAGCTAAGCCCCCACCCAGCTGCTCACTCATGACTCCTGCAGCGGGATGAGGAAGGGAACCAGAAGGGGAAAAGTGAGAAAAACTCGTGGGTTGAGGTGATGACAGTTTAATAAGAGAAACAAAGCTGTGCACACAAGCAAAACAAAATAAGGAGTTCATGCCCTGCTCCCCATTGGTGGGCAGATGTCCAGCCACTCCTGGAAAGCAGAGTCTCAGCACGCATAGCCACGTTTGGGAAGACCAACGCTATTACCCTCAACGTCCCCCTTCCTCCTTCTTTCCCTGAGCTTTTATTGCTGAGCATGACATCATATTGTGTGGGATACCCCTTTGATCATCTGGGGTCAGCCCTGCCAGCCCCTTGCCTACCTCTGGCCCACTCGCTGGTGGGGCAGAGTGGGAGAAAGAGAAGCCATTGGTGCTGTGCAAGCACTGCTCAGCCATAGCTGAACACCAGCAACCCAAAACACAGCCCCGCACAGGCTGCTATGAAGAAAGTTAACCCCATCCCAGCCAGACCCAGTGCAGTGGGTAACACATCTGGGTCGGGCTGAGAGGGGCGCTCCAGCCACCCCTGCCATGTGATGTTCCTATTAAGCCTCTGCCACCTCACAGCACTGGGAAAGTCACACCTGATAGGAGACTGCTAAATTCTGGCTCCTAACTCTATTAAACCCATTGTAAACAGTCCCTGATAACACTTTAAAATAATGGTCCATTACGGCAGCAATGCTTAATTAGAGTGGAACTGACAAATGGAGTCATCATGATTAATGTTATTATAATGAATACATCTGCAATTTGGTATAACACACAGAAATGTCTGGCTTCCCAGGAAACCCTCAGATACAGAGGGTGTCTTTTATATTCATAGGGATATAATAATTCCTCTGAAGGAATCTCATCGTAATTTAGCATGAATTAATGTCCATTTATCACACTGTGTTACCCAGTGCAGCAATTTATCTAAATCCTATATATGCAATGTAGACTCTTGTCTAAGAACACCCGATAATGGAGAAATCCTTTGAAGAAATACATTTACTGTAGATCATTAATGCTCAGTGTGCTAAGTGGCCTTTAAATTAAACTAAGTTAAATAAACTCTTCTTTAATATACCAGTGTAACTTTTTCATTAACAAACACATTAAGGCCTTTTTCATTTACATACAGCTGATGCAAGCATATGATACTAAAATGTTCAATTAGCAGAGCAAAATGTAATTCAGAGTGTCTATATGGTAAGAAAAGGCAGGAGAAGGCAGGGTTTTGGCACACCAACCTCGTGTCTTTGGATAACTGCACACCAGTCCTGCAGGAACTTGCGGTAGGTTTGCCCGTATAGCCTGGTTCCGGGGTTTGTCAGAAAGGTTGTTCCTTGTAGAAGGGCAATAGCTGCTGGGAAGAGGTTACACCCCACAGAGGAGGTTGCAGGCAGTCCTGGGGGCACACCATTTTCTATATGGGCAGAAGTTGTCCAAGCTGCTGTGCTCGCCTCCCTCCACACACCCTCTGGGACTGACATGACCTGCTGTGGGAGCTTCTTATCAAGGCACCATCTGCACCCGCATTTGGGCTCCAGTTCAGTTTGCAAACTGGTTTTAATGTGACTCCACTCCTCTCCTGGGGAGAGGAACTGGAGCTGCACATCCAGCATGCTCCAGCCCCGATGGGGATGTGGGCATTGTGGTGGAGAAGGACTGTGGCCACATGTGGAGCAGTCCCATCACCCATCCCTCCCTCATCTCCACTCCCAGTGAGGAGCACTTAGGTTGGCATGGGGGATCCTGCTTGTGTGCCAGCCCCGTTCGTTGCACAAGGACTGTAGGGAACCCTGACAGCAGAGCCATGCAGGTCAGAGCTAGAGAAGGGTCTCCTCTGGCTGAGTAACAAATCCCTAGAGCAGTGCATTGCTGGTGTCTCCCTAGCAAACCTCTGAGCCTTGGCTTGCAAATAGACATCAACAAAACTTCTACAATGGTGTTTATCTTGGTCCTCATGTTCAAATCATATTTACACAAGAGTCTGTCTACAAGATTTCTGATCTTGTGACTGCAGTCCTCTTTACTAGGTATTTTTAAGCAACAGTAAGTAAACTTCTCATACAGGTGGAGGAATAATCATCTGCCTTCATTCCTGCCACCTCCTTTCCATTTCCCTGTGTGCAATCAAGAGAAAAAGAAGTGATGGCTGTTCTTGGCCGGAGGAGAAATCCCAGTTAGTTAATGATCTTCTGCTGGGACTCACTGGCAACTTACTGATGGCTGGTGCACCAATGGCAAAAGAAGTACGGCATGCAAAGGACATACACCACAGCAAGGGGAAAAAAAGGGCTGTATCCCAACACTTAGAGCTGTATGGCTATTACATGTTAGGCTGGAAAAATATCTTATCTAAAAGGAGCTCAGCAGCCTGTTCTGTGTGAATTCTGGTGGACAAGCCCCATGGTGAAAGAAGAGCTCCGTGCATGTTTAATTGACTCTTGTGAAAATGGCACTGCACGTATATCCCTGTTTGCCTTATAAAAGCCCAATTTAATACTTTACTTTCTTTATGCAAAATTCTCCTAAAAATCTTTCAGTTTGCTTGTCTCAACATGCTCTGCATGTGCTAATTTGAGAGGCTGTTAAATAAACCAGAAGGTGCAGGATTGTTTGGTTCAGCAACTGACTTTAGGACTGTGGGTTTAAATTCACTGACTAAAAAAATCATGCTGATTACCAGGCTATAAAAGGTGCAAAATGAAGTACATTTAGTGTGCCCGCTCAGGGGGAAGGGGAGGTGCAAAAGCTCTTGAATACCAGTCAGAGAAACCAATACATAAAACAAGGGGAGGATAAAACTTCTAGATAATTGAGTGTAGGAAAAGGAATATAATTTTTGTATCTGAATTTCTCTGCAGCAAACAAACAGTGATGGTGGTGGGAGCTCTCCTCTGAGAAGACCAAGCTGAAATGCCTGCGTGAAGAGCATACACCCCTGCTTCTCCCTTGGCTTTTGTATTACAGATACTAAAAGGGAAATCTTTGCTAGCTGCATGCTGCCACCTCTCCCACTGGTGCCAATGGAAAACATGCTTGCACCCATGGCAGCCTCCTGCTTCCCAGGGCAGCTTCTCTCTGTCCCTCCGGTTTGTCACCAGCTAGCCAGGAGGAGAAGGAGGAGGAGAAGGAGGAGGAGAAGAGGGAGCAGAAGGATGAGAGTTTCTTGTGGCAGAGCCGTTTTGGTCAGTGACTGCACAGGGTCTTACCTGATGGATCCTGCTCTGCACTGGGCTCTGAGACAAGGCTACAAAATGAGCTGCTTCTCCTGGAAAGCGTTTAGGATTTGGTCCCTTGGTATTTTGGGAGGAATTCAGTCCCTTGGTGTTTTTTTGGGAATGGCAGGTTGGCTGGTTGGTTGGCTGGTTGGTTGATTGGTTGATATTTTTTGCACTATATTGGTTCTCATAGCTGAATTTTAGCAGTTAGGGAAGTGAGGTGGTGTATCTTATTTTGTGTGTTCAACACAACCATACAAAGCTTTTGTAAGCAATATGGGAATTACAACAACCCCAGGCAACACTACAGGCTTGGGGAGGAGTGGCTGGAAAGCGGCCTGGCTGAAAAGGACCTGGGGGTGTCGGTTGACAGCCGCCTAAACATGAGCCAGCAGTGTGCCCAGGTGGCCAAGAGGGCCAATGGCATCCTGGCTTGTATCAGGAATAGCAGGACCAGGGAGGTGATAGTGCCCCTGTATTCGGCACTGGTGAGGCCGCACCTCGAGTACTGTGTCCAGTTTTGGGCCCCTCACTTCAAGAAGGACATTGAGGTGCTGGAGCGTGTCCAGAGAAGGGCAATGAGGTTCATGAAGGGTCTAGAGCACAAGTCTTATGAGGAGCGGCTGAGGGAGCTGGGGTTGTTTAGTTTGGAGAAGAGGAGGCTGAGGGGAGACCTTATTGCCCTCTACAACTACCTGAAAGGAGGCTGTAGTGAGGTGGGGGTCGGTCTCTTCTCCCAAGTAACAAGCGATAGAACTAGAGGAAATGGCCTCAAGCTGCGCCAGGGGAAGTTTAGGTTGGATATTAGGAAAAACTTCTTCACTGAAAGAGTCGTCAGGCACTGGCACAGGCTGCCCAGGGAAGTGGTTGAGTCCCCATCCCTGGAGGTATTTAAAAGACGGGGAGATGCGGTGCTTGAGGACATGGTTTAGTGGTGGACTTGGCGGTGGTAGGTTAACAGTTGGACCTGATGATCTTAAGGGTCTTTTCCAACCTTAAAAATTCTATGGTTGTATGATTCCTTTAGTATCCAATGCCAGCTGCTGCATGGACAGGATACAACTCAATGCAGTCCTTTGGTCAGTGTGGCACTTCTAACCCTGTGCAACCATCCACTTCATACCCTTCATATGGCACTAATAGGTATCAAAATCCATGGGTCACTCTCACCTTCCTCTGGAAACAAGTGCCTGTATGTACCTAATCCAGAAAAGATCATCCTGGAATTAAACTTCAGACAGAGGACATGCAATTTCCAAGGGGATGAAGAGAAACAGCAAGCAGGTTTAAACTTTCACTCTCACTCCATCACTCTGGCAAGCACACAACAGAAAAAGAGCAGCACAGTGGAAACAAAATGAGTTGTGCAAACTTTGCAGTCTGGGAGAGGAGCAAGGGAGGCAGGGAGACACCATCCTGGATTGCCCCCAGGTTATCATCATCTAACAGATTTAGTCTGAAACAGAAGCATCTCTGATGGATTGAGATAATATTGACCCACCATCCGAAAGACACTGAAAGCCCAGTGGAGATTTGTCTTTTCGTTCTAAGCAAAATTTGAGTAAGCATAGCAGGGATGGGGAAATAGTCCTCAGTGATCCAAGCCATGGCACATTTTTCAGATACGAGCAGACGTTCAGTGCAGGTCATTCCTCCTCTTGTTGATATCAAGAAAGGGCTCCTACAGGCCAGTAGTTGTAGTGTGGAGCAGGGCAGTGGAGTCAGGAGCATGGCCCTTGGACATCAGCAAACCAAGGCTACTCATCTGCAGGTTGATGCCTTCATTTCTAACTGCAGTGATGCTATTGCTGTCGATACATGACAGACAAGAACTTCGTCTATGTTAACCAGTCCTGGTTGCTGGCTGGAAGATAAAGTTTTTCAAGTAGAAAGAACAAGAGAAGATTAATATAAAAACTAATGTGATGCTGAGGGCAAATACTAAATGAGCTTCTTTTTTTTGGGGGGGGGGGGTGTTCCTTTCTGTCATCATTAGACAGAGACTCTAAGGCTCAGATGGGTAGCCCACTACTGAGGTTCATGAGTCACATACTGTTGGAAATAGGAGAGCACAGGTGGAAAAAAAAGGAAATGCCTCAGGGTTTGCAGAATAGGTACAGCTAGAAGATATAGAATGACCTGAGTTTTGGGTTTAAATCCTTCTTTCCTCATCTCACTCCAGAAAGCAGAGGCAACCAGATCAGGTGTAAAGGATGAATGAGCAGTAGGGGAATGTATGGATTTGGCATGAAACTGTTGTATTGGGAGAACAACCTGAGAGTTTTTGAGTTCTAGATGAAAGCCTCCAATGCAGCTGATCTTTCAGTCCCTTCAAGCAGAGGAGATAGTACAGTATACCAGGAACCATGGTCTGAAATGCAGCAGGGACAGCAGCATTTTGCACTAGAAAAACTATTAAGTAAACAATTGCTTGATTTCATTTGGATGCTGGAGACCCCAGGACCTGTGTGACATCTTGAGAGGGGTGGGAAGGAGTAAAAGTCACAGCAACCGCACATCTCCGCACTTCCATTTCTTCTTATACTCCTTGTCCAATATGAAGACTGATAGCGAGGCACATATCTGTTTCTGTACATCCTATAGCAAGGTCTTCACCCTGGTTGAGCTTCCAGAGCTCCTGAAACACATCAGATAGCAGGAAATTCTGGTTTTGGAGCTGGTTTGGCATGGCTTTGTGCCAATACCATCATGTTACCATCTTGTTTCTTTTTCTGTCATTTCATTTTATTTATTTCAATTTTATTTTGGCTAACAAAAGCACGAAAACGAGGAGGTGTCCATTCTGTTGCTGTATTAACAAAAAGCAGTGATTCAATGGTAGTTAAAGACACATATGTTAAATACTATGAGCTCTCAGTACAGAGATGGTAATGCATTGCTCCAGCAATGACATCACAACTTGCGTCTCACAGGTTCTGCGTGGAGGAACTGGGCTAGCTGGCACATGCCAAAACCAAAGACACCAAGCCAAAGCCATGTTGACAAACATCTGCTCACTCGACTAGATCCAGACAGGACCAAAGCATCTGAGCAGCTCAGATACATAACAGGTCTTCATTTTATACTGACCCTTTTCTTACTATGAGGAGAACTGAGGCCTACAAGGACCTACTGAATTCAATGACTGTTACATTCAGTATGGCAACAAACAGTTCAGACTCTCTGCTGTTCAGGACAGCTGACTTGTGGCTACTTACATGGCTGAAGACAAAAAGATACTGCCAAAGAACTGGCTGAGAGGTGTCCCCATGGATGGTACCAGGGCCCTGGAGGCACATGGATGATGCTCTAAGATGCTCTGACCTACATATCAGCACCACTACAGCATCATTAAGATCAGCACCTCTCATAGATGGGCTGAATGCGGCTCTTAGGTCTGTCCTGTGGCTGTGCAGAGCCATGACAGCCACGGACTCAACTAATTCTCTTGAATATCAGTACCAGACTACATGCCAGGAGAAGGTCTGAAAACCTCTCTGTGAGAGATTCACAGAATCACAGAGTGGTTGAGGTTGGAAGGGACTTCTGGAGTCATCTGGTCCAACCACCCTGCTCAAGGAGGGCCATGTAGAGCAGGTTGCCCAGGATCACATCCAGACAGCTTTTGAATATCTCCAAGGAGGAAGACTCCACAACTTCCCTGGGCAACCTGTGCCAGTGCTTGGTCTCTCTCACAGTGAAAAAGTGTTTCCTGATGTTCAGAGGGAGCCTCCTGTGTTTCAGTGTGTGCCCATTGCCTCTGGTCCTGTCACTGGGCACCACTGGGAAGAGCCTGGCTCCCTCATCTCCATTCCACACATGAGGTATTTGTACACATTGATAAGATCCCCCTGAGCCTTCTCTGCTCCAGGCTGAACAGTCCCAGCTGTCTCAGCCTTTCCTCATAAGAGAGATGCTCCAGTCCCTTCAGCATCTTAGTTGCCCTTCTCTGGACTCTCTCCAGTATGTCCATGAGCCCAGAGCTTGGCACAGAGGAAGTCACTACAGAAGTCAGCTCTCCAGTCCCAGCCTAGACAGCGTCGCTCCCTCACATGAAATCTCCGCTGACTGGTTTTGCTGGCTTTCTCCCTCAGCAGTTATTTAGCTGTGAGCAGGTGCCAATGTGTGGATGATTTTTCAATGTATTATCACCTCTTTGTATAATCAATAAAAATTTAAATGAGAAGACCTTGGCTGATTCTTTAAATTCTATTATACCCAGACACCAGTATTTACAACCCTGTAAAATTAAGCATTTTAGGACACAACCACAGCATAATAGCTTTTGCAAGATGCTTTCAATTTTTTTTGGTGATGTGATTTGTGTGTTTTTAAATACTCTGCTTGCAGTTTTCAGTATCATGCCATGCATTTTACAAATAGTGTGCATGCTGCCCCAGTTGTACATCCTTCCTTGCTGCATTAGAGCCAGTTCTGCCTGGTTCATATCACTTCTTTGAACTGCAAGCATTATAATTCCAGCTAACAAAATCATTCTCTACTGTATTAATCTATTTCACAATTATAAAAGGAAGTCTCAAAATCTCCACATGTGTGTTGCTTACTAATCCAGAACTAATCTGACCAATATGCAACTCTAACTTTGTATACCCACATACTGTCATTGGAAGAGTAGCACTGTGCATGCAGTGGAGGTTTTCATACTGTATGGGAAAAATTATGTAAATATAACAATCAACTCCAATGTAACAACTAAAATAACTTTTAATTGTTTTCCCTTCACTTATATTTTCTGCTTGGCTGACTCTGCTTATGGCTCCTGGAAAGGCCAGCTCATCAGTTTTTGTTGTTAATCAAGAACAGTAATTGTGTAAGTTATAAAGACACAAGATGATTCTTTGCTGAATAGGATAACAACTTCCGGAAAATGCAAAGTAGTTTTTTTAATGTTTTTTGATTAGCAATTTGTAAGACTGCTATCTGAGTAAACAAGGTCCCCAAGAGGCACTGGGAATCCAGACTCAAGGAAGGGTTTGCCCCTGCATTCCTGGTGCAGCGGATTCTGTTTCAGAAGAAAGGCTCTCATGGGGCACCACTGGCTCGGGGCACCACTGGCTCAGGGCACCACAGCTACTCTAGCTCTGCCTCTGTTCAGGATCAGCAAACACCCTGCAACCAGGGGAAAATGGTGGGAAAATGTCCTACCTACCCTTGATACCATGATAAGTATCACGACAAGCACCATGAGAGTAGCATAGACATCTCTCGGAAGGTGCCGTTGGTCCTCGGATGCTGGGGCATGAAGCAGGGGGACATCACAAGTCCAGCTGACTTGAAACATGAATTCCTGGCTTGTCTTCTAGTGTGTGGCCCACAGCCCACCCGGTTGCCCTCCTTGGGCACAGTGCCAGGGCCAGCCCTGCCAGCCTGCCTGGTGTGCTTTGCCCTCCCTACAAAACAGAGTTTTGTTGGCAGGACATGCCATGACACTGGGGACCAACTACTAGGGTGTGGGAAGCGTATATCTTTCTGGGGAGATTTGCACCAAAGTGTTCAACTTTCTGTGGAAACAGGTGAGGAGTTGCCTTGCAGCCCACTGTGGGTACCGGAGCTGACTTGCAACCCGCCACAGGTACTGGGGCGGCCTCGCAGCCCGACACTGCACCGGCTGCTTCCTGCAGCCTTGCAACAGCTTGTGGCTGCCCTCATTTGAAGGGCAGGCTGGCTGCTCTCTGGTTTGGTGGGACAAGAGGCATATTCAGCCCCCTTGGCAGAATGAGATGAGGATGAGGATGAACAAACCCTGATGTCAGTGACAGTGTGCCCTTTGCCTGCCATCACCCCTCTCCTCCAGGATCCAATCCTGTGAGCTGCTCCAGCCCCATCTCTCCATGGTCTTTCCACCTGGTGGGGAAGCATTTGCATGTTTGTGGGTTTTTCTTGTCCAGGTGGGGCAGAAAAGGGCCCCGAAAAGGAGAAGGCTGTGAGTGGCATAAAGAGGGGAGAGAGACTCGTGATGGAGAGGAGAGGAGGAAGCATCCTACCGTGGTGCCAGGAGGTGGGCTGCAGTGCAGTCAAGGAGAGATGAGACCAAGGTGGGACATGGGCAAAGTCTGACTGCTGAAATGACTCCTTATTGTGCCAATTTGTGCTTAAAGCCTTCTTATTGTGAGTTTGGTCTGCAGCACTAATCACACCATATTTTTGCAATACCCTTTGTCAAGGAAAGGAGACGCAAAAATCAGTGGCTGATCACAAGACAACAAGCATTTGACAAGGAACAGCTAAGAGAAAACTCTAGAGGAGCTTTGGGCAGGGTCACCCCTGCTACACAGCAAAACAAAGCCATTTTCTAATAAGAATTGGGAATATTCCACACAAAAGCCTACAAATCACTGAAGGAAGAGGAACGGGACAGTCTACCTCACTGTAAATATCAGATCTCATTTCAATTTCATTATTAGCAGTGATTTTAATCTCTAACCAGAAAACTTTGAGGGAAGAGATGGCTGGATTTTTTTTAATACAGCTAGTTAAGTACCGCTGTATCCTGAAATCCTTTTGTTGTATATCTACTGAGTTATGAAATGGATTTAAGTGGATGAACTCTGGTGCAGCCTGCTCAGCAATGCATGAAGAAAAGAGTTGGAGGTGTAAAAAATGTCAAGTAGCATTGTCATATGCATTAAACTATTAATAAAGATAAAATG
Organism: Theristicus caerulescens; assembly: GCA_020745775.1. Classification (NCBI taxonomy): domain Eukaryota; kingdom Metazoa; phylum Chordata; class Aves; order Pelecaniformes; family Threskiornithidae; genus Theristicus; species Theristicus caerulescens. Next base: position 86,008,962 of record CM036583.1, on the reverse strand, counting down.
ATCTTTATGTTTTCAGTTTATAATGTCTCTTTTATGAAAGTAAGAAGCAGCATTGATTCACAATTCGTTGGTTTCACTACTTTGTGTCATTACTGGGAACACATCAAGAATCACACCAGAGCAGGCAGTAAGTTGAGAGGAAAAGGTGGGAAATGGAAGAGAAAAGTTTCGCCTTTTTGAAGCCAGAGCATTGCTTCTGTGGGGGTCTTCTCCCTGCTCCACGGCCGACCCAGTGCACAGGACATGGGGTCCAGGGTGAGGAGAGGGGAACACCACCTGATGGAAATTCCCAGAGCCAAAGTGAAGAGAAGCGTGTGATGTTCCCGGGGCTGGGTGGCACCCTGGCTCTAATGGCATTTGTGCACTTTGGAAACAGTGTTGAACAAGCTCATTAAACATGGAAGAGATTACTACAGTTTCTTCATATCCATTTCTAACTTGGAATTAATTAAGGTATCCTGAAGTTCCTCAAAAGAACCAGGATGCCAAAACTTTGTACCACAGGTCTCATGCCATCCACAAGTGTCCCAGTGAGTGGTCTGATTTCTGCAAATCTGAGCACTTGGAATAACTCACAGAGTAGTTTCACTAAGGCAACCAATAACATCAACCACAAACTCTGTGCGCTGTCTGAATCCAAAATAGAAGCCTAAATTTAGGAAAGTCTGAGGACCCAGCCCAGAATGGCAGGCACAGACCAAACCCATCCCTGAAGAAAGTGTGCAAAACCCCTCATCTGGCTTTGCTCTGGACACAGCTGCAAGTACCAGGGGGGCAGCAGGAACTGTGGGCTGGTCCGTGGTGCCCATCAGAGGCCCAGAGGAGCACAGGGGCACAAAAGCAGTTGGGAAAACAAATTAGGACTCAGAGGAAGGGACACCCCATCCAGGACTCTCCCAGGGTTGTCCCAGGAAAGGCTCAGGGACCCAGGTGCAGCTACTGGGCAGACAGAGTCTGTGCCCAGCTGCTGGAGGGAAGTATATATATTCCCAGTGGTGGAACTCTGTCCTACTTGGTAAGAGAAGGAGCAGGATGAGGCTGCTGGTGCTTTCTGTGTTCATGTGAGTGCTCTGTTTATCTGTGTGGCTGGCCATGCACACATGTGGTGCATATGTGTGTGCCTGTGTGTGTGTGTGCCTGCTGGGAGCATGTGCTCAGCAGTGCTGCTGGCTGGACCTGGGCCATGGACCTCACTTGGGCTGTCGGATCCAGCACCTAACACCACCCTCCTTCACCGCCTGCCAACTTATGAGCCACATCCCATATTTCACCGAGACAGTGCTTCATACCCAAAATGTGTGACCCCTTCCACAGCAACACTTGCCTCGAATATGCAGCTGTGCAAAATTTGCATCTGCACCGTTTGTCTTGCCTGATGTTAAAGCCACACCATGGACAATTCTTCTACCACTGGCAGCAAGCTGGACCAGCTCAAACATGGGCAGCTCTTTGGGGGAAAAATACTTGTTTTTCCTGGGTGTGTGCATCAGCCCATGCAGACACTGTGCCCTTTTTCCAGAGCTGAAAATGGTTGAGCAAAACTTTCCATAAAGAAGTGGAGGAATGAGGGTTGCTCTGCCCGTGCAGGTGAGCCCCATCCCCCTCTCCCACACCTCTGATGGAGCAAGGCATGAGATTGCAGAGCATCTTCCTGCCATAGCATCCAGGGCTGCAACACAGGCATGCCGCTCTATTCTCCCTCACTGCAGTATTTAAAGCATTTAATCTTAATATATTCATCTGTCTCTCTATTTGGCAGACCCCAGGTTTCTGTCCCTCATGCAGTGATTTTCAGAGTTTTGTCTGAAAGGCAGTGCTCCTCAGACATACCTGACCTACATTTGTATTAGATGTATGAAATACACTTATGTACATGTATAGGAATGCATCCCTGCTGCAACGTGAGGCAGTCGTTGTACTCACTTCACAACGAGGAAAGGAAGATGCCAGGACTTGGACAAGTCCGCAAGGAACACTCTCTGCAGAGTGAAGACTTCAGATCACACTTTCCAGGTCCTACCTTAACTTTGTAATTACCGCATCCTCATGTGCCACATGGTGCTGGCAGCCCCCTCTCTGCCTGCTGTACAGAACTGCAAATAATTACAGAGTTAAACCTATTCACTTACTTTAACTTATTAACTAAATTAAATTAATTCTAGAGTTAAAACAACAAATGCTGTCAGTGACTGTTGTTAGATTGAGGTAGAGGCGGCCAAGTTAATTTTCTAACCTGCCTTGTCTGTGAGGAAAAGTTGCAAAAATTCAGTGTTTATATCTGAAACACTTCCACTGTTTCAGTGAATTTTAATCCTGTACATGCATGTCTTGCAGGTGAAAGGGGGCTAAGGCAAAGCAAACTCTGGCACTTTCAAAATGAAACTCCCCATAGGGCTGGGAAAACGGGTCATCAATTCACCCTGTTAATCTCGGGTCTAACCAGGGAGGTCTGACATCTCACTGGACGGAGGGCAGTAGCTGCTTACTGAAACCTCTCCCACTGCATAACATGAATGGTTTATTTTCAGACTATCAAATCTATTTAACAGGGAGGTGAAATATGCAATTAGCATCATAGAAATGAGCTTCAATTCATGATACATCTTAATTAGCTATGTAATTTTATTTATGTTCCATTTGTAAAGTCCAGTCTTGCAATTACTGCTTGAATGTTGAGTGAAGGCTTTTTATTTAGCCTTGAAGCATAAAGGAAAGAGAAATGTTTAGCAAATGGTGAGGGAAGTTGCCTGAGGTTAAATGGGGTTTCAGCAGATACACGCTCCTCCACTTCTCAAATGGCTGTGGATTACATGTTGGCTTTTGGGCCTCAAATCTAAAAGTTAAACAAACTGAAAATCACCACTAGTTCAAACAGCCATTTTGGTGGGATCTGTTCACATTTCATCATTTCTGGTGGGAGCTATTCACATTTCATCATGGGAAAAGGGAGGCGACAGACACGAGCTTTTTGTTTGTCCTGTACCAGTCCTGCTTATTGGGGTCAGAATTATTGTTTGCAGGAAAATCTGTTTCCCAAGATGGGAAATCACTCCTGTTTATCCAGAATCCTTTGGGAAGCACAGTGCTTGAAACACTGCTGTTTGGCAAGGAAAAGTCTCCTTTCCAGATGCATTTATTTCTCTAATGTTTCCTACTTATTCAGAATAACTTTCCATTGCTGAACAACTGGTAAATAAACCACTCTTGCTAAAGCATCCCCATGGATGATCACAACTTTTTTAGACTGGATTTGGCAGCAGCAACATGCCGTCCTCAGCAGACCTCAAACACCCTTAAAATGAGGTCCCCAAATGCCCCTGATGGGACCTACGTGACAGTGCAGGGTGCTCTAGAGTGTGTTTTGCAAAGGGTGAGCAGAGGCACGCCCTGGGGCAAATACCAAACACTGTGAAAAATACCATATTTCAAAGTAGAGGAGGAAGGGTCATACCTCCAGGGGAGGTGGGTGCCAATACCACTGGCAGATAAAGCAACATCACCGTTTCACAAGAAGTACCCGAGAGTAGTACTCAGTTCACTCCCTACAATCCAGCTACCTGTTAGCTTAGAGAGAAGCTGTAGTGGTGCAGCTTCATAGGAACAGGGGGATGCAAGTTTGAGGAATCATTGGCATTTGACAGGCTAAAAAACTTTCCCAGAGTTATTGGCAGGTCATAGAGAACTGGTATATTACAAGTCAGCAGCCTGTTTTTAAAGGAAAAAAGTCATTGAAGGGAGTCAGCTTGTTACCTTGGGGCTTATCCCCCCACTTTGCAAGGCATGTGTCACATTGCTGCTTTTATTCAGAGAGGCATTTCATTAGACTGTAGAAAATGCTTTCATTTAAAAGAGCTGCCCTGCAAAATTAGTGAGCATGTAAAGCTTTCTAAAAATACTCATGGTTACTTAATAGCTAATTAATAATTAACTAATAGCTTGTAATTAATTACAATAAGGACAACAATTCCTAGTTCTCCTGTGATGCAGAAGGGCCAGAATGTACCAGGCAAGTGACTGCAAGACCAGCAGCAAATCGTGATGCCTCTAATCAAACTCCTCAGTTCTTCACTTGACCTGCAAATGCCCCTCACCTGGACTGCAAGCACATCCTGGAAAGGCAGCAGAAAGTTGCTGAGGATGGGAGATCCAAGAGCTTCAAACTTGTCAGGTGGGTGGTGGGGACCAGGACGACTGCCAGAGAAATAACTTCCATCCTGGAGAGTTTTCGTGCTGTCCGTATTGGCCAGATATACTCTAGCAAAGCTGACCTTTTTCCAGGAGTGCAATCGCTGTAACCAAGGCTCCCCACTCATGCTTGGGATCCATTAGAGCCAAGGAACTTGATGGTTCCTAATAGACAGGACTGGAAAACAGTCCTCTTCTGAACCTTCCTGAAAAGAAGAGACTGCCATGAGGACAATGGTGGTGGCACTTTGGAGGATCTGTTTCACTCTACTCCAAAGTCAGAGGCATCCCAGCAAAGGTGGGGTCCAGAAGAGTCTGACTATGGAACCATCTTGTCAAAGCTGACTGATGGCCAAAACGGTGCTGCGGAAAGTAGGAGATGGGCAATTCCTTCCCCACGCCCCACCAGACATTTTTGGGCACAGGCTGGGAGGATGGTGACATGGGTCAGAAACCACAGGAGATCAGGTATGTTCATGGATGGTTGGCTGCAGCACCCCTGTCCCAGGCGTTGCTGCTTCAGATCAGGTATTCTTTTCCATGCATTTAGTAATGAAGGGATGAAGCTGCCTGTGATGGCCCAGCCTGAGAGCAGAGAGACACTGCCTGCGCTGCTGGGGAAGCAGCTGAAGGGAGCAGCTGTCTACATGGAAGGACAAGAAGGCTGGAGGACCTTAAATCAACATATTTGCTCCTGCTTTCTGAAGAGCGGAGCCCTGAGCTCTGAGGACAGCCTGGGGCCGACCCATCCCCACAGCTGGCCACAGACTCTCCTTGAGCTCCAGCTCAGCCGGGAAGCACAGGGATGTCCCTGCTATTGCAGAACTGTGATTTTCCAAGCTCAGACAGGGAGAGGAGCACCCATTAATCACTCCCATTGCCCGTTTCTTCCCCATTTCTCTCCTTCTGGCTTTTTCCACGGAATAATTCCCCACCCCACTGACCTGGGATCTCCTGAAGAATCTCCTGCATTACAGGAAGGTCTGGTCTCCTGCTGCTGCATCCACTGAGCTCTACAGGGGTGGAATGGGACAGAGACGTCCTTAAGGGACTTTGCAGAGCCAAGCCAGCGGTGCACGCCTGAGATTTGTACCAGGGTCAAGCCAGGACTTCCCTCTTTGTCCCAGCTGTGCCAGTGGGGGAACGGGAAGGTGGCTGGGTGCTACGCCAGCCGCTCAGCGCCCTGGCTTGTTGCTGATGAAAGAAAATCAGCTGCCTTTGATCTGATCTGCCACTAGGCTTGACACAGACCTGTGAGCTGTTTTCATTAGGGGAAGACACCAGCTGCTGAGGCCCTCAGGAGAGTCCCAGAGCTGCAGAGGAGGGAGGGATAAATGAATTGTGTCACTTTGCAGTGACTTGGAAAGGGATAACAACATATCACAAGCCGCACCTTGGAGATCTTACTGTGCAAATAGGGGAAGAGACGGGAGATGAATAGAGTGAACCATGGTGATGCCAGTGATCACATCCAAAACCAGAGCTGCCAGCACAGTTCTTGCAAGAAGGACACCACCATAATTGCAATTCCAGACACAAACAGCACACCCATCTCTCACTCCAGGGAATTTAGGCAACTTCCATTTAGGGAGGTTTGAATATTTGCTCATTACAGATTTCAGTGTCTCCAAATAAATTAAAACATGGAAAATAATCTGAAGAATTTCCTGAATTTTGATGCTTCATCCTGCTCTGGTGTGGACAGGAGCACTGAATGACCAGACTTCCTCCAGAATTTCTAAATCCCACTTAGCTCTATCAGGGAGCAGGAAGAAAATATCAAGCCCCATACTGGTAAAATCTGCAGATACCACAGGTTAGTGGAATGTCAGGCTTGGTAAGTCACTTGAATCTGCAAAGTGTGCTGGTTTTACTTGAACAACACATCTTTCACACGATGAAATGCAAGGTCTGGCAGGTACGAGCATGGAATGATATCAGATTTGTAGGAAGGAGGCATGCATTTCTGGGAAGGAGTGACAGAAAAGGATGTGGCGAGGGTCGAGGTACAAAACCAACAGACCAAGACCTTCCAGGGCCCAGCTGTGGCCGACAGATCAGGGAAGGACCAGGGAGTAGGGATGGCAGGATAGACAGGAATGTGGTTCTGAGTACAGGATAAGTGGTACTGCAGCAAAGTAAAGCATCTCTTAGTCAGAAAAGATGTAGGCAAACTGGGCATGGCTCAAGGGAAGTCTCCTAGAATAACTCAGGGCCTGGAAACCTTGCTTGCATTGAGAGACTGAAGAGGGGTTTGGTTGGTCCAAGGGTCAGTTAAAGAGTGACTTGACCTACCTGGTCTGCAGGTGGGAGCTTTGAGCACAAGGCTGCAGTCTGACAGAGGAGAGGTCCTGCACTGAGCAGAGAAAGTCAGAACAGGAGTCAAGAACTGGGTCAGACAAATGCAGAATATAGCACACACATTTAAGTTGGGAACATAACTGAGCACTGGACCATTTTCCCAAACCCATAAAATGGGTTTGCCACTGTTGACACCTCTAGATGTAGCTTCAAAAGATAAACTTGGTGCTGGTCTTGGACTTGCTGGGAAAGGCTGGTGTTATCAACCATCTCATACTGGGATCCAGGGCAAGTGAGATTGTGTTCCCTTCTAGCCTCCCCATATCTGGCTTCATGCATTGGCCTTTAACAAGAGTGTAATGACTTGTGAAGGTTTGCGGCTGGATGGCATGCAGCATCACATTTAGTGCTGGATCCTAAGTGGCAGAACACACTTTTCTCTGAACATTGGTCTGCTTTGACTCCTACAGTGCAAAAATAAAGTGGTGGGCAGAAGCCTTTAAAACAGAGGGTGGGAGGGCTGATTAAACTTGCCACATCACCCTGCCAAAACACCTCAGATGGCTTCCACCATGGGGAATGGACCTATATTGGGAAGGTCCAGGCTCAGAATCTATAGGCAGATCTGGGTGGAAGAGAGTGACCTCCAGTAGCTCCTAGGGAGAGGGCTGGGTGTACACAGACCTCGGACCCCTGAACACCTGTATAATTGCTTTAAACATCTTCTTTGGGTCAATAAATCCCTACCAACTATTTTCTAAAAAGGGGTGTACACAGGTGACAAACTGCTTACAATAGAAATAATGTGAATATTAAGTTAATCAAAGCACTCACATTGGAAGGGATTAAAAGAGGGGAGGGAAAAAAAAAAACCCAGCTCGTAACAAGCAATCCATGTCACTTTTTTTCCCTCCTGTGTACTCTTGCTCTGTCCCATTTGTCTAGCAGTAATCTACATTTCAAATGATTACATGGGAAGCTGAAGTGGTAGTGACAGGGATAAACGAAGCTTGTTAAACTAATAGCTGCACTAATGCCCAAATATGTGAACTTCCAGAGTCAGGCAGCATCCAAGGCTGCCGGAGCTGTCAGCCCCACTCCCCCTGGGCTCGTCCGCCAGCCGCTGCCACATGATGAATGGCCCTGTCGAGTAAATTCATCCGGGGCCCAATTAAATAGGCAGAAATGAACTAGAGCCGTCAACCAGGGAGAGAGAGAGGGAGAGGGAGCGAGAGAGGGAGGAAGAAAGAGAGAAGATTTTTAAAAAAAAAAAAGGGTTGGAGGAGGGGAGAAATATTCCTCACAAAGTCAAGGAAGCTCCGGCGCAGTGAAGTCATTCTGTCAGAAAATGGCCATTTAATGCTTTGCCGAGCCCACGACAGATAAGTCATCTGAGGAAGCTTTAGTGGAGTCCCAGGGCATTTCATTTATTAATTATCAGCTTCAAGCGGGGATTGCAGCCAGCCTCTCCCTCTTTCCCATCCCTTTTTCTCCACCGAGCGCTGTCAGCGCCTCACCTCCTCCCTGTCAGGCAGGAGGGCGGCCGCGCAGCAGTGGGCACGTTGGGCACATAGCGGCAGAGATGGTGGGGAGAAGGAGCTGTGAGCTTTTCATGTGTCTTCCTTCTTCACCTTCCTCAAAAAATCCCAGTCGTGGCACTTTGCCCCCAGCCATTCCCTCTCCCTCCTCCTGCTGCACACCAAAGCCCCCCCATATCCCCGGGAGGGAGTGGTCAGACCCCACATAATGGTCCAGCCTGCCCCACTGTGTCCCCTCTGGACCCCCCCATTCTCTCCCCTCCTGGCAAGCCAGGCCCCAGAGGAGAGGTCCCCGCTGCCACAGGCAGGGTGGGGGCTGGCCCCAGGAATAAAGCCACCCTTGGAAGCCATGTTTTCCCTTGGGAAGCCCAAAGGTGGGTTGGCTGCCTTTGGAGATGAACACTTTGCCTGCTACATGCAGGACCTCGCATTGTCCAGGTCCTCACTTTATCCCACCTGGTGCTGCTCCCACCCACGTCTGCTGGCTCATCACTGTTCCCTGCCCAATGAGGTCCATTGCTGTGTGGTGTGTGCCCATCATAGGCAGGGATGGGGTGAGTGAAGGCAGGCAAAGCAGAGCCGCTGAGCCAGATGAGCCCTCAACATGCCTGTGTCTACTCTGGACTTGGAGATGCTGCTGGAAGAGGACAGATCCCCTCCTCACCTTGTTTGCACTGCGCTGAGTACACCTGCTTTCCTTGGTCCAGAAATGTCAGCAAGCAGAAGGTAAATGGCTGCTGATGGGAGGGAGAAGAGGAGGAGAAGGGATGGCAGTCCCAGTCCCAAGGCAGAAATGCCCAGGGACTCCCAACAGAGTGAAGAGGAGGCTGCAAGGGGACCCAGTTACAAAGAAAAGGAGCAGACTGTGATTGACCTCCTTAGGACTTCAGAAGAACCAGCAACCATGTAGCGGATGACCATAAAACCCAGCTGATCAGGGCTGATTTCTCCTCTCTCCTTCTGCCAGCTGATGCCCTGAGGCACAAATGTTTCAGGAGAAAAGCTGCCTAAGGCATATGTAACCACCCGGCCAGGCTCAGGCATGTGCTGGGAGGGAGTGGGCGTCCCTGGTGGTCTTCCCAGTGCCTTCTCCAAAGCCAGGGTTCCTCCCATCATCCTGCCCTCCACGCAGATGTTGCCAGGTGCATCTCAAGGAAAACCTGGCATTGCTTTTGGTGAAGCTGCTGCTTCCCCCAGCCCTTCCAAAGCAGAGGGTGGTATCACTGGTAAATTATGAGTTACTCCGGATACCACAGTATTCATTTATCTGGCTGTTCTCTGTGCCTCACAGACACCTTCAGAGCTGAGTGTCTGAAATATATAATGCCAGTTGCATATTTTACTGCCTGCCATGTTACTGTATGTGCTCCAGGGCCCTGTGGAAGAAACAAACCGGTCTGACAGTTTACTCTTGCTTCTGTCTTTCTGCCTGGAACTTGTAATAGCACATCTCCTCTGAACTTCATGGCCTGTTTTCTGGAGGAAAAACTGAAAAAAAAAACCTGGAAAAACAAAAGTTTCTCAGCTTTTTGTGAGAGATGTTGTCAAATACCGCTTGAAAGCCTAGAGAAATAGTACCAACTCATTATTCTTTCCATTGCTGTGTTAACAGGATTTCTCCATTCTTCAGGAATTCTGCACTGAAATTCCTCCGTATTTCCTCATCATGTCTCCTATAGTCTATGCATTTGGCTCTTCAGCTTGAAATGGCCAAAGCTTTCTCTGCAGAAGTTACCCTGGTGTGTACTTCCCAGTAGTGCCCTTAATTGGAGGTCCCATTTGCTCTGCTCTAGTCTACTGATGCAGCAGCCAGCGATAACAGGCAGCAGTGCGATGGTGTTGGCACAGCTCAGCTGCTGTGAGGCCCACCAGAAATCTAGGCATGCTCTCCACACTGGGAACCTGCCCTCTGCCTCACCGCCGTGCATGGCGGAAGACATATCCCACGGTGTAGTAATATACAGGTGACAGTATGATGTTTTGGCATAGTGGCAGCATTTGTTGCCAGAGCACTGTATTCCCATCCTGGGGATCATTCAGGACTCACTGCGGCACCCAGTGCCCAGAGGATAGCTAAAGGAATAATTAAAAGAGAAGCTCTGTTTGCACTAAAATGCCAGTGTGTTTTTTTTTTTTTTCACAAGGCAAAGATTTTTCTTATCAAAAATCTATTCACTAAAATGCTAATGATAGTCAGTGATTAGAAACTGCTGCTCAAGTTTTGAAAGTTCCCAGTGGGTTTCGTAGACACGGCGTGTAGCTTGTCAGTTCAAGAAATGCTTTCAACAAATCAAACTTCAGGGTATGCATTTTAAAAAAATATTTCATTTCCTTAATGCTTCACTGTGCTAAAGCCAATAGGGACTTTTGAGTTAAGTGACAAAGACCACATTATTAGTTGCGAAGTCAGTTCTGATAGGAGTCTCTCATGGCAAGATGTTCTCAGATAGGCACGGAGGAACTGCTAGCAAATGTGTATAATGCTTATCTTAATTAAAAAGAACAATTGTTGTATGAAAATGAATTACGAACTTCTTTTTATTTATTAGTGTGAGAGAAGTTCTCTGTCAACCAGATGAAGGTGTTCCAACATGAAACATAGACCTTTGAGAAATGCAGGGCTCAGCTTCCTCCAACTCTAGTAGGAGTCAAGCAAACAAATTTGGTTGCAGGCAACAACGGATTAATCCTTATTAATGCCAGCACCTGACATTCAGGCTAGAAGCATTCAAGTCTGGTTGTGGAGCCTTTGGAGACTTCCAAAGCACCATTCCTGCTGCTGCTGCAGGCTTAGAGAAGAATATACGACATTGCCGGTAAGTCTGCGGTTGGGATCCTGGACTCCAGCACACACACTCTCATGGGGTGCCTCGTTGCCCCAAGAAGAGCACTCCTCCAGCCTGTCACAGGTGCTGGTTTATGGTTCCGCTTCTGGAAGAACCAGGTTTAAGCTTGTAGCCCAATTTTCATGGAAAAGTTGCGGTTAGATGAAGTGGTTCCCCATGTACCGGGGGAACTTTGGAGCCCCAAGTTATTGCTTCCAGTGGAACTGGGGCCTAGCTAAAAACACTACCTGACACATTTGTGTCCTGTGGTGGGACTATTTGACGTCCCATTGAATGAAGTCTGTTGAGAAATGTCAACAGCTGAACTGAAGAAGCTCAGCATGTGCACGCTTGCTTTTCAGTGTGGTTGCCCTGTGGCACAGAACTCTGCAAAGGACTGGTCCCCAGACTAAGCACTCCAGCTTTACAAATCCAGCCCTCATGAGAAGACTAGTACAACTGAGATGATCCCTTTCATTGCTTGCCAAAGAAAAGCAGGAAGAACCACACATACATTTAAATCTGTTTAGAGGACAGGAGTGTGTAGACTAATGAACTCCTGGGGGAGGTGAGTGTTGGTCAGCTGATGAAGAGCAGGAGAATGTCTTCTGGGCACACCACAAGTCCCCCTTTCTGCAGAGGGCTTGCAGACTAGGGGACGCTGGCCAGCTCAAATAAATTGTTTTGATGCCTTTTAAGTTTCTCAAGTCGTCTTCAGCTCCTTCACTGAATTAAGCAAGAGGGAGGGGTTAAAATCACAGGGGGAAAAAGCACAAGTGATTACTCTGCTGATTAAGGAGGAACAAACCCAAGCTATTCTGTAAGAAAGGGATTATATTGCTTATTAAATTTCCTAGATTTTGTTGAAGTACAGACTATTGTAGAAATAAGAAAATTAGCAGGGAGGTGTGAGTAGGTGGCTTTCTTTGCCATTGTAAAGCAGAGAGGCAGCAGAGAAGTTAGGTGATAAGATAATGTGTCTGGAGGTATATGTATACCTGTGTACATACGCACCTCCGCAGGTGAACCCACCCCACAGGCTCCAGAGGTCGAATGCTCTCCATGATTGCCCCAGAAGACATGTCCTCACCCCAAAGTCCCAGCCTCCACCCTCCTGATGGCCCCAGGATGGCCAGGTCTTCATCCACCCAGTAGTACCCTGCCTCTCCCCAGCTCCCGTCCCCCTGCACACCCCTACAGCATCCATCTCTCTTCCAGGGTGGACAAGCGTTCCCCCGGTGTGAGGCTTTACACCGCACTGTAAACAGCTCATCTGATGTCTGAGTGGGAGGACAATCCATCATTTTTAGTGTCTTGTCTGTCCCTGGGCGCGGGGGAGGAGACGAGGATCGTCAGCATGAGACCCTTCCCGTACAGGCACTTTGATTGAATGTTTGATGGCCATTAAAGAAAAGGAAAATAAATAAATAAATAAAGAGACTGAAAAGCCTTTCCCTGCCATCCTTATCCTGCACGTGTCCTTTTGAGATAAGATGCCCTCTGAAATTCATAATTCTGGTTGAGATCAAAAGAAAAGTCTGAAATCACGAGGAAGGAGTGATGTGTAACCACAGGCAGGGTGAAGGGGAGCTGTTGCCTCCTCTGCATCCCTGCAGAGCTGGCTGGCTGGATCACCGTTTGCATCTGCCCATCACCACTCTGCAACAATACAGTCCTACCAACCCGCTGGAGCCTCCGCACACCATCCCTGGAGAAACAGAGGAAAAATGTAGGCTGGCAACACTTGAAACAAAATCAAAGGAGGAAGAGAGGGACAGACTGGTTACAGCCAGTGATCTGTCCGATCCAGTCTCCTCTGGTAACGGTCAGCAAAGGGGCTTTCCAACACTGGAAGAGATTTTCTGGATTAGTCAAAAGCCTTAGCTCTAAAACTGACTAGCCTTAGATCAATTAAAGATGCAACATTACAGATCAAACAAAAAATGATAATAATTATGTGAATTTTTTTAAATATTAAAATGCTTAATGAAAAAAAAGTTATTTTTGCAGGAAGAACTATAGAATACTTTATCAGTAAGGCTTAAGTGAATTTATCTGGTATTTTGAAGTTACTTTTTTTATTATTTGATATGGAGCCAATAAAAGCTCTTCAAAAATTTAAAACTGAAACTAAAACAGAAAGGCTAAAATCAGGCAGAAGTCTTTCTCTTTGCTTAGTTTCTCACAGATGGAGAACTGGTTTTGCAGACCATCCCATGGCTTCTGGGCAATCCACTTTAAAATAAAGCCAAAGCCTGACATTTCATAAGGATTTGGGATACAGAGTTTTCCTGCTTTGCTGGGGAAACCGATTCCTACGTAGGGCCATTAAATGTGCTGAAACAGGGAAGCGAACAGCCGTGCATGAATCTCACCTGGGCTGAACTTCAACATAGCACCTTGCTTATTATGCTTTTAATATTCAGCAAAAGGAATAACAGAGATCACCCAACCCAGTGACAAGGCATTCACACAGCAGAAGCACGAGAGCCCCCTTGTTGATCTGAGGAAGGACGGTGAAAATTTTGGCCAACAGACAGGATCGTATCTTGTGTCAGGAGACGGGTAACATGCCTCAGCTGCATTACATTGGCCCCACTGCAGGTTTGCTGATGAGGAGGGAGTTTGAAGCTCCCAGACACCCTGGGTTCAAGACATCTGAGGAGGTGGCTACTCCCTCCCATGCACATGAACTAGAGGATGGACAGAGGTTTTACCCCTGGCCAGGAGCCACCCATGATCGAGTGAGCTCAGCACAGCCAATGCAGGCAGAGGATCGGTCCATGTCTGCCATTTCAATACTCACCAGCCCACTGCTGCGTGCATCCCCTAAATTGTATTTTCCTTTGCAAGATGCCCAGCACAGATCCTTTTCCTGTGCTGTCGAAACTGGCAAATTTAAGCAAATGCCAATAATTCCATTTTGTCCCTAAATTTCTTTTGTCATCATCATTGAACTTGGCTTACTAATGATTTCTTAGAGTTTCAGCTTGAATGGGCATCCATAGATTTTCCTTCTTTTTGGGTTAAACCTAGAGTTATCATCGGGTGTGTTTCTGTCAGCTCTTAACCGTTCCTCTCGCTTGCCCATGGCCAAGCTGTTGCATAAATCTGAGGATGCAGAAGGGATTCAGTGGGGAAGGGAAAGGGCTTTATATCAAGGCCACATTGTTGCATGCATTATGCTGCTGCACCGCAGCACTTCATCAAGTTCTAATTACGCCTGGTTGACAAATTCCTAGCCCTTTCAACTGGAGATAGAGTGTCTTTGACTGAGTCCATTAAGGCTCGTAATTTTTGATAGTTGAGTTTGCCAGTTGTCTGCTTATACTGATTTTTTTCCCCCTACTAAAACCAACTTTTATATAACTGCAAGTCTGGGTTCATTTACTTTATGTACAGGTCCCCTAAGAGGCAGAGAAGTGAATTATATTCTCCCTCTTGGTCTCGTGCAGTTACTAAATTACATTTTTAGCACCTGAAATTAACAGCTAACTGGAGGTAGGCAAGAGAGAGAGTAAAGTTAATGAATTGACTAAATATGATAGCAGAGGAAAGCAAAGAGCTGTGTTTCTTCTACCTGTTTTTCCAAATTTTACTGAAGCAAGAAACCAGCAATTACACATCAGTCCCGGGGTGTCCGTGAATGAAACGAGCCGAAGCGCCTGCTGTGGGTGTCGACGCTCCCATCACCAAGCAGGTGGCATTATTTAGGGAAGCAAGACCTCTGGGAGCCGGCCAGCCCTCGCTCCAGTGGCAGGGCAGGCTGGGCAGGCGCTGCACTGCGCGGCAGGGCTGGGGGGAGCTGGGCAGCGGGCAGACCTCCAGACCAGCAGCAGCTTTCCTCAGTCCTGTGCCTTCCCTGACATGGGTCAGGACTAGGACAACAGAGCTGGTCTGGGGAGACGGAGGGTTACGCAGCGTGAACACAAAGGCTGTAGGGCAAGCTGGGACTGATTTTGCTTTTCCACTCCATGTGCCCAGCAGATCGGAGTTACCAGCTGCACTGAAGACACTCTCTTGGGCTTTGAGCAGAAAGCACAAGAGAGTTGTACCAACACGTTTCATTTCAGCCTCCTAGAGGGATGCACAACAGTTAGTTCAGCTGATTGAAAGCTGTCTCTTTCCTCCCCCTCCTCTCTCTCTCTTTGTTTTTTCCTCCATTGTGCACAAGCTTCTGCCTCAGCTGGAGCCCCACGCCTGTGCTCTGCAGCTCGCTCTTGGCGAGGTCTCAGCGATCCTCCTGCCCCGCAGAGCCCTGGCAGCCCTGTGTCCTGCCGAGGCTTGGCTCTCCTCATGCCCAAGCATCCCTGCCCTCGGGGTCGTGGGTGCTGCAAACCCAGGCACTGGCTGTGGGCATGAGACACCCACCAGAGAGAGGGGGTGCCCACTGGAGAAGGGTGCCCACTGGAGAAGGGTGCTCACTGGAGAGGGGTGCCCACCAGAGAAAGGTACCCACTAGAGAGGGGTGATTTCTGCAGGGGCTGCAAGAGTGATGGATCCCAGGACAAGCAGATTTGCGAGACCCTGCCTGCAGCCTAGCTCAGGAGGGCAGAGCTGGGCTTTGGCTGCGAGCATCACCACCTCCGTGCATCTCACAGCTGTTAACCTGGCTGAAAGCACAGCACCCTGCAGCCAGATACAAGCTATTGGGTTTGTATCTCTGAGTCACTCAAATACCTTTCCTGCTGTCCTCGACATGCTTTTTTTTAATGCCACAGCTTCACTTGGTCTGAGGACGGGGCTGCAGCAGCCAGCTCATGATCCTGCACGCTGCACAGCACTGCCGGCTCTCATGTCACTCGTCAGGGGGGTTTCCCCAGCACAGACAAAGTCCATGCAGTCAGCCTATTGTGCACAATTACTTTGGCCTTTTTTTGGTGATATGCAAGACAGAAGCCAAATCAATACTTGTTTCACTTCCCAGCACTTAGTTGCTTTAGTGTTTATTACATGCAGAGAGAAGTGCTTGACTGATGGTCAGCAAGTTAAATTAAAAACTCCCTGTCTCAGAGTTAGAAGTTTTCAGGCACTTACTTTTTTTCTGCATGTCCTAAACTCTCCCCTGCTTCTTACCTGTTTTTGCATCATAAATTGTAGCTGCATTTTGAAAAATATAATACTTTGCTGTATGCTTACATGAAATAATAAATTTAATATTTACAGTTATAGGATTTCCTCCTGGATTGGCACTGTATGCCAAACGTTTCTGCATAGTACACTGGAGTTGTGATAACAAAGACTCAGTGAAGCACCCCGTGAAGGGGAGAGCAATATGATTTGAAGCAAGCAGCCCCAAAGAAACACGGAGTGTCCTGCTGCAGGTCCAGGCTTGCTTAGCCGAGGACTGGCAATCAGCTGGGTATCTTGAATCGGGGCTCACAGCAGCAGCAAGGGGCTGCAGGAGACCAGCTCTTTAAAAGAGGAAAACTTGAGACAACATAAGAAAACATGGACATTTAAATGGTAAAGTGACATTTTTCTTTGAAATGGGAGAAATGTTTTCTCGAGCAGCCCCTCACCAGCTCCTCTCTGGTGGTGAAGGCAGTGATCAGCTTCATTAATGCAAACGGATTACCTGGCAGGTGGTGCGTGGCAAGCTGCACGACTGGGCAAAACCTGGAATTTCTGATTGAAATTTAAATCTGGAATTTCTTATTTTTTGGGGTTTTTGAAACTTGTCATCCTCCTGACTCAGAGTGATATTGAATATTTCTAGAGGTGCCATGTGGAGCCATTGGCTCAGGAAAATTGGCATTTCACAACTGTAGCATTTCATGGGAGAACTGAAGCCCTTTCAAATATGATTATTTTGTATCTCTTGATATCACTTCACAACATCTCATGAGCTTATGTGACAAGCACAAAAATAATGGAATTAGGAGGACACCCCCCCCCCCAAAAAAAAAAAAAAAAAAGAATCTCAAACTGCTGCTCTGGAACATTTTAAAATGAAGGTTCCAAAATTGAAAATACGTTTTGGAAGTTTCTAATGTGGAAATTTCTGAATTTCTCAAAATGAACACATATGCTAAGAGCTCCCTGTTTGGGTGAAATTGGTGTTTTCCAACAAAATGCGCTGAAAAAATCATGACCCACTTCAACTGGCTAACAGCCAGAGAAAGCAAACAGAACCATGGTACAGCGACAGGTTCTCATTAAATCTAAGAGTTAATCAAGGTCCATGTTCCTGGATGGAGAACCAGCAATTAGCAGCATTGAGAAATAACACTAAAGCAGGGGATTCTGTGACCACTCACATTCACAAGAAGGCTACAGACAATGGATTTTGTTAAAAATATTTACTTGGGTAAAACTGGGAAACTTCCATTATGGGAGACATCACACATCTTGAGAGCAGTGCAAAGCCTTGGACACCGACAAAGCAAAGCCTCAGACATCAGCCTCCCACCCTGACCAGGTTCTTCTGAAGGAGACGTCTGAAGGAGCAGAAAATGGTTCCTATGTCCCTGCTCCTCTGACTGGAAACACACACACCGCATTTCTTTGGGGTTTTGGGGTTTTGTGTGTGTGTGTGTTTTTTCTTCTGCAGGAAGAGTGGTGCTGTGGTAGAGCCCAGTCCTGTGCCAAGCCCCACGGTGCTGAGCACCAGGAGCTGTGCCAGTGCTGCCAGAGAAGCCAGCTTCCCCCTTGGAGCTCATCCCCGTCCCAGGAGGAGAAGAGGCTGCATCACATGGGGTGGTTCCTGCTACCTCTCATTATGGCTGCTGCTCCTGCTTTGCTCACGCTGGTCCCTTGAGTGCAGCACTAACTTGTTTGAGATGCACCTTGGTCCCCAAATTTCCATCCGCCCACCTCCATTCAGTAAAATCCCCATGAGCACACAGGGGCTCCGATCCTCAAAACAGCTTTAGCTGAGCACTCCCAGTCACCCTATGTGTGCCGGGCAGCTTTGACGCACACGTTTGAACGAAATGGGAACTGACAGTGTCGAGGCACTGTAAGCGCTCGGCTACGAAGGATTCATGCAATTATCTTTTGTCGGAATTCATCTTGTCAGCCTTGCATGGTGCTAATGTCTTTAGAATCTCTGAAGATGAAAAACTGAGAAAAAAAAATGCCAGTTAGAGCAGTCTCTGGTCACGACAGCATTTTTTGGGGTAGGAGAAATGACAGCCAGGGAAAGCAGCGGTCCCAAGAACAAGTGTAGGGCTGGGAAATTGGCTGCTCAAGGCACGGGATGTGGGTGCAACCATGGGTCTCCAGGAGTTAACAGTTGTCAGCTGTCCACAGCTTCCTAGGTATGGCAGTGGGTGAAACCTCTCCAGCTCAATGGCTGGCTCAGGCCGGGTGTGTGAAAGGCTTACCAAAAACAGTTCAACCATCACTAGTCGCAAGGTAGGGCAAGGGAAATTTGGTTAATTGCATGCATGCTCGTTTGCTGCCCACCCCTGGGAGGGACTTGCTGGCTCCACACTTCACAGCGTTCACAGGGATGCTGCTGCTAGAATGGTTCCAGGGCCAAACTCTCTGAAAATCTCTTGAAACTTTGCTATGAGTGGATTCCTCTAAAAACTACCAATCCAGATGTGCAGAGGTGTGTCCTGTAATTCTAGAGGGAAACGTGTCTTTACACATTTGTGTAATTTGTTAGATTAAAGTTTCACAGTTTAATTCGGTATTTCTTGCAAACAGTCATACTTTTGGAAAAAAAATGTATCTTTCATGTCTATCAATTTTTAGTAAATTAATTTTATTTTTCATGCACTTTTTCTTTCAAGATTTCAAAATTATTTTTTCAGCAGTTTTCAATTTTTTTTGCAGTACAGTGCAAAAAGTTTGTTTCCTATTATATCTCCAAAAATATTGATTGTTTAGCTGATCCAAAGAAAAAATTCATATTTTTCACTTTGGCAATAAAATTTTCACTCTTTGAAAAAGCAGCATTCCCTTATTCAACAGTCCCTTATTACTCGTGTCTCAAGTATTCCCCGCTGTGGCACAGGCGAAGGCAGAGACAGCGTCTTGCCAAGTGTAAGTGCCGTCTCTGCAGTGGAGAGCGGGGCACTTGGTCTGGTCCCCAGTGGTCAGCCGGGCTTGGATGCAGCACCCGGCTCCATGGGAATGAACACACTGACATCTGTTGACTGGACACAATTTCTCCAGCCTGCTAACGGAGCTCTTCGTGCAGCTGAAGCGATTAAGGCATGGGAATTGAAACACAAAGGATTACAGCTCTTATTTGTCATCAGGAAGGGCCTTATTAGGGAACATGCATATCCTTCTGGTGCTCAGGTTGTGCACACAAAGCCTATTAAAAGGCCATTAATGAGCTGCTTGTAACTTGGAAAGATCTCTTGCTTTTGAATATTTAGGGTTACATTTTACTGGCAACAAAATTTATTTCAGATTGCTCAATTAGATTAAAACCTTACTGTGCAAGGCTTTAAAAAACACTTGAAAATACCTTCTGTTTCAAAACATTTGCACAATCTGAGATTTTGTTGACTCTCCCAACCCTCGGGCAATCCCACAGTCTGTGATGGAAGAAAACATCACATTTACCTCCCATGAAGAGAAAGGCAGTTTCCAAAATCAAGAGCTGTAAAATGTCCCAAAATTCAGCTTTATTCAGAAGCAGGGAAACTGAAGTGCTGAGCTGGGAGACAGCCCCGAGCCTGCCTGCCTTTGGTGCTTTTCTGGAAAGGTTCCTCTTCCAGCCTTTCTGAGGCAGAAACCCACTGGCCAAGGTGGGATGCTCGAACATCAGGGAGAGAGATTGGCTTGTGAGCCAGTCTCCCCAGAGCCCTGGGGGAAAGCCAGCATCTTTTGTCCTTTGAGCATCAGAGCAGAGAGTTACAGAAAAAACCCAGGTGTCCTTCGTGCCATTTGTTTTGAGCTTCTGTGGGCTCAGGGTCCCACCTCCAAGTCTCCAAAGTCAATGAGGATGGGCCTGGGATGCACGGTGGCCACAGCTTTTTGCTGGCAGGAAAAAAAACACCTGATCTTTTGGCGAGGGGATGCTGCAAAACCAGCATTTACTTAAGATTTGAGGAAGTGACACTTTAGATCCCAAAAGGAAAAGTAAGAGGTTAAAAAAGAAAAAGACATTTGGAGAAAAACTGGAGTGAGAGGAAATGGGAAAAGAGGCTGAGATGTACTGCTGTGGGTTTGGGAAGTCTGATCTCGCAGGTCTTCCTCAAGTGACACCCTCTCTGACGTAAGGGACTGTGTATCTGCAGACACAGAACCAATCCTTTGATCTGAAAAAATGGAAGTTCTTTGATCCAGTCCTTACTTCCAGGGAATTTCTTACAGGCTGACATCCCATCATTTTGTCCGCAGGTAGTAATAAGTGTGGTATAGAAAGCTAGAAAAAAGTCTGTTGGAAAATGGAGACTTAAAAACGCAGCAATGACATGACCTTATTGTAATTAGAACTGAGTAGTTCAGTTTCCATCACAAAGAGGTTCACAAAATGCTTTCCCTTGTCTACAGTGTTTAAACCCAGAGCTTTATTCAAAAAGAAGGACCAAGAAATATGGATTTGTCTCTACTGGCTCCTGCAAGATCTGACACATCTGTAGCCCTCGGGAGTTAGGAAGTTCATCAAGGCACCCAGCTACCATCAAACTATCACATTTAAGTAACTTTTTAGAAGCCAAAGGTTGGTATTGTAAAGGAAAGGAAAGATAGAAATTCATCTTACTTAGCATGACCTCCCTCAGGGTAGGTTTGAATTACACTCCAGGTGGGCAATGGAAATCTTTCATGTCTCTCGCTCCATTAGTTGGTACACTTAGCAAAGGCTGGGTAATAACCAGACATACTCTTCTCGTCATGAACAAGACATGGCTACACATTCGCTCTGGTAATTTCTGCAATATCCCATTCTCTGGGTGACCAGCATCATCTAGTTCAGTCCCCGCCACCAGCACAGCCCCAGGCAGGCAGAGGCAGCCTGGCTGTAGCCCCGAGGTCCGGCAGCACTGCATAGGCTTCCAGCTCACCCATCACTTCCAGCAGCACAAAATAGAGGAGCTTCTTCTGGAGAGTGCCCTACCGTCACCTCCGAGGGCAAAGCTAGGACGTCCGTAACAGCCAGAAGTAGCAATTGATAGATCTGAGAAAGGCACTCAGACAGCAGTTGTAGAGTCACTAAAAGACATTACTTCCTTGTTCTTGCAATAAAAGGATTAGAAAATGCACTGCTTAAAGGGCATCAGCAATGCCGGTACTGCTTTCAGTGTTTTGCTTAAATTTGTATGTTAGTGTTTTGCTTAAATTTGTACATCCTAGAACAACAAGGAAAAATGAAAATGTCAGTTTTCACTTAGAGGTGAAGGGAGAAACTCTTCCCCCTGCTAGCAAAGAATATTTCAAGAACTAGAAGGCAAATCAAGAGAATCTAGTGAATTTATTTTCTTTAAAAAAGCTCTGTGTATAGGGTGCAGTGTCCCAGTGATGGAGTGGAGATTAGAAACAGGCACAGGCAGCTGCTGCTGGATGTTTGGTTTGTAATCACTGCAGAGCTGGGCAGAAAGAGAGAGAAAAGCAGAAACCTCCCTGTTGGGACACTGTCCCAGTTCAGACACTTTGGAAGAAAACACGAGGCAGGCACCTACAGCTGCAGGGCCAAGGGAGCCTGTGCAGAGCCTCATCTTTCATTGATGACTTTGACATGTAGTCCTGCCCCCTCATTACAGAGGCCTCCTCCTTTGGCACTGATGGACATCAGCATCGGTCTGGCGGCTCTGCTGAACAAGGACTCCCTTGGTGCACAACCAGCTCTGGCGTGAGGGCTGTTACCTGCTAAGTCATCATGCATCCACCAAAGGTGCTCTGCAAGTGCCCCTCTGGGCACCTTCTCATGGGGAACCAGCATACAGTGAATGGCATGATAAAAACTTGCGTTTCAGTTTACTGCATTACCAGCTCCCCTGAGTAGAGAAAGATCTTTGGCTCATTTGCTGCTCCAGGCTGTAGCTGCTGGAGTCAGGGACCGAATTGAAAGGATGGTCCCTTTGCATGGCCTCCTGCCACCCACCACAGAGCAGGCACCCAGTTTAGGAACAACTGGCTTTGCCTGGGCACTGTGTTTTTAGGCAGCTGAGGAGTGGCGAGATGAAACCCCTTCCAAGTGTGCATTGCTTCTGGCATTTGATTTATATATGAGGTTTTTTTCTTAAAAGTCGTGACAATGCCTGGGGTCAAGGCCAGCACGTGCTTGTAAAGCACCTTCACAGAGAAGCAAAGATGACTTTTCTTAAACTTTGTCATTTCAGCCTAATTGTTGTAACGTTTAAACTAAATGAACTCCACAGACTGGAGTGGACTGATCTTGTACAAATGACCTGCTCACCCTGTGTGAGAATGGCAGCATCTGACCCTAAACCAGCAAAAAATTAAAGCAAGGATGAAGAAGATAAGTAAAGCCAAATAATTCAAGGAGAGCAATTTAAACTCATATTGGCAATAATAATGTGCACTGGTCCACATCTGATCTTCAGCTATTTCTAAATTACACAGAGATAATCAAAAAGAAAGACGATCTGCTACACATTCATGTGCAGAACAAGGCTCTGCAATTAGTAAGCCGAGGTCTATGGTTGATCAATAGTGACCCTCCCTGGTAGCTCTGGGTGTTTTTACAAGGGAAAGGTCATTTCTGCTCTTCCAGCTGTATGGGGAACAGGACTTCCCCTAGATGAGAAAGGCTTTACCCTGTCAGTGCTGGCCATTTCTCGTGCAGGATTGTGCCCACAAGGATTTTTTCTGAAGTTCCCATCCTATGGCACTGTGGTCAGCAGGACGTAGTCTTCAGGGATCAGGTCTTCTGTCAGCTGTCTCTCAGGAAGATCCCAGGATCGCAGCATGGCTGAGGTTGGCAGGGACCTCTGGAGGTCTTCTTGTCCAGCCCTCTTGGCTCAACACAGGGTCACTTATAGGAGGTTGCTCAGTACAGTGTCCTGTCAGGTTTTGAGTATCTCCAAGGATGGAGGCTCCTCAACCTCTCTGAGCAACCTGTTCCAGTGTTTGACCACACTCATCATAAAAAGTTTTTTTCTTATGTTTAAATGGAATTTCTTTTCTTTCAAGTTCTGCCCATCACCTCTCGTCTATTCACTGGACACCACTGAGAAAAACCTGTCTCTGTCTTCTTTAATCATCCCCATCAGATATTTATACACATCAACAAGATCCCTCCTGAGCCTCCCTTTCCCCAGGCTGGACAGTCCCAGCTCCCTCAGCCTCTCCTCATATGACTATATGCTGTAGTGCCTTCATCATTTTAGTGGCCCTGCATTGGACTTCCTCTGCTAAGTCCATGCCTTTCATACTGGGGAGCCCAGAGCTGGACCCAGGACTCCAGATGTGTCTCACCAGTGCTGAGCAGAGGGCAGGATCACCTCCCTCGACCTGCTGGTGACAAAGCTCCTAATGCAGACCAGGGACTGTCAGCCTTCTCTGCCATGAGGGCATGCTGCTGGCTCACGTTCAACTTCTGCCCACCAGGATGCCCAGCTCCTGGTCTGCAAAGCTGGTTTCCAACCCATTGGTCCCCAGCCTGTCCTGGTGGTTGGGGTTATTCCTCCCCAGATGCTGGACTTCACATTTCTTTTTGTTGAACATCATAAGACAACTCTTTGCCCAGTTCTCCAGCCTGTCCAGATCCCTCTAAATGGCAGCACATCCACCTGCTCTGTCACCCACCCCTCCCACTTTTGTATCTCCTGTAAACTTGGAGAGAATGGACTCTGCCCCATCATCCACGCCATTAACAAAGATGTTAAATGATATTGGCCCTGGTATCGACCCCTGGGGTGCATCACTGGTCACTGGCCACCAGCCAGACTTCTTGCCACTCATCATAACCCCATGGGCCCGTTTGTCCAGTCAGCTCTCAGTCCACCTCACTGTCCATTTATCCACTCTGTTCTTCACCAGTTTGTCTATCAGTATTTTATGGGAGACAAACACCCATTTCTCTCCCCTTCTCCACTGAGCTAGCCATTTCATCATAGAAGCTATCAGGCTGGTCAAGCATGACTTTACGTTTGTAAATCTATGCTGATTACTCCCAGTCATCTTCTTCATGAGATTGGAAATGGTTTCCTGGACTATTTGCTCCACCAGCTTTCCACAGACCACTGTGAGGCTGGTAGGCCTGTAGTTCCCAGGATCTTCCTTCTTGAAGATAGGAGTGACATTTGTCACCTCACCACAGCCTTTTAAAGATAATCAAGAGGGGTACTGCAATGACACCAGTCAGCTCCCTTAGCTCTCATGGATCCATCCCATCAGGCCCCATGGACTTATGTATGTATCCAGATTGTTTAACTGTTCTCTAACCTGATCCTCCTGTATCAACGTTTAGTATACCCTGCCCTGGCTTTCCCACTGGCCTGATTACCCATCTTGAGACAGAGCCCTGCTGCTCTCACATCTCCCCTTCCTTGTTCCTCCAGGTTTTTCTTCCTAAAGACCCCATACCCACCCAGTGCAGCAGGCCAGTCGTGTGAGCTATCCCACCACCTCTCTGTCATCCCAGTGACATCATTAACTTGGCAACAGCATGCAGACCCCTCACTCCTCCTGCTCATGCCCCATGCTGCATGCGTTTGTGTACAGGTATTTCAGAGAGGGACCCCCCGTGCTGATTTCCCAGAGAAGGTATGAGAGCTTTCCCCATAACTCTGTTGGTAGGTCCTTCCTTCTTTATGTGGATATCCTTGGGGTAGACTCCCTTCAGCCCTGTTTTGTTGATTACAAGCTCCCTCCTGTTCACTTAACCCTGTGCCTTTCATTTGCTATCCTGGTCTACCACCTCTGCACCTGGTTTTGGTGATCCTCTCCCCACCCCACGGACCTTAGTTTAAAGCTCTCCATACCAGGCTGGCCAGCCTGTTGGCAAAGATCCTTTTGCCACACTTGGTCAGGTGGATCCCATCCCTTCCAAGCAAGCCTCAGTCCTCTAAGAAGGTCTTGTGGTCATAAAACCCAAACCCTGTTGCCAACACCAGGGGCATAACCAATTGCCAACCTCCTCCAGCCCCTTGCTCCCATCAAGGAGAAAACCACCTGGGCCCCCATTGACCATCAGCCCAGAGCCATGTAGTCACCCTTGACACTTTCCAGGTCACCCTGGCAGTAACTTTGGTGCCAGTTGCATGTCTGGGCTGGAGCAGGTGGAGGGAGGACAAGAGCTGAGCTGCTCACAAAGGTGAGCTGGGACAGGAGTGCTCTCAGGGGGCTGAGGAGCTCTCGCACACAGCAGCACATCCAGGAGGCTTTACAGCATTCTGCTCAGTAGCACTAGACCTCCTGCACGCTGCTGCAGCAACGGGCTGCTCTTCCAGAGGACTACTTTTGCAATCCAAACAATTTCTAAAGGTTCTTAAAGCTTTTTCTTCTATTTAGAAGCACAGGTAAGGGAGCTTTCCGAAAGTTTCAGGAGTCTGAATAGGAGCTGTCAACCAGAAAATGCAGTTGTTCCAGCATCAAAATATATTACAGAGCTGATCCATAACTAAAAAAAACTTAAAAGCGAGAGAGAGTTGAACTGAATCAATTGGATTTATGTTATTCAAAGCAGGTAAAAATTGTTTTCACTTCCTCAGTTTCATTCACGTTGTTCAGGTTTTCTTCTTCTGTTAAGCCATTTATAATGCTGTATTGCAACTTTCTGATAGCATCACATAATCATAGAATCCAAGCACAGTTAGGGTTGGAAGGGACCTTTAAAGGTCATCTAGTCTAACCCCCCCTGCAGTAAGCAGGGACATCTTCAACTAGATGCTATTGGACTTCGCAGGGTTGAAAATGGATTATTTTTCCTGTCAAAGTTGTAGCTTGTATTTCATTCTTTGGAAAGAAAAATAAAAAAAATCACAGCAAACCAGAAATCCTCATCCCAGTTTGCTCCACCACGTGCTTCTCCAAGCTGCCAGAATCTCTGCCAGCACAGGAACACATCAGCACTGACAGGGAGTTTGTTAGCACAAGTTCATGGGTCTGGCCCAGGCTAGCAGTGGTAACGCTAAATCTCTTTTATACCCCTGGACCGAGGCTGTTCTTTTGACTTAATGGCAACAAACGTCAAACAGTAATGACTGGCTAGATTTGACAGGGCTCAGCTGTCAGCATCCACCGTGGGAATGCAGGACAGACATGTAAATGTTTGTAGCAGAGAAGGAGCTTCGCAGTGTAAATCAGCATAGACCTGCCCAGCTGTAACAACCAGAATACAATGTATTGCAATTGCAGGAAACAAAAGAAGGTGCTACAGTAAGTATATAAAGAGAGGAGAGCAGTTTTCCACATTAAAATTGAAAAAAATAAATTATCCACAAATAACCAGAGAAAGCAAAATGCAAAGCATGATGTTGGTGAGCAGTTAGTAAGGTGCTGGTAAAACTGTCTGAAAGCAACCCTGCAGCCTTGCCAGCCAGTTTTAATGCTGGGTTTGACACCATTGCTATTGCTGTGAGATCTGGGCAGCCCGCTCCAGGGAACCTCACTTCTCCCCCTCAAAAACCTTAATTTTGGTGTCCGTGGTAAAGGATGAGCACAGGTTGTGTGCACAGCCCCTCCGGCCAACATGGGGGCTGGCAGGCAGCCGAAGGGACGAGGCAGTCATGGCTTAGCCCCAACTGCTGAGCTTGGATAGAGTTTGAAACCGAAGCTTTCAAACCCACAGCGGGAAGCCTTGCCACTACATGAGGGTAATAAACCGGTGTGAACGCGCGCCGCTTCCGACACGGCCATGTGCACCGGCTGCGTCCGCAGCGAGCCCTCTGCTCCGCGTGCTGGTTCCATCACATTAACTCATCCCGTGTAGCCATGGCAACGCGTGTGAAAAACACGCTGCCACTGCTGGCGGGTCCAGATCTGGTGCCTGCAGACCCCAGCACCACCGAGCTCGGCCCTGGTGCACACACTGCCAAGGCAGCAAACCGCTAATAAGGCCCCTTAATTTTGCTCATCAGGAGCACCTCTGCTTGCAGACTGTCAATTTGAGAGGTCTTCAAAAAAATTCCCAGGACCAAGGGGGGAAAAAGGAAAAATAGGCGAGTATCTTCACCTGAATAAATGAGACTTTGGGCAAGCACCAAACTGCTTCGTTACCTGCAAGGAGGGAGCATTGATGCTGTGTGGCTGCCAGGTTTGTAGCTTGTGAGCTCCCACTGCTCATGTTTGTGACCAGCAAAATCCCCCTCCCCGGGCAGGGACCCTCTTCCCCTGCCAGTGAGCAGCAGCCGTGTGGCAGCACTCGGCCAGGCTCGGCATCCTGCATGGCCATGGCTCTCCAGCAGCACCTCTCCCCTCCGAAGCCTGAGTGTACTGGAGATTTCGTGGGGCTACAGACAAGGCTCTCCGGGGAGCTGGTGGCAGAGGAGGGAGAATGATCTGACAGGAGGCATGACTTAAAATTAAAAAGGCAACGCTGGTGGCAGCAAGAGCATGGGAAGGGGGGAGGGAGTGGAAGGAAAGCACGAAATCCATCAAACCCATATTTGTCTCATTAAAAGTATTTTTAATTTATAATGTCCTGGAATGTAGTTGTCACCCAGCTGCGCAGCCATCACCATGTTGCCTCTCACTTTTTTTTTTCCCAGCTCCTCTCTCCCACCTCACTGGGACTGCCATCAATTTCTTCCCATCAGCAGCAGTTACAGTAAATGGATTCATTTGTGGGCAATGGGAGCTGAGAGACAAAGGTGACAATATAATTAAGGTTTTTAATTCTATGCCTGAACAGTTAAGTCCAGAACTGATGATAATTAGCTGGCTGCAATGCAAGATCTTTAGTCGTTATTTTCCCTTTGTTTCATATAATTGTTCACTTTGGCCAGCTACATTTGTCCTTTAATCTGAATCCTTGCTCGACAATGCTCTGCCTTTCCGTCTATTCCCTGGGACTGCAGGAAGCGTATTAGTAGTGCAGGAACGTATGAACAGTGAACATGGACACTGGGCATCATCCCCAGTCGCACGCTGTGGCTGGTGTCTCTTGCACACGTGCAGGGGAGGGGAGTGCTGTCAGAGGAAGGCAGACACATCACTGGAGCAGCTGAGGAGTGAGTGGATGGAGAAACAGGTAAGAAGGAAGAAGGGAAGACTCTTGATATCATAGCACCTAAAACAACCAGAGCAGGCGCTGTTTTCAACATTGTAGACCTGCATATGCTTAGCATGTGGCCCTTGGCTGCTGTTGATACTCATGAAGAAATGGTTATCACAAAGTATCAGAAGTGCATCCTCACATTGTTTTTCCTTTAAAAAATGAACAGAAGTGGAAATTGCCTGGCTAGCCTGCTAGCTGGTTTCAGGCTTTTGCACTCCATAATCTACACAACATCTGTGGCTGCGCCATCACACTGGGTGAACAGAACAGCCTCATCAATGGTGATGACACCAGAAGGCTGCGTTTCAAGACAAGGAGGCAAAGACCTCTCCAAGAACATCTCCATTAGAAGGAAGAAGGAGAAAATGTGAAAAGATTGTTTTTTAGCACCGGGTAATGAAGGCATCTTGAGGCCTGCCTCCTCCTCACTGGTTACACCACCAAGTCCTAGCACTGCCAGCAGAAAACCTTCACGCCTGTCTTTGACCTTGCAGAACCAGACCACAAGGGCTGCTGCCATGCACCAGCTCAACCTTCATCCAGGATAAATCAGCCCACAGGCCCACAGCACAGCCCTCCCAAATGCACAGGGATATTCTTTGACACCGTCAGAGTTAGTCTTGGCTTTTTGGTGTGTGTGAGCTGCACCTGTGGCACACTTTACCCTTTCTGCCCAGTCTTGGACCAGGCACGTGCCCTCCATCAAGACCTCCAAAGAAGGGTCCTGCAGGCTCTAGAGTTTTAGGTCTCTTGGCTCAGTAAGTATTAGTTACTCTTTTTAGAAGTTTCAGAGTGACTCTTCTGTGATCTGAAGATCTAAAGAGCCATAAATTCAGTAAGTGTAAGCAAGACACCCTTCTATTGAACCTGCATTTAGTCATAACTCAGAGGAATATGATCAAGTGAAAGCAGGTGTGTGTTTGGCACAAAGACAGGAAGAAGAAGCAGGAGTCAGTGAGCAATAAGATAACACGTGCATTTGGAAAGTTTCAGCAGGAATAAAACAGCAGCAGCATTGCAGAAAGTGAATCACTCTATGTACTGCAAAAGCGGTTACAAGAAGTACTGGGAGAATGTTATGCAACGCTAACTTTGACTTATCACATAACTTAGCACATAACACCAATAAGACCCTGCAGAGAGACTATTTTGGCAAGTAATTTGCCCTCTCTGACCTGCCTGTAATCCGTGATAGCACTCTCACTGCTTCAACGCTGAGTGGACTGGAAAAGAGACAGAAAAAAATGTCTTTTTAAAAAAAGAAAAAGGGAAAAGTCAGTCCTACAAAGGAAAATCAAACACTGACAAGTCACATAATGAGTAAGTAGAAATGTTTCTGTCTACCTGCTCCTTTGTTATCTCTGGGTATAGCATTCCCCCCTGACCCTCCATGCACCAATTCCTTTGTTTTAGGATAAAATTTTAGCCAGGGGCATAGAGCTGCATTTCAGAAGAGCTCTGTTTTGGTTACCTCCTTGTCCTAGGGGCTGTGCAAAGGTTTTCCTGAAGCTCAGAAAGCATGCATACAGCGTCTTGCATGAACTGGACAAAATCTGGCAAGCAAGGGAGGAGGTGGCACTCAGGGGCCTAATTTCACACAGGGCTCAGTCATGCCAAAAACCAGTTCAGCC
Organism: Theristicus caerulescens; assembly: GCA_020745775.1. Taxonomy (NCBI): domain Eukaryota; kingdom Metazoa; phylum Chordata; class Aves; order Pelecaniformes; family Threskiornithidae; genus Theristicus; species Theristicus caerulescens. The sequence continues at coordinate 85,979,393 of CM036583.1, read as the reverse complement.
CCAGGCTGATGATGGAGAAAGCGAGCTACCTAGGAACAACAGTGTTGTCTTCCGTGAGAAGCATTTAAATCTGGATAACTAGCTACTAATTACCACTGGCATCAGCGCCCATACGAGTGACTGGTCTGGCCATGTCCATAGCTGTGTCTGACACCTGGGGTTGGCTTTGAAGGAGCAGGGTGAAACCTGAGGAACTCTGGCTTTCCACACCAAAATGACCCTTAAAATCTGTACATGTCAGTCTCAACATGCCAAAAATGCAATTTTAGTCCTCAGCTCCCTTCTCCCCACTCCCCAATGGCATTTTTAGGCAAGTGAGCGTCTCCTGGGAAAGTGTGTGCTTTTGTTAAGAGGAATTTGTTTTGATTCAGAGGCTCAGCTCAGCTTTTGTTAGAGATCTCACTTCAAAGCAGTACAACTTATTCTCCTAAGCCAGGATGGCAGGTCTGCCTGGGGAGTTTGAGCCCCTGGACTTACTGCGCTACATTGCTCAGGCCAGCAGTTTCTTTCGCGTTAAGCTTTTATCAGGGGAACCTCACAAGCTGTCCCTGCAGAGCCATGGAGCGGCAGAGGCAACTGCCCCATTAATGCCACCAACAACTGTCCCCGGTGGTGGCTGGGAAAGGACATGTGTGGCACATGCCACACTGTTGGCTGCAGATTTCATGATGTATAATGTCACTTTTACAGCTGACTTCGGTACCTATGTCTGTACCCCCATGTGGTGAGCAAACCTGTTGCTGGCTCCGCTTCCCATTGCAACCAAAGTGTCTGACGACCTGATCTCTGCATCCCTCAGGGCATTTCTATCAAGGGTCTATGGGGACAACATTTTGTTGAGGCACAGAATGGTGAGCTGAAGACTTTGATCAATGAAAGGGAGGGTGACCCGAGAGGAACTGCAGGAGACTTTCCCCCTGCACTGAGACCAGCTGCACCATCTAAACCCATAGCATACAACTCCAGCTCACATCCTGCTTCCCTGGTTGCTGAGATGGGTTTCATTCCCCATATGGCACTGCACCAGCAAAGGCAATGTTTCTAATACTGCATGAGTTAGCAGTGCCTTGCCTGTAGTTTGGACATCAACCAAGCAGTAGTGCAGAAAGCACACTGCATGCTCCCTTCCTGGAGGAATTCCTTAGTTTTGTTACTGCCTCTGGCAAAGCCATTCTCCTCCTCTCCTTCCCTGCCGGGTCTGGGGTCTGCCAGGCATCCTGCTGCACCAACTGCTGTCTGCCGGTCTTTGCTGGTCCTTCCCAGACCAGTATTTGGAAACTCCATTGTTCAACAGACGCGGGCGCTCGCACACCCTCTCCCCAAAGTTTTCATCCCTAATGCTTACTTACGCATTCGCTTTTTCCTGGCTCATGGGCATGTTATTGAAACCTGCGGCAGGAGCTCATGTACGCGTTCCTGTGCCCTTGAATCCATTAACTGCAGCAAAGTGATTAATTATTTTAGCCTCTTTATGGCATCACTGTTAACTTACTGCACATTCATACTTCCAGTCATATAAATGATAGTCTTAAAATAAGGAGGACATGTGTTATTGAACTATTTATAATCGGAGCTGTCTGGAGCAGAAAAAGATCCAAACGGGCATAAGAAAGCAACAAAAGTTAATGATTCAGAGATAAAATACTATGTTTTAATCTACAGGGTGTGTGACAAATCCAAGAAATTAGAAGCTAAAAGGGTACATGACCAAGGCGAGCGCCTCAGGACACGTCTTCAGCTGCTGTAAAATTAACAGCGTCTCGGAGGGAGCATTGCTGTGGCTACAACACACACAGAAAACGTGGAGGCTCACCGTGCCCACAGTATTTATCCTCACAGCAGCCTCATGGGAGGACCAGGGGTAGCCAAGGCTGAAAACTGCACCTGCCCCCCGAGCCAAGAAGAGGGATGCCTGCACAGGGGTCCTCCCTCAATGGCCACAGAGCTGGGGGTGCCCCATGAGGGTGCAATGCCACGGGGGCAGTGCTGATGAATCCATGCCCTGGGGGCTCTGCCTTGGCCAGGGGCTTTCCTCCCAGTCCTGCAGGCTGTCAGGTTAACCTGTGGGGGTTTTCTTCCTCCATTCTGTCTCCACCTGTCTACACTGAACTGTCAGTCTTGATGGCAATGAAAATCTTACATCCAAAAGAGTTATCTTCTGTGCACATTTCCACTGGCACACCTTCCTCTCACATGCTGTTACTGAACACTCATACTATGGTCAAGGACACAGACCTGGTGGGTCGGTTCCTGGAGGCCTCCTGGAAACCCCTGCATCCTCTCCTGACCCACAACCAGGTCTGCTGCTCTCCACAAGTTACCCAGAGCAGGAGTCTTTCTGCCACATTGGCATACAGGCGTAGTGGGACACTTCTGCATGGAGATGCCAGGACCAGAGGCTGTACGTGAGACCCTCCCCTCCTGCCGCCACTCCATCCCCTCCCCACATCGCAAGTGCTGGAACCATCCACATCCAGGGCACCATCTGGCTGCTCGGCTCTTCACTGCCTGCAGCTGGGCAGGGTTCAGCAAGCTTTGTGCTAGGGGTCCCACAATGGCACAACACAGAAGTCAGGCAAACTTGGGCATGTCTAGAAAAGGCCCAGAGGTTTTCACTCTGTGATTCATTCAGTCTTATTCAGGTTATTTCCCTTTAGATATGAGGGGGAAACGTGAGTGAGGACCAAAAGCATTTGGTTTAGGAGTCTGAGCAGCCCTAAAATGTTACACTAAGAGCAAGATATCTGCTTTTTTCAGTTATGAATTTGTAATGGCATTAAAAATGTTGATTCCACTAAAATGAATGGACTGGACTGGACTAGCATAGAATAGAATAGAATAGAATAGAATAGAATAGAATAGAATAGAATAGAATAGAAACAGTTTAGTTCAGGTGGAAGGGACCTACAACAATCATGTAGTCCAACTGCCTGACCCCTTCAGGGCAGAATCTTCTTCCTCCCCACCATCTTCCCTTTCACTCTCCATTATATCTGCACACAGAAACCTGGACAGAAATCTGGAGTGAAATTCTCAGTTAGATTCAGAAGTAGTCTTTTGCATATGTGTTAAATGGAGACCACTAGTTGTTGCTGATGTTTGGTCTGCAGATTTCAGCCCTTTGGAGGCAGAGCTGTGGGGTGGGGAGGCAGCAGGTGCTGTTGGACACAGCCATGAGTATACACGGGGAGGTGTTTCGCTAACATTGCCTGCACGTCTGAGGTTTAGTGCACAGAAGTGACCAACCATGCACCTTTCTGCAAATAAGTGGACCTTAGTGAAGTTATTTTCTCTTTATTTTAATTATATAGACCATTCCCATGTGCTCAGCACTGCAGCCTCAGAGTTCCTTTGGATGACAATACTGCAAGAGTTTGGGAGTCTTCCCACATAGAAGTCATGGAATCCGATCAATTTTAGGAACTCTGTGTATAACTGCTGGCTCATGCATACTGAATCAGGCAGTGGCTAAGAAGATGGGGTCACAAACCTCAGAAATGGGTCTGAAAACTGCTACGGAGTGGCCAGATGTGGAGAATGGGGGCAACTCCAGCAGCCATGTGCGAGGTGCTTTATACACAGCAAACACTGCCTTCTCTACTGAACATAAGAGCGAAACATTGCCAGTGGATGCTCTCTTGCAGCCCTCAGCCTGAAGTCCTGAGTTTAAGCATCCAGCACTGAAAAAAAAAAAAAAAAAAAAGAAAGAAGGAAAATTTGGGAACTTTTTATCTACATTTGATATATACAGTACTGAAGAGGGGATAACTTTGTCTTGTGTAGAATAACAAATACGGAAAAAAGGACAACTCTTTGGCTGAAACAGAGAACACAGGGAGGGTAATTAAAGAACAGCATTTCTCCAGGCCACAGGAAAAATGTGCTGACCACCAGACCAGGACAAGAAAGAGAAAGCTCTTCTCAAGGGCATGGGCAGAAACCCCCAAACCTGAGCACAGCATCAGAAGAAGTTTGGGTCAGTCCAGGGGAAGAGGCAGCACCCAGCGAGCAAAGCAGCAAACCCAGCCCTGGATGGAGCAGGGGCAAAGTCACAATCTCTGCCTATGCGCTGTGTGGCACATGCAGCAGCAGCCCCTCTGCAAACGGGCTCTAAAAAGAGAGGGGTTTTCTAAATCCGAGCAGATATGCCCCCAAAACAGTTGCTCTCAAAGCGTTGAAGAGTGGTTTTGCATATAGATTTTGCTCTGTTTCCACTGATCAGCTTGCAGTGACCATGCCTTCCCTGGGCTTTCAGTCTCTGCAAACAGATGCTGCAAAGCACCCAGGTCACATCCTGTCACTGGGTGAATTTTCAGGAAAGAGAGTCTTAACAGAGGGAACTGGGCTGGGCACACCCCGATAAGAAGTGCTATATTTAAAAAAGGGACTGCCCTCCAGATTTCCACTTGGCAGGCAGGAGAAACAGTGCCTGGACTCTGATTGGCACTGGGGCATGGGATTCGACAAGCCCTAATTAGTTTTTCCACCTGAAGAGGTCTGCAAGGAGTGGCTTCTTCGATCATAAAGCCATAGGGTCCTGGACCCCCTTGTGCTATAGACTTGTGCAGCACCTCAGCGTATGAGACCTTGTTCCCTTTGGGATTTCTCAAGTGTTACTGCAGCGTACGACCACCCACAACAATAATGACAGCTGCTGCTTGAGAGCTTTCCCATTAGCGTATTGTCGATAAACAGATCATTTGTATTGCACAATACCGGGAATGCCAAAAGTGCTGGATCCTTTTCCTAGAAGATCCTGTGTGCACTGCCCAATAAAAAAATCATGAGCCAAAAAGCCTCAGGAATAGCCTACTGAGGCTTTTTAATGAAAAATATTTTGAATTTTTGCTCAAGATTTGCTTTGTTTTGAAACTTTCTTTGCTTACAGAAAAGTCTTTGGAAAATGGTCATATTTGAAATGAAAGATTTTGTTTGACCCAAAGCCAAGACACTTTTCCTTCCTGTTTTTTTTTTTTTTTCCTGGGCCTGTCATGATGGAAAGCAGCTAAAAATAACTGAGACTTGCCTTTCCTTTCCATTTGTTAAAGGTGTTTTGAGGTGATGTCACAAGACTCACAGATGTGATACTAAGGAAACTACAAGCTCCTGCCCCCAGTGGGTCAGCCTATGGAATCAGCAGGGCAAAAGGCACGTGTGGCAATAGTCAGCACAGCCTGATCTTGGAGTTACTGGTCAAATGTTAGTTTGCCACCACAGAGTTTCTGGCACAAAGTCCCAGCCTTCTCACCAGCCAGACTGAGTCTGGAATAAGCCACAGGTCTTCTCACCAAATAAATTACAAAGTTTTCAGTAAAATTCAAACTGATTTTAAAATAGGTCCTTTGCACTTTTTGTCCCCCTCTAGCACTGCAGTCCTCCTAGCAGTCACTGAAGAGAATTTACAAAAAGTTGAAAAAACCAAAATATTGAACACACCCTCAGTTTTCTGTTGGTTTCAATAAACTATCATTAACTTTTTGTAAGTAATGAGTACAAAATTGGCTTTGTCTCTTCCTGCAAAATACTTTAACGAAGTGCAACAAGGTACAATTGGATTCAGGTTAGTGATGGAGACTAGTTTTCAAGATCTCTACATAAGAGATCTGCTGAAAGGAGGTTTTAAATGCCCCTGCCATGCCATGACTTAGGGCTACATGCTCCTCTGTGCAATGCCTGAGCTGTGTGGCTTGGGACCCAAGACCATCTGCCTACCACTGAAGCAAATACAAGGGAAAGGATGCATAATGCTGCAAGCCTGATGCCTTAGGAGAGGCTTTGCCTTTTCTTAGAGCAAGTAAAACATCAGTGACTTGATTGCAGAGGAAGGGTCCATGCAAGGGCTGGAGGAGACAGGGAGTAATAAGCTAGACTTGTTTTTTCCTGATTATGCATTTTTTGCTTAGTTTTCTGATGTATCAAAGTCCAGTGCAGTTCCAAGTTCCCTTTGAAGCTGTGAAGGGAACTAGGGCTTATCACAAGGCACATATTTGCTCACATGCTGCAAAACCACAGATACATTCAGACAGGTGCATTTAATTGTCTATAGCTGAGTGAAGAAAAGCTTGAAGGATGCTGTTTTTGTTAAGTATTCTTCCTTTTTCTTTCTAAAAGTAATAGTTATGAGAGATCATCTGCAACTTAAAGCTGAAAAGTGATGTTATTGTCATTCTTAATTTCCTGCGCTCTCCCATGTCCCAGGGTAACCTCAGCCTCCAGATTCCCTCTGTGTGAGGTCTCCTGAAGGGCTCTGAGGTGAAGCTGAATGACTGAACCACCCTTACCTTCCACCTCTGCACTAGGCTACAGCAGCTATTGCAGTCCCAGAGTTCTGCAAATAAAAGGCCCTGTCCAGGACAGATTTGGAGTTGGTCCTCATGAATTCATTTGTTAAGAAAAGGTGAAAAATTAGCAGCTGCCTGTTGCTGGGCAACTTGAATCAACTCATGCTTTTTCATTCTTACAGTGATACGTCAATCAACAACAAAACAAGAAAATTGGGATTTTACAGGCTGTTCTTGCTGTTCCATACTGTTGCCTGTTCCCCACCACACCACTCACACAGACAGCTGAAGGCAACTGAAAGCCCAGAGAAACCCAAACTTTGCAGATATACCGAATGCTCTGCTCTTGTCAAGTCCCTTCCAGGGAAGTCATTGCTTGTCGCAAAACTGCTGGCTCCCGTGGGTCCCCTGAGAGCTGTCATTGCTCTCATCCGTCATCATCGAAGAGGTCCACCTGCTTCAGGGTGGATGTCTCAGATGTACTGATGGCTGAGACACAATAGATACATCTCGTCACCACCTTGATTGCTTTTATTTTTGGATGCTGCAAGGGTCCAAATGAATGCTATTTATTCCTGAAGATTTTGTGCACCAGTGCCTGTCCTTGGGTGATGGCACTTACTGCAGGGAAGGTTATCGGGCACCATGTTCCCTGTCTGATTTGTCTTTCCTTCCTGGTTTTGTCCTTACAGCTGTCTCTGCTGGCAGGGGAAAAATGCGACCTGGCCAAATGCCTCTCATGTCCCCAAGGGAAATGACAGTATTTCCACTCTGCATCTGGACATAAAAGGTGAAGATTTTCTCCACAATAAGTGCCCACATTTAGTCTCTGACACCCATATTTCAGACAACTGAATTAGCAATTTGATTTATCACTGACTTCATAAACCCAGAAAGCATATAAAGCCAATTGTTTTTTTCCCATAAAATGTCATGTCTTCAAGCCAGCCTCTGGACTCTCAGGATCTGCCTTGTCTTGACATGCCAGAATCACTTTGTCCTACCTCCCATTAAGGAATAACATCTTGGAAAACCAGATATATACAAAGTGGATTTGTAATTGGACCTTGCTGTCCTATCCCTCCCTGGGCTTTCACCAACATTTACTTCTCCTTTTGTCTCTTTCACTGAAGCCACATCCTTAAAAGGTTCCCACCCCACTTTTCCAGAACAGCATATAGGATGAAGTTTTAAAACATCTCAAGATATATTTTCAGCAGTTGAGCAGTTTGGATTAGATTTGCAAAGATGCTCAAGTGCTGATATGTATAAATAGTGTTGTCAAGGCACTTCAGGAGAGCCTCTTCATTGCAGGATATCTTTCCCACGCCAGCCGTTTAAAAGGCCACTGTTTAGTCGAAGCCAGTGGCCTGGACGCCACTCAGTCAGTGGGGAGGCAGAACACCTCCCAGGGGTAACACCAAGCTGGCTCAGACCAAACGCACCCGTGGGCAGTGAGACGGTGTTCATCCGATCTTCAGAAGTCTTGAGATGGATGCCAAAGGCTCAGTCCTCTCTTTGACAGGCAACACCAGCATTATCTGTGCCAGCATTCCTGGTGCACTCATCACATGCTGATAGAGATGCAAATTGTGTTAGAACATTGTTCTTTTCCCTATGCCCATTCTTCGTATGCTTAGCATATACCTTGCAAATTATGTATAAAAAAGCCTACGAGTTATGTAAAAAGCCTGTAACTTTACCATCATGTAACACCTGGAAAGTGACAGTACACTGCTCTATAACAACACCACACTGTGACTAAGTGATATTTTTTGAATTACCTTCTTTTTGCCCCAAGATAGTTGAATGACTTCAGGACATCATCATGTTAAACGTATCTCGTACTTTGTGTCTTCACAATTAATGGAAAAATGCATAGTGTTTTCATTTCTTCTTTTTTCCCCTGAATACTACTTACACAAAACTAAAGTTCTGTAATACAGTCCTCAAATCCAGGTAGACAATAAGAAATGAGTTGTATTTTGTACGTACTACATGGTGCAACCAATGAAAAATTAATTATTGGAGTAAAACTAATGAGTGTTCATCCACACAAAACACAAGTCTTAAGCTGTGCAGGGATAGGCACTGCTAATTAAAGTCCACTCAGGTCCTCCAAGGCAGCACTAGGTCTTCACATGTGGGGATCTGGCAGTATGGGGGGGGTGGGTTCCTCCCCAGGAAGGGTGGTGGGCACCAGCACTGCCAGTGCTGGCGGGGCTTGTGCTCATGCCACATGGTAAGGATGCTTGCCACCAGGCTCCTGAAACACTGGCAGTTCCTCCCTGCAAGGAGCTGAGGAAAGGAATAAATGGAAGGCGGGGGGGGAAGGAAGGAGCAAGGAAGAGGAGAGAAAGGAGCACAGAGACTCCACATGCACCTCTGCACCGGCGAGCTGGGTGAGATGTTGGGCAAGTCTCCCTAGATTTTGTGATGAGTCTAAAGCTCCCTTTTGGCACGAACTTGGCAGGAAAATCTGGAAAAAGATGCTGTCAGTGGGTGCTCTGGAGAGCCTGGCTGTGTGTTTTGTTCATTCTCACATCACATCTCTTTCTCCCATAATAAATTCATGGGGGTGTCAAACCTGACATCAAATGCAGCAGAATTTGGTCTAAAATTACTGGTTATGAACAAAGGCACTGCCTGCCTCAAGCCAGAGGACAGGAATAAAGTGGGTCTATGTCTTGTTGAACATTAGGTTTTGTGAACTTTTTGCTGCATGGCTCACACAGTTTGAGAGCTACATTTTATTCCATGGAGGTTTTTATTTCTTAAAAGCCTACCATCTTTATCTGCTTCCTATAATCCTAAAAGTAGAATTGTGTTAATATAATAATAATCATAATAATCATAATCATAATCATTATTTTTTAAAAAATGTAATTAAATAAATTACCCCCAAAATAGTAGAATGTAAAAATGCGTTATTTTCTGTTTGGTTTGGGGTGTGGGGGGGATATTAGGGGAAGGGGAGACATTGCTGATTGATTAGGGAGCTTAATTTGTAAAATGGCACAAACCCACAAAAGCAAATGGAGAATACTAGGTGATGAGAAATGATGAGAAGTGTTTCTTGGGCAGCTGTTCTTAGGCTTCTTCCCCCCCCCTCCATTTGGGAAAGATTTTGACAATGCAAAAGTAAAAATGAGGAAACTGATAGGACAGTGCCTGAGACAAGGTGATCAGCAATTAATGCACAAGGAAAAAGACACATCCATGTCATAAAAAGTGTCTGTGAGTCTACAGGCATCCTCACCTCTGTACAGTGAAGTAATGTTTCCTTAACTGTCTTCAAACATGGGCTCCTTAATTAGAGCAAAGGAACAACATGGGCAACAGAAAAGTACTAACTAGTATGTATAACCCCGAGGTGTTTAGGCTTTGATTATACATGCCCAGACCAGTGAAAGCAGGTCTTCCAGCAACTAGCCTGAGTTTTGCATCAGGCCCTGCCGACTCTCTGAGTAGCAGCCCTATGTAGTTATCATTAACGCTATGTTAGCTGCCACATGCTTCCTTTGCACTACTGCCTTGGCTTATTTCCCTGCCTTTGTGGACAGGGAAGGAAAGGATTGCTTTCCAAATTCAGTGAGCAACCCCGCCATGTCCAAGAGCAGGCATGACTGCATGGATCTGGAAGCATCAGGTTCCCACTCTTCAGCATGAACACTATTTTGGGGAGAGGGGTAGGTTATTTGGTTTTCTTAGTACCTGTAAATACCATAACTTTCTGAACTTCAGTGTTTTAGCAACTTCTTAGATTTATCTTTGCATAACAGTGAATTTGACTAGCTGCACAGAAGAAGAAATACGGAAGTAACAAGTTATACCCTTCTTGCTAACATTATTCACAGATGGAATTAAACATTTTTAAGTTTGTGATATTCGGCATTCAAGTAAAAAAAATAGGAGTAATAGATCTTTTGTCAGCAGAATGAGCACTGCTGAAATACTGAAGTGGGAGGTAAAGCCACTTACTAAGTAACTGGAAGTGGCAGCATGAAAAGAGCTATTGACCAGGTATTTTTTTAAAATGCAGTCTGGCTAAGCAAGTGGGCACAGCAGTTTCAAAAGGCCCATCAGCCAGTCCTGTATCTTGCCTTGCCTGTCCCCAACATGGCTGTGACTTAGGCTGCTCTTCTCTCAGAGCTCACCAAAACCGCTGCATTTTTCTTCTGCAAGTAAGGACATTCAACACAGAGTCCTTCAGAAACAAGACCTGTGTTTTAAACCCACATTCTGTCTTTATCCAGATTAGTTTCCAATCAGAGGGATGCTGCTTCTGAAAGACAAGCCCCTGCTCCATCCCTGAGCTCTCCTCTCTGCCCCGGCGTGACGAGGGTCCCTGCATCCCTGAGAGACTGATGGGCTGCAGTGCTGGCACTGCTCCCCTCTTTCCATCTGCCCGGTCCTCAGAGGAGCCTGCTGCAGCAGGACAAGCTACAGGAGGGTGCTGTGGCTTGCTGAAGGCACATGCTGTGGGCAGAGTAGTGTCGTGCCAGACAGCATAGTCAGAAAAATGAAGGTGGCTTTCCGTGCACAAAATCCCTGCTGGATGTCAGCAACAGATGTGGCAAGCGCCTGCCTGTAGCTGCTCCAGCACAAGGTGGTGTAGAGCCCTGTACATCAGCCCTGCTGCAGCACAACTGCTCCGTTTCAGAGAGTTCAGCATCCCTGCTTCGCAGTGGCAGGCAGGGTCTGTGAGTCCTGCCCATGCTGGCCACACAGGCGACCTGGAGCACCACCACCACACCAGGCTGCAGTGGCATCTTTCTTGGGAAACGAGGCCCACGCAAATCCAAGCTGCACCTCCTATACAACCCCACACGCACTGCCTGCGCCCTTCTAAAATCTCGACAAAATGCATGAAACTATAATGTACACAAATGTGAGATGAGTGAAGTCTTGCAAAGTCTGTCAGACATTGCAGGCTTGCTTACCCAAGCCCTCTCTGCAAGGGATAGGCACAAATAGACAGAAAACGGGATATCTGCAGGAGCAGAGGCAGAAGCGGTCCTTTGCAGGTCCATGCTCTCTAAAGCTTGGAATAATGAAAAGAGTACCCCTCAGCTTCTGCTGTAAATTACGGAGTTTCTAGATATCTAGCACCCTTCAGAATTAAATTTTCACTTGACTTCAGCTGAACTTCACATAAAGTCAGTCCGCCTGTACATTGGATTTTGCCACTTGTAGTGCTGGAGAGTTCATTGTTGTCACTTTATTTACTTGGAAATACTTGTTAATCTGAGGCATATTATCATTTTCCCAGATTTATACTGCTACATTGGTCAAATGTATTATTTGAACATGTACTTGAACAACCATCCAGTGCTAGCATGACATTCACCCTTGGATGTGAATACAGGGGCTCAGAACAGGAACATAGCCCAAGAAGGTGCTTTCTGTTCTTGCAGAGACCATGACAAGGTTCTTTATAACCATCAGATGTAAATTACAGGCAAACCATGTTCTCGTAGTCAGCCTGCTGCATCACTTCCTAAGCCTTTGAAAAAGCCCAGTGGTGTTGCTTTCAAGAACAGTTCAAACAGAAAAATCTTTTTGGTGTAAGTGGAAATATTAGTCCAGTCATGTTAAAAATTGTCTCCTTGATCAAAAGATGGCACTGGCCGCTAGAAGGGAAAAAAGCAATACTACTGTGTGTTCCTGGCGGGTTCTGTAGCAGATGGAGCAAAGTGAGTCATTAATCCTGTTTAAATTTGTAGGAGTCATAAACACAATTAAAATATAACCACTTGTGTTTTTCTTTAAAAGACCAGGAATCAAAACATTGGAAATGATCATTCACACATAACAGAGCAACAACTATTGACATATATTAGGCTCCTGATGCTTCAGAAAACAACAAATTCACACATTCAATTTGTGATTATTGAACAGAAATTGTGTAAAATGATGGAAGCTTTGGATTTATTTTAAGGAAAATTTGTTTTTTATTCTAAGGAAAACAACTTTATTTCTTCTGAGCTATGTAGTATTTTTCTAGACAGAGGCTATTATTCTACATAAATTTGTACCCCGGAATGATCTATTGGACAGTAAAATTATATACCTGTTGTCCTGTCTACCCCGCCATAGCTAATGAGAGATCTTATTTAAATATTCAATAGCTGCGAAGGGCCTCCAGGGTGTAACAGAACTGCCCTGCCCCGGGTCACCTAGCTTGCGGCGGGACAGAAGCCCGGCTCCTGCAGCCCCAGGCCGCTGCCCAGGCGCGGCTGCTCACGGGGAGGTGCCGTGAGCACAGAAAAGGGTGAAACAAGTTTGTGATAAAGCCGTTGGCCGCATAAGAGGGGAAAAATAAGAAATCGGGCCGCGTTTATTTTATTTGTTTTAACCGTGCTGTTCCCTCAGACCGGCCGGAGGTCGCCTCTTTCCGCCCACAGCCCGCACCCCATCCTCCCGCTGCTCCCGGCTCCCTCCCCCGGCCCGGCGGGCAGGACCGGGGGTCGGCCCGTCTCCTGCCCGGCGCTACCACCTGCCGGGGGAAGCCGGGAAAGGCGCTGGCAGAGGCTCCAGCCGCCCCGCCGGGCCGGGCGGGCCGCGGGCAGGGCCGGGCGGCGATCGGGGCCGGGCGGCGGGCTGGGCGGGCCGCAGGACGGCGGGAGCGGCGGGTGGTTTGGAGATGCGCAGGGCAGCCCTGGCAGCTGGTGTTGGAGGGGCACGGGGAGCCCCTCCGCCCCGGGACAGCCTGGGGCTGGGTGTCCCAGACCCAGGGGAGAGCTCTGCCTTCTCGGGGCTCAGATGTGCCTGGCGTGCTGCGGCCTTGCACGCCAGTAAATCCTCCTGCGGGGCTCGACTCCTGCCAGCTCCGGAGCATCCCTGCTGCAGTCGGGACGTTGCCAGCGAGCAGGGCAGGCATGCCCAAGGCTGGGCACTCAAAACACGGGGATCAGCACTCCTGAAAACCCCACCACGAGCGCAATCTGTCTCTGCCAAAGTGTCTCACCACTGACTTCAAAACTGGCTGAGCAATGAGGACCCTCCAGACCCTCCATCCAGCACATCGTCCTGGGGTTATTCAAGCATGAAAGACCGACTTCTTTCACTTGCACTGCTCCTCATCAGCTCTGAGTGTTTTGAGCATGCCAGACCTCACCAGCAGCAGCAGGGCTCAGATTGTCTGACATCATGCCACGCAGTGCAGAGAGGCTGGACAGCGTGGAGAGCTGGCAGTCCAGCCCAACCTGCTTTTGGAGTTTGCTGAAGCTGATGACAACCCTCCTGTACTGATGAAAGGAGAAGCCCATGGAGAGACCATCATAAACATATATATATATATATGTGTACACACACATATTTTTACCTTCTAATGACTGTAATTGAGGTTATTCATAGGGCTTGCAAGCCTGAAGAGTTCTCATTTCAATTCAGACTTGTTTGCCATTGGAGTCTTCCCAGTCTTCCTTGGGCAAACCGTCCTGGTGCTTGGATGGTTCAACATTTGAACTGTCCAGACAGACTTACTCTGTCCTAGAAAGCCTGAACTAAGCTGTGGGTTCTGCTTGCCCTCATAGGAGGAACGGTGTGGTGGGCTCAGGATTTGGCTCTGCAGCCTTTTCCATCCATCCTGGCTTGCCACCTCGGGGCTTTTGTCAGGGGTTCTGCAGTCAGCAGCAGCAGCTGAGCGCTGGGCTGGGCTTCCAGCCTCTGCTGCCTCATTTGCAGCACTGTGGTATAAGAAGCTTTTGCCTTGTCTGGGGACAGAAGAATCTTGAACTCCTTGTGTTTTCCAGTCAATCAGCGACACACTGGGCTATCAGGTGGCTCTGCTGTTGTGAGAACGCTCTTTGTCCTCCTCAAGCAAAAGTTATAAAACCTCAGCCTTTTCTGTAAAGCAGAACTGCCGCTTTCTGGTCACCTTTGATAGTAAGAGCCTGAAGTAGTCATCACTGAAATGAAAATTATTTTTCTACTAAGTTTAAGGAATTCTGGATACCTGAGCAGCTCTTCCTGGCAGCATTGTGTTAAAATGCCAGCAATAAAAAAAAGTGCTTATAGGATTAATTTCTTTGCAAAAAACTTGAACAGACCCCAGGCAAGGCAATCCAGGTCGTCAGCTTTGAATACATGAATGCTATTTTGGACGTATTCATGAGCCCTGCCAGGTCATTGCCTGGATTAAGAGTCCAAGAAAAATCACAAAAATGCCTCAGAGAGGTTTAATTGTGCCTTTACAAGGTCTTCCCAATGAGCCTGAGTGGGCTCTGACCTGTACATGAAATCAGTGCCTTTCAGGGGAGGAAGGCTCTGAGTGTGGTTTTAACTGTGGCCCCTCCTCTGCAGGATGGGGACCCCCAGCCCCCCGAGGACAGCACTCGGGGACAGCCGGCGTGGGGGGCCATGATGCGGTGCTCCCCGGAGGTACTGCGGTTGGAAGCTCCAGACCGGTCCCCTCCGACAGGTAACTGATTGGATTAAGAGTCCTGTCTGACAGCGTGTCTGCTCAGCTGCGCGGGCTCATCAACCTTCCCGTCCTGCCTGCTAATAAATCCGGCACCGGGAACCATTCCGCTTGATGATCTCTCCTTGGGGAGTTTTTAAGGCTTCGCTCTGCGAAAACTACTTGGAGTCTATTAAAATTGCAGCTCTGCTGTTGTCATGTCGTCCTGGAGAGTCATGGAAGGTGCCTGTCACCCAGGTGGAGGTAGCTATTACATATTCAAGTGAAAAAACAGCAAACAGAATGGAAGGACACTTGCTAATCTCCTGGCCTGTCACGTTAAGAGATGAGCCTGAGGAAAAGACACACGACGCCGTATCACAGGTGCTGCGCCGTGGCTCTGCCGCTGAAAACACGTGCAATGCCTTTGCTGAAAGGATTAAGCAAAAGGGTAATTATCATCCCTGGGCTCTCGGTCATCAGCCCAGCTCTGGCATTTCTGCTCCTCAGATATGTGCGCTGCCAGCCAGCTTTCCAGGCTGCAGGAACCCAGCAGTGGGCTCCACCAGCCGCTATGGGCACTGCCTTCACTACAGCTTCATAATTAAACCATGCCAGCATTTGTGTATCTCTATGTGTGGGACGGGCTTCTGCTCTAATATGTCTACTTGCAATCAGCTCATAAAGGACACTGCCTGAATAAATTAGAAGACAACAATTGTGGGTTCTATAATATCTGTACAGAAGATGTATAAATAAATTACCGTTTTAATTATTTTCTTGGATTCACCTTTGGAGAGCTAAGGGGAGGCAGCCTGAGAAGGGCTGAGTGCAGCAAAACAATGAAAAATCTTCCAGGTTGTTCAGCTGCTGTGGCTTTTGACTCGACCACCACATGAAAGGACCACAAAAACCAATATCCTTTGTTGTTTAAGATAAAACGTTAATGAATGCAGAATCACAGGCCGAGTTGCTGCAAAATATCACTGTAAGATTTTAGCTTTTGTTTTCCCTGGGCAGCCTGCAGAGGCAAAGTCTGAATCCCTGTCAGGTCAGGAGAACCTTCTAGCATCCCAGTATTGACAACACACCAGAAACATTCAAGCTGTTCAAATGTCTGGCACATTCATAATGCGCTTGTAAATGACTCAGAAGGAATGAAATGCATGTCTGATTAACCAGATTAGATTACATAAATACCAAATAATTTAAAGTGATGGACAAGCAGTCTCGGCAGCTAGAGCAATCTCTTCTTCCCTGAGCAGAGATCTCTCTGTTTCTTCCCCATAGTGGGCCACCCTAATAGAAGTTGCCTCAAATGCATGAAGCTGTCTGAAGATCTGCATTTGTGCCCGGATGCTGTCCCCGTGTGTGTGCTCTCATGCACAGACCTTGCAGTTTGCAGTCCCCTTGAAGGGAGGCTGGGAAGGTGGGGATCTAGAAGGTGCTGACCCATGAAGCAAGGGAAGTTTGGCTTTCTGTACACCTTGACATGCATGAGTTGTGCATATAGCTAGGAGGAAGTGAAAAAAGGGAAGCAGCAGAGACATTTTCTGTATCTCCAGTGCTGCTCTCTGCGCTGTAGACGTGGAACAACTGGGTCTCTTCTGCTGGTAAGTCTGCTGCTGCACTACTGAAGTTTTTTTCCTACCTGTTTCATTTCTGGCAGGTAGAAAGTGCAAGCCCTTTTATCTTGCTGACATGCCAATAACAGTGCTGCACACTGCAATTTCAAATCCTGTGGATGTCCATGACAACCATTTGCTCCACGAATGGAGGCATCTGCACTCCAGAGTGCTTGATGTGCTAAGTGAAATCCCACCTTCCCTTAGTTTACTACAGTGGCACAGAGATAAGTCTCAGAAAGTCTTGATGCTGTTGGGTTTTAGCAGTTGAGGAATAGCAAGAGAGAACGATAAACACATGGTAAGTTTTCTGCTTACCACCTTGTAATCTTCCTCTACAAATACTTCAGATACTTGGAGTAGAAATCCAAAAGCCCAGGACTGTCTGTCACTGCATTATTTCAAGTTTTCATCAGTTCAGCTGGGAGGAACATGCCGAGCTCAGCCCCCCCTGCAGTGCAGGTGCAAGGCTTCTGTGCATACTGTGCATAGCTCAGCCTGAATTTAAAATTCAAGTCCCTGTACATGTTGGACCCTGTACTTGCCTTGTCTTTGTGACAGTGAGCAGGAAGAGCAGGTACTCATCACTAATGTTATTTCAATCTTAAAATTAAAACCCATTCACAACTGTTGTATAATTTCATAGGCATCCTTATACGCAGCGGTACCAAGGTAAATGCCAAGAGGGAAAAAATCAATTTCTTTCATTAATTCCCATGTGTCATTTTTTTCACTAGTTGGCAGGAATGGAAAACATAATCATGGAAGATGCTGCTTTTTGATTCAAAACCTTAGCTGAGACATGGATAAACTGGCTACAACTTGTCTACTGCCTGTTTCCCCCATTTACTTTATTTTCAATGTAAAACAGATCAAAAAATGAATATGGATTTCCATATCCCAGGATATGGAAAATGGTGGGATACTAGAAGCCCACAGTACCTTGGCAGTGATGGAGGCTGCACATTGCAATGACTTGGGAACTCGGGTGAGTGAGCCCTGCTCACTCATAAGCATGACTTGACTGAGGTGGTAAGTGAATACTGGTCAGTGGAGCAGAGGTGGCCAGAGATGTGTCAGCAGCATGCAGAGGAACTAACTGCACCTGCCTCATGAGATCATATTTCACTAAGCGTAAGCACAACAGCTTCAGCTGGTGAGCAACAGTAGCCATTAAAATGGTGGAATGTGCAAATTAATCACAATATTTAGAAGATGGCATTCAGCTAATCAATCACAGCCTTTTGATTTTGCATACTGTAATTGTCTTTCTGAGAAGAGTTAGAGCGACTACAAAATCAAATTGCTGCATGACTGCAGAGCTGGTTGTAGCTGTACTGTGTGGTATTTTGATAACTCTTTCAAGGGAATTCTCTCTCATGATTTTTATTGTGCTCTTTGATGGCATGCTAATATTTAACACCCCTATTATTTGGTAGAAGACCAATCCAGTTAGTATTCCACATGCAGATCGCCTCTGAATTTTGGTTAAAAAAAAAAAAAGCAAACTCCCAACATCTTTTGTTACTTTCCAGTAAGAGTTTGGCATTTGGGAAGGATAACCTGGAGGCAACTAAACCTGCGCCAAAGACTGAGGTTTACTCATGGCCCAGTCTTTGCTAGTAAGACCAGCCTTCAGGAATCCCAAGTTCCAGAGACCAGGGGAAAGGCCAAAGCAAGGAAGATGTACCCTTGGTGGAAGAGGATCAGGTCAGGGAATATTTAAGCAAACTGGACACACATAAGTCCAGTTCTGATTGGAGCTGGTGCTGAGGGAGCTGGCAGATGTCATTGCAAGGCCACTCTCAATAATCTTTGATCGATCATAGTGATGGGGAGAAGTGCCATGAAGACTAGAGGAGTGCAAATGTCACTCCTGTCTTCAAGAAGGAGGACCCAGGGAACCACAGGCCAGTGAGCCTCACCACGATCCCTGGCAAGGTGATGGAGCAGCTAATGTTAGAAACCATTTCCAGGCACATTAGAGGCAAAAAAACCTTATCAGGAGTAGTCAGCATGGCTTCACCAAGGGGAAGTCATGCTTGACCAACTTGATAAACTTCTGTGAAGAAGTGACTGGCCTGGTAGATGAGGGTAGAGCAGTGGATATTGTCTACCCAGACTTCAGTAAGGCCTTTGACAGTATTTCCCATAAGATCCTCTTAGACAAGCTTTTGAAGCATAAGCTGGATGAGCAGACAGTGAGTTGGGCTGAAAATCGTCTGAATGGCCAGGCCCAAAGGATGGTAATCAATGGCAGAAAGTCTGGCTGGAGACCATTAAGTAGCGGTCTATCCCAGGGGTCAATACTGGATACACTCCTGTTTAACATCTTCATTAATGGTCTGGATCAGGGGGCAGAGTGTACCTGCAGCAAGTTTGCAGATGACACCAAGCTGGGAGGAGTGGCTGATTTGACAGAAGGTCATGCTGCCATCCAGAGGGACCTTAACAGGCTGGAGAAATGGGCACATAAAAACTTTATGAAGTTCAACAAGGGGAAGTGCAAAGTCCTGCACCTGAGGAGGAAGAACCCCAGGCACCTATATATGTTGGGGCCACCCAGCTGGAAAGCAGCTTTGCAGAGATATCCCTGGTGGACACCAAGTTGACTATGAGCCAGCAATGTGCCCTTGTTGCAAGGAAGGCAAATGGTATCCAGGGCTGCATTAGGCAAAGCATTGCCAGCAGGTCAAGAGAGGTGATCCTTTGCCTCTACTCAGCACTGGTGAGGCCACACCTGGAGTACTGTGTCCAGTTCTGGGCTACTTGGTAAAAGACATGGACATACTAGAGAGAGTCCAACAAAAGGCTGTGAAGATGACTAAGGGACTGGGCAGCCCCACAGAGGGGGATCTGGGGGTTCTGGTCAATGGCAAGTTGAACATGAGCCAACAGTGTGCCCTGGCAGCCAGGAGTCCTGTGTCCTGGGGTGCATCAAGCACTGTATTGCCAGCCAGTCAAGGGAGGTGATTGTCCCGCTCTACTCTGCAGTGGTGTGGCCTCATCTTGAGTCCTGTGTGCAGTTTTGGGCGCCACAGTTCAAAAAGGATACAAAACTACTAGAGAGTGTCCAGAGGAGAGCCACAAAGATGGTGAAGGGTTTAGAGGGGAAGCTGTATGAGGAGTAGCTGAAGTCACTTCGTCTGTTCAGCCTGGGGAAGAGGAGACTGAGGAGAGACCTCATCATGGTCTACAGCTTCCTCACAAGGGAAAGAGAAGGGGAAGGTGTTGATCTCTTCTCCCTGGCAACCAATGATAGAACCCGAGGGAACAGCAGGAAGATCTGACAGGGGAGGTTTAGGTTGGACATTAGGAAAAGGTTCTTCACCCAGAGGGTGGTGGAGCACCGGAGCAGGCTCCTCCAGGAGGCAGTCACAGCACCAAGCCTGACAATATTCAAGAAGCATTTGGACAACGCCCTCAGACATGAATTTTGGGGTTGTCCTATGCAGGAACAGGAGTTGGACTCGATGATCCTTGTGGGTCCCTTCCAACTCAGGACATTCTGTGATTCTATGATCTCACATATGAGGAAAGGCTGGGAGCTGGGATTGTTCAGCCTGGAAAAGAGAAGGCTCAGGGGGTTCTTATCAATGTATATAAATACCTCATGGGAGGAATGAAGGTGAGGGAGGCAGGCTCTTCCCAGTGGTGCCCAGTGACAGGACCAGAGGCAATGGGCACACACTGAAACACAGGAAGTTCCCTCTGAACATCAGGAGACATGTGTTTACTGTGAGGGTGATTGAGCCCTGGTACAAGTTGGCCAGGGAAGTTGTGGAGTCTCTCACCTTGGAGGTGTTCAAAAGCTGTCTGGACATAGTCCTGGGCAACTGGCTGTAGGTGGCCCTGCTTGAGCGTGCGAGTGGACAAGATGACCTCCAGAAGTCCCTTCCAACCTTAGCCAGTCCTGGATTCTGTGATTCTACACATGATATGGAAAGCTGGAGGGAACATTGGGAAGTCCTTATAGGTAATGCCAACCTCCAATTTTCTAATGCTAATGAAGAAGATCCAATGTAGGTAATGCTAATGAGTTTAGCTGCTACTTTAGAAGACAGAGAGCAGCATTTCATACAAACAGACCCTTGACATCTGTAGGCTGGTCACAGCCTTCCCCTTTAGGTTGTGACAGAGGCAGCTGCCGAAGGGCCAAACTTGTTTATGGGTTTCAAGTGTCTTTGTCTGATAAGTCAACAAGCTGTTGAAACGTTTCACAGAAATGAGGAGAGGCTGAGGGAACTGGCTTGATCAGCCTGGAAAAGTGAGAGTCTTGGCGAGGATTTTATAGCAGTCTTCCAATATCTGCAAGGAGGCCATTAATGGGCAAAAGCACAGTGGTAGGAGGACAGGAGACGACAGGAGTAAGTTTAAAGAAGAGGTTGAAAGTAGAATTTAAGAAGAACTTTTTTTCCCCTTAAGAGCAGTCTAGCAGTGGGACAGCTTGCCCAGAGAGGTTGTGCAGTCTCCATCTTTGGATGTTTTCAAGTCCAAACTGGATCCTGAGTAACCTACTCCATCCTCATAGCTGAACATGCTTTGAACAGGAGGTTGGACTAGTGTGGTGGGTTGACCTTGGCTGGCTGCCAGGTGCCCGCCAAGCTGCTCTATCACTTCCCCTCCTGAAGTGGACAGGGGAGAGAAAATGAGATGAAAGGTCGAGATAAGGATGAGATCATTCAACAATGACCGTCACGGGCAAAACAGACTTGACTCAGGAAAATTAATTTAATTTATTGCCAATCTAAATAAGAGCAGGATAATGAGAAAGAAGAACCTTAAAACACCTTCCCCACCCTTCTTTCTTCTTACCAAGCTCAACTTCAATCCCAACTCTTCTACCTCCTCCCCCTGAGCAGTACAGGGGGATGGGCAGTGGGGGTTGCAGTCAGTTCATAATGCTTCATTTCTGCTGCTCCTTCCTCCTCATGCTCTTCCCCTGCTCCAGCATGGGGTCCCTCCCATGGGACACAGTCCTCCATGAATCTCTCCAACGTGGGTCCTTCCCATGGGCTGCAGTTCTTCATGAACTGCTCCAGCATGGGTCCTTTCCACAGGGTGCAGTCCTTCAGGAATGGACTGCTGCAGCATGGGTCCCCCATGGGGTTACAGGTCCTGCCAGAAGACCTGTTCCTGCCAGAAGCATGAGCTCCTCTCTCCATGGGTTCACAGGTTCTGCCAGGAGACTGCCCCAGTGTGGGATCTCCACGGTATCACAGCCTCGGTCGGGCGCATCCACCTGCTCTGGCATGGGGTCCTCCATGGGCTGCAGGTGGCTATCTGCTCCACCGTTAACGTCCATGGGCTGCAGAGGGACAGCCAGCTTCTCCATGGTCTTCACCATGGCCTGCAGGGGAATCTCTGCTCCAGCACCTGGAGCACCTCTTTCCCTTCCTTCTTCACTGACCTTGGTGTCTGCAGAGTTGTTTCGCTCACATAGTGTCGCTCCCAGCTGCTGTTGGTGAGAGAGTCAGGACTGGTGGCCAGATGTGCTGTGCTATCTAGCTGGAAAGGATTCACAGTGAATGAAGTTCTTCCTGCCAGGAAGATCATAGCAAACGGTCTCATTTCCAGTCCCTGCACTTGACGTCTTGATTCTGAGTAGCTGATTCCCAACTGAAATGTGCTGCCTCAGACTTCAATAGCTCTCCTAGCCATGCCACCACCAGGACAAACTTGGGTATCCAGTGGGCTATGTGGCTGGTGGCCACAGCAAATGGCGTTGCTGTGTTTTCTTTCACAGTTTCTCTGTCACAGTAACTGTGATGACAGACTTTTGGCCCAGCACTTTGCAGCCTGTTGCACATATGCAATCATCCCCTGTCCATTGTAGTCATGTCTTATTGCTTAGTTAGGTCATGCATTCAATGGTGAGGCCATGATAATATAACTCCAGTGTGCTGGCTGCTGTGGTGGGGAGAGAGCCGGTCACTGCTGGGTGCTCCAAGGCTGCCCAGTACCACGGTAGAGGTGCCATGCTCACTCTCTCGCTAGCGTAGATCCAGTCCCTTTGTCTCCCCTGAGACATGTATGTGGAGCCTGGCATTGAGGCAGGGTGGACTCTGTGCTGCTGAGCTGGCAGACGATGGGCAAGCTGTAAATGGGACAGTTCATATCAAAGTGGAAATGCAAACTCCAGGATAAATGTCCAGCTGGCCCTGATTGCTTGTATTCCTAGAGAGGTGACAAAAGCATTTAGCAGTTAAAGTTGTGAGTAGCCAGAGCAGTGGAGACACAAAAGCATTAACCTGAACCAGTGCAAAAACCTTGACTCTCCAGTGGGTGAGGATACTGGTGCAGACTAGAGCCTGGTCCTCTGCACTGCTCCCGTCACCCGCTCTGCTTCAGCTGCTCTCCTGCAGAAACAGACCACACTGCCACAAGCCACGCACATGGACATGCAAGCTTCAAAGCTGACATGTTCCAGCCACAGAAGAGAGAGCAGAAGGATTAAACTGCATCCATATCTTGTGTCCGTTTCAGGAGAAGCCACATGGGTGCCAGTGCATGGCATTTTCCTTCCTTACCTCTTGGTATCAAAACAACACTTATTTCACCCAGAGGTAGACTCCATTCAGGGCATGGCTGTGGATAGCTTGTGTCCTGCCTTCAGCTTTCAGGCAATTATCTTTGCCTCCATGAAAACCTTTCAGAAAGGCATGGATCTGACACAGAGTATGTCCCAGGAGCACTAGGTGAAAGCATGTCCCACATCACCCACTGGTCCACAAGGACGCCCATCCCTCTTGCACACCCCCTGGTGACTGTGGCAAGCTGTGCATGTAGCAGATGGTTCCGGTGGCCACCTCGTCCCATGATGAGCTCCAAGTCCAACTGTGTCCCATGGACTCCTGGCTTTTGATTTTATGTCAGATGACTTCGTTATATCTCCTCACTGTCACACCAGTTTTACAGTTGGTGTCTACATTATCTCTCATAGTGATTTTTATAAATATTTCTGTATGTCCTGTTTATTAGTTAATACAAATGCTACAAAGCATCATCACTGACATTTTGATGTCATCCTTTAAGCGCATTTTCCCTCCTGATGGTGTGAGAGTGCATCAAGGTGCAGAGGGCATCTGCAAATCTCTCCCAGAGCTTGGAGGGATGCAGCACTGGGACTGTGCCAGTGTTGTTTTTTATCTCTCCTGCCCAGGCTCTCTGTGTGGTCAGATCATGCTTTGGTCAGGTGGGGACCTCAAAATCCATGGATATCACAGTTTGCCTTTCGTGAGCCAGGCCCTTCATCAAGAAGACAATTCCTTCAAAAAGTCAGATGCCCAAATAACAAGAGAAATGGAGCAACACAGTTGTTGTTTTTCCCCTTAGGAGAACTGCTTGAACCGTCCCATGGGTCACTTGAGGCCTGCATGGGCACCTCTTACACTGTCCTGGAAGAGCCACGCACTGCACAAGTCCATCTGGTCCTTCTGTGTCCACTTTTAGATGAACCGTCCCTGTTTGCTGCACTTGCTGCTGAGTGGTGGGCATCCACCTGGCAACGATCCAACAGGGAGGCAGATGATCCACTGTGCATGCAGACATGTCAGATTTAAGGATTTGCAGACTAAAGCAAAGCTCGTGTTAGGCAGGAAGAGCCAAGCAACCACAAAAGGAGAACCATTTTATGAGGTTTTGATGGAAAATTTTGGGTTGGAGAAGCGGAATCAGGAGTAATAGAAAAGGGACCTGTGGGGGTCAGAGCTGATGCCAGAGTCCTTGGCATTTTCCTTCGGTTGGCAGGGAGGCTCCGGGAGCCTGGCAGCAGGGTGTACACCAACAGGCTGCTGAGATCCCTCTTACCCAGCTCATTTCTCAGCTCTGCTCTGCTGCTGGCTCCAGAGCAGGTGCAGGGCAGTTGGGGCTGATCCTGCATTCCCCATGCCCCAGTCCCCTTCGTGGTCTGCCCCCTTCTCCAGGTTTGCACCGTGATGGTCCATCCCTGCCTGCCCAGCAGGAGGGCAGCTGGAGTCCCCTTTTCCTCCTCAGTGCCCTTCATGCCAGCGGGCAGGCTGCACGCCTGCAGGAGGCTGACCACAGGGTGCAGGCAGGCGCCTGCCTGCGTTTCTTAATGCTTCTGTTGGGCAAGGCTGGGCAGCCTGCGCTCGGGAGCTCTGCTCAGTCCTGCAGGGCTTCCCTACAGGGTTGGCAGCAGTGCCAGGGCACCTCCGAGGTGCTTCAGCAGGAGAAAGAGCTTCAGCCCAGCCCAGGCACTGCCCAGCGCTTTAAACAAGGCTGGTCCATTGCATGCACACACACACATTCCCCATGTGCGCTCCTACCTAGTGCCTTGTGCAACAGAACCCTGAACGGCATGTGGGAGCTGAACCCACCTACTCCAGAGAGGGATGCTCACAGCTGTGGGTGCAGGTGATGCCAGCAGCACATGTCCTGTGGGAAGCCCTGCTGCAGCTAAAGCAGCTTGAGAGGGTAACTCAGGCAATGACAGACAAACCAAGACGACAGCCTATGCAAGATGGTCACCATGCCTCCCGAACAGGACAAACAAGAGGAGGAAATTCCCAAATACAATGCCTGAACTGAGCACAAGGCTGTTGGGGTCTGGAACTGGTGTGCTTACTTAGTGTATGGATATAGTGATTAACCAATTAAAAATGCATGCTAAGGAACGATAACTGATAGGAAAATGCCTGGTGCCTTGTATACAGCTTTGATTCAGCCACTCACAGGGGTGAGGACAGCTGGGACTCTGCATCCAGGCAACCGGAGAGCTGCACCCCAGATCACTGTTTGGTCACCCGCATCTATCTTGCTCCTTTTCCTAACTACCCTGTGGTAGGAGTAAAGAAGCTCTTACTGGAAATCCAGTGTCAGATTAGATTATGTGGATGATTATGTTTCCTCTCTAGGACGAGAGGAAATGGCCTCAAGTTGCACCAGGGGAATTTTAGGTTGGATATTAGGAAAAACTTCTTTACTGAAAGAGTAGTCAGGCACTGGAACAGGCTGCCCAGGGAAGCGGTTGAGTCTCCATCTCTGGAGGTATTTAAAAGATGTGTAGGTGTGGTGCTTGAGGACATGGTTTAGTGGTGGACTTGGCAGTGCTGGGTTAATGGTTGGACTTGATGATCTTAAGGGTCTTTTCCAACCTTAACGATTCTATGATTCTATGTGGATAAACAAGCCTGGTTGGGGGTAAGGAAGGCTGGAAAAGGCATTTTTGGCCAGCGGGTTTCCAGCTCCACCTTTGGGAGGTGGTATCCAAAAGTGTCCAGGAGAAGCAGATGCCAATGGGAAGAGGGCCCGGGGTGCATTTCAAGGGTGTCACTATAGGGGGAATAAATAACACAACTTTTCAGTGGGAGGGGTGTATAAAGACTATTGGTCAAGCATTTTGGATGCCATACAGAAAAAAACAAACCATCTGCTGGTGCACAGACTGGGGTGGGAACAAGATGCAGAGCTGTTATTCCCACAAACACCCCCTGGCTCTTTTGGTTCTGGCATAGTGGGGTCATCCTTGCTCGCCAAGGGCAGCTCCGCTGGCACCTTACAGCCAAGCCAATCTGAACACGCGCAAATGCCTCTGCTAACATTTTGTGTCATCAGCACAAGTCACTTCACTACTTTCTAATGAGTATCAGATATAAGTCTGGTTATTGGTTTTAATTACTAAATACATAAAAGCTTCAGATGGAAACAGGCAGTCTTGAAAGACTGAAAATGAACTGTTTCACAGCTGAGCACACACTAGCCACTTGACAGCAATCTGAGCAGAAGACGTAGGGAAAACTGCATTTTTTAATCTGTGGATGCCTCCACAGTAGGATGTGGTGGCTTATTACCGTGGGAGCACTTTTTGAAAAGCCTGGGCAATATGGGCACAACGACGTCCGTAACTTGCTCTCCTCTTGTTAGGAGGGGCAGCGGCACAGGCGCTTTGTGTTGCTGCGGGCTGAGCACAGCAAGTGCTGGGTGGCTGATTGGGAACCACTGCCTTTGTCATGTGTTGTCACAGTAGGTTGCCCAGACCACGTGTCCCATGGCGTGTGCCAGTGAGTGATGACAGCTTAGGTCTTTGACAGCAGCACCGTGCGTAGGGCTGGCATGCTCCTTTCCTGTTTTCGTGGCTGCCCCGAGCTGCAGGTCCAGTGCGATGTGCAGCAGCTGCAGACAGCAGTGCAGCAGCTGCTCTGTGCCTGGCGTCCGTGCGCCTGCCGGCAGCGCCAGAGACTTGGTGCTTTGCTGTCCCTCCGTAATTCTGAGACTCCACTGGGCTGGGAGAGGGACCTGTTTTAAACAGGAAAGTTATAATCTGTATTCTGCTAATCTGACCTTGCATAGCCTGGATCCTGAAAGAAACAGAGCCTTTCATGGCAGGCAGGTTTGCAAAATTTATTTCCAAAGCAAATATTTTAGGGGAGAGGGAGAGGAGTTTTCATCTTTTGGTGCTGCTGTGTGCAGGTCCGAAGGAAGAGGCATGTCATTGTGTTGGCTTGCTGGTTTTGCTGAAAATGAACATTAATTTTTGCAAAAGTTTCAGCTTCCTTCAAACCGCTGGCATTTTAATAGAAGAATGTGTAGTGACTGAAGTCAGGACGTGAATGGTAGGTGCCATGGCTGAGCACAGGGTGCCCTGCTAGACTGAAGCTTCAGAGGAAAACAGAAATACCCCTTTGTGTTTGGCCTGTCCAAGCCAGCTGAGGAGATGATACTGGCATTTGTTGTTGATGGCTGTGCTCAGTTACCATAGCTGCTGTTGGGGGACATGATGGGGGTCACGCAGCACAAGGTGAGCATGCAGAGGATGCACAGACAGACCCTGTGAGCCGTGGTACAGTCCAGCCCCCCTAACTCATGGAAGCAGGAAGGAAAAGGTGTTTCAATTTTGTACCATTTCCCTCCCTGGAGTAATGAATTCCAGCATTAAAAGGAAACCTGAGTAGTATCAAGTGAATCAGACCCAGAGCAAGGAAGACCCTGCCTCTGCCCATTGCTTCTCTGGGCTTTGGACCAGAGGCTGGGGAGAGCCAGCATCAGCCTAAGACACACAGAGAAAGGGGTAGACGTGTGTCCCAAATGCATCAGTGCATGCTCGTGCTGGTCTGCTTGTGACCGAGGGTCCCTCTCCTGGGGAACCAAGCATGTCCAGGTGCTGCAGAGGCAGAACAAAATGAAAAATTTCTGCTCTCAGCTAATTACAGTGAAGTCTTTTTTCTCTCTGCAGTTGATAAGCCTAGGCTGGGGTAGAGGAGAGGAGAGGGAAAGGCTTGGAGGGGAAGGGGGTCTCCTGGAAATGACGGATCCTCTGTTGCACACTGGAAACAGCTTGGGGTACTTAGTGTCGGACTGCAGTTTCCAGTCGTTAGCACTGAGGTTATGCAGGTTGCTCAGCACTCAGCTCACAGTGCTAGGCAAATAGTTTATGAGATTTATATCTGAAAAGGAATAAGCACAAGTGTTTCTTGCCTTGCTATAATGTTGATTAGGAACAGATCTTAACCCCTTTTGTTTCCTCACCTATGCTGAAACTTAAACTGTAGCTGGAATAAAGCTGACAGATTTTCTTTGCAAAGTCCCTTGGGAATGGAGGAGGTCTCTCCCACATCTTTTTCAGTGTGTGTGTTAGTGGGTTTTTCCCAAGGAAAAAGCATTGGAAATCTGTCCCGTCAATGACACCAATGATGCAGATGGGTACCCGCAGATCTCGTGGCTGTCAGCTTGGACTTGCCCCATTCTCCTCTGTCCTCCCTCTTCTTGTAGGATGCTCGGGTCTCACCTCCTGTCCTGGGGGCTGGTCAGGCATAGGAGACTGCTGGCTCTCCTGCTGCGGGCTGCGCCGTGCCAGGATGCTCAGCAGGGCAGCACCGAGTGTGTGCTTTGCTATGTCTTGTACAACCTTTCTGCTCCCCTCCCAAATAAACTTATCCCCATTTACTCTTTCCATGTTGGTCCCTGTTTTGCTGATTTTGCAGCCTAATTTGGTCCTTTTGGCCCAATTGGCTCTGGCACACTGCAACTCCCTTTTGGTCTCTTTCCCTGTAGGGGAGATTCCTCTGCCACCCTTGCACCCTCCATCATGCCTGCTGGTTTCTCCTGGTTTTGCCTTGCTAGTTTACCCCCTGGCTGAAGCAGGCCAACCTTTCCCCCTTCCATTGTCTGCAAAGTCCAGTCATTTCTTGCAGCATTACCAAGTTTTATTTTGGGCAGAGGCTGGCAATTTGCCTGCGTGCCTTCATACTTCAACCATCCTTTCAATAAGGTCAATGCTATGTTTTAGATTTTAGCTGGAATTGGGGTGGTGATGGTGGTGTGTGTTCAAAAACAAGTTCCCTAAGTGCATTGCAGGGTGCTCATGCATTTGTGCATCTGTACCATAGTCTTCAGTGGGGAATTCACAAACTGTCCCCAAAACTTGCAGAGGTGGGTATATTGCAGCTCAGGCTGCATGTGAAAAGGGGCATATGGGAGAAAGTTACAAGACCCCAAAGCAGGTATTTGTTATTTAACATAAATATTTATGTTTTATAAATATATAATGTATGATATTATAATATAAAATATATAAATATATATCTATATAAATGTTTGTATGTTAATATTTGTGTGTGTGTGTTTTGCAACACACACACACAATACGCATTCTCCTCTTAACATTATTTTGATAATCAATAGCCTATGCTGTGCTTGTTTCATACAACAACATTTTCTAATGCACACCCTGCTGGCTAAAAATCACTGGAGCTGTCAGTGTGTGCTGCCCTTCCCACCCACGCCCCCCATCCCTCAGTCTGCCTCAGGCAGAGATAAGTCACCCACAGAGCAGCTCTCAGAGGGGCACCACAGCATCCTCTAGACAGCTCTGGAGTAAGTCCAGACCTGCGCTATAGCCTGGAAAAAGGCTCCTCAGTGCTTAGACCTGACTGTGTGCTCTGTTCATCTGTGGTGACAAACCCTGGTCCAGCCAGAGCTCTGTGACGGGAATGAACCTGATGGGGAAGGGCAGCCTGGGCACATGGGAGAGATTTTACTGTTAATGAGAGTTGCTGAGGTTGTTCTTCCGAGATGCTGATGGGAGAAAAGGTCTCGCAGCAGACACGGACGTTGGGCAAATTGCTTCTGGAGTACAAAACCTGGGATCACCGCAGACAGCCTTCATCCCCCAGAGGCTGTCTCTCTCCCTGTTCCTGAGCCACCTCTCTTCCCTGCCTCCCTCCCTGTCCATTTCCAGACAGGAGGCAGCGGCAGCGACCCTCTCTCCTTCCACCACCCCCTGCCCGGGAGTGGGATGCAGCTCCTGCACTGCACGGTGGTCCTGAGCGCCTGAGGCACATGCCATGGCTCCCAGGGTCTGGCTGCCCCGCAGAGCCCCTACCCGGTGGTCCAGTGTGGACCCTCCGTGCTGGGAAGCTGCCAGCCTCCAGGGAGCTACCTACTGCCTGCAGGTCTGGCGCTTTTATCATGCACACTAAGAGGAGACATAATCAATTCCCCAGTTGGCACTTTGCACTGAATACCCACTTTTTCAGTCTGATAGCAGGACTAAATTAGTTATTTAGCAATGAGACCCTAATTTAAAGTGAGCAACTGCCCTGACAAGGACCATTGTTCAAGGCCGTCCCCCCTTTGCTTTCAGATGAGAGGCCCACCAATCCCTGGAAGGTGATAAATAGACAATTAGAAAATAGATATATTTTGTTAGTTCTACAAAGCTCCCTGGTGCTGTCAGGCTCACAATAAAGGGGGGTCCGGTAAATTGGTGGGCAATGAAAGCCAGCTGTACGGTCATCACTCCTACAGACACAAAGCCATATGTGGCCATTTACAGGACATCCCTGAGAATAGATGGAGCCAATAAGACCAGAGGGAACTAAAAATACTTGACAAAGTTGGCTGCTCTTCATTTAACAAGAATAAAATATCTAATGGAGTGTAATGGAAGCCATCAATCACCCCTGTGTAAAGCACAGCTTTAATACTCTACTTTTAACTATTAATGCAAGTTTTTATTCATCTGTAATAAGTCAGAAATGAGTATCTCCTGTGTGCAGCACAGTGATGTTGTGCAAGGGCTAACAAACGGCATGGGCCTAGCAGCACCACCACAAAGCAAATCCAGACCTAAAAACTGGGGGGGAGAACATGAACAAAGAGGACAAAAGACAAGAGCAACCACCACTTCAAAGATAATGAGAGATCTGTGAGTCCTGCCTAGGAAATATTCCATTTAGGCTTGTGAGCAAGCTGCTGTTTCTTCTTTTTACTTATCAGGCTCTTTCTAGGCAAGGAGAGAGGAGTAGGTGTCAGGAGAAGCCCTTCAATTATCTGCTTATTAGGGAAAAATATTTGCAGTGCTTCTCCTGGAAGTACAAACCAGAAAGTCAGAAGCTCCTGGCACTTACGCAGTTCTGCAAAGTGGGATTTTAGTGTAGAGCTTAGCACTGGACCTGTGCAAAATCACATGGATGTTGGGCATGAAATGGAGCCAGGTCACACCACAGCGTTTGCCTTCAAGGCCAGTCATGGCACGTGCGTGACACTATTTAGTAATCACAGCAGTTTTAAGAAGCTACTTCCTAATGTAGCCAGTCAGCCAACCAAATGCCAAATTTCAGCAAAATAAAAGCAAAAAATTTTGCCTTGTGTTACCACTGCTATAAAACAGGACTGATCGCTCCATCTCTCGTTTGCGTGCAAGAGGCAGGCAGACAAAGCTACGACAATGTGTGGAAACTGGTATTTATTAACCACAGAGCCATGACACCCTCACGAGATAAAAACACGCATCAGCAAGTCAGAAAGCACTGGCCGTACACATGAGTGTTCAGACTCCCACCCCCATAAAGTCGGGGTCTTTGCCTGCATTTAAAGATGGCATATGCTGAAAGGTAACTGTCTGCTCTCTCTTGCCTGTTTTTAGTGGCTCTCACAGGACAAGAATCGTAATTTATTTTGCAGAACACCAAATGTCACATCCTATGAGTACTTTGTTGTACAAAATGCAATATAGTAGCTGGAGAAAAGTGACCTTCCATAATGGAAGTGTCCTTTAGAACTAATAGAAAATGATAACCAATAGGTTTTACCAGATAATTATATCCCTCTTCTAGAACAGTTTTAAAAAGCCAAGGACATCTCTCTCCATAACATTGTGCAGTTCAGACTTGTTTGGTGTGGGCTTTTTTTTTTTCACTCTTTCAATTCCTTTAGAACCAAATTCGTTTAATCTCCGGCCATGTATAAGAAATTCCCGTTGGTGTTGTCAGGGATTCAGACACAAGGCTTAACCCTTTGACTCTGATCGACCAGCCCGTCCTTTCTGCAGGCACAGTGACTTACCACAAGCTTACAAGATCTACACAGTCTCCCAAATCTAGCTTAACTGATCTTAAATCTATTACGTTTTATTTTCATGGGAATTGCTGTCTGGGTAACGATTATAGACTTCTTTATATATGGCCACAGCCACATGTGAATACAGACTTTATATCTCCTCTACCGCTGTAGGGTGCCATCCTGAACCGAAGCTTCTTTTGTGAGGTTTTTTGGGTCTTTTTTTGAAAGATTTTAGCAGCTACAGTTGGCAATGATACTGAGTGAAGAGCACTCCCCTTGACACACGACTATCCATGTCAGAGCAGACTAATAATTTACTCACCAGTAATGTACCAAACACTTTTAGGGAAAAAAGCTCTGTTTAATACCCATCCACTGTTCAGTCCCACTGCATCTTACTGAAATGGCAAGTCGTCAAGGCGAGCAGCTCCGGTGCCGGCACAATTGGCAGCGAACTGCTCCAGTGCAGTGCACACAGGGAGTTTCCTGAACCAGGGGAAGCTCAGGGGGAGCTGAGAGACCCGTCAGGAGCCCACAGCTTGCTCAACAGCGTCTGACAAGACCTGGGCAGGGCCAGGAGCAATGTCAGCCAAGCCCTCCCACCTGTAAAAGAATCCCCGGGGGAGCGCTAGCGACCTGGAGCACCGCCAACAGGGCCGATGCGTCAGCAAGGGCGTGCCACGGCAGTTCGTGTGGCAGGGCACACAGGCAGGGCACCGAAGCTCTGCCAGCTCAACCAGGGAGCAATGGTACCTACCCAGCAGAAAGTCATGGCCTCTCTAAGCTCTGCACCCATCACGACTGATGCAGCTTCCCAGACAGAGCTCCGGTGGGAATACACTGCCACCGAGGTGCCAGGCGGCAGGGTGTGCCCTACTCTTACGCCAGTACAGGACGGCGGCAGTGAGCACACCTGTGGGAGGTGTGCCCAGGTAGAAGAGCTCCTCCACTTAGTGACAGATCTCCAGGAAGAGGTTGAAGAGGATCAGGGAATCTGAGAAAGAGACAGACTACTGGAATTGCACCCTACCTTCCCTGGGACAGGCCCAACAAGTAGGCAGGATGCATGATACGGAGGATTCCCTATCCGCTCTCTGGCTGGCTGAACACAGTGACTTAAGGGATAGGGGGCAATGGCAACAAGTTCCTGCCCAGCGCAGCAGGCGCGTCTCCTCTGTGACTGCCCCACTTTCCCAGATGCCCTTGCATAATAGGTATAAGGCTCTGCAAGTGGAACCGAACAATAACAAGTGTGATGGTTCATCTAGCTTGGAGGTGTCGCCAAGGTTAAGTTGGCCTAAGCCCTGCATCAAAACCATTTCCACAAAGAAAAAAAGACAGGTTATTGTCATGGGAGACTCCCTTCTGAAGGGAACAGAAGGCCCAATGTGCAGAGTGGACCCACTTCTTAGGGAACTGGGTTAAAGACATGAAGAGAAAGCTTCCTACCCTGGTACAGCCCTCAGATTATTATCCATTATTGATTTTTCAGGTACGCAGCAATGAAGTTGCAACAAGAAGTCCAAGGGCGATCAAGAGAGACTTCCGGGCCTCGGGGTGACTGGTTAAAGGATCAGAAGCACAGGCAGTGTTCTCCTCTATCCTTCCAGTTGCAGGGAATGATGAGGGAAGAAACAGGAAGAGCCAGTAGATCAATACCTGGCTCTGAGCCTGGTGTCACTGGCAGAATTTTGGTTTTTTGATCATGGGTCAGTCTATGTGTCACCAAGCCTGCTGGCAACAGATGGGGTACACCTGTCTCAAAGGGGGAAAAGGATCTTTGCACAGGAGTCAGCAGGGCTCACTGAAAGAGCTTTAAACTAGATTTGAAGGTGGAAAGGGATAAAACGCTAGAGGTAAGCCTGGGGGTGGCATGCCAATGTTTGAGGGATGGTGCGCTAGCGAGGTCCTTCGGTCTGCCATTTCAGTGGAGGTAGGGGATGGAGGTCCGTGCGGCAGCAAAGATGCAAGGGTTATTGATGTGTTAGAAACCACGGAAGCACCTGAGAATGGTCACAACAGAATTAGGGCTTCTCTGTGGCAGCGGGATCAATAGCCTAACTGAAGTGCATCTACACTGACGCACGCAGCAAGGGCAACAAACAGTAGGAGCTGGAAGCCATTGTGCAGCAGGAAAACTATGATATTGTTGCCATCACAGAAGCATGGTGGGATGATTCGCACAACTGGAGTGCTGCAACAGATGGCTAGAAACCCTTCAGAAGGGACAGGCAACGAAGGAGAGGCCCTGTATGTTAAGGAGTGTTTTGATTGTCTAGAGCTTAATGTTGGCGACAGTAGGGTTGAATGTGTATGGGTAAGAATCAGGGGGAACGCCAACAAGGCAGATATCATGGTGGGAGTCTGTAATAGACCACCCAACCAGGATGAAGAGGCAGAAGAAATATCCTATAAGCAGCTGGGAGAAGTCTCATGATCGCTAGCCCTTGTTCTTGTGGGGGACTTCAACCTACCAGATGTCTGCTGGAAATACAATACAGTGGAGAGGAAACAGTCTAGGAAGTTCTTGGACTATGTAGAAGAGACCTTTCTGACACAGCTGGTGAGTTAGCCAACTAGGGAAGGCGCCTTGCTGGACCTATTGTTTGCAAACAGAGAAGGACGTGTGGGTGATATGGTGGTTGGAGGCCATCTTGGGGACAGTGATCACAAAATGATAGAGTTTTCGATTCCTGGAGAGCTAAGGAGTGGGGTCAGCAGAACTGCCACCTTGGACTTCCGGAGGGCAGACTTTGGCATGTTTAGGAGCCTGGTTGACAGAGTCCCTTGGGAGGCAGTCCTGAAGGGCCAAGGAGTCCAGGAAGGTTGGATATTCTTCAAGAAGGAAATCTTAAAGGCGCAGGAGCGGGCCATCCCCATGTGCTGAAAGACAAGCTGGTGGGGAAGAAGACCGGCCTGACTGAACAGAGAGCTTTGCCTGGAACTCAGGAAAAAAAGAAGAGTTCATGATCTTTGCAAGAAGGGGCAGGCAGAGGACAAAGATGTCATGAGGTTATGCAGGGAGAAAATTAAAAGGGCAAAAGCCCAACTGGAACTTAATCTGGATACTGCTGTAAAAGATAATAAAAAATGCTTCTGTAAATACATTAGCAACAAAAGGAGGGCTAAGGAGAATCTCCATCCTTTATTGGATGTGGGGGGAAACATAGTGACAAAGGATGAGGAAAAGGCTGAGGTACTTAATGCCTTCTTTGCCTTTAATAGTGAGACCAGTTGTTCTCTGGGTACCCAGCCCCCTGAGCTGGAAGACAGGGACAGGGAGCAGAATGAAGTCCCCATAATCCAAGGGGAAATGGTTAGCGACCTGCTACACCACCTAGACGCACACAAGTCCATGAGGCCAGAAGGGATCCACCCAGGGGTACTGAGGGAGCTGGTGGAGGTGCTCACCAAGCCACTTTCAATCCTTTATCAGCAGTCCTGGCTAACTGGGACCTGCACTTGGGTCACAACAACCCCATGCAATGCTACAGGCTTGGGGAAGAGTGGCTGGAAAGCTGCCCAGTGGAAAAGGACCTGGGGGTATTGGTTGACAGCCGGCTGAATATGAGCCAGCAGTGTGCCTAGGTGGCCAAGAAGGCCAATAGCATCCTGGCTTGTGTGTGGCCAGTAGGACTAGGGAAGCGATTGTCCCCCTGTACTCAGAACTGGTGAGGCTGCACCTCGAATACTGTGTTCAGTTTTGAGCCCCTCACTACAAGAAGGACATTGAGGTGCTGGAGTGTGTCCAGAGAAGGGCAACAAAGCTGGTGAAGGGTCTAGAGCACAAGTCTTATGAGGAGCGGCTGAGGGAGCTGGGGTTGTTTAGCCTGGAGAAAAGGAGGCTGAGGGGAGGCCTTGTCACTCTCTACAACTACCTGAAAGGAGGTTGTAGCGAGGTTGGGGGCGGTCTCTTGTCCCAAGTAACAAGCGGTAGGACAAGAGGAAATGGCCTCAAGTTGCACCAGGGCAGGTTTAGATTGGATGTTAGGAAAAATTTCTTCACTGAAAGGGTTGTCAAGCATTGGAACAGGCTGCCCAGGGAAGTGGTTGAGTCCCTGTCCCTGGAGGTGTTTAAAAGACATGTAGATGTGGTGCTTAAGGACATGGTTTAGTGGTAGACTTGGTAGTGCTAGGTTAATGGTTGGCCTTGAAGATCTTAAAGGTCTTTTCCAACCTAAATGATTCTATGATTCCGTGATTCTAAATAGCAAACATCGTTTGTGTTGCACCAGAGCTGAGGACAGAAAAATGAATGCACTCATGGCATCCTGACAGAAATGGGCACTCTTGCTTCCACAAGCTTAGCCAGGGGATAGAAACAAATTCCTATGCAGACATCACTGAAAACGTTTGAACAGCGTCCAAATAAGGGCCATAATAACAAAAGATAACACATGTCAACAGTCTCATTTTTCCAGCACAAATGTGTGTGTGTCTGGAAACACAAGACATGGAGTAGGTCCTGGTTTCTGTCCCACGTTTTCAGGTTTTTCGTGATACTTGGTCATACTTTGTTTTGGGGAAAAAACATTGTTCTCATAGAGCTATCAAGTATCATACACATGTGCTTTCTGTCAGCAGTCTCAGTCACCCACAAGCTGCCCCGTTCCTGTCTGAATCAAGATGTTTCCATTGCCTTAGAAATCCATTGTGTTATGGCATCTCTTATAGAAAAAGGTAAAAGTTTTCCTAAATTGATCTTTCTGTGAAAATCCAGGGCAGGATCTCAGAACGCTGGAGGTTGGAGGAGATCCCTGGAGATCAACCCCCCCAGCTCAAGCAGGGTCACCTAGAGGCAGTGACCAGTTGGGTGTTGGACATCTCCAAGGCTGGAGACTCCATACCTCCTTGGGCCACTGCTTGGTCACCTTCAGAGTGGAAAAAATGTTTGCTGATGTTCAGGAGGAACGTCCTGTTTTTCCATGTGTGCGCATTGCCTCCGGTCCTGTCACTGGGCACCACTGAGAAAAGCCTGGCTCCCTCATCTTCATGCCTCCTATCACATATTTATATGCATGGATAAGATCCCCCCTGAGCCTTCTCTTCTCCAGGCTGAGCAGTCCCAGCTCTCTCAGACTGTCCTCATAGGAGAGATGCTCCAGTCTGTTCATCACCTCTGTGGTTCTGGGAGGCCCAGCACTGGACGCAGCACTCCAGATGTGTCTCACCAGCACTGAACAGAGAGGAAGGCTCACTTCCCTCAACCTTCTGGAGACACTCTGCCCAGGATTCCACTGGCCTTCTTTGCTGGCTTATGGTCAACTTGGTGTCCACCAAGACCCCCAGGGCTATTTCTGCCATCTGCTTTCCAGCTGGGTGGTCCCCAGCATATATTGGTGCCTGGGGTTGTTCCTCCCCGGGGGCAGCACTTGGCATTTCCCTTTGTTGAACTTCATGAGGTTCCTCTCTGCCAATTTGTCCTGCCTGTAGACATCTAGACAGATTAAAAAAAATCTCTAGAGAAGGACTTAATAACTGGAACTTGTGTTTGCAGCAGCCAGCCACACAGAGATGGTCTTACCTGAGATGCAACCTGAGATGCATCAGGTGCAACCTGATGAGAAGTGTCAGTTTGCACACTCAGAGAAACACGTGCTGAGCATTGCCTGTATGTGCTCCTGTATGGAGAGTATAAGGTCAGTGCCTTGTCTGCCACTGAGCCCGTTGTGATATATGCTCCATGTATATGTGCTCTCTCCTCCATCAGTGCTGAATGGTAGCCAAGCTGGCCCAGTTCCATGGGAAGGAGTCCACAGGAAGGAGGTGCTGGTGCCATCATCTGCGTGGGGTGCCAAGGCTGGGGGTTGAGAATTGAGAAGCGTCCCTCTGACCACCAGGAAGTAGAGCAGAAACCAGACCTCCTCTTTTGGCATGTGTGTACTACCAGCAGTGTGTGAAACAGGCAGCTTTAGCATTTTTCTACCCTTTACACCCAGAGAGATCCTAGATCTTTGTGTTTCCCAACAACAGACATGTATGGAGAAGTGGTCTCTCCCCAACAGAACTTGGCTGGGGTCTCTATTGACAGACCTGGCCTCAAATACTCTCTGCTTTGCGTGCTTCAGAGCTAAAACCTGGGACAGTTCCTGATGCCAGGAAATGCTCAGAAGGCTGATATTTCAGGAGTGGTCCAAGAGAAGCCCATACCAGTCCCTAGTGAACATCAAAGAACAGAGAAAAAAAAAATTATGGTCCAGGAGAAGAGTTTGCAAAGGATGAAAGGATCTAGGAGTTGTGTTACGTTTTGGTTCTGGCACCGACACAGCTCCTAGAAGGAAGAGCTCATTGCAAAACATTTGCATGGAGAAAAACTGCAACTTCTGCCCTTCTGGCAGCTGTTGGCTTTTGCAGTCCTGCCCCAGCAACCTCCAGCTGATACACAGGAGGGAAATGGAGTCAGAGAATCTGCCTGGCTCTGTGCAAAGGGTGAGATGGTTGGCGAGAGTGGAAAGGTTTGCACAAGCACTCAGTTCTGGAGAGGGCTTCCCGCAGCAGCAGGAGAGAGAGACGCCTTTGAGGGGGAACGCTGAGATGAAAGGTGAAAGGCAAGAAAAAAGCAAGATATAATACAGACAGGAGAAAAGCTCTGAAAAGGAATCTTGGGCACATGTGGTCCTGCTCACAGGAAAGCTCAGTGTCAAGGCCCTGAGGACACTCACAGCCCCAAGCAGCCCCCCTGAAGCCCACCCCAAACCCTGCCCGTGGCCTGATCTCAGCCCCCCAGGGCCATCAGCCCCTGCCCCAGCGAGGCCATGGGATGCTGCTGCCTGGTGCTGCACCCTCAGCCTCTGGAGAAATCACAAGCTATGGGCTGCAGGGAGATGTTAGAAAAGAGCCAGTGGTGGCAGACATGCTTTCGGGACAACCACAGCCAGCAGAGTGGTGGAGGTCTCTCCGAGAAGCAGGAGGTGCACGTGGTTGTCCCTTGTCTCCCAGCACACTGTGGTGGTCCCCAGGTGACCAGGAGCAGCTTCCCCAGCTCATGCTCAGTGGGCAGAAGGCCACAGTGGAGGACGGGCATCTCTCACACCTCTGAGGCAGCATGTTCTGACCGGCCAGGAAGGAACAGAGCATGCAGAGATGCTGATTTTCTCTTGTTGAAAGTGCAAAATCCTACAAAAACTGTAAATCCATCATAACTTCAAATGTGACAACATCCTGGTTGGCTCCTTTCAGCAGCGGGCTGAGCGCTGAGATTAGAGTAGCTGCATCCAAAGCAATATTCAGATAGCTGGTTGCAGAAAATACAACATACTGCTCGACATCCTTTGGGGGAAAGGTTTGGTGCACTGCTGTTAAATGGAGTTCTACTAATTATTTACAAGGCATCTCCTTAAAGATCCATTCTATGATTAAATTAACATAAAATGTATTAATACGTGAAAATCACCAAACAGGATGTATCTGCAAGGGATTTTTTTTATTTTGTTTATATTTGATAGGACATAATGAGGCCATCTTGGTGCTAATTTTGTCTCTGTTAGAGACATGATTCAAGAGCACAGCCTACCATTGTTGAATGAAATTGCCCAGAAAAGTAATTGCTTTTCAGGATGAGCTTGTGCTCATTTATATGATTATGATTTGTTGATTAACCTTTTTTTCTTTCTTTCTGTTCTGTGCATAGTAAGCAGGATCTTCTCCTTTTGTAACTTTATCATTTTAATAAACCTTGGCATGCCAGCAGCAACCCAGAGATCATCGTGACCTGCCCATGACCACCTGAGCCCTACTTAATCAATTTAATTAATCTACCTTACACAATCCTTGATATCAAGTTTAATCAATTCCATTTGATACACCAAAAGCTCACTGGCCACGCGTGTTACACTTTGTGTGTGGGTTGTAAAAGTTCTTGAGTTTGCCTTTTTAAGAAGAAATTAGCTTTTTCTCTAAGACCATTGCTAAGTGAAACTATATACATGAAAAGTAGTTAGAATAACTTCTGCCAGCAAAGGAAGAAAATAAGAGCAGCCATACAGGTACATTCAGCCCATCTGGCTGTGACCAGTATGGGATGTCCAGGGAAGAGTATAGCAAGATGGCAATCATTTTATTAAGATTTTGTCTGAATATTCTCCCACCAAGCAATGATTTACAGCTCATGAGCCTCAGCCACCTAATTTGAGAAGTCCAACTCAGGAACAGGAGAAAGGATGGGGATACCCCACCAACCCTTGAGTTTATAAACTGGTTGCAGAAAAATCATAGGGGGAAAAAAAAAAGGAAGAAAAGTTGACTATACAACTTAAAATCTGGTCAAAATTGCAAAGTCCCAGCACACTGGCAAAAAGCCACACACGCAGGGATGCAAGACTTGAAAGCAACCCAAGTGACCGAGGCACCATCCCTGGCAGCCCATGACGTGTTGGCCCCTGAGGTGTCACAGCAGCATCTCCAAGAGGGAGACTTGACCTCCCCTCTGCCCTCCACAGAGGTCGCAGCCGCCTCTGGAGCTGATGCATGTCTGCAAGGAGCTCTGTTGCAGAGGGGGCTTCTTTTAAATGTTAGGATGATTTGATGTGTTGGTTTTTTTTTTTAAATCATCTGCTGTAGGTATATTGAAATGACTTCTCTTCCCCTGCTACTGCGTCAGCTCCTTGCAAAGGGAGATCTGTCTGGAAGTCAAGATATGCATTTTGCTTCAGGTTGAACAAAACATCTCCCCTGACCCTGAAAACAAAGTCAAGAAAAATCATGTTCTGCTTCCACCCAGAATGATCTGTGGTGGCTCCTGGCCAGCTTTGCATGGGGAAGGGAGACCTGCAAACCAAGCACTCAGATCAGCTGCACTGAACTATTCCTGCCCGGGGAAGGATGGGCTTGGTCTGCAGGAGGGCATGGGAAAAACCTCTGCCAGGAGCGAGTGCTGGCACCACAGAAGCCCAGTGACCTGCAAACCCACTGACCTCTGCTTGCCATGTCACTTGGTTCCCCTCCATCCCACCAGAGCCTGAGCGACCAGCGTGCAGGCTGTGTCCCTGTCCTGGTTTCAGCTGGGATAGAGTTAATTTTCTTCTTAGTAGCTAGTAGAGTGCTGTGTTTTGGATTTAGGATGAGAATAATGTTGATAACACACTGATGTTTTGGTTCTTGCTGAGTAGAGTTTACACTGGTCAAGGACTTTTCAGCTTCCCATGCTCTGCCAGATGCATAAGAAGCTGGGAGGGAGCACAGCCAGGACAGCTGACCCAGACTGGCCAAAGGGCTATTCCATACCATATGACATCATGCTCAGTATATAAGCTGGGGGAAGAAGCAGGAAGGGGGGGGACATTCAGCAGGCGTTTGTCTTCCCGAGTAACCGTTACGCGTGATGGAGCCCTGCTTTCCTGGAGATGGCTGAACACCTGCCTGCCGATGGGAAGTAGTGAATGAATTCCTTGCTTTGCTTTGCTTGTGCATGCGGCTTTTGCTTTCCCTATTAAACTGTCTTTATCTCAACCCATGAGTTTTCTCAGTTTTACTCCTCCGATTCTCTCCCCCATCCCGCTGGGGTGGGGGGAGTGAGCGAGCGGCTGCGTGGTGCTTAGTTGCCGACTGGGGTTAAACCACGACAGTCCCCTGCCGCTGCCACCATCCCCAGGCTCAGCAGGGACAGGTGTGAGCTCAGGGTTAATAACCACATGCCTGAGCCCTGTCCTCACACTAGCTCTTGGCAGCTCTGCTGGTTGCAGCCCATGCATCGGCACGGCTGGGTGGCCACAGGCTCACAGCATTAGAGGTCAAGGATTCCGGGTCTGGAGATATTGAAACTACCTGCTCTGCACCTTGAGTGCATTTGCAGTTCTTTTCCCCAGTCTCCCAATTCACACACCCAGAGACCCCTCATGATTTGAATGGGTGGGTGCTGAGCCCAGGCAGGACCATGCGTGTGGCGTTGGCCCAAAGCATTGTCACTGCCAGAGGGGCTGCTGGCCCCTTCCCAGCGCTCTGACCCCTGGGTCAGCTCACCCGCCAGCAGCACCCCTTCTCCCCAGCCCCAGGGACCCTCACTAGCCCAGATGTCCCCAGCAGCAGCACAAGCCTTTTCCTCCCGAGCTGGTGCCTGCAATGGGGGAGAGCAGAGGGTT
Source organism: Theristicus caerulescens (assembly GCA_020745775.1). NCBI lineage: Eukaryota > Metazoa > Chordata > Aves > Pelecaniformes > Threskiornithidae > Theristicus > Theristicus caerulescens. Next base: position 85,937,704 of record CM036583.1, on the reverse strand, counting down.
ATGCATGGCACCAGCGAGCAGAAAAGCAGGAGCCTGCTCCCAGCTGCAGGGCACCCTTTTCTCCTCCCACCTTTCCTAAAACACCTGTCAGTCCCCAAGCAAGGGGGAGGCCCCCCAAAACCTCCTCTCTAGCACAAGCTCCCAGGAGGGCGTCCCCACTGCTGCCCCTGGATCCAGCATCCCATGCTGCACCATGTGTCCCGCTGCACGCGCTGCTGTCCTTCGGGGGGTCTGCATCTGAGGCCGCTCATCTGACTCCCGCCCCACAGCAGGTCAGGACGCCCTGACACCCTGTCAGGCCCCCTCTTAGTTTGGCTTCCCTTTCCTTTCCATATGCACCTGGCAATCACCTTTCATGGGACTTTTTCTCTAAAACTGAGTACATCTGTGTAGTGGTGTTCTGTTTTGCTTTACTTTTTTATTATGTAGGTGTGTACCAAACAGGTTTTTACCTAAGCAGCCCAGATCCTACCATTAAACCTCTTTTTTATCCCACAAGTTAAACAAAACTGAAAATCTATTACTACACAATTAATTAAAAATGGATTAGTTTCTAACTGCTGACCTTTTAATTAAAAGAAAACCTGTATTACCCTGAACATTTGCATTAGGAGGCTGTAAAGTATCACTGCACAGTGATACTGAGAGAGTTTGGAAGATTTGTCTGCAGATATCCATGTTTCAAAATAAAGATGCTGCTACCAACAGCAGGAAGCCCCTTTACTGTTCCCCACTTGGGAGCTTTGCCTTATCTTAGCTAAATTTCCCTTGCTAGCACTCAAGGCCAACACATCCAGCAACTCAGTTACATTTTCCCAGCTGGCCTGTCAAGTTGAAATCCTGAGAATGACTACTGGAGCAAAGCTGAATGTGTTCCATTACTTCCTCCTTTCCCAGGTAGATAAAGGTTTTCAAGAAAACCAGTTTTGATGGGGAATTTCAAATTGCAAATGAAAATTTAATTTTCACAATTGCTAGCACTATTTTGCAAGGCAAATCTGTATCATCTCTCACTTTGAGAAAAGGTATATTGCTTTTCCTTCGGCTGCAGGGGCACCTTTACATGTTCATGCCAGTTTCTGTGCTTGCTCCTATACTCCTCCTCAAGCTTGTGAAACTCTGTAGAACTTTCCTGGTGTTTCCCGAGTCCCGTGAGCTCCCTGCCCTGCACTGACAGGCACCTTCTGTGAGCCCGAACTCAGGGCATCCTCCCTTTGGCCAGACCTTTGCAGGGAGACCCAGCTCCTGCACTCCAGGGAAAGGCCTGATATAGGTCAAGAGATGTCCCAGTATTGGAAGTCCCAAACCTGCTGCTCTACCTCACCTCGCCAGTTCCACTGGTGTTCATCCCCCACACATATGAGCAAGCTGCATCCTGCCCTGGAGTAGGCAATGGTGTCCACACATGGTTTTATGAGCATGGTGGCACATAAGACAAAATAAAGCTGTAATATTGCCCAGCATCAGCAGTGTGACATGGGAATTGTCCCCTGTAGGGAATCTTGGGGTATTGAGTTTTCTTTTTACAGCTTCTTGTGATTCATAGTTCCTTTTACAGCTTCTTATGACTTACAGTTCTTCCTTGGTGTGGTGGGTTGACCTTGGCTGGCCACCAGGTGCCTACCCAGATGCTCTATCACTCCCCTTCTCAGCTGGACAGGGGAGAGAAAATACAACAAAAGGCTCATGGGTTGAGATAGGGACAGGGAGATCACTCACCAATTACTGTCACAGGCAAAACAGACTCAACTTGAGGAGATTAATTTAATTTATTGCCAATCAAATCAGAGTAGGGTCATGAGAAATAAAAATCAAATCTTAAAACACCTTCTCTCCAACCCTCTCTTCTTCCTGGGCTCAACTTCACTCCCGATTTCTCTACCTCCTCCCCTCAAGCGGCGTAGGAGGACGGGGAATGGGGGTTGTGGTCAGTTCATCACATGTTGTCTCTGCCGCTCCTTCTTCCACACACTATTCCTCTGCTCCAGCGTGGGGTCCCTCCCATGGGAGACAGTCCTCTGCAAACTTCTCCAACGTGAGTCCTTCCCACAGGCTGCAGTTCTTCACCAACTTCTCCAGCATGGGTCCCTTCCATGGGGTGCAGTCCTTCAGGAACAGACTGCTCCAGTACAGGCTTCCCACAGGGTCAAAGCCTCCTTTGGGCATCCCCCTGCTCTGGCATGGGGTCCTCCACGGGCTGCAGGTGGATATCTGCTCCACCATGGACCTCCATGGGCTGCAGGGGGACAGCCTGCCTCACCATGGTCTTCACCATGGGCTGCAGGGGAATCTCTGCTCCAGCACCTGGAGCACCTCCTTCCTTTCCTTCTTCACTGACCTTGGTGTCTGCAGAGTTGTTCCTCTCACATATTCTCATTCCTCTCCTCTGGCTGCTGTTGTGCAGCAGTTTTTCCCCCTCTTCTTAAATCCGAGAGGCGCTACCACCGTCACTGATGGGCTCAGCCTTGGCCAGCAGCAGGTCCGTCTTGGAGCCAGCTGGCATTGGCTCTGTTGGACATAGGGGAAGTTTCTAGCAGCTTCTTATAGAAGCCACCTCTGTAGCACTCCCCCACTACCAAAACCTTGCCATGCAAACTCAATACACTTGGGACTGTGATGTCTTCTGATGATCTGAAGGTTCAAACTTATCTTGCTGTTGAAGCTGACAGTCTGTCTGAGACAGCAAATTCTCTTCCTTCCAGCAGATAAAACTGAGTGTTTTGCCCTAGGTGGTTGAGGTTATGATCTCACTTTGTTTGTATTGTCTTCAGGAAAGGTGGCAATTACTTCAGAAGACTCAAGCCTGGGCACTGGGTGTGCGCAAGGGAGAAGGGGAGCCTGGGAAATTGAAATCCATGAGAAGCAGCAGAGGACCCAGAGGGGATGTGGGATGTAATGAGCACCCAGGGAAGGCAGGCCAAGAGCATATTCCATGGGGAGGTTTTGGATGGGAGGCAAAGGATCTTGGAGCTGGCAGGGGCTGAGAAGGTCAAAGACTTCTGGAAGAAAAGGAGAACTTGTGGAGCAGGCAGGGAGGAGGAGGAAGAAGGTCATACAGGTGAGAAGGGTCTCAAGACTGCAGGGCAGGATGCATTTGGAAGGAAAACTTGCTACGGGTGAAAAGGTAGTGCTAAGGGTGGAGGAAGGCAGACTGTAGCCTCTCCAGGGCTGTGATCAATGAAGATACCTCAAACCCCAAGAGCTACTGCTGAGGACAGGTCTTTGCAGGTTTATATGTCTCAGGTGGACTTTAAAACCTAGGTAACCCCATGTGAAGCAGGGGCAGACAGCTTCCCTTGCGGGTCTCAGGCTGTGACAGCTGCCATCTCCCAGGAGGCAGGAGCTGCCCCTCGGTCCTTCCTCCCCATCCCTTGGGGCAGCACAAATTGAATCAGAACATGGGTGATGCAAGACAAGAACTACTCAATTGCTTTTGGGGGGGGGTGTTGAGTAAAAGTTTATTTTATGTCACAATGACTCAAGGCAGTAGGAAGGGCTAAAGAAGAGCTGCTCGTTAAAGCATGATTATTGCTCCTCTACTATGGAAACACAATGAAATCTGCCCATTACTCTCAATAAGACATTTTTTTTCCTTCCCTTTCCTTCTGCAAAAAGAAGTTCCTTGAATTAAAGACATCTCAAAATATAAACACGCTTTATTTTCCCAACACTTGAATAGGCTTATTGTTTCCGCCATTTATATTTAACATTAAAGTTTAATCATGAAGTTGTTAACCATAAAAAACTATTAAATGAGTACAGAACATTAAAAAAATTAGTAAGTAGTTCAGAATGAGCACTTGAAAAGAAAATTTATGCATAGAAACAATGGAGAATTACAATTAAGAGCTCTAGGGATCTGAGAATGATTTGTCCAGCCATTACACAGTCATTTCAATTTAAATTAAAATTGTAACTATTTTCTAGTCTACTAAAAATATGTGGTGTCACATTAAGAGTTTTAATGGAGCTTTCTCTAGGGAATGCAGAAAAGCTAGTTAGTAGCACATAAATAACTATATATTGGAAACTGAATAAATTCTCTGCCAAAAACCTAATATGACAAAAACAAAAATGACAGTGGATTATTCTATTTTCTCTAATGAAGCGCAGCCCTCATATTAAACCAAAGAAACAGTTCACAGGGCATCTGAGTCTACATGGTTTCTCCAGAGCTGACTGACAAAAATAAATAAATGTCTGCCTGATATTTTTTTTTAACTTGGCAAACCCCTGTATGAATTATGCTGCATATGTTGTTCACAAACTGACTGTTATCGAACAGTACAATCTTCTCTCCTTCTCCTAGAATATACGGAATAAGCTGCTATGGTCTGCCCAATATCCCTTACATCAGGAAAACTGGCTTAGTCAAAGTTTTAACCACTGCAAAACATGTTTTCAGAAATAAAGAGAGTTTTTTAAGTTACTTTATTCAAGTCTACTTAAACATGCAGATCTGACCAAACAAAATGTACTCGTCCATCAAGTCAAAACCAGCCTTAACATGGACCTGGATGGCTTTTGCAATTCAGAAGGTACTGGAGATCTTGGAGCGGTGTGCTGCTATTCTGGAAGTGAAAGGCAAGTTTAATAAAGAACAGGACAATGTGTTTTGCCTGCTTTGCTCACCAGCACCGTACTTGGGATTTCATAGAAACGCAAAGAATCTGAATCTCACCCCAACCGACACCCAGCACTCCAAATGGGGCCTCAGTGGTGCTCAGGGATGGGAAATGTCCCTCCCTCAACCCGCTCCTCTGAGCACAGCCCAGAGAGAGGTGCTGGCTGCCTTTGCTCTCAGAGAGAAGGATCTCCCTCCTGCTCTTGCACTCAAAACATAAAGGAATCCACCCAATTATCCTGTCTGTAAGTGCCTTCATACCTGTCAGACCAAGCTAGAGACTGGTTAGTGAGGTGTCTCTTCTTGTACCATCATTAGCAGATCAGTATGGATTGCAAACGAGCACTGTGCAGTCCTGAGCAATGCCTGCACCTGCATGAAGGGGTGATGTGCCACATGGGACAGATGGCAAGACCCATCTGTGAATGTATGGAGGTATTTTGAGGTGGTGGAAAACATCTCCCAGGAATTAAGCAGGCTTTGGGGACAGGGCAGTATAATGCAAAGCTTTTTGGAAGCCATTTTACTATTATAGCTCTCAAGCACCCAGAAGCTAAAGCTTTAGGGACTGGCAGCTACCGCCAAATATATTATAATGAAGCAACTAAAATTTTGTAAACTGCCTCTCCTGACAAAGGTTGGCAGCATTTAGACATGTGATAAGCTTTCCATATGGCATTCCTGCTTGTTTTTTCAACTATTCACTATTTTCATAAATTACAGATGTCAGAACAGTAATTTTCTTAGTTAGTATATTGACTTTAATTAAGTAAAACAAAGGGCAAGCAATTAAACTAATAGCCTCAACCCTGACTGAATCTGAAAACAAGTCTGTGCTTTTTTTCCTTTGTCTTATGTCTATACCAAATCTCACTCTATAGGCTCAATAACTAGCTTAGCTTCAATAAGTAAGCATATTTTGATTTTCCTTTCTCCTCAAAATTTAATTCCATTTTTGTCTCCTCAAATTACACAGATCTGTTTTAATCTTAACACAGGCCAGTTGCAATTTCTCTATCAGTTTCCTATTACGCACCTGAACTGTCCACCTGCCTGCTTAATTCCTGGGAGATGTTTTCCACCACCTCAAAATACCAAAAAGAAAAGCAATGAGAGGGTGATATGCTCTATGAAAAATATTTTCTGTGTTATAATTTTAAAGCAGGGGCTTTAGAAAGGGTCTTTACATGAAGCTTTGAATGGAAAGATAATTTAAACATGTGAACAGATGGGCCATAGGGGTAAAGCAGGAAAGGTTCACTGCTGCCTGTTCCACAAAATAAAATCAACATGCCACACAGTTTTGATAAAATATCAAAACTAGTCCAGTCCTTCTTTGGGAATTTGTTTTCTAAACAATATATAGCAGAACTGATCTGCACTTCTGAAGGGCACATGATACTGCGACAGATAGGAAATAGATTACACTGGGAAGGATAGGGATTACTCCATGAATTACAAAGATAAGGGAGTCAAAGAGATGAAAGGTGACCTCCTGAAGGGGGGAGAGCTTCTAGTAGGTCTTTCAAGCTTTGGTCTGGGACTACTCTTGTTAAATATCTTCATTTGTGGCCTGGACACAAATTATAGAAGGTGTTACAGAAACTTGCTGATAGCACTAAGTTACAGATGACCGAAGAGGAATGGAAGGGAGGAACTGAGAACGTGTGCAGCAGAAAGACCATGAATATCATAGCAGGTGATAGGGGTAATAGGGACAGTAGTTCAGGTAGAAAGAGGAAAAAGAGTGTTGCTATTGCATGAAGTCCATACAGGCACTCACAAGAATAGGGACCATTTGATCACCTGCTTTCAAAGGAAGATGAACCAAGATCAGCCAGGGGTGTACTTGACACTGGGATGATGAAATCAAGAGCCAAGAAGAGGCCCTAAGAGCTTGGCTAATTCAGTCTTATGAAACATATGTTGGTAAGTCATGGTTACTCATATAGTTGGACAAATGGTAGCGTCATGGAGAGACTGGATGAGAGGAAGTGGCCTCGAGCTGCGCCAGGGGAGCTTTAGGTTGGATATTAGGAAAAATTTTTTCACTGAAAGGGTTGTCAAGCATTGGAACAGGCTGCCCAGGGAAGTGGTTGAGTCCCCATCCCTGGAGGTATTTAAAAGATGGGTAGAGGTGGTGCTTAGGGACATGGTTTAGAGGTGGACTTGGCAGTGTTAGGTTTACAGTTAGACTCGATGATTTTAAAGGTCTTTTCCAATCTAAAAGATTCTATGATTCTATGATTCTTAGAGGTAATGCCAAGAACACATTCATATAGAATGAACATAAATTAAGTTTAGACTCTAAAAGGGGTTCCTAGCCAAGGGAATGAAGTTAGGACAGCCTCCTAGGTGTAGCATACCAGTTGATTTCAAGACTGACTGATATGTATGACTTTATACAACCTGGCTGCCTGCAAGAGTAGTCTGAATGCAGGGAAGCAAGACAAACCTGGCCTTGTGTTCCTCTGTGCAGAGGCTTCCACAAGCTTGCCACGCAACCCATGTTCCTCGTTATCCACACAGCTCCTTTATTTCTTAACCCTTGTTTTTGCCTCCCTCTGAGTTCCACCTGAGATCAGATGAAATAGACTTCCAGCAATCTCAGTAAAAAAAATTACTGATAGCATAGCAGCAGTTTGGTTTCAAAAAAAGCGCAAATGAATCTTACTTCTTGCCCATTCTCTGATTCGTATCACCAGATGTCATTCATTCACAGCAAGGAATATTAGCAAAAAAAGTCAGGACGGTAGCCTATGAAGAGGAACCTTATTTCACACATCAGAGCTTGTAAGACAACTTGAATCAATTATCTCCCAGTTATTTTTAGCTTAAAAAGAAGGAAGGAACAAGACATCTTAATTACTGTTTGTCCTTTCATAACATCAGTCTTGTCACCATAGAGAGGAGATAGTTACTCACACAGAATGTGCTTCTAAACAGTGGCAGTTCAGGTATTTCAGGATACTTCTGTAGTCATTCCTAGAATTAAAACTCAAGGAATGCAAAAGCAAATGAATGTTTCAATTCTTCAACCCTTGGGCTCTGCAGTTGTGATTGGTGATCTAAAACACATATCATGCTATTCATTAGCTAGACTGTTATCAATATGCCTCTTTCAATCAGCCCTTCCATCTTCTACCCTTATTTCAATTCAGATCAAGTTCCAGGCAGAAGCCAAATTCTTGGGGAAAAGTTTGTATTCAAACAACAAGCAAGTGAGCAAAAAACAGAGCTGACACAATACAGCAGCACTCCAGGTATGTATCAGCTACAGCCCTCGGCTGCGCTGCCGGCATTTTTAGCTGATTTCCAACACATTTAGCAGACTCAAATTTCAACATCCAAAAACCAAACAGGAGTCTAATATTGCAGCTAGAGGTGTCAGGTACAGAAAGTATTTAAGTGCTGATATGAAGCTTTAAGCACTAATTTGTTAGAACAATAGGTTAGGTATGCTTTTACCAACACAAACCCTTAATTCATGTGCCGGTTATAAACCACTTGTAATATCTCCTGCACTGTGTGCGCATCACCATTTACATTTCTATGTTAGTAGTTAAGGGATGTGAAGAGCATGGCTGCCTCCTCCAGCACATGCACACTTGTGGGTATCCTGAGCGCCGGCACAGCCCCTCGGTCCCCCCAGCGCCCCTGCCCAGACCCCGTCCCTCTGACTCTCCCACGGGTCCCCTGCTCACCAGCTGGTCCAGCTTGGTGCTCGCTGCAAACACACAGCACTCGCACATACGTCCCACGGGCACCCCACACTCGTGGTACCCCCGAAACCAGCATGGACCCTCTGCCTGCCTCATACCCCTGCCCAGACCTGGGGCCTCGTACTCACCCACTGGTCCAAGCTTGACATTTGCCAGTGAATACACACAAATACCCCATGCACACCTGGTTCAGGGAGGACAGAGACAGTCACCCGCCCAGCAGCCAGCACTGGGCTGTGACCTCTGTGCATCGCCCCATCAGTTGGCACGGGCCCACTGACCCCCTCCAACATCCTGGACCCTCAGGCTTCCAGCCTCACCAGTTGCAAAGCCCCAGGTTGTGGCAGTTCCTTGAGAGCCCACCCACTACTGCAACTGACCAGGTTTGTTTCTTGATTTTCTGTCTGTCAGGTTTGCATCCCTGTATTTTTTATTTCTGACTTCCCCCTTTTCCTTAGCATCCCATTTGACAAGGTCCTCAATCAGATAACCTTTCCAAAATGAACATTACCACATTCCACACACCCTTAATTATTGTGACCAACCAGGTCTGTTTCTCGTTACTGCCTCTCTTACCATCTGTCAGTCAGGTTTGTGTCATTGCATGTTCTTGTTCATGTTTTCCCTCTTTTCTTATTATCCCCTTCTGCATCTAAAAAGGTTATCAACCAGAAATGCTTAAAGGAGCAGCAGCTCTCTCCTTCCACATACCCCTGCAAACTTTTCTACCTTTTCTTGAAATTCACTAAAAATGTCCCTATTCCTTTACCTGTCTAAAGAGCAGCGAAGAGACAACTTGGCATTGGGGGGAAAAAAAAAAATACATGATGGACACCTCTATCTTGGTCAGTAACTGCTTTAACAAAGAAATCCTTCTAGTTACTGCATTAAGGGTCAGGGATAGTAAATAGATAGTTTTAGTTAGCAGCCATATCTCAAGTCTGTTGCTGAAAGTTTCTGACAGCAACCTATCTACTATCCACCTACCCAACCCTTCGATGGGTGAGCCTCAGGCTTTAGTTAAGGGGCAATAATGTGGGATTTACATACGGCATATGGCACAGTTGCCTTCATGTACATTAAGAAAAATCTGCAGCACATTGTCAACTTGTCTAGATGTTACTGGACATCTTTGCACAGAGAAAGGCTTCAACATACGTCTTCCCACTGCTGCCACTTGGACTTATCCTGGTGTGGTTGCTACTGAAGCAAGGCTAAAGGCATAAATACTGCTACACAACAGACAACACAAGTGCTTGGGAGACACATACCTTTTTCTAAGGTGATACCCTAACACCCCAACCAACTCACGTGTACTTAATAGTTCTGCATATTTGAAATCTCATTTCTAGCGCTTAAGTTCTGGACTAGTACTGTTAAAGATATCACTCTGAACTCCTTGTAGACAGCCAGGGTTACAAATGCCTTCTCCATTCACAACAGTTCAAAGGTGCTATTGTTCTTAACACAATGATCTGATGATCACTTAACACTAGAGCATCAGAAAGTACATAGACTTGTTAAGCATCACTGAGGCTTAGTAATGAGATACAGTAATGTTTTATATGGGATCATAGTTAAAATCCTAGCACTCTTGACTTCCCATTTATTGAAGACAGTCCTATTTTGTACAACATTGAGCATATAGTGTAACTCTGGGAGCCACAGCTGTGACTTAGTTAATGATCTCAATAAATCCTACTTAAGCAAAGACAAGAAGAGAATTATGCAAATGACTATTTCTGTACCACATGTACTTGATAACGGAAGACATACCAAAATATGCTTCAGCATACAAACACCCATACTTCTTTAACCCACATATGTGAAAAATACGCAAGAACATATTACAGCTTACAGAATTTTATTTTAGAAGAGTTGCAGTTGCAGAACATTTATTACAAATGTGATAGTAAAGGAAACATACAGAAAGCATATGTACAAAGAGGGACAGTTAAAAACCCAAGAAAGATGACAGATTTGTGAATGTGACAAAGAATTACTTTTCTGAACAGATCTTTCTAAAACATTATGATTAAAGCCTCAGTACAGCTTTCTCAGCACATGCATCAGCCAGTCACACTTGGCAGCTAGATAAGATGTCTTCCATCAGTTTCTTGTAGACCCAGGCATCACCTTTAAGCCGTTGTCGCCGGATACCCACTACTTCAGGTTTACTGAGTTGACACACTTCTAACTCAAATTCCATAGTTACTTTGCCAAAATCTGACCGTGTTTGACATTTCAGGGTATAACTGTACAAAAAGGAAAAATAGAATAATCATTGAATTGTTTAATGTTTTTTTTTGCCATGCAATTTGAAATTAATAAAAGCACTTTACAGAAATTATTCCATTGCTATTCAGAATAATCAGGAAACAACCCAGAATTTAGTGAACCAAGAGCTTTGAATACTTTAGACCCAGAACACTATCGTTATGGTGCTACATGGGCAACGTCCTACCCAGCTGCAGGAACCACTGCGAGGCACAGACCCCTGTTCTCAGAGTGCAGAGCTGGAAGGATGGAGGTGTTCCTGCATTTTTCCTAGACAAGATCACTCCCCTCTCTGCAGCGACACTGCTGCTGAGAGGCTGGTTACAGCTCAGCTGGTGGGAAAAGTGGAAAAAAATTAATGTGAAGTTTAAATGACTACAATGTGAGAAGGTGCTTCTGTGCAATTCAGTATCCTTCCAGATTTTGAGCTTGGAAATGCATCAGAGGCTGAAGTATACTCTGACATTCTGCAATGCCTATTAGTTAAATATTCAGGAACTTTAGAAAATGCATATTCATAAGTGAGCACAACATTTCTTTCATGCATTCAGAAATTAGGAAAGAGACATTAAGCTTTGATCAGAACTAGGAACCAATCCTACTCTCAGTACCTTAGTCTAGTTAGTAAATCCTACAAATTAAAATAAAAATCCTACAAATTAAAATAATCCACACAAAGGTGTGTGGATTCTGTGCAGCTTTTAAAATATATTGATCTCTTGGCTAAATGCTAAAGTCTTTTAAATGCCAAGAATGAGGGCTAAAAGGTATCCACATTATCTCCCAAACTATCTGATTTGGTCATGTGTACCCTAACAAACCTTTTGTATTTACAATTTCACAAGACAAAATTTACATCAGCCTCTAAAAGCTACCTCACTATTGTTGGTTCATATCTTCATATCAAAGAGCTCTATTAGAGCTCACTTAACATTGTTCTGCATTGTGTGGACAAGTTTTACTGCACACATTCATTTAGTGCTCTGTACACTTTCTATAAAATGATTGTATTTTGCAATGTGAGGCTGAGAAAGTAAGTTTACATACTTCGCTTTATCAAGGATTGGAGTACTGACTATTTAGACAAATACAAGTTGAAGTCATAATATTTTACACTTACCTCTTCTGAACATATTCCACATGCTTCTTTGAAAGAACAGTGATTATTTCATTCAACACTTGGTCTGGATTCAGTAGCTGAGTGGTGGTAACATTATAGTGTGCCTAAAAGTAGTCAGCTCATTAAAAAAAGAGTCAAGGGAGAAAAAAAAAAAAATCTTTCTGAAGACATTATGAAAAGTTTTCATAAAGAAAGCTTCAGAACAGCTAACCATAGTGACAAATGCTTCAACTTCCCTATATTATAATTAAGACATTGTAGTAGCAACAGGAACACTAAACAACTGCTGGTCAATTAATATCAAAGCACGTCCAAACTATAATCCATCATAAAATCCAAAGTAGCGGTGATGGGCCAGGGCAGCACAGAGGCTATTAGAAGTCTTGTATTTAGCCAGAGTCGATTCCTAGAGGACTACAGAAGATAGCCACATGACTGTGCTTAGAGCACCCTAATGCACACTCCAGAGTTGGGAGATTGCCTATAGCATGTTGCCTAGCTGAGGCTGAGCACTTGCAATATCAAGGAACAGGCATGGCACCATGCAGCTTTTCTAGGACTAAAGCATCACCATGCTTAAAGAAAAAAGGTAACTTACTACTCATAAGTTTACTGTTACAGGGGTTTTACATCCCTTGTCCAATAAGTGACTTTCAGACACCCATACGTAACAAGAGAAAGCATATGCCAACTGATAGACAGCTCTTACTGTACAGTAGGTGTCCTAACAGCTGCAGTTGCAGGAGCCAGTCAGCTGAAGGTATACATCACTTACTTCTACAGAACTGTTTATGCCTCAGTAACAGCCTTGCCTCCTTCATGTTTGAAAAACATGTCATCTACATTCAAGTATAAATTCCTCCTTGTATAACTTTTGAAGTATATTAGTTGCTTTGAGTGATGTATGCACTTCTGTTCACTACACTAGTATTATGCCAGTGTCATTTGATGTGTATCCTACAAAGCTAATATTAACCTCATGAGTCAACTTTGGTAGGTACAAATTATTAATGTAATTTTAAAGTGCTCTGTGCAATGCACTATCTGAGGAACTGCTTTTTCTATGGCTTCTTAAAGAATAAGTAGCCAACTGGCTGGGACACAGTGACATCAAAACTTCAAAAATCAAAATTATGCTGAGAGTGTCAGAAATTCATGAGGTGTAGTTATTTAGGCTTTAAGTTTAATCTCAGGTTCTCTTGATGTGTAAAGACTATCTTGGAACAGACATCACTCCTGGACTACAGAATCCTAAGCCAGGAATGTTATAAAATTTATTTTTTTTTTTAGTGGAAGAGCTAGCAGTATCTCTATACAAATAACATAATTAAAAATTTTCAGCTAGGGTTCCTTTAAAACCATCCCTCTTCCCTCACATTTGGTTTAGATGGGATATAAAAAGCAATGGCCAAACTCCTCCCTTGATCTGCTGGTGACTTGCCTGAGCACAGACTAACACGACACCTCTTGGCGATAACTAGGACATTATCATGTTAACAGAGATGCAGCAAGATCAACTGCACTTTACTGTAGGATGCAGGCAAGTCAGATCACAGAAGTTTTCACATGACCATTTCTAAAGGTATTGGATGTTTTCAATAATTATACTTCTTTTCATGTAAGATGTTTCCAGCAACCATACCTTAAGTTTCCTTGGACGATCTCTAGTGGATCGTTTCTTTTTGCTTGGCGTAAGCATTGTGATCACTTTATCTAGGCCTCTTTCAAGACTTCCAAATATTTTGGCTTTTCTCTTCTTTTGGCTGCTATCCACATGAGCGAGGTTGAGATCTAATTCCACTGAATGACATCTGTTACATGAACAAATTAATCAGTTATTTTTCCTCAGTGTTTAGAAATTACTTATTTCAGATACATCACTAAAATATTATTACCAGACCTGACAGAATGAAGAAAACCAAAGCAAGTGCAGTGTATTATGAGAGTTTCTGTCAGTTAAGTCAGTTGAGATTTAAACCCAGAGATGTATATAGAAACTGCAGCCCTCGGGTGAACTGGAATAAGAAGGAACTTACATTATGGAAAATAGGAATATATTCTGAAGATAATTGAATAACATAGTTTTAAAACTTTTCTCCGCCTTCAGTGTTTCCTAGTGAATGTAGACAGAGGTTTTAGGAAGGTTTTTACCAAGAGAATGGAAATAACAGCTTGCTGTTGTAACAAGGCTTCCTAGGCAGTACATGGATTAAGGTAGTCCTTCTCTAAATCAGAAGTGTACACAAATAACTGGACATTTACCTTCTTTCGGGAAGAACCTCAGCTGCTGTCAGTTCATCTGTGTTTGTTGGGTTTGTGGGTTTCTTAATTGGGGTGACTGTAGTGAACTGGGTCTCTGAAAGAAAGCATCCAAGCCAAAGTGGGTATGTTTTTGCATAAAGGATTTTCTTTTCTTCAGCAAGGATTTCTCATGATTAATAATTTATTTCTAAAACCAGCCCCCTTTTCTATCTCAGGTCTGTATCTTCAGAATGATAAAATATGTTTTTAATGTAACAACAATACTACGCCTACTCTACAAAGAAAAACTGCGACTGATTTCCCCAGGGCTCTACAAGTCAAGCCTTAGAGCGACCAATGCAGATCCATATTAGAAATTTGGAAAGGAAGAAGATTAGAATTGCCTTCTTGCTCTGCCACTGGTCCCAGAATAAATACTGAGCAATTCACTGTATCAAACAGTTGCATTCCTCACCAAGCCATTTCCCTTACATGAAGGGTGTGAGTTTACATAGCCATGTTTAATAATACACACTACATAACAGCCTAAAAAGTTCTACTACCCACACATTGACAGAGTTCTGCAGAGCATCGTTTTGAATGTACAGAAGCAAACACCAAGTGAAACAGTCAGCAAATGAGTTGTTACAATTAAACCCAACTTCAACATTCAAAGTTTCAGCTCTCTACAGAATTGCACCTGGCCCCAGACAATGATGATCTCAAAATTTCCAATGGATACTTCCACTTTTCTATCTCTAAGAAAGTATTAATACTACCTTTCCTGAATCAAAGATCTTTCAATGAAACAAAGAATTAGCTTTTCATTGTTTAATCCTCAGAAATGTCTCGCTAAAATGAGGAAACAGTGTTTCTGCATTTCCCATTTCAGAAAGAGTATCTACTTTTGCTTTTTAAACTTACCATGAAGTCAAACTTCACAAGTTACCGCATACAATCTTAAGACAAATATCAAACTCAAACAACTAGTCTTTGTAGTGCACTTCCTTAAATTCTTTCCAAAGGATGTCATTGAACAACAGTATGTCCAAGGTACCTCATAACTTGAATCAGCCTGCAAAGACTTACTATTTCTGAACAATGTTCCTTAGCATCTGGAATAGAAGAGTGTCCTATTGTAAGGAGTCCTTGGCGTTTGAAGGACAGAGTTAGCATTTACAGTATCAACACCAAAACTTGTATGTTAATGGCTGAAGGGAATGGTACATACAGGATCCATCATTCTTCATAAGAATGGACTAGACAGGCTAAGGACAGAAATTTCTGGTAACTCAGAAAAGCTGACATAATTTAGACAGATTTCT
The DNA here is from genome assembly GCA_020745775.1 of Theristicus caerulescens. NCBI lineage: Eukaryota > Metazoa > Chordata > Aves > Pelecaniformes > Threskiornithidae > Theristicus > Theristicus caerulescens. Next base: position 85,922,395 of record CM036583.1, on the reverse strand, counting down.
GTGGTCTATCACAAAACTGTAACATCTATACATTGTTCACAGAAGTATTTTCACTGCCACACTGGACTGTTACTGTGAAAATGCTGATACGCTACCATGAGAAATCCAAAAGTTAGATTTCTCTTAGAAGAAGCATAAAAGCAACCTTGACTAAAAATATACCTTTATTTTCACTCAAGGTAATAATGAATTAAAAACAGTGTTGAGGAAATTGTGTTCTCAGCCTTCATGGAAAAACGGAACCAGATGCAAGTTTTAGGAACACAACACTTAACTCCATGTCAGAGTGTGCCAAATGGCATGCACATGCGATACTGTAAGCAGCAATGACTTCTGTAATTAACATGCAAGTAACATGCCCTGATGTGTGACTAAACCTCTTGCAGCACCTTACCAGATGTACTAGAAGAACTAGGCTGGTGAATACGGCAAAAAAAGTTAAGTCTTCCAGAAAGAGATGTGTTGGATACACAAGTACTGTGTTCATATTTTAATTTACAATAATTCCTAAGCAACGTGTATGTTTAAGTTTTCATTAGTTACATTCACTGTACCTTTGAAGGCAGGTGCCTGAAAGGGTATGGTTTGTACTTGCGTCTCAATCTGACTCTTTGCTAAAGGAGTCTTTGGAGCAGGAAGTACAAAGGGCATTTCATTTCTTAAGGCTGACGCTGTATCAACATTCTCTTTGTTTTCATGCTTCTTTGATGCCACTTTTCTTGTCACTGGAGTTGACAGTGTGAATTCCATATCATCCAGTTGAGCATCATGCTTTGAATGCTACGAGAGATGTAACAAAAAAAGACATCCTTTGCTGCATTCTGATCACATTCGGAATGTTACAGACAAGGAAATTCTAAAATTGATGCAACTTAAAAGTACCATACAATGCTTGCCTCTTGACCAAAATAGTTAAAAACTTTTCAATACCTCTGATTCTCTCCATAACTTGCTAATAAAAATCTCAAGTCATTTGCCATTTCCTTATCGGCTCTTCTAAATTTTTCAGCTTGCACATTTAAGACTATTCCTCACCAGCTCATCTAACCACAGCTAAGATTTTTCATTTGGTTTAATAGTATAATTTTAATTCCTTCATTGGATTTTCTTGTCCAATACAGACAAGCTGAGCTTCTTCAAAGACCTGTCCAGCTATAGCCAAGCTCCAAGATCTTGTTTGCTGTACCTTTGTTTTGTTTTCCCATTGTTTTCCCATCAGTTTTAAAATCCTCATTGCCTCATTTACTCATTCTTTATATGCTATTTTTATGCAAACCAAATGTCAAAGCTCAAGTTTTCATCAAATGAATCATGACTTACAGCTAGAAGAAGCCACAATTTATGTTCAGCTATATATTTAAAACATTTCTTTACTCAGTGTGTAACTCCCCGTGGCCAGGGTCCACCAAATATTTAAATATGTAATAAGTTTTATGTATAATAAGAGTAAGATTTTTTTGATTAAGAATAGTATATCTATTTTAAAAAAAAAACCAACTAGTATTTATTCTTCAAACACCTGCTTTGTTCTGCGAGTATTTAGAATAAATTCTTCTAGTGGAGATTCTTCAAACAGTGCTGCATCAGAAAACTCCATGGATCCAAATGCCTGCGGCACTTCACTGCAGTCTGGCACATCTTCGTATGTCATATTTTTTTCAGACTGAAAAGAAAGATTCAGTTGAGATTCCACTGCACTATTAAAAGGAAGATTTCATCAGAAAAGTGTCATTAAAATCTAAATCTTATTTCTTTCTAAGTTCCTAATTATGGTTAACAGCTAATAGAAGTTCCCATGCCAGTGACCTAAGTTTTATAATATGACTTTCATATTGTCATGGTGGATTTGTCATTTATACCAAAAGCAGATGTGAAATTATTCTCAAAGCACCATTATCAAGTCATCTTTCACGACCTGTGTCAAGAAGAGAAGCAACTCACAAAAAATACCTGCCCTTGATTTCAAGACTTGGACCACAAGCTCTTTTTACCAAAAGACAAATAATAAGCTGGAAAGAATCCAAGAAAAGAATACAGTAAAGTCTGAGAGGGGTCTGGATGAAGGTAAACACATTACATCCAAAACATGTGATTATGGAATCTGCAACAGTACTTGAACTAGCATTCAGAAGCCTTCATCAAGTTCCTAGCCCCGAAAACAGTTGTCATTTATTAAATCACGTGATTCATAACTTCAGCCAACATTGCTAACCTTCATGGCTCACACCACATACAATCAGATATATATCACAGTATCCTTAATTTCTAACACCTTTTGTTATTTTCAGAAAACTCTTCCCAAGGACTTGTTTCATACCACTTCAATGAAATTGCATACAATTATTTTAAATTATCAGTCCTCAGTGGGAATGGATACTATTTTAGGAAGCTATGTTCTGCTGGCAGGTAAGTTTCTCTTGGCCTATGATCAAGGATATTGCAATGATCAGATGTCTCATTACTACTGGAATAGAAACAGAGCTTCCTGGTATGCTACCAGACCTACTATGATGACTTACTAAAAAGCCCTTACCAGAGGGCTGCTAGCTACAGCCAAGAAGCTAACAGCCAGATATTGTAGTTGAAATCACATTCCATTACAATATGAATGCCTGAATAGGATTCCTTGTCTACCATGTTCCAGAAGAATTTCATGCCATGGTGAATTTTTTGGAATATCGTTCTACATCAAACTGCTTGAAATAAGGCAGTATTATGTACAAGCTTGTGCCACCAAATTCAGAAACTGGCTAAGTTAAAGGTTCTGTTTGCTTGGTTGTCTTCACATTAGACCAGCCCTAGCTAGAGAACTTTGCTAGTTGGGTATTTCAGCAAATTCACTTGCTATTCACTCATAGTATCTACATGCAGGTAAGTTAAATGTGTCCTAAGTGCTGTAGAAGAACTAATGGATTATTGTGTTGTGTAGACATGATTTTCACAATCACCTGTGAAGGCATAATGCATATGTTAAATAGTAGCATTAGCCAGATCAATTTACCTAGGACACCACTAGAGATGAAGTAACTTCACAGCATCAGCGCTAATGAACCTAGAGAACCTCCACCTTAAAATCATCTGAGTGTAGAAGACTAACCCACCATGATCATGGAAATCACACTATGCATATTCAGCAACACTTATGATTCATGATCTGTTATGCAGCACTGGTAATCTTAGAATTCTCATCTGCGTTTCAAAGCAGTTGTACAAGTGAACTGAAATTATTTACATGCAATTGAATCAGATGCATGAGAAAGTATGTATTCTAAGTGCTTGTCTCTATGCAGAGAATAGTATAGTCAGATAGCTAGTTAACAATTTTACACAGATGTCTACAGTTCAAGGGGGAATGGCTAATAGGAAGTCTGCAATTTTACTGAACGCTTTTGAGTTTGTCATAGACAAGTATCACCGACATCCCATATAGCTGCATATTATATATGATATTGCAAGCAATTTAACAACTTTAGACAAGTTCTGAAGTGCCCTGTTGGCACTTTGCTACCAAACCACAGGAACAGAAATTACCATAAGATATACAAAACTGCTTGAGAATCCAATTCATCAGAAAAACATCAGCAACATGTTTCCTTTACTCAAAATAAACAGAATCTTCTCTGGGATTGTGTTTTAAAAGGAAACAGATGAGGAAGGAATGGGTCTCTCCCCTTTGACCATCAGCTCATGTAGTGTCCATGTCATCTCAAAGTAGGCTGCCCAGATGACATGCCAGGATGTTTCAGAAGAGTTTCCTTACTAAGCCACACTCAATGCAACTAGCAAGGTACAAAAATATTTAAAGACTAATGTGAAAGAGTGCAGCAAGAAGGTAGGCATCACAGAAGAAAATCCGGAATGATCACGTAGGCCAGACAATGGGCAATTTTAGTCCATTTCCTTGAGTAGCCAAGGAGAGATTCTGTGCGGTACTCATAATGCACCATGTCCTCCCAGATAGTTATTCCAGTAATGTCAATTTGTAGAAGCAGCCCAACTTGCTGAAACATGCTAATGAGGAGACTGAACTGTTTAATGACCAAGACTTTGGCTGACTGCACACATGCTCTCTTACTGGTGTTTAGGGCACCAGTCTGTTTTCCTGGACAGAGCTTTGTTAATGCAGAGCAGCATTTTAATCAGTATATTGTCCTGTTGAATTTGAAAACTTACCTCGAGGCCTGCTGATTGTGCTGTACTGGCATGCCCTGTTAGACATGGAACCCTTAAGCGAACACGCTTGCCACGAGCCTTCTTGGACTGAAGCATGAGATATGTTGCTGACATTTGGTCATATTTCCACTAGGGGGCGGGAAAAAAAACCAATAAGAGTATTTTAATCTCCTCTTTGGAAACACTAAGTACAAAGCAAGCTCAGCCTTCTGAAAGTTTCTGCATTTCTGCAAGTTTTTCTACCTGATGTGCATCCCTAATGTTTGATCACCTAAGTGTAATTTCAGACTTCAGTTGATTCACACTATGTGTTTGAGGTCAAGCAACAGACTGTGGTTGTTGTTGTTTGCAAGTTAGTTCATGGTACACTCGCTACAGTGAAAACTAATGCTGGGGACAGAATCTATCTACTGAAGTGAATGGCAAAGCTATTAATTTAGTTTAGCCAATATTTCAACCAGAGTCAATTTTTTTTTTTAAGTCTGCCCCGCTTTCTTCCCCCATGAGCAGCACCAACTTTTTGCATGATTTTCAGCAGCTCTGCTTGTGTGAGGAAGATGGGTACAATGCTTGACAGGTTTGCAGCATAGTACAATTAGTTTGAATTAGTTATAAAGGATTAGAAGTCCTCCAGTAAAGCACTATGCAAATGCCACAAACCTATTTGGAGGGACTTTTCGCTGTGTAGACAGATTATTCAGATTATTTCCTATATCTGAAGAACAAGCAGCATTAACTCCGCAAATCCATCTTAAGTATCACACACATTTTAAAAGTCTGTGTCTACTACAGTTATGGGGAAACCCTAACAGTTTTTCCAAAGCAAAGAACTATGTCATTGCTACCATGTATAAAGCAGCAAAAAATTCAATTTCAAGGGAGAATTTGCAGATTCAGGTTAAAGCTGGAGTAGGTATCATGTTTTAAGTCTCTTCTACAGCTTGCAATGTCATTGCTAACATTTGTACAATTTGTACAAAATAAAGTAGTCAGTTCAACTTTTGTCATTTGTATTCAAAAGTGACTAAACATACTCACTCTTTTAAAAAACTGTATAGTAATTCCCAAAAATATATTTTATAGTCTGGGTGATGCTCTGATATTTTTCTCTTACTCCCCCGCCCCCACCTTACTTATTGAACCATTTCAAAGCAAAGAATTAACTCAGCAAATGGTATCTGTTGTTCAGCTATAAATTTCTGTAAGTCTATTTTGACTTTAAAAGATTCAGAACGATTTTACTATGGTGGGAAATAACAGTAAGGTTTAGGAAACATCATGAGCACAATTAAAGGAGGAAAAGGAAAAAAACAAATTTGAACTTTGGAACTGTAGTTATAAGCTACGGCTAGATTCTGGAGTCCTGCAGGAGCTCCTTAATTCTGAAAAGTATTAAAAATTCCATATTTGAGAATAACTGAGCATTAGTCTGTTAATACAGTAAGTTTCTTTGCTGTATTGCTGTGTTTAATTACTGTAAATCACTGATATATACTTCTTACCTCTGATATTAATTCTGATATGCTCTCCCTGCTCTGTTTATGAAACACAGAAAGCTCTGTTACGCAGTCTTCATCAAGACGTCCCAGCTGCAAGAACATGACTGATATTGAAGCATGAGGCTTTCAAGTTGTCTCATAATCCATATATCTGACTGACACTGCCATGAAACCCAGTGGGCTGAGTGAATAATCAACCATGATTTTATACGTTGTATTTTACATAGTTAGCATCGTAGCTAAATATTGTAGGGAACAGACTAAAAAAGTCATACAAGTGCAACAGCTTCACAGTCTGGCACCTCCTTGGTGAGAGGTTGTGAATTCAAATAAGCAAGCCTGACAGCAGATGAGATTTTTACTAGAATGGAAGCTACACTTTGATCTCTCCTTAAATATTCATAGCTATCAGGCATGCACATCTTTTCTAGAGCCAGTTAGAACTGATGCTGAAAGCACAGTAAAGCTGTTCCTTATCTAGAGAAACAGTGGCATCCAGTGGCCAAAGGGAGGCATTAGCTGCAAACAGGCAGGAACTTCCCCTCAGTACTTACTACTGACAGCTAGATTATTTTGGGGTTTTTTTTCCTCTTCATACTACCTTAGTCTCTCAACCAAGTAAAACAAGCAATAGAGAAACAGGATTGACATACTTTCAACGAGGTCAAATTTTTATTCAAACTAGCAATTCTCAGTGAGGACAAGATACAAGATAAACCATAACCATGTCTAACATGCTCTCAAGAACATTTGCGTTTTGCACCTTAAATGAAGTATTGACCAAGCAGCCTGGAGAATCACAGCTCATTCATATGTGGAAATACTTCACCTTTTGATGACAAGTCAGTTATTTCACAAATTAAGCATCAGCTGCAGAATACAATGAAAACACATTTGAAATTCCTCCTCAATAGAAATCGAGAGAAAGTAATAACGTTTTGACAGCAAGAAGAATCAGAAAGGAACAATGGCCATCTCAAAGTTTATCTTTGGAGAAATGTCTTCACACCCCCATACTGTGAGGACAGTAGTGGAGCCATTAAAGATTACATTAAATACTTCAGTAGTCATCTGACAAGTGTACTTACTGGGTATTTACTTTGCCACTGAACAGCATCAGAATAACCTTGCATGAGCCAAGGGTGGCTTAATAGATGTTTAACTGTAATCCGCTTCTTTGGGTCCACCTAGTGGGCAACAAAAATCAAACCGATACTTAAATCATGGAGAAGAACTGAAGAAACAATTTCTCTTTTAGTCAGAATTTTAGGGTGGTTAGAAACTCAAATGGAAATCGATACTGTTTCATAGCTTCACCAAAAGGAAGATCAAACACATGAGCTGTGAAGAGCAGTTATAGAACCTACAGTTACAATAAATGTTCCAGGAATATTTAGCATCGGCTAGATTGCTTAGATGTAGCCCAAATGCATATTCAGTATGTCTAGCTTCATGTATAAAACAGCTCTTATTTATATAGCACAATTAAGAACAAACAAATGCAGGCTGCTTGAAGACTCTATTTAATCATTTAAACTTTACTTAATTGTTTCTATATCTCATAATTTTTCTCAAAGAATTTTCAGCAGAAGGCAATATTAATAATTTCTTCAAAAATTTGTAAGAATTAAATTTCTTGTTTAAACACTGAATATTTTTTAAGTATTTCATTGATGTAATGTTTTGACCTATGCAATAGTACTTTAAGACCTATTGAATAGAAGCAATACCTTTACCTGCAGCATTTGGTTAAGTAGTAGCGTACTGCTAGGAGAGAGCCACTTTGGAATACTGTATTTTCCTCTCTGCAGAAAAAAAGAGGATTTAGAATGAACCTTGAACAGATAGCTCAAAAGGAACTCCTAAATTACTTGGATGATAGTGACATCTGTATTCGGTCAAAAAGGAAGAACAGCAGGCACATGCAAACTTAGTTTTAAGTATGACTTGAATAAATTTAGTGGTAGTACTAAACCCCACTGTATTAGTAAGGAAAATGCTATGTTTGAATTATCAGCTGCAGTTTTCACCTACTCAGTTTGTGTGACATTTCCATCTCAGTCCACTTATGCAGCTAACCTGCTCCTTATCTATTGCACTGTTTCATCATATCAACTTGATACTGAAGTCTTAGAAGTGCAAACATGTTGGAGTATGAATGACTGACACTAGCACTTTGAAATGTGAATATTCATTGAAATCATTACTTTTCAGACACTAAAAAGAAACCATTCTCAACATTTAGCTATTCTTTTTTTGAATAGGTTACATCTAATGCTAGAGTTTTGATCTCTACTCATACTGCAGACAGAAAAAAGGTTGCAGATCTAACAGGTAAGTTTCTTTCAATCAAATGATTTACTGGTGTTTTTTTAATTCTTGTTTAGAAGAAAACTGAAAATAGCTTTCAGATTTGAGGTACAACAACAGTAGCTAAAAACCAAACCAAATTCATCATCAAGGATCATTTGCTTCTCAATGAAAATGGAGAAAAAATAAACAAAAATCAGTAAAAAGCCCTTGTGAAATAACATAACAATCAATTTATCAAGGCAGCTTTATTTCTACAAATACCTCAATAACAAAACAGTTGGTATTATATGCAACATACATTTCTAAGCAGAGTATGTATTGCTTTGACATCACAGGTTAAAGAATTTAAGTTACATCTTTACAGACACTACTAATGAGCTATTTATAAATAGTTTGTAGGCTGTTTCACAATGCAGCTTTACTCTGAAACTAAGCCAAGTCAAGCAACACATATAATATGTATTTTGTTTTTAATATATTGCTACAGAACATGAGACAAGGAAAAACAAAATTACCATCTACTTGACTGAGGGCAATGCTGGAAGGTAAATAGCTTGCAATAGCTACCAGATGCATAAGATCACACCAGAAATAAGTTTTTTTTACAGAAGCTATATCACATGCTTGATTTTTCATTCAAAAAAATAAAGGCATTTATTCAAGTATTCCCAAACGAAGAGATGTGGAACATTCCAGGGAAAGAAATATTGCACCTAAGTCATACGATCCTAATTAGATTCAAACAGCAGATTATTACATTGACTTGGAACAATAGTTCTGAGTTGAGATTACAATAAATTTCAGGATCTATAATGTGTGAAATTAAATTCCACAACAGTGCATAAGCGTCCTCATTTCAAGCAATTTTCAATTCACAACCACATAAATTTAAACAAATTCAGAGTGGAAATAGCAAGCCTGCATCTTAACACCTGTGACATTATCGGTTTTCAACTGCACCCAGACTAAGTTTGAAAACTTGGTCATCTCAGTTCACTTAAACAAGCTTCTCTGGCCAATAATCTGTCAGTCCAAACAACTCGGCTCCTAGCTCCTGTGCATGTTAGACAACGATAACCATGCAGAAATCATCTTTGATAATCTTCCACATCTAAGCTCTCTGTTCAGTTTTCAACTATTGACAAGTTTAAGAGAATGAATACCTTAAGCAGTTAAATCATTTACCAGGTTCTACATCTTGGCATAATGACCAGCATAAAGGATTTTCTACCATCCTACAGAAGTATGCTTATAAATGGACAAGTTCTCAATATATACTGACCTTACAGGTAGACAACACAGTTCACACCACAAGCAGAGAGGGGAATGTAGCTCAAGTCTGACTGACGACCTAGCTGATTCTCCTTTATAGCAATTTTACTGAGAAATTGCAAGTGCTTACTAACATTACCTGGATTACACTCTTAGTCATATGGTTTAGTTTTAGGTAGTCCTGCAAGGAGCAGGGAGTTGGACTGGATGACCCTTATGGGTCCCTTCCAACTCGAGATATTCTATTATTATTCAAGCAGGAAAGTCATATCATTTTAATGGTGACTCATCTGAATATCAGCACCTTTAAACGATCTCTTTGGATCAGTTAGCTGGTTTTTTTTTTTTTTTTTTTAGGTTCTTTACAACAACTCAAACTGAGCTTGATGAACTAATCCTGCTATAGAGTTGTTACAGATTGTTATGCACCCCAAAAACACTCCCTGTGTATATCAGCTGTCAGTTGCCTCCTACCAGAGTAGTCCTTCAACACTTTCGAGGAGTTTTTTAGGTTTTTTTTTAGACATATCAGACTCTGGGGGAAAGAAGGACAAAGAGGTAGAGGAAACCAAAGCCCTTACCCAACACAGCTACTCCTCACCCCACTCGCTTACTGGAAGCTTTATCAACATAAATTTTATGGCAGCTTAGAAGTGGTTCGTAGAGGTGTGTGTATGATGTGGAACAGCAGCTGTTTAGCTGCATCAGGAGGAGTTTACAGGGAAACGGAACCAATTACTGAATTCTGTTACTTACTATTTATTCAACTTTTTCTGTTGATTATGGTGTCTTACATTTCCTCCTCATTTTGGAGGAGGAAAGCGTAACAGCAGATGCAGAATCCTGCTTTTCCTAGACATGAGAATAGCTGACATTTAAGAACATTATTTTTGGTAAATCAAATGACATTTGCAATTCTATTCCATACAATACAGGGAGAAGCCAGATATAGGCTCGGATACAAAAATCCAGCCCACCAGCAAGCAAATGCTTCTCCTGAAATTCGATTTCCTATCATGTTATAGGACCAAGCTAGAGTACTGCAAAGGCCAATTGAAGATGGAATCAAATCCACAAAATATTGATAGGAAAAGTAGCAAAGTCTAACAAAATTCAGCAGATATGCCTTTTCACCCTAGGCACAGCTCAACAGGTTCTGCCATCAGTAAAGCAAAGGCCTCTCAGTGCTTAGCAGTGTCTGTTCCTAGTGTATTCTAGCACCATCAATACCTACCATTATCTTCCTGTAGACAGCCATGACATTGTCATCATCAAAGGGGAGAAAGCCACACAGTAGCGCATACAGCAGTACTCCCATGCTCCAAATATCTGCCTAAAAAAATAAGAGTGGAAGTTCATGAACCTGATCTATCTAAAATGGCTTAGAGACAGGTAATATTGTCCCCCTTTGGCCAAGTCCACATAAAACTCATGAAAAGTAGGCTCCTAAATTCCAGACAGAACTTGTATATTCCAAGTGAAAGCACACAACACAAATTCAATTTTCAGTTCACTCACACTAGAGCACTAAAACCAATATCCTCTCCTTAGGTCACCAAATTGCTGCATTACTGTCAATCTACAAGGATTTCACTGGCAAAAATGAAATCAAACTCATCACAAGGGATTTGGTACAGTAACATATTACCGATTACAACAGCTGCCAGCACAGTTACAATCAACTTTAAAGCCCTACTGCTTCTTCTGTATTTGTATAGGCATGAAAAAGTACACCTGCCTCATACCGCCTCATACCCTAATTCCCACTTAGACCATAAAGAAAAAGGAGGCTTGGAAAGCACTGGACTTCATGGAAAACAAAAGAAAAAGGCAAGCAGGAGTTAGAGGCCAAGGACAGTGGTGCAAAGGTACATAAAAGGAAAAAACACCGACTTCATCCAACGGCACAGCAGTTTAGGAAGTTTGAGATTGCAGTCACAGCATTTTGGATGGATTCACAGAGGCAAGTAGCAGGTCCTAATGTTCCAGACATGGAATCAAAGCTAGGTAAATGCCACATTTTTTCTTCGCTCAAATTTTACTACACTGCACAGTACAAAGACAGCAAGTTTTCATACATGAATTTCAAGCTAAAGACGGGCCTGGTAAAAGCATACAAGATACTGAGACTGCACAAAAACTTGCAATTAGAGTTGGATAATTAACAGAACAAACTGTTGCTTGAAAGAATGTGCAGTAGAAGGAAGGAGTTTAAGTTATTGTTCCATAGGGCGCTAAAATATGGAGCAACAAATAGAGATAGTGAAGGATTAGACAGAGACGAACTAGCCAGCTACATGATCTGTGGCCAAGAGCGCTATATGCTGTTCCAGGCTGTGACAGTTGAGGATAGTTACACAGCTTCTGAGAACTACCTAGGCAATGTTATCCAGTGGTATTCAAGAGAAACTGAGTGAGCATATCTGAACCTCACCACCTTTAAATACATGGAGGGGAGAAAAAAAAAAACCCTAACCCAAGACTGTGCTACATACCTCTGAGCCAATATATGCTTTGCCCTGAATCAACTCTGGTGCTGCATAAGCTGGGCTTCCACAGCACGTGTTCAGATGGTAATCAAGGCCACCCTAGAATAACACAGAAAACAGGTCACAGAGAAGCATTGGCTTTAACACAGCTTAAGTCGTCTAGCAATGACATATTAGAGGCCTCAGAGGCTTCGTTTTCCTCTGCTGTGCATCTACATTCACCTTATATTTTGCTTTGGTGTAATATATGGCTTCACAAGGCAAAAATTGTCTAAGACCGTGAGTATCCTACAAATGTTCAGATCCCAAGCTGCTCATTCATCTATTATCCCAGCAGTCTTTTCCACAGCTCCTCCTCTGATAAGAATATTTCCCTTTGTGACTATGAAGAGAAGAGAGATGGAACTTGGGAAAAAGTGATCCAAGAGCTACTGGGCATGAGGCTAGCTGGTTATTTACACCAATATTTAATGCAATAACTTGATGAAGAACCACTAAAAATACTTCCTTATTAAAACCACATTATTACTTTGTCTGGGCTTTGTTCTAAGCAGATCAGAATAAGATGACATTATACCACCAAGATGATGGTCTAATAGTCTTGATTGCCTGCCAGATGCTCTAACTTGAGTCAATTAAAATGATCTGAGGACAAGTAGCTGTCTTTGGATCAGTAAGACCTTCTTCCCACTAAATTGTTTCTTAACAGCATCCACCTCGCATGTTAAGCTGACAAATACAAAGGTCTCCCAGAAACCAATTTTAAACTCAGGAAACAACTCAGTACAAGCATACGGAACCAGAGGATTTGTAAATGTAACTGGAATAAACTACTTGATTAAATCCACAACATACATACAAATCTTTTGAAAAATGACATACACCATTGAAACTTATTAGGGAAAAATTCACACCAATATAAGCTTTATATTACAGGCCTTTATATATGACAGCAGGTGCTATACATATAAGAGAATCTCTGCCTTAGATTAGATAAAAGATGAAGTATAAGAAGAGAAAACAATCTAACAGTCCGGTCATAACATGCAGTTAACTGCTCTCTCACACAGGGCCCTACCAAGTAATTAGTGATTGGATAACAACTATGCAAATAGCTTGAATTTAGGGTCTTTGGGCAAGTCTCTGCATTGCATTCTGAAGTCAAACATGCATTTTTTATGTGCATGCAGTAGCTGATTTAGCTCGACTCTGTGAAAGCAACTGATACTCTTACCTTTGGCTTTGCACAAAGTCCAAAGTCTATCAGCTTCAAATTATGCTCATCATCAATCAGCAAATTTTCCTGGTAAAAAAGAAAGTGGCAATGAATGCTTCTATAACCTATGTATCCAAGGAACCATGTTTTCTTTCACCTTATTCTTGTCATTAGCAGCTAGAATTTACCTAAAGCTCTCCTCTGGAGATTTTGATAGGTTGCTAATGAATATATCCCATGTTCCAGATTGGGAATACTAGTTCCTGTCTGCTGAGAAGGGCCTGGGGAGTGGCTGATAGACAACAAGCTGAACATGAGGCAGCAGTCCGCTCTAGTGGAAAGGGCGGCCAGCAATATCATGGACCATATTAAATGGAGCACAGCTAGTAGACTGGGGGAAGTTACTTAGTCCTCTGTTGTCCACAGCTAGAATAGTGCATTTAGTTTCTGCCCTCCCCAGCACAGGAAAGACATCAATGCTCAGTAGATGGCCACCAGTCTGCTCAGGGGGCTTGAGCGCTTGCTCAATGAGGAGAGGCTGAGGGAAAGACATTTGTTCAGCCTGTAGATGAGAAAGCTTCAGTGGAGACCTCATGGCAGCCTTTTAATACCTACAAGGAGGGCATGAAGACAGACCTAGTCTCTTCACAGCAGTGCACAGTGGGATAATGACAAACAACAGGCATCAAAAGACGTTCAGACCGGAAACAAGGAAAAGTCTTTCTCCTCATAAGGACAAGGAAGAGCTGAACAGGTTGCCCAGAGAGACTGCGCTGCCTCATCCTTGGGAGAGGTCGAAGATGTGACTGGACAGAACCCCAAGAAGCTTGGTCTGACCCTGCTTTGAGCTGGAGGTTCAAGCAGAAGCCTCTAGAAGTCACTTTCTACCCAAGCTGTCACATGATCCTATGAATCCGTCAGCTCTCCAGCTACAAGCCATCTCCCTCCAAAAGGTACATACAGTGCTTCATCTGGGGAGAAGTTCTTTGGAGAAAAAGATTTCATGAACTGTCTATGAAAATGCTTGTGCACTAAGGATTTCCTTTTCTCGGAGATGTCAGCATCTCTAAAAATGCAGATTTCTAACCCCTTCAAGGAGAAATGGACTCAAGTCTTCCATTCCCTAAACCTATACTTAAACTCTGCAATGACAGCAAAGCCACAGGATGGGTCCAGTAGCATGCATCTCCCCCTACACCCTCTGTCTAGCCACCACTTGTTTAAGCTATCAGTGTCACTTTTTCCTTTGGGCGTGAAAACAGAACAGTTTACACAACAGAGCGGCACCCTAAAGACTCTCTCCAGGCACAAGCTGGAATAAAGGGGATAACAAAAATGCCTAAGCAACATTCAAAGTCAGACCCATGCCTCTGCTCCACTCCCAGCTGGAGCATGTTGTTCTGCTTCTCTTTCAGAGGAAGCTCCTTCCTCAGTTATAGCCACATCTAGCTCAGCTGAGGAATGCAGCAGCAAGTAGAAATAATGCTCTTTCAGAAGACGTTAGATAAAGAGCTCTAAGCACAAGAGAATGGCAAAGGCATAACTTACTCGGGCTCCTAATGGAGAAATAAAAGCGAGTGTTTACTATTGTTTATGCAAATCTGACTACTATTCAGGCTTACTGGTTTGAGATCCCTGTGGGCATATCCCTGACTGTGAACGTAAGCAATTGCTGAAACAATCTGCCGAAAAAATACACGCGCTTCCTCTTCTGAAAGGCGGTCCTTGGAAATTATGTAATCAAACAGCTCTCCTCCAGGACAGTACTGCATGAAGACAGGAAAAAGAGAATAACTTTAAAATACAGTAATGAAATCTAAACAACAACAAGAGCACCGGACAGCAACTAGAGGACACTCTTCCATTCCCTCTCCTTTATCACAGCAGTGCCCAAGTGCCCCTACGTGTGCCCTAGGTCAGCACAGCGGCAGACCAAACAAGCTGAGAAGCCTGACTCACGCCTGATGCATTGCAAAGGATACATCACACTAACAACACAGGCCATACAGGTTGCCCAGGAAGTGACAATTACACAGGAGTCCAGGGTCCCACGTATCCCACTGATACGATTTTAAAATAACTGAAGCAAAAAGTAGGAGTTAAAGTTATTTCACTTATTGTAAACAGTAAAGAGCAGCTTTTACAAGAAAACAGAACACAGAACATATTACCAGCTTCATTTTTAAACTAAAGCATCTTGAACACCTTCATCATTGAGATAACTTTTTAAGAATTGTTTCGTTTGAACTCTGTTATCATCTACTGCTACAGCTAAAACCAGGAACCTTCGCCATGGCAGAAACACCATTTCTTACCTCTAAGACCATGAATATTTTCTTGGATGTCTCTATCACGTGATACAACTGGCAAATATGCTGGTGACTCAAGTTCTTCATGGCATCGATTTCTATTTTAACACGAGGCAAGTCATCCTAAGAGACCACAACAGCAAGCTATGAAATTGCTGACTACTTTGACAGCCTGCACATCACAGTAAGCATCAGATTATTGCACAACACAAAATTTCACAGCACGTATATGACAGCATACAATTCAATTGTTCAAATTCAATCCAGCAACAGCTCTGCCATTACTCCCCTACAATTCCGGCACATTCATCGATCAGCAAAACCCAGAGGGGACGATGTGAAATAGCTAGTATTCTCATCAGCGTTCTGTTTGAATTACTGTGATAATCTTTAACTTCCTCAATTCTACAGCCAGAGAATGTTGCCCTCTCCACAACAGGGCACAAGATTTGTGGTCTTCTGTTAAAATTCTTTCAAGTCTAGAGCATCCATCAATAGCCAGCAGGTCAGGCAGGCAGCATTTTGACATGTTGCACCCCTGTGTTCGTGAAAACCCCACAAGAACAGCAGAAAGTGCTACCAGCTTTTAAGTATCTTTTGGCTTACCCCTAGAGCAAGTTTGTCCATGATTTTTATTGCAACTTTTTCACCAGTGAGAAGATGTCGTGCAAGTTTTACTTTTGCAAACCCACCTAGAATTCGAAAAACAGATGTTTAAAGCCCAGCGCAATGACATGCTTTCTTGCCTCTAATCTCACAGTTACATCAGAGTATGCAGCACGCACAGCGTGCAGGGTCTTCATTAGAGGAAGAAGCGATCACTGCTACCAACTTCCAATTACATTTTCAGAGTCTTGCCCCCCAAAACACACACTTGAAACATGACCTACAGATTCTGCAGTAACAGTTAATCTATACTCAGATAAATACTAAAGTGGTTAGACAGACCGCACACACCTGTTTGCATCCACAGATTAAGCCTACCTGTTCCAATTGTTTCATGTAATTCATAGTACTTGAGAATTTCCTCATAGTCACCTACAGCCATTCTGAGAGGAACGGGGATCTTGCAATTTTTCTCAGCACCTGCAAGGAGAAAGCGTAGACGGTGTTCCTGCTTTTCCACTCGGAGCAGACTCCTGGAAACCGAAAGCGCATTTGCTGCAGCTCCAGTGCTTTCATGGCCAAATTCCCTGGGCGAGTAAGCCGGGACGCCGGCAGGCTAAGGGCACAAAAAGCTCGCGTCTTTCAGGGGCTCCTCGCTGAGGCTTAGCGGCGAGAGCGGGCGACCGCTCGGCAGAAGCGGCAGCAACGCCACCGCGCCAGCTTCCTCCACAGGGCCACGACCCAGACCCAAGGTCTCTGCCTTTCGCGGGGGAAGCGGCGGCTCTGGGCGCTGCTCCCCGCTGACCGCAGCCCAGCTCTGCTGCGGACCCGCCCGGCGCCCACCGCCAGGGCCGGGACCCGCCCGGCGAGAGGGGCCAAGCGCGCCCCCGGCCTCCCCAGGGCCCTGCCGCCGGGAGACCAGCGAGAGGCCCCCGGCCTCTGCCGCTAACCGGCCGCGGGCACTGGCGGGCACCACTCACCGACTCGGAAGCCGCCTCCCGGCGCGGCCATGACCGTTCAAATCTCCCTGCCGCGGCGCCCGCTTCCGGCCAGGACGCGCCAGGGGCCAATCGCCGCGCAGCGCCGGAGCGGAACAGGCGGGGACGAGCTGTGCATGACGGGAGGGAGGTCGAGACGTAGCTGGGGGAGGGGGCGCCGCCATGGCGGGAAGGTCTCCGCTGCCATCTCACTGCCGACACGGACGGCCTCTGCCGCGCCCTGTCCCGACAGAGACGGGAAGCAGCGCCCGCTCCCATCGGGAAGCCCGCCGCCTCCCACAGCCGACGGGGACTGGCGCGGGAACCGCCCCGCCGCGCCTGCGCCACGCACAAGATGGCCGCCCGGGGAGACTACGCCTCCCAGCATGCTCCGCCGGCCCGGCGTTCCGTTCGGTGCGGCCGTTGCGGCCGCCGTCCCCAACGCTGGCCCGGGGCCACACTGCCCCGGCGCCACACGGCCCCTGCCCGGCCTGCGCCCCGCTGGTGGAACATCCTATTTCTACATCTTATTTGTATAAACTGCCTCTCCTTTGGAATCCTCCAAGGGGGATTAAATCTTTCCTGAATAAAGAGCGGGGCACAGAGAAGGCCTCGAAGCTGTGCAAACGCTGCTCAGCAGCAGGCAAAACATCAGTGCATTACCAGCCCTGTTCTGGTCAAAAGCCTAAACCACAGCGCCACAGGAGCTGTGACAAAGAAAATGAACTGCATCCCAGCCAGGCCCCGTGCACTTGGGAAAACGGGCAGCAGGGCTAATGACCTCTGAACATCTCGCTTCTGCCATACGCCGCAGAGATGTGTGCTAACATTCATCATAGGATCATCATAGAATGCTTTGGGATGGAAGGGGCCTTTAAAGGCCATCCAGTCCATCCCCCCTGCAATGGGCAGGGACATCTACAACCAGATCAGGTTGCTCACAGCCCCATCCAGCCTGGCCTTGAATGTTTCCAAGGATGGGGCACCTACCACCCCTCTGGGCAACCGGTTCTGATACCTGAGAATGTGGATTGAGGCTCCTGGGTGTTCCCCTTTTCCGTTACAAAGCTCTTGAATGCTCCCATTACATAACAAGGGAGAGTCCTTGGGGATAATTAAGTTTTGGGCCCCTGAGCACTCCTGTCTAGACAGCTAGGTGACACAAGAACGGAGTCTGCGCAGAAGCAAAGGTCAGTCAGCGAACACGGTGAGGAAGACTATGAGCCTTCGTCTGAAGACCCCCAAAGACCACCTGAGGACCACCACAGAGGATGACTGCGCATGCGGATCGGACATTTACATATGTTAATAAGTTCCAGGAAATCTCATGTTTATGTAGATGAATTCCCAGAAATCTTATGAATATGTATGTTTTCATGGTATATAGTTGCTGAAAGTCCGTCAAGCCTTCGGAGCACTTATGGTGGAATTATCCCCAGTGCTGCCCGGCGCCGCAATAAAGAATGCCTGCTTTCTAAAACTCCAAAATAAGTTTTAGGGAGTGAATTATTTTGCCGCTTTCCGGTAACAGATTTTGGTGACCCAGATGGGACACTGCTCTTGAACATCGACGGATCCGAGGGATCGAAGGACCTCCAGCCAGCACCGAGGGATTCTCGGGGAGACCCTCCGATCCCCGGACCGAAGAGTTCTGAGTAAGAACCATTAATTAAGGTAAAGGCATTCTTTCAGTATTTTTTTTTCCTTTTTTCTGTCGCCTGCCCGTCAGTCGTGGCGAAAACGGCGCGGGGTTGGGCTGTACCCCTGGGGCAAAGGGAAAGGACCCTTTGAGCTGTCGCCTGCCCGTCAGTCGTGGCGAAAGCTGCGCGGGGTTGGGCTGGATCCCTGGGGCAAAGGGAAAGGACCCTTTGAGCTGTCGCGACTCTAATTAGGTGTCTTTGTGTGTTTGTTCCCCTAAGTCTTTGTAATGCTTTTGTATGTTTGTTGCGTAATTGTGTGTGGTGGTGTTGTTGTAGAAGCTTGGTTAAATGGTTTTGTGCCTTATTTTAAAATGATAACTGGAACTTCTAAAGAGGAGACAATCTTGGGAAATGTCCTCTCGGGTGCATTTTATACAACTGGAAGCAAATAGCGGGACCCCCGGGAGGAGTAGCAAAGAAAACTGATCTAATCAAATATTGTAATCAGTGGTGGCCATTGTATCAGCTGGAGGATGGAGAAAAGTGGCCAGTTAGTGGAACATTGAATTATGATACTTTGCTGCAATTGGTGCTATTTTAAGACGGGAAGGAAAATGGGATGAAGTATTGTATGCAGATATGTTTTTCACTTTACGCTTGCACCCTGAATGGCAAAAGAAGTGCGGTATAAATTTGGCTCCCTCAGATCCTTTGGTGCTGGCATTGGAAAAAGATAGTAAGACCAATGGAATAGGGAAAGGTTTGAAAAGACGTTGTTCTGCTTGTAGTATTGGACAGAGGTGTTTAAAATTAGTTCAGGATGAGCCAGAGGATGACTCAGAAATGTTCGTTGCTCCCGGGTTTGAGGCAGAGATTGCAGAATGATAAACCTGAGCCCCTTGGAGCAGGCGACTCTGAGAACAGAAAGCCAGGCTCCGGTATCTGGGAGAACTCGCAGTCGGCAGGGAGCAGTGTTGCAAGCTCCATTGAGACAGGCTGTTGGAAATGAAGGACCGATGATTGTGAGGGTGCCGTTTTCAATTGCTGATTTAAATAACTGGAAGCAGGCGGCGGGCAATTATAGAGATAATGCCGATAAGGTGGCTAAACCCTTTGATACAATGATCAGGACTACAGACCCTGATTGGAAGGATATTGATGCTATTATGTTGGTATTGTTTGACAGCACAGAAAGAGAAATCAATGTGCTTATTGTAGACAGGAGGGACACTGGAAACGAAACTGCCCTTCCCGACAGGGAATGGAAGGAACAGGTTCTGTTTTGAGAACAATAAATGCAGTTAATGATGAGGAATGAAGGGGACCGGAGGTATCTTCCCCAGCAGAACCTCTGGTTAAAATACAGCTGGGGGAAGATCAAACTGAAATAGAATTCCTGGTAGATACTGGAGCAGCTTATTCGGTTTTGAATGAAAAAGGTTTTGAATTTAGTAATTAGAGATCAAAGTTGTTGGTACGACTGGTAATGCTGAAACTAGGCCATTCTTCAAGCCTTTAACATTTAAAATTGGAAAACAATGGGTGACACATAAATTCCTGTATTTACCGGGGTCTCCGAAACCTTTACTAGGGCGAGATTTGTTAGAAAAACTGGAAGCAGAAATAAGACTTAAGGATGGGGAAGTCGATGTGTTAATTCCTGAATTTAAACTTGTACAAGCGACTGTGTTCCTATTGCAGGAAGATAAAATTTTAGGAACTGGCATCCCAGCAGAAGTGGAAAATGCAGTGATATCCCTCGTATGGGCCGGAGAAGTCCCTGGTAAAGCTAAGAATGCTGAACCGGTAAAAATTGAACTCAAAGCAGGAGCAAAGCCGGTAAGGCAAAAACAATACCCTTGGAAACTAGAAGTTAGAATCGGGTTAAAGCCCATTATTGAGAAATTTATAAAATATGGTTTGCTGAGGGAATGTGAATCAGAATACAACACCCCCATCTTGCCAGTAAAAAGGCAGATGGGAAAAGTTATCGATTGGTCCAAGATTTAAGAGCTATTAACCAAATCACTCAGGATATTCATCCAGTAGTTGCAAACCCATACACTTCACCGACAGCAATAAATGAAAACCAAGAATGGTTCACAGTTATAGATTTGAAAGATGCCTTTTTCTGCATACCTCTCGAGCGAAAAAGTCAAAATATATTTGCCTTTGAGTGGGAAAACCCGGACTGGGAGCTATATTCAGACAGGAGCAGCTTTGTGAAAGAAGGGATCCAGATGTCGGGATATGCAGTGACCACAGTGGACACTGTTGTAGAAGCAGAAGCTCTCCAATCAAAAACATCAGCCCAGAAAGCGGAACTGATTGCACTAACCAGAGCTTTAGAATTAAGTGAAGGAAAGCGAGTGAATGTACGGACCGATTCCCAATACGCATTCGGAGTATTACACGCACATGGAGCGATTTGGAAAGAAAGGGGACTATTGTCATCTCAAGGGACCGGAATTAAACTCGAAAGTGTACAGAAACCAAAAGAAGTGGCTGTTCTGCACTGCAAAGCTCACCAAACCGGCCGCACCCCACAAGAAAGAGGCAATCAATTGGCTGATTTGACCGCTCGTAAGGCTGCAGAAAAGGGTAAAGGAATATTGGCAATAATACCTGAAAAGAAAATAGAATTAGGAGAATCTCCTAACTATGACAGTCAAGACAGAAACTTAATTGAAACATTAGGAACTGAGATACAGGAAAATGGATGGGCTGTTACTCCTGTGGGGCAGGTAATTCTAACCCCAATTTTGATGCATGAAATAGTAAAGAAAAGAACATAATAGTGTTCATTGGGGAACCGAGAATTTACTGAGACATCTACAAAAGTCGGTGGTGAGTCGTAATATGGTAGAAATTATAAAGTCCGTAGTTAAAAGGTGTGAAACATGTCTTAGAAATAATCCAAAGACACAGAATAAAATTCAATTTGGATCCACAAAACCAGGAAATACTCCAGGAGAGCACTGGCAGATAGATTTCACTGAACTGCCAAGAAAAGGAGGGTTCAAATACCTGTTAGTATTAGTAGATACCTTTACAGGATGGCCTGAAGCCTTCCCATGTCGTACCAACAAGGCCAGGGAAGTTGTCAAAATCTTACTTACAGAAATAATACCACGATTTGGTGTTCCTTTAGGGATTTCCTCTGATAGGGGGCCACATTTTGTTGCAGACATTGTTCAACAAGTAAGTAGAGTATTACAAATAACATGGGAGCTGCATGCCCCTTATCGCCCACAATCTAGTGGACGGGTAGAGCGCATGAATCAGACCTTAAAACTGCAATTGAGTAAAATTTGCCAAGAAACTTCAATGGTTTGGATACAAGCACTTCCACTTGCTCTGTTGAGAATTAGAGTTCAGCCTAAGGGAAAACATCGGTTAAGCCCTTATGAGCTGATGTATGGGAGACCGTACCAAATTCCTAAATTACCAGAGGAATTAAACATCAGAGGTGAAACAGATTTACGAAAGTATCTAATATCCCTAGGGACAGTGATACAAGAAATGAAAAAGAATGTGATTGTAAACAAATCTCTGAATCTTGATTCCCCAGTACACCCATTCCAGCCCGGAGATTGGGTATACCTGAAGTCGTGGAATGGAGAACCACTGCAAGAAAAGTGGAAAGGACCATTTCAGGTTTTACTGACAACATACACAGCTGTAAAACTAGATAAGAAAGGGCCCTAGATTCATTACTCAAGAATCAAAAAGGCTCCTAAACCATGGACTTCCGAGGAGACAGCTCCTCTCAAGCTCGTTTTCAAACGACAACTTTAGTTTCTGTGTTATTAATAAATTCAGAAGTGTTTGGGCAGAAACTAGGAAGTCCATGGCCTGAGAATGTTCATGTACAATTAGTAGTGGAAATAGCTTTGGCTATTAATGCAAGCAAATGTTGGATTTGTGCTAAATTCCCGAAGCATAGCATTCAGTCCGATGTAACACAAATTGGCCTACCAATTCCTTTGAGTACCACTTGGAGTAAACTTTGGGACAGGTTCTTGTATGGTAGGGGTAGTATCCCCAGTTGGAAAAAGAAAGAGCAATGGATAATCTATTGATTACTCGGTCTACTACCTTTCACTCATTTGTGAGATGATTACAATACCTCTTTTGGGTTTGAAGATATTTGGAATACTCTCACTTCTTGGTTACCTGATTGGTTATGGTTGAAGAGACTATTTTTTTTAATGATTTTTTTATTAATGAAGTTTGTATTCTTGCTTGCATAATGATACAGTGTTGTAACTGTTGTACAAGATATAATAAGTTTGTATAGTGAGGACTGTAGCATATAAGCTACAAGCCCTCAAAAAGAAAAGGAGGGATTGATACCTGAGAATGTGGATTGAGGCTCCTGGGTGTTCCCCTTTTCCGTTACAAAGCTCTTGAATGCTCCCATTACATAACAAGGGAGAGTCCTTGTGGATAATTAAGTTTTGGGCCCCTGAGCACTCCTGTCTAGACAGCTAGGCGACACAAGAACGGAGTCTGCGCAGAAGCAAAGGTCAGTCAGCGAACACGGTGAGGAAGACTATGAGCCTTCGTCTGAAGACCCCCAAAGACCACCTGAGGACCACCACAGAGGATGACTGCGCATGCGGATCGGACGTTTACATATGTTAATAAGTTCCAGGAAATCTCATGTTTATGTAGATGAATTCCCAGAAATCTTATGAATATGTATGTTTTCATGGTATATAGTTGCTGAAAGTCCGTCAAGCCTTCGGAGCACTTATGGTGGAATTATCCCCAGTGCTGCCCGGCGCCGCAATAAAGAATGCCTGCTTTCTAAAACTCCAAAATAAGTTTTAGGGAGTGAATTATTTTGCCGCTTTCCGGTAACAGATTTTGGTGACCCAGATGGGACACTGCTCTTGAACATCGACGGATCCGAGGGATCGAAGGACCTCCAGTCGGCACCGAGGGATTCTCGGGGAGACCCTCCGATCCCCGGACCGAAGAGTTCTGAGTAAGAACCATTAATTAAGGTAAAGGCATTCTTTCAGTATTTTTTTTTCCTTTTTTCTGTCGCCTGCCCGTCAGTCGTGGCGAAAACGGCGCGGGGTTGGGCTGTACCCCTGGGGCAAAGGGAAAGGACCCTTTGAGCTGTCGCCTGCCCGTCAGTCGTGGCGAAAGCTGCGCGGGGTTGGGCTGGATCCCTGGGGCAAAGGGAAAGGACCCTTTGAGCTGTCGCGACTCTAATTAGGTGTCTTTGTGTGTTTGTTCCCCTAAGTCTTTGTAATGCTTTTGTATGTTTGTTGCGTAATTGTGTGTGGTGGTGTTGTTGTAGAAGCTTGGTTAAATGGTTTTGTGCCTTATTTTAAAATGATAACTGGAACTTCTAAAGAGGAGACAATCTTGGGAAATGTCCTCTCGGGTGCATTTTATACAACTGGAAGCAAATAGCGGGACCCCCGGGAGGAGTAGCAAAGAAAACTGATCTAATCAAATATTGTAATCAGTGGTGGCCATTGTATCAGCTGGAGGATGGAGAAAAGTGGCCAGTTAGTGGAACATTGAATTATGATACTTTGCTGCAATTGGTGCTATTTTAAGACGGGAAGGAAAATGGGATGAAGTATTGTATGCAGATATGTTTTTCACTTTACGCTTGCACCCTGAATGGCAAAAGAAGTGCGGTATAAATTTGGCTCCCTCAGATCCTTTGGTGCTGGCATTGGAAAAAGATAGTAAGACCAATGGAATAGGGAAAGGTTTGAAAAGACGTTGTTCTGCTTGTAGTATTGGACAGAGGTGTTTAAAATTAGTTCAGGATGAGCCAGAGGATGACTCAGAAATGTTCGTTGCTCCCGGGTTTGAGGCAGAGATTGCAGAATGATAAACCTGAGCCCCTTGGAGCAGGCGACTCTGAGAACAGAAAGCCAGGCTCCGGTATCTGGGAGAACTCGCAGTCGGCAGGGAGCAGTGTTGCAAGCTCCATTGAGACAGGCTGTTGGAAATGAAGGACCGATGATTGTGAGGGTGCCGTTTTCAATTGCTGATTTAAATAACTGGAAGCAGGCGGCGGGCAATTATAGAGATAATGCCGATAAGGTGGCTAAACCCTTTGATACAATGATCAGGACTACAGACCCTGATTGGAAGGATATTGATGCTATTATGTTGGTATTGTTTGACAGCACAGAAAGAGAAATCAATGTGCTTATTGTAGACAGGAGGGACACTGGAAACGAAACTGCCCTTCCCGACAGGGAATGGAAGGAACAGGTTCTGTTTTGAGAACAATAAATGCAGTTAATGATGAGGAATGAAGGGGACCGGAGGTATCTTCCCCAGCAGAACCTCTGGTTAAAATACAGCTGGGGGAAGATCAAACTGAAATAGAATTCCTGGTAGATACTGGAGCAGCTTATTCGGTTTTGAATGAAAAAGGTTTTGAATTTAGTAATTAGAGATCAAAGTTGTTGGTACGACTGGTAATGCTGAAACTAGGCCATTCTTCAAGCCTTTAACATTTAAAATTGGAAAACAATGGGTGACACATAAATTCCTGTATTTACCGGGGTCTCCGAAACCTTTACTAGGGCGAGATTTGTTAGAAAAACTGGAAGCAGAAATAAGACTTAAGGATGGGGAAGTCGATGTGTTAATTCCTGAATTTAAACTTGTACAAGCGACTGTGTTCCTATTGCAGGAAGATAAAATTTTAGGAACTGGCATCCCAGCAGAAGTGGAAAATGCAGTGATATCCCTCGTATGGGCCGGAGAAGTCCCTGGTAAAGCTAAGAATGCTGAACCGGTAAAAATTGAACTCAAAGCAGGAGCAAAGCCGGTAAGGCAAAAACAATACCCTTGGAAACTAGAAGTTAGAATCGGGTTAAAGCCCATTATTGAGAAATTTATAAAATATGGTTTGCTGAGGGAATGTGAATCAGAATACAACACCCCCATCTTGCCAGTAAAAAGGCAGATGGGAAAAGTTATCGATTGGTCCAAGATTTAAGAGCTATTAACCAAATCACTCAGGATATTCATCCAGTAGTTGCAAACCCATACACTTCACCGACAGCAATAAATGAAAACCAAGAATGGTTCACAGTTATAGATTTGAAAGATGCCTTTTTCTGCATACCTCTCGAGCGAAAAAGTCAAAATATATTTGCCTTTGAGTGGGAAAACCCGGACTGGGAGCTATATTCAGACAGGAGCAGCTTTGTGAAAGAAGGGATCCAGATGTCGGGATATGCAGTGACCACAGTGGACACTGTTGTAGAAGCAGAAGCTCTCCAATCAAAAACATCAGCCCAGAAAGCGGAACTGATTGCACTAACCAGAGCTTTAGAATTAAGTGAAGGAAAGCGAGTGAATGTACGGACCGATTCCCAATACGCATTCGGAGTATTACACGCACATGGAGCGATTTGGAAAGAAAGGGGACTATTGTCATCTCAAGGGACCGGAATTAAACTCGAAAGTGTACAGAAACCAAAAGAAGTGGCTGTTCTGCACTGCAAAGCTCACCAAACCGGCCGCACCCCACAAGAAAGAGGCAATCAATTGGCTGATTTGACCGCTCGTAAGGCTGCAGAAAAGGGTAAAGGAATATTGGCAATAATACCTGAAAAGAAAATAGAATTAGGAGAATCTCCTAACTATGACAGTCAAGACAGAAACTTAATTGAAACATTAGGAACTGAGATACAGGAAAATGGATGGGCTGTTACTCCTGTGGGGCAGGTAATTCTAACCCCAATTTTGATGCATGAAATAGTAAAGAAAAGAACATAATAGTGTTCATTGGGGAACCGAGAATTTACTGAGACATCTACAAAAGTCGGTGGTGAGTCGTAATATGGTAGAAATTATAAAGTCCGTAGTTAAAAGGTGTGAAACATGTCTTAGAAATAATCCAAAGACACAGAATAAAATTCAATTTGGATCCACAAAACCAGGAAATACTCCAGGAGAGCACTGGCAGATAGATTTCACTGAACTGCCAAGAAAAGGAGGGTTCAAATACCTGTTAGTATTAGTAGATACCTTTACAGGATGGCCTGAAGCCTTCCCATGTCGTACCAACAAGGCCAGGGAAGTTGTCAAAATCTTACTTACAGAAATAATACCACGATTTGGTGTTCCTTTAGGGATTTCCTCTGATAGGGGGCCACATTTTGTTGCAGACATTGTTCAACAAGTAAGTAGAGTATTACAAATAACATGGGAGCTGCATGCCCCTTATCGCCCACAATCTAGTGGACGGGTAGAGCGCATGAATCAGACCTTAAAACTGCAATTGAGTAAAATTTGCCAAGAAACTTCAATGGTTTGGATACAAGCACTTCCACTTGCTCTGTTGAGAATTAGAGTTCAGCCTAAGGGAAAACATCGGTTAAGCCCTTATGAGCTGATGTATGGGAGACCGTACCAAATTCCTAAATTACCAGAGGAATTAAACATCAGAGGTGAAACAGATTTACGAAAGTATCTAATATCCCTAGGGACAGTGATACAAGAAATGAAAAAGAATGTGATTGTAAACAAATCTCTGAATCTTGATTCCCCAGTACACCCATTCCAGCCCGGAGATTGGGTATACCTGAAGTCGTGGAATGGAGAACCACTGCAAGAAAAGTGGAAAGGACCATTTCAGGTTTTACTGACAACATACACAGCTGTAAAACTAGATAAGAAAGGGCCCTAGATTCATTACTCAAGAATCAAAAAGGCTCCTAAACCATGGACTTCCGAGGAGACAGCTCCTCTCAAGCTCGTTTTCAAACGACAACTTTAGTTTCTGTGTTATTAATAAATTCAGAAGTGTTTGGGCAGAAACTAGGAAGTCCATGGCCTGAGAATGTTCATGTACAATTAGTAGTGGAAATAGCTTTGGCTATTAATGCAAGCAAATGTTGGATTTGTGCTAAATTCCCGAAGCATAGCATTCAGTCCGATGTAACACAAATTGGCCTACCAATTCCTTTGAGTACCACTTGGAGTAAACTTTGGGACAGGTTCTTGTATGGTAGGGGTAGTATCCCCAGTTGGAAAAAGAAAGAGCAATGGATAATCTATTGATTACTCGGTCTACTACCTTTCACTCATTTGTGAGATGATTACAATACCTCTTTTGGGTTTGAAGATATTTGGAATACTCTCACTTCTTGGTTACCTGATTGGTTATGGTTGAAGAGACTATTTTTTTTAATGATTTTTTTATTAATGAAGTTTGTATTCTTGCTTGCATAATGATACAGTGTTGTAACTGTTGTACAAGATATAATAAGTTTGTATAGTGAGGACTGTAGCATATAAGCTACAAGCCCTCAAAAAGAAAAGGAGGGATTGATACCTGAGAATGTGGATTGAGGCTCCTGGGTGTTCCCCTTTTCCGTTACAAAGCTCTTGAATGCTCCCATTACATAACAAGGGAGAGTCCTTGTGGATAATTAAGTTTTGGGCCCCTGAGCACTCCTGTCTAGACAGCTAGGCGACACAAGAACGGAGTCTGCGCAGAAGCAAAGGTCAGTCAGCGAACACGGTGAGGAAGACTATGAGCCTTCGTCTGAAGACCCCCAAAGACCACCTGAGGACCACCACAGAGGATGACTGCGCATGCGGATCGGACGTTTACATATGTTAATAAGTTCCAGGAAATCTCATGTTTATGTAGATGAATTCCCAGAAATCTTATGAATATGTATGTTTTCATGGTATATAGTTGCTGAAAGTCCGTCAAGCCTTCGGAGCACTTATGGTGGAATTATCCCCAGTGCTGCCCGGCGCCGCAATAAAGAATGCCTGCTTTCTAAAACTCCAAAATAAGTTTTAGGGAGTGAATTATTTTGCCGCTTTCCGGTAACAGATTTTGGTGACCCAGATGGGACACTGCTCTTGAACATCGACGGATCCGAGGGATCGAAGGACCTCCAGTCGGCACCGAGGGATTCTCGGGGAGACCCTCCGATCCCCGGACCGAAGAGTTCTGAGTAAGAACCATTAATTAAGGTAAAGGCATTCTTTCAGTATTTTTTTTTCCTTTTTTCTGTCGCCTGCCCGTCAGTCGTGGCGAAAACGGCGCGGGGTTGGGCTGTACCCCTGGGGCAAAGGGAAAGGACCCTTTGAGCTGTCGCCTGCCCGTCAGTCGTGGCGAAAGCTGCGCGGGGTTGGGCTGGATCCCTGGGGCAAAGGGAAAGGACCCTTTGAGCTGTCGTGACTCTAATTAGGTGTCTTTGTGTGTTTGTTCCCCTAAGTCTTTGTAATGCTTTTGTATGTTTGTTGCGTAATTGTGTGTGGTGGTGTTGTTGTAGAAGCTTGGTTAAATGGTTTTGTGCCTTATTTTAAAATGATAACTGGAACTTCTAAAGAGGAGACAATCTTGGGAAATGTCCTCTCGGGTGCATTTTATACAACTGGAAGCAAATAGCGGGACCCCCGGGAGGAGTAGCAAAGAAAACTGATCTAATCAAATATTGTAATCAGTGGTGGCCATTGTATCAGCTGGAGGATGGAGAAAAGTGGCCAGTTAGTGGAACATTGAATTATGATACTTTGCTGCAATTGGTGCTATTTTAAGACGGGAAGGAAAATGGGATGAAGTATTGTATGCAGATATGTTTTTCACTTTACGCTTGCACCCTGAATGGCAAAAGAAGTGCGGTATAAATTTGGCTCCCTCAGATCCTTTGGTGCTGGCATTGGAAAAAGATAGTAAGACCAATGGAATAGGGAAAGGTTTGAAAAGACGTTGTTCTGCTTGTAGTATTGGACAGAGGTGTTTAAAATTAGTTCAGGATGAGCCAGAGGATGACTCAGAAATGTTCGTTGCTCCCGGGTTTGAGGCAGAGATTGCAGAATGATAAACCTGAGCCCCTTGGAGCAGGCGACTCTGAGAACAGAAAGCCAGGCTCCGGTATCTGGGAGAACTCGCAGTCGGCAGGGAGCAGTGTTGCAAGCTCCATTGAGACAGGCTGTTGGAAATGAAGGACCGATGATTGTGAGGGTGCCGTTTTCAATTGCTGATTTAAATAACTGGAAGCAGGCGGCGGGCAATTATAGAGATAATGCCGATAAGGTGGCTAAACCCTTTGATACAATGATCAGGACTACAGACCCTGATTGGAAGGATATTGATGCTATTATGTTGGTATTGTTTGACAGCACAGAAAGAGAAATCAATGTGCTTATTGTAGACAGGAGGGACACTGGAAACGAAACTGCCCTTCCCGACAGGGAATGGAAGGAACAGGTTCTGTTTTGAGAACAATAAATGCAGTTAATGATGAGGAATGAAGGGGACCGGAGGTATCTTCCCCAGCAGAACCTCTGGTTAAAATACAGCTGGGGGAAGATCAAACTGAAATAGAATTCCTGGTAGATACTGGAGCAGCTTATTCGGTTTTGAATGAAAAAGGTTTTGAATTTAGTAATTAGAGATCAAAGTTGTTGGTACGACTGGTAATGCTGAAACTAGGCCATTCTTCAAGCCTTTAACATTTAAAATTGGAAAACAATGGGTGACACATAAATTCCTGTATTTACCGGGGTCTCCGAAACCTTTACTAGGGCGAGATTTGTTAGAAAAACTGGAAGCAGAAATAAGACTTAAGGATGGGGAAGTCGATGTGTTAATTCCTGAATTTAAACTTGTACAAGCGACTGTGTTCCTATTGCAGGAAGATAAAATTTTAGGAACTGGCATCCCAGCAGAAGTGGAAAATGCAGTGATATCCCTCGTATGGGCCGGAGAAGTCCCTGGTAAAGCTAAGAATGCTGAACCGGTAAAAATTGAACTCAAAGCAGGAGCAAAGCCGGTAAGGCAAAAACAATACCCTTGGAAACTAGAAGTTAGAATCGGGTTAAAGCCCATTATTGAGAAATTTATAAAATATGGTTTGCTGAGGGAATGTGAATCAGAATACAACACCCCCATCTTGCCAGTAAAAAGGCAGATGGGAAAAGTTATCGATTGGTCCAAGATTTAAGAGCTATTAACCAAATCACTCAGGATATTCATCCAGTAGTTGCAAACCCATACACTTCACCGACAGCAATAAATGAAAACCAAGAATGGTTCACAGTTATAGATTTGAAAGATGCCTTTTTCTGCATACCTCTCGAGCGAAAAAGTCAAAATATATTTGCCTTTGAGTGGGAAAACCCGGACTGGGAGCTATATTCAGACAGGAGCAGCTTTGTGAAAGAAGGGATCCAGATGTCGGGATATGCAGTGACCACAGTGGACACTGTTGTAGAAGCAGAAGCTCTCCAATCAAAAACATCAGCCCAGAAAGCGGAACTGATTGCACTAACCAGAGCTTTAGAATTAAGTGAAGGAAAGCGAGTGAATGTACGGACCGATTCCCAATACGCATTCGGAGTATTACACGCACATGGAGCGATTTGGAAAGAAAGGGGACTATTGTCATCTCAAGGGACCGGAATTAAACTCGAAAGTGTACAGAAACCAAAAGAAGTGGCTGTTCTGCACTGCAAAGCTCACCAAACCGGCCGCACCCCACAAGAAAGAGGCAATCAATTGGCTGATTTGACCGCTCGTAAGGCTGCAGAAAAGGGTAAAGGAATATTGGCAATAATACCTGAAAAGAAAATAGAATTAGGAGAATCTCCTAACTATGACAGTCAAGACAGAAACTTAATTGAAACATTAGGAACTGAGATACAGGAAAATGGATGGGCTGTTACTCCTGTGGGGCAGGTAATTCTAACCCCAATTTTGATGCATGAAATAGTAAAGAAAAGAACATAATAGTGTTCATTGGGGAACCGAGAATTTACTGAGACATCTACAAAAGTCGGTGGTGAGTCGTAATATGGTAGAAATTATAAAGTCCGTAGTTAAAAGGTGTGAAACATGTCTTAGAAATAATCCAAAGACACAGAATAAAATTCAATTTGGATCCACAAAACCAGGAAATACTCCAGGAGAGCACTGGCAGATAGATTTCACTGAACTGCCAAGAAAAGGAGGGTTCAAATACCTGTTAGTATTAGTAGATACCTTTACAGGATGGCCTGAAGCCTTCCCATGTCGTACCAACAAGGCCAGGGAAGTTGTCAAAATCTTACTTACAGAAATAATACCACGATTTGGTGTTCCTTTAGGGATTTCCTCTGATAGGGGGCCACATTTTGTTGCAGACATTGTTCAACAAGTAAGTAGAGTATTACAAATAACATGGGAGCTGCATGCCCCCTATCGCCCACAATCTAGTGGACGGGTAGAGCACATGAATCAGACCTTAAAACTGCAATTGAGTAAAATTTGCCAAGAAACTTCAATGGTTTGGATACAAGCACTTCCACTTGCTCTGTTGAGAATTAGAGTTCAGCCTAAGGGAAAACATCGGTTAAGCCCTTATGAGCTGATGTATGGGAGACCGTACCAAATTCCTAAATTACCAGAGGAATTAAACATCAGAGGTGAAACAGATTTACGAAAGTATCTAATATCCCTAGGGACAGTGATACAAGAAATGAAAAAGAATGTGATTGTAAACAAATCTCTGAATCTTGATTCCCCAGTACACCCATTCCAGCCCGGAGATTGGGTATACCTGAAGTCGTGGAATGGAGAACCACTGCAAGAAAAGTGGAAAGGACCATTTCAGGTTTTACTGACAACATACACAGCTGTAAAACTAGATAAGAAAGGGCCCTAGATTCATTACTCAAGAATCAAAAAGGCTCCTAAACCATGGACTTCCGAGGAGACAGCTCCTCTCAAGCTCGTTTTCAAACGACAACTTTAGTTTCTGTGTTATTAATAAATTCAGAAGTGTTTGGGCAGAAACTAGGAAGTCCATGGCCTGAGAATGTTCATGTACAATTAGTAGTGGAAATAGCTTTGGCTATTAATGCAAGCAAATGTTGGATTTGTGCTAAATTCCCGAAGCATAGCATTCAGTCCGATGTAACACAAATTGGCCTACCAATTCCTTTGAGTACCACTTGGAGTAAACTTTGGGACAGGTTCTTGTATGGTAGGGGTAGTATCCCCAGTTGGAAAAAGAAAGAGCAATGGATAATCTATTGATTACTCGGTCTACTACCTTTCACTCATTTGTGAGATGATTACAATACCTCTTTTGGGTTTGAAGATATTTGGAATACTCTCACTTCTTGGTTACCTGATTGGTTATGGTTGAAGAGACTATTTTTTTTAATGATTTTTTTATTAATGAAGTTTGTATTCTTGCTTGCATAATGATACAGTGTTGTAACTGTTGTACAAGATATAATAAGTTTGTATAGTGAGGACTGTAGCATATAAGCTACAAGCCCTCAAAAAGAAAAGGAGGGATTGATACCTGAGAATGTGGATTGAGGCTCCTGGGTGTTCCCCTTTTCCGTTACAAAGCTCTTGAATGCTCCCATTACATAACAAGGGAGAGTCCTTGTGGATAATTAAGTTTTGGGCCCCTGAGCACTCCTGTCTAGACAGCTAGGCGACACAAGAACGGAGTCTGCGCAGAAGCAAAGGTCAGTCAGCGAACACGGTGAGGAAGACTATGAGCCTTCGTCTGAAGACCCCCAAAGACCACCTGAGGACCACCACAGAGGATGACTGCGCATGCGGATCGGACGTTTACATATGTTAATAAGTTCCAGGAAATCTCATGTTTATGTAGATGAATTCCCAGAAATCTTATGAATATGTATGTTTTCATGGTATATAGTTGCTGAAAGTCCGTCAAGCCTTCGGAGCACTTATGGTGGAATTATCCCCAGTGCTGCCCGGCGCCGCAATAAAGAATGCCTGCTTTCTAAAACTCCAAAATAAGTTTTAGGGAGTGAATTATTTTGCCGCTTTCCGGTAACAGATTTTGGTGACCCAGATGGGACACTGCTCTTGAACATCGACGGATCCGAGGGATCGAAGGACCTCCAGTCGGCACCGAGGGATTCTCGGGGAGACCCTCCGATCCCCGGACCGAAGAGTTCTGAGTAAGAACCATTAATTAAGGTAAAGGCATTCTTTCAGTATTTTTTTTTCCTTTTTTCTGTCGCCTGCCCGTCAGTCGTGGCGAAAACGGCGCGGGGTTGGGCTGTACCCCTGGGGCAAAGGGAAAGGACCCTTTGAGCTGTCGCCTGCCCGTCAGTCGTGGCGAAAGCTGCGCGGGGTTGGGCTGGATCCCTGGGGCAAAGGGAAAGGACCCTTTGAGCTGTCGCGACTCTAATTAGGTGTCTTTGTGTGTTTGTTCCCCTAAGTCTTTGTAATGCTTTTGTATGTTTGTTGCGTAATTGTGTGTGGTGGTGTTGTTGTAGAAGCTTGGTTAAATGGTTTTGTGCCTTATTTTAAAATGATAACTGGAACTTCTAAAGAGGAGACAATCTTGGGAAATGTCCTCTCGGGTGCATTTTATACAACTGGAAGCAAATAGCGGGACCCCCGGGAGGAGTAGCAAAGAAAACTGATCTAATCAAATATTGTAATCAGTGGTGGCCATTGTATCAGCTGGAGGATGGAGAAAAGTGGCCAGTTAGTGGAACATTGAATTATGATACTTTGCTGCAATTGGTGCTATTTTAAGACGGGAAGGAAAATGGGATGAAGTATTGTATGCAGATATGTTTTTCACTTTACGCTTGCACCCTGAATGGCAAAAGAAGTGCGGTATAAATTTGGCTCCCTCAGATCCTTTGGTGCTGGCATTGGAAAAAGATAGTAAGACCAATGGAATAGGGAAAGGTTTGAAAAGACGTTGTTCTGCTTGTAGTATTGGACAGAGGTGTTTAAAATTAGTTCAGGATGAGCCAGAGGATGACTCAGAAATGTTCGTTGCTCCCGGGTTTGAGGCAGAGATTGCAGAATGATAAACCTGAGCCCCTTGGAGCAGGCGACTCTGAGAACAGAAAGCCAGGCTCCGGTATCTGGGAGAACTCGCAGTCGGCAGGGAGCAGTGTTGCAAGCTCCATTGAGACAGGCTGTTGGAAATGAAGGACCGATGATTGTGAGGGTGCCGTTTTCAATTGCTGATTTAAATAACTGGAAGCAGGCGGCGGGCAATTATAGAGATAATGCCGATAAGGTGGCTAAACCCTTTGATACAATGATCAGGACTACAGACCCTGATTGGAAGGATATTGATGCTATTATGTTGGTATTGTTTGACAGCACAGAAAGAGAAATCAATGTGCTTATTGTAGACAGGAGGGACACTGGAAACGAAACTGCCCTTCCCGACAGGGAATGGAAGGAACAGGTTCTGTTTTGAGAACAATAAATGCAGTTAATGATGAGGAATGAAGGGGACCGGAGGTATCTTCCCCAGCAGAACCTCTGGTTAAAATACAGCTGGGGGAAGATCAAACTGAAATAGAATTCCTGGTAGATACTGGAGCAGCTTATTCGGTTTTGAATGAAAAAGGTTTTGAATTTAGTAATTAGAGATCAAAGTTGTTGGTACGACTGGTAATGCTGAAACTAGGCCATTCTTCAAGCCTTTAACATTTAAAATTGGAAAACAATGGGTGACACATAAATTCCTGTATTTACCGGGGTCTCCGAAACCTTTACTAGGGCGAGATTTGTTAGAAAAACTGGAAGCAGAAATAAGACTTAAGGATGGGGAAGTCGATGTGTTAATTCCTGAATTTAAACTTGTACAAGCGACTGTGTTCCTATTGCAGGAAGATAAAATTTTAGGAACTGGCATCCCAGCAGAAGTGGAAAATGCAGTGATATCCCTCGTATGGGCCGGAGAAGTCCCTGGTAAAGCTAAGAATGCTGAACCGGTAAAAATTGAACTCAAAGCAGGAGCAAAGCCGGTAAGGCAAAAACAATACCCTTGGAAACTAGAAGTTAGAATCGGGTTAAAGCCCATTATTGAGAAATTTATAAAATATGGTTTGCTGAGGGAATGTGAATCAGAATACAACACCCCCATCTTGCCAGTAAAAAGGCAGATGGGAAAAGTTATCGATTGGTCCAAGATTTAAGAGCTATTAACCAAATCACTCAGGATATTCATCCAGTAGTTGCAAACCCATACACTTCACCGACAGCAATAAATGAAAACCAAGAATGGTTCACAGTTATAGATTTGAAAGATGCCTTTTTCTGCATACCTCTCGAGCGAAAAAGTCAAAATATATTTGCCTTTGAGTGGGAAAACCCGGACTGGGAGCTATATTCAGACAGGAGCAGCTTTGTGAAAGAAGGGATCCAGATGTCGGGATATGCAGTGACCACAGTGGACACTGTTGTAGAAGCAGAAGCTCTCCAATCAAAAACATCAGCCCAGAAAGCGGAACTGATTGCACTAACCAGAGCTTTAGAATTAAGTGAAGGAAAGCGAGTGAATGTACGGACCGATTCCCAATACGCATTCGGAGTATTACACGCACATGGAGCGATTTGGAAAGAAAGGGGACTATTGTCATCTCAAGGGACCGGAATTAAACTCGAAAGTGTACAGAAACCAAAAGAAGTGGCTGTTCTGCACTGCAAAGCTCACCAAACCGGCCGCACCCCACAAGAAAGAGGCAATCAATTGGCTGATTTGACCGCTCGTAAGGCTGCAGAAAAGGGTAAAGGAATATTGGCAATAATACCTGAAAAGAAAATAGAATTAGGAGAATCTCCTAACTATGACAGTCAAGACAGAAACTTAATTGAAACATTAGGAACTGAGATACAGGAAAATGGATGGGCTGTTACTCCTGTGGGGCAGGTAATTCTAACCCCAATTTTGATGCATGAAATAGTAAAGAAAAGAACATAATAGTGTTCATTGGGGAACCGAGAATTTACTGAGACATCTACAAAAGTCGGTGGTGAGTCGTAATATGGTAGAAATTATAAAGTCCGTAGTTAAAAGGTGTGAAACATGTCTTAGAAATAATCCAAAGACACAGAATAAAATTCAATTTGGATCCACAAAACCAGGAAATACTCCAGGAGAGCACTGGCAGATAGATTTCACTGAACTGCCAAGAAAAGGAGGGTTCAAATACCTGTTAGTATTAGTAGATACCTTTACAGGATGGCCTGAAGCCTTCCCATGTCGTACCAACAAGGCCAGGGAAGTTGTCAAAATCTTACTTACAGAAATAATACCACGATTTGGTGTTCCTTTAGGGATTTCCTCTGATAGGGGGCCACATTTTGTTGCAGACATTGTTCAACAAGTAAGTAGAGTATTACAAATAACATGGGAGCTGCATGCCCCTTATCGCCCACAATCTAGTGGACGGGTAGAGCGCATGAATCAGACCTTAAAACTGCAATTGAGTAAAATTTGCCAAGAAACTTCAATGGTTTGGATACAAGCACTTCCACTTGCTCTGTTGAGAATTAGAGTTCAGCCTAAGGGAAAACATCGGTTAAGCCCTTATGAGCTGATGTATGGGAGACCGTACCAAATTCCTAAATTACCAGAGGAATTAAACATCAGAGGTGAAACAGATTTACGAAAGTATCTAATATCCCTAGGGACAGTGATACAAGAAATGAAAAAGAATGTGATTGTAAACAAATCTCTGAATCTTGATTCCCCAGTACACCCATTCCAGCCCGGAGATTGGGTATACCTGAAGTCGTGGAATGGAGAACCACTGCAAGAAAAGTGGAAAGGACCATTTCAGGTTTTACTGACAACATACACAGCTGTAAAACTAGATAAGAAAGGGCCCTAGATTCATTACTCAAGAATCAAAAAGGCTCCTAAACCATGGACTTCCGAGGAGACAGCTCCTCTCAAGCTCGTTTTCAAACGACAACTTTAGTTTCTGTGTTATTAATAAATTCAGAAGTGTTTGGGCAGAAACTAGGAAGTCCATGGCCTGAGAATGTTCATGTACAATTAGTAGTGGAAATAGCTTTGGCTATTAATGCAAGCAAATGTTGGATTTGTGCTAAATTCCCGAAGCATAGCATTCAGTCCGATGTAACACAAATTGGCCTACCAATTCCTTTGAGTACCACTTGGAGTAAACTTTGGGACAGGTTCTTGTATGGTAGGGGTAGTATCCCCAGTTGGAAAAAGAAAGAGCAATGGATAATCTATTGATTACTCGGTCTACTACCTTTCACTCATTTGTGAGATGATTACAATACCTCTTTTGGGTTTGAAGATATTTGGAATACTCTCACTTCTTGGTTACCTGATTGGTTATGGTTGAAGAGACTATTTTTTTTAATGATTTTTTTATTAATGAAGTTTGTATTCTTGCTTGCATAATGATACAGTGTTGTAACTGTTGTACAAGATATAATAAGTTTGTATAGTGAGGACTGTAGCATATAAGCTACAAGCCCTCAAAAAGAAAAGGAGGGATTGATACCTGAGAATGTGGATTGAGGCTCCTGGGTGTTCCCCTTTTCCGTTACAAAGCTCTTGAATGCTCCCATTACATAACAAGGGAGAGTCCTTGTGGATAATTAAGTTTTGGGCCCCTGAGCACTCCTGTCTAGACAGCTAGGCGACACAAGAACGGAGTCTGCGCAGAAGCAAAGGTCAGTCAGCGAACACGGTGAGGAAGACTATGAGCCTTCGTCTGAAGACCCCCAAAGACCACCTGAGGACCACCACAGAGGATGACTGCGCATGCGGATCGGACGTTTACATATGTTAATAAGTTCCAGGAAATCTCATGTTTATGTAGATGAATTCCCAGAAATCTTATGAATATGTATGTTTTCATGGTATATAGTTGCTGAAAGTCCGTCAAGCCTTCGGAGCACTTATGGTGGAATTATCCCCAGTGCTGCCCGGCGCCGCAATAAAGAATGCCTGCTTTCTAAAACTCCAAAATAAGTTTTAGGGAGTGAATTATTTTGCCGCTTTCCGGTAACAGATTTTGGTGACCCAGATGGGACACTGCTCTTGAACATCGACGGATCCGAGGGATCGAAGGACCTCCAGTCGGCACCGAGGGATTCTCGGGGAGACCCTCCGATCCCCGGACCGAAGAGTTCTGAGTAAGAACCATTAATTAAGGTAAAGGCATTCTTTCAGTATTTTTTTTTCCTTTTTTCTGTCGCCTGCCCGTCAGTCGTGGCGAAAACGGCGCGGGGTTGGGCTGTACCCCTGGGGCAAAGGGAAAGGACCCTTTGAGCTGTCGCCTGCCCGTCAGTCGTGGCGAAAGCTGCGCGGGGTTGGGCTGGATCCCTGGGGCAAAGGGAAAGGACCCTTTGAGCTGTCGCGACTCTAATTAGGTGTCTTTGTGTGTTTGTTCCCCTAAGTCTTTGTAATGCTTTTGTATGTTTGTTGCGTAATTGTGTGTGGTGGTGTTGTTGTAGAAGCTTGGTTAAATGGTTTTGTGCCTTATTTTAAAATGATAACTGGAACTTCTAAAGAGGAGACAATCTTGGGAAATGTCCTCTCGGGTGCATTTTATACAACTGGAAGCAAATAGCGGGACCCCCGGGAGGAGTAGCAAAGAAAACTGATCTAATCAAATATTGTAATCAGTGGTGGCCATTGTATCAGCTGGAGGATGGAGAAAAGTGGCCAGTTAGTGGAACATTGAATTATGATACTTTGCTGCAATTGGTGCTATTTTAAGACGGGAAGGAAAATGGGATGAAGTATTGTATGCAGATATGTTTTTCACTTTACGCTTGCACCCTGAATGGCAAAAGAAGTGCGGTATAAATTTGGCTCCCTCAGATCCTTTGGTGCTGGCATTGGAAAAAGATAGTAAGACCAATGGAATAGGGAAAGGTTTGAAAAGACGTTGTTCTGCTTGTAGTATTGGACAGAGGTGTTTAAAATTAGTTCAGGATGAGCCAGAGGATGACTCAGAAATGTTCGTTGCTCCCGGGTTTGAGGCAGAGATTGCAGAATGATAAACCTGAGCCCCTTGGAGCAGGCGACTCTGAGAACAGAAAGCCAGGCTCCGGTATCTGGGAGAACTCGCAGTCGGCAGGGAGCAGTGTTGCAAGCTCCATTGAGACAGGCTGTTGGAAATGAAGGACCGATGATTGTGAGGGTGCCGTTTTCAATTGCTGATTTAAATAACTGGAAGCAGGCGGCGGGCAATTATAGAGATAATGCCGATAAGGTGGCTAAACCCTTTGATACAATGATCAGGACTACAGACCCTGATTGGAAGGATATTGATGCTATTATGTTGGTATTGTTTGACAGCACAGAAAGAGAAATCAATGTGCTTATTGTAGACAGGAGGGACACTGGAAACGAAACTGCCCTTCCCGACAGGGAATGGAAGGAACAGGTTCTGTTTTGAGAACAATAAATGCAGTTAATGATGAGGAATGAAGGGGACCGGAGGTATCTTCCCCAGCAGAACCTCTGGTTAAAATACAGCTGGGGGAAGATCAAACTGAAATAGAATTCCTGGTAGATACTGGAGCAGCTTATTCGGTTTTGAATGAAAAAGGTTTTGAATTTAGTAATTAGAGATCAAAGTTGTTGGTACGACTGGTAATGCTGAAACTAGGCCATTCTTCAAGCCTTTAACATTTAAAATTGGAAAACAATGGGTGACACATAAATTCCTGTATTTACCGGGGTCTCCGAAACCTTTACTAGGGCGAGATTTGTTAGAAAAACTGGAAGCAGAAATAAGACTTAAGGATGGGGAAGTCGATGTGTTAATTCCTGAATTTAAACTTGTACAAGCGACTGTGTTCCTATTGCAGGAAGATAAAATTTTAGGAACTGGCATCCCAGCAGAAGTGGAAAATGCAGTGATATCCCTCGTATGGGCCGGAGAAGTCCCTGGTAAAGCTAAGAATGCTGAACCGGTAAAAATTGAACTCAAAGCAGGAGCAAAGCCGGTAAGGCAAAAACAATACCCTTGGAAACTAGAAGTTAGAATCGGGTTAAAGCCCATTATTGAGAAATTTATAAAATATGGTTTGCTGAGGGAATGTGAATCAGAATACAACACCCCCATCTTGCCAGTAAAAAGGCAGATGGGAAAAGTTATCGATTGGTCCAAGATTTAAGAGCTATTAACCAAATCACTCAGGATATTCATCCAGTAGTTGCAAACCCATACACTTCACCGACAGCAATAAATGAAAACCAAGAATGGTTCACAGTTATAGATTTGAAAGATGCCTTTTTCTGCATACCTCTCGAGCGAAAAAGTCAAAATATATTTGCCTTTGAGTGGGAAAACCCGGACTGGGAGCTATATTCAGACAGGAGCAGCTTTGTGAAAGAAGGGATCCAGATGTCGGGATATGCAGTGACCACAGTGGACACTGTTGTAGAAGCAGAAGCTCTCCAATCAAAAACATCAGCCCAGAAAGCGGAACTGATTGCACTAACCAGAGCTTTAGAATTAAGTGAAGGAAAGCGAGTGAATGTACGGACCGATTCCCAATACGCATTCGGAGTATTACACGCACATGGAGCGATTTGGAAAGAAAGGGGACTATTGTCATCTCAAGGGACCGGAATTAAACTCGAAAGTGTACAGAAACCAAAAGAAGTGGCTGTTCTGCACTGCAAAGCTCACCAAACCGGCCGCACCCCACAAGAAAGAGGCAATCAATTGGCTGATTTGACCGCTCGTAAGGCTGCAGAAAAGGGTAAAGGAATATTGGCAATAATACCTGAAAAGAAAATAGAATTAGGAGAATCTCCTAACTATGACAGTCAAGACAGAAACTTAATTGAAACATTAGGAACTGAGATACAGGAAAATGGATGGGCTGTTACTCCTGTGGGGCAGGTAATTCTAACCCCAATTTTGATGCATGAAATAGTAAAGAAAAGAACATAATAGTGTTCATTGGGGAACCGAGAATTTACTGAGACATCTACAAAAGTCGGTGGTGAGTCGTAATATGGTAGAAATTATAAAGTCCGTAGTTAAAAGGTGTGAAACATGTCTTAGAAATAATCCAAAGACACAGAATAAAATTCAATTTGGATCCACAAAACCAGGAAATACTCCAGGAGAGCACTGGCAGATAGATTTCACTGAACTGCCAAGAAAAGGAGGG
The DNA here is from genome assembly GCA_020745775.1 of Theristicus caerulescens. Lineage (NCBI taxonomy): Eukaryota > Metazoa > Chordata > Aves > Pelecaniformes > Threskiornithidae > Theristicus > Theristicus caerulescens. The sequence goes on along the minus strand of CM036583.1, from coordinate 85,880,971 downwards.
TTCAAATACCTGTTAGTATTAGTAGATACCTTTACAGGATGGCCTGAAGCCTTCCCATGTCGTACCAACAAGGCCAGGGAAGTTGTCAAAATCTTACTTACAGAAATAATACCACGATTTGGTGTTCCTTTAGGGATTTCCTCTGATAGGGGGCCACATTTTGTTGCAGACATTGTTCAACAAGTAAGTAGAGTATTACAAATAACATGGGAGCTGCATGCCCCTTATCGCCCACAATCTAGTGGACGGGTAGAGCGCATGAATCAGACCTTAAAACTGCAATTGAGTAAAATTTGCCAAGAAACTTCAATGGTTTGGATACAAGCACTTCCACTTGCTCTGTTGAGAATTAGAGTTCAGCCTAAGGGAAAACATCGGTTAAGCCCTTATGAGCTGATGTATGGGAGACCGTACCAAATTCCTAAATTACCAGAGGAATTAAACATCAGAGGTGAAACAGATTTACGAAAGTATCTAATATCCCTAGGGACAGTGATACAAGAAATGAAAAAGAATGTGATTGTAAACAAATCTCTGAATCTTGATTCCCCAGTACACCCATTCCAGCCCGGAGATTGGGTATACCTGAAGTCGTGGAATGGAGAACCACTGCAAGAAAAGTGGAAAGGACCATTTCAGGTTTTACTGACAACATACACAGCTGTAAAACTAGATAAGAAAGGGCCCTAGATTCATTACTCAAGAATCAAAAAGGCTCCTAAACCATGGACTTCCGAGGAGACAGCTCCTCTCAAGCTCGTTTTCAAACGACAACTTTAGTTTCTGTGTTATTAATAAATTCAGAAGTGTTTGGGCAGAAACTAGGAAGTCCATGGCCTGAGAATGTTCATGTACAATTAGTAGTGGAAATAGCTTTGGCTATTAATGCAAGCAAATGTTGGATTTGTGCTAAATTCCCGAAGCATAGCATTCAGTCCGATGTAACACAAATTGGCCTACCAATTCCTTTGAGTACCACTTGGAGTAAACTTTGGGACAGGTTCTTGTATGGTAGGGGTAGTATCCCCAGTTGGAAAAAGAAAGAGCAATGGATAATCTATTGATTACTCGGTCTACTACCTTTCACTCATTTGTGAGATGATTACAATACCTCTTTTGGGTTTGAAGATATTTGGAATACTCTCACTTCTTGGTTACCTGATTGGTTATGGTTGAAGAGACTATTTTTTTTAATGATTTTTTTATTAATGAAGTTTGTATTCTTGCTTGCATAATGATACAGTGTTGTAACTGTTGTACAAGATATAATAAGTTTGTATAGTGAGGACTGTAGCATATAAGCTACAAGCCCTCAAAAAGAAAAGGAGGGATTGATACCTGAGAATGTGGATTGAGGCTCCTGGGTGTTCCCCTTTTCCGTTACAAAGCTCTTGAATGCTCCCATTACATAACAAGGGAGAGTCCTTGTGGATAATTAAGTTTTGGGCCCCTGAGCACTCCTGTCTAGACAGCTAGGCGACACAAGAACGGAGTCTGCGCAGAAGCAAAGGTCAGTCAGCGAACACGGTGAGGAAGACTATGAGCCTTCGTCTGAAGACCCCCAAAGACCACCTGAGGACCACCACAGAGGATGACTGCGCATGCGGATCGGACGTTTACATATGTTAATAAGTTCCAGGAAATCTCATGTTTATGTAGATGAATTCCCAGAAATCTTATGAATATGTATGTTTTCATGGTATATAGTTGCTGAAAGTCCGTCAAGCCTTCGGAGCACTTATGGTGGAATTATCCCCAGTGCTGCCCGGCGCCGCAATAAAGAATGCCTGCTTTCTAAAACTCCAAAATAAGTTTTAGGGAGTGAATTATTTTGCCGCTTTCCGGTAACAGATTTTGGTGACCCAGATGGGACACTGCTCTTGAACATCGACGGATCCGAGGGATCGAAGGACCTCCAGTCGGCACCGAGGGATTCTCGGGGAGACCCTCCGATCCCCGGACCGAAGAGTTCTGAGTAAGAACCATTAATTAAGGTAAAGGCATTCTTTCAGTATTTTTTTTTCCTTTTTTCTGTCGCCTGCCCGTCAGTCGTGGCGAAAACGGCGCGGGGTTGGGCTGTACCCCTGGGGCAAAGGGAAAGGACCCTTTGAGCTGTCGCCTGCCCGTCAGTCGTGGCGAAAGCTGCGCGGGGTTGGGCTGGATCCCTGGGGCAAAGGGAAAGGACCCTTTGAGCTGTCGCGACTCTAATTAGGTGTCTTTGTGTGTTTGTTCCCCTAAGTCTTTGTAATGCTTTTGTATGTTTGTTGCGTAATTGTGTGTGGTGGTCTTGTTGTAGAAGCTTGGTTAAATGGTTTTGTGCCTTATTTTAAAATGATAACTGGAACTTCTAAAGAGGAGACAATCTTGGGAAATGTCCTCTCGGGTGCATTTTATACAACTGGAAGCAAATAGCGGGACCCCCGGGAGGAGTAGCAAAGAAAACTGATCTAATCAAATATTGTAATCAGTGGTGGCCATTGTATCAGCTGGAGGATGGAGAAAAGTGGCCAGTTAGTGGAACATTGAATTATGATACTTTGCTGCAATTGGTGCTATTTTAAGACGGGAAGGAAAATGGGATGAAGTATTGTATGCAGATATGTTTTTCACTTTACGCTTGCACCCTGAATGGCAAAAGAAGTGCGGTATAAATTTGGCTCCCTCAGATCCTTTGGTGCTGGCATTGGAAAAAGATAGTAAGACCAATGGAATAGGGAAAGGTTTGAAAAGACGTTGTTCTGCTTGTAGTATTGGACAGAGGTGTTTAAAATTAGTTCAGGATGAGCCAGAGGATGACTCAGAAATGTTCGTTGCTCCCGGGTTTGAGGCAGAGATTGCAGAATGATAAACCTGAGCCCCTTGGAGCAGGCGACTCTGAGAACAGAAAGCCAGGCTCCGGTATCTGGGAGAACTCGCAGTCGGCAGGGAGCAGTGTTGCAAGCTCCATTGAGACAGGCTGTTGGAAATGAAGGACCGATGATTGTGAGGGTGCCGTTTTCAATTGCTGATTTAAATAACTGGAAGCAGGCGGCGGGCAATTATAGAGATAATGCCGATAAGGTGGCTAAACCCTTTGATACAATGATCAGGACTACAGACCCTGATTGGAAGGATATTGATGCTATTATGTTGGTATTGTTTGACAGCACAGAAAGAGAAATCAATGTGCTTATTGTAGACAGGAGGGACACTGGAAACGAAACTGCCCTTCCCGACAGGGAATGGAAGGAACAGGTTCTGTTTTGAGAACAATAAATGCAGTTAATGATGAGGAATGAAGGGGACCGGAGGTATCTTCCCCAGCAGAACCTCTGGTTAAAATACAGCTGGGGGAAGATCAAACTGAAATAGAATTCCTGGTAGATACTGGAGCAGCTTATTCGGTTTTGAATGAAAAAGGTTTTGAATTTAGTAATTAGAGATCAAAGTTGTTGGTACGACTGGTAATGCTGAAACTAGGCCATTCTTCAAGCCTTTAACATTTAAAATTGGAAAACAATGGGTGACACATAAATTCCTGTATTTACCGGGGTCTCCGAAACCTTTACTAGGGCGAGATTTGTTAGAAAAACTGGAAGCAGAAATAAGACTTAAGGATGGGGAAGTCGATGTGTTAATTCCTGAATTTAAACTTGTACAAGCGACTGTGTTCCTATTGCAGGAAGATAAAATTTTAGGAACTGGCATCCCAGCAGAAGTGGAAAATGCAGTGATATCCCTCGTATGGGCCGGAGAAGTCCCTGGTAAAGCTAAGAATGCTGAACCGGTAAAAATTGAACTCAAAGCAGGAGCAAAGCCGGTAAGGCAAAAACAATACCCTTGGAAACTAGAAGTTAGAATCGGGTTAAAGCCCATTATTGAGAAATTTATAAAATATGGTTTGCTGAGGGAATGTGAATCAGAATACAACACCCCCATCTTGCCAGTAAAAAGGCAGATGGGAAAAGTTATCGATTGGTCCAAGATTTAAGAGCTATTAACCAAATCACTCAGGATATTCATCCAGTAGTTGCAAACCCATACACTTCACCGACAGCAATAAATGAAAACCAAGAATGGTTCACAGTTATAGATTTGAAAGATGCCTTTTTCTGCATACCTCTCGAGCGAAAAAGTCAAAATATATTTGCCTTTGAGTGGGAAAACCCGGACTGGGAGCTATATTCAGACAGGAGCAGCTTTGTGAAAGAAGGGATCCAGATGTCGGGATATGCAGTGACCACAGTGGACACTGTTGTAGAAGCAGAAGCTCTCCAATCAAAAACATCAGCCCAGAAAGCGGAACTGATTGCACTAACCAGAGCTTTAGAATTAAGTGAAGGAAAGCGAGTGAATGTACGGACCGATTCCCAATACGCATTCGGAGTATTACACGCACATGGAGCGATTTGGAAAGAAAGGGGACTATTGTCATCTCAAGGGACCGGAATTAAACTCGAAAGTGTACAGAAACCAAAAGAAGTGGCTGTTCTGCACTGCAAAGCTCACCAAACCGGCCGCACCCCACAAGAAAGAGGCAATCAATTGGCTGATTTGACCGCTCGTAAGGCTGCAGAAAAGGGTAAAGGAATATTGGCAATAATACCTGAAAAGAAAATAGAATTAGGAGAATCTCCTAACTATGACAGTCAAGACAGAAACTTAATTGAAACATTAGGAACTGAGATACAGGAAAATGGATGGGCTGTTACTCCTGTGGGGCAGGTAATTCTAACCCCAATTTTGATGCATGAAATAGTAAAGAAAAGAACATAATAGTGTTCATTGGGGAACCGAGAATTTACTGAGACATCTACAAAAGTCGGTGGTGAGTCGTAATATGGTAGAAATTATAAAGTCCGTAGTTAAAAGGTGTGAAACATGTCTTAGAAATAATCCAAAGACACAGAATAAAATTCAATTTGGATCCACAAAACCAGGAAATACTCCAGGAGAGCACTGGCAGATAGATTTCACTGAACTGCCAAGAAAAGGAGGGTTCAAATACCTGTTAGTATTAGTAGATACCTTTACAGGATGGCCTGAAGCCTTCCCATGTCGTACCAACAAGGCCAGGGAAGTTGTCAAAATCTTACTTACAGAAATAATACCACGATTTGGTGTTCCTTTAGGGATTTCCTCTGATAGGGGGCCACATTTTGTTGCAGACATTGTTCAACAAGTAAGTAGAGTATTACAAATAACATGGGAGCTGCATGCCCCTTATCGCCCACAATCTAGTGGACGGGTAGAGCGCATGAATCAGACCTTAAAACTGCAATTGAGTAAAATTTGCCAAGAAACTTCAATGGTTTGGATACAAGCACTTCCACTTGCTCTGTTGAGAATTAGAGTTCAGCCTAAGGGAAAACATCGGTTAAGCCCTTATGAGCTGATGTATGGGAGACCGTACCAAATTCCTAAATTACCAGAGGAATTAAACATCAGAGGTGAAACAGATTTACGAAAGTATCTAATATCCCTAGGGACAGTGATACAAGAAATGAAAAAGAATGTGATTGTAAACAAATCTCTGAATCTTGATTCCCCAGTACACCCATTCCAGCCCGGAGATTGGGTATACCTGAAGTCGTGGAATGGAGAACCACTGCAAGAAAAGTGGAAAGGACCATTTCAGGTTTTACTGACAACATACACAGCTGTAAAACTAGATAAGAAAGGGCCCTAGATTCATTACTCAAGAATCAAAAAGGCTCCTAAACCATGGACTTCCGAGGAGACAGCTCCTCTCAAGCTCGTTTTCAAACGACAACTTTAGTTTCTGTGTTATTAATAAATTCAGAAGTGTTTGGGCAGAAACTAGGAAGTCCATGGCCTGAGAATGTTCATGTACAATTAGTAGTGGAAATAGCTTTGGCTATTAATGCAAGCAAATGTTGGATTTGTGCTAAATTCCCGAAGCATAGCATTCAGTCCGATGTAACACAAATTGGCCTACCAATTCCTTTGAGTACCACTTGGAGTAAACTTTGGGACAGGTTCTTGTATGGTAGGGGTAGTATCCCCAGTTGGAAAAAGAAAGAGCAATGGATAATCTATTGATTACTCGGTCTACTACCTTTCACTCATTTGTGAGATGATTACAATACCTCTTTTGGGTTTGAAGATATTTGGAATACTCTCACTTCTTGGTTACCTGATTGGTTATGGTTGAAGAGACTATTTTTTTTAATGATTTTTTTATTAATGAAGTTTGTATTCTTGCTTGCATAATGATACAGTGTTGTAACTGTTGTACAAGATATAATAAGTTTGTATAGTGAGGACTGTAGCATATAAGCTACAAGCCCTCAAAAAGAAAAGGAGGGATTGATACCTGAGAATGTGGATTGAGGCTCCTGGGTGTTCCCCTTTTCCGTTACAAAGCTCTTGAATGCTCCCATTACATAACAAGGGAGAGTCCTTGTGGATAATTAAGTTTTGGGCCCCTGAGCACTCCTGTCTAGACAGCTAGGCGACACAAGAACGGAGTCTGCGCAGAAGCAAAGGTCAGTCAGCGAACACGGTGAGGAAGACTATGAGCCTTCGTCTGAAGACCCCCAAAGACCACCTGAGGACCACCACAGAGGATGACTGCGCATGCGGATCGGACATTTACATATGTTAATAAGTTCCAGGAAATCTCATGTTTATGTAGATGAATTCCCGGAAATCTTATGAATATGTATGTTTTCATGGTATATAGTTGCTGAAAGTCCGTCAAGCCTTCGGAGCACTTATGGTGGAATTATCCCCAGTGCTGCCCGGCGCCGCAATAAAGAATGCCTGCTTTCTAAAACTCCAAAATAAGTTTTAGGGAGTGAATTATTTTGCCGCTTTCCGGTAACAGTTCCAGTCTTTCACCACCCTCATTGTGAAAAATTTTGTCCTTGTGTTCAGTCTAAATCTACCCGCCTTTAGTTTAAAACCATTACCCCTTGTCCTGTCGCAGCAGGCCTTGCTAAAAAGACTATCCCCCTCCTTCTTGTAGGCCCCCTTTAAGTACTGAAAGGCCGCAATAAGGTCTCCCCGCAGCCTTCTCCTCTCCAGGCTGAACAACCCCAGCTCCTTCAGCCTTTCCTCACAGCAGAGGTGCTCCGTCCCTCTGATCATTTTTGTGGCCCTCCTCTGGACCTGCTCCAACAGGTCCATGTCTTTCTGTGCTGAGGGCCCCAGAGCTGGACGCGGGGCTCCAGGTGGGGTCTCACCAGAGCAGAGTAGAGGGGCAGAATCCCCTCCCTCGACCTGCTGGCCACGCTTCTTTGGATGCAGCCCAGGATACGGCTGGCTTTCTGGGCTGCCAGAGCACATTGCTGGGTCATGTCCGGCTTTTCATCTACCAGTGCCCCAAGTCCTTCTCCTCAGGGCTGCTCCCAATGCCTTCATCCCCCAGCCTGTCTTGATACTGGGGGTTGCCCCGACCCAGGTGCAGGACCTTGCATTTGGCCGTGTTGAACCTCATGAGGTTCACACAGGCCCACCTCTCCAGCCTGTCCAGGTCCCTCTGGATGGCATCCCATCCCTCAGGCGTGTCAGCTGCACCGCTCAGCTTGGTGTCATCTCCAAACGTGCTGAGGGGGCACTCGATCCTGCTATGTCATTGATGAAGATATTAAACAGCACTGGCCCCAGTACAGACCCTTGAGGGACACCACTTGTCACTGATGGTCTAGGTGTCTGGGCAAAAATGCTCCTGGGGTTGAGCGACAAGCTCACCGCCTGTCAAGCGCTCATCACGTTTGAGTATTACTCGTCTTAACAGAAACACCAAAACACAACAGCAACGAAAGGAATGAAACTACATTGCCCTGAGCTTCCGGCACCGAGTATTTCCTAAATTCTGGCAAAACTGAGCTTCATAGTAATTTTAAGAATAGTTGAAAATCTAAGCATTTTAAGTGGATGAGAATGTCCAGGAATAGTGGCAAAGCAGCTGGGCCTGCACCTGCAATTTAAGCGTTGTGGGCAATTGCTAGCCTGTTGACATTTGCCAGCTCTGCTTGCCGTGCATTCTTGAGATGGTGTTTTGAGGACAGTTGGCTTTCTCTGAGCTGCAACTTGGGAGAGCTCATGGCACCTGGGTATATTTTCACTGGTCTGACCCTGTGGGGTCCGTCCCTGTCCCCCTGAGCGTCCCACTCCCATTCCCCTGGGGGTCGCCATCCCATCCCGAGGACAATGGGCAGCGAGGTGGCGTGTGACATCGAGAGGCCCTGTCACGGTGGGCCACACGCAGGGCTGACTGTGGCTCCACTTGCTGTGGGGGACCTGTGCCCCTGCCCGCTCCCTGACTGGTGCGGCCCGCTCTCCACACCGCCCAGCGCCCCGTATGTGCCTGGGGGAGGAACTGCCGCTCTGGTCAGCAGAAGGTGGAGAAGCAACGGGCTCTGACATGGCTGATTTCATACCTGGACATGGTTGCCGGGCTTGGCCGGGGCTCGGGCCCAGCCCTGCTGCCCTCCAGAGAAAGCCAGGCTGTGCAAGGGGAAGGTTAGCCTGCATTCAACCTCGAGCTGACTGACCCAAGTAACTCACGAGATGAAGGAGACTGGACCTTTGTCTCTGCTGCGGGCAGAAGGAAGAACCTTCCCCCTCCCCCTAAGGTGCCCCTACGTAACAGACACGATGCTCTTGGGGTGGAGAATGAAGAGCACATGAGTAACAGGCAGGATCCAGGAGAAGCTGACCGTGCAAAGTTGATCCAACCACCCACCCGCATGAGAACCGGTGCCACCAGAAAAGCACATGAAGTATTAGTAGCTGGAGATTCCCTACCGAGAGGCACCAAAGCACCCATTTGCCATCCAGACAATTTCTGTAGAGGGGTTGGCTGCCTACCCGGCGCTCGCTTTCGCAATGTTACCGAGAGGCTGCCAAGCCTGGTGAACCCTACGGATTGTCATCCGCTCTTACTGCTCCACGGAGGGTCCAATGTTACTGTGACGAGGCAACTTAGAACAAAAAGAGCCTACATGTCCCTTGGAGCAACGTTAAAATGATCTGGAGCACAGGTGGTGTTTTCATCTATCCTCCCAGTCAAAGGAAGGGGTTTAGGGAGGAGGAGATGAAGTGAAAAGGTGGATGCCCAGCTGTACGGCTGATGCCACGCTCAGGGTTTTGGCTTCTGTGATAATGGATCTGCCTTTGAGAAGCTGGGTCTGTTGGGAGCTGATGGGATTCACCTGACCAAGAGCAAGGGCAGAGGGTCTTTGCGAAGAAGCTGTCCAGACCGATAAGGAGAGCTTTAAACTAGATTTAGCAGGGGAAGGGGATGGAGTATTGAGCAACAGGGAAGAGGCAGGGGCTGCTGATGTATTAGGAGCCAGCAGGGAAACACCTGTGAAGTGCCTCCGAGGAATTAGGGCGCGTTCCTCTAAAAAGGTGACATGGTCGAGAGCCCAGCAGAAGTGCCTCTGTACCGATGCACGCAGCATGGGTAACAAGCAGGAGGAGCTGGAAGCCATGGTGCAGATAACAAGCTATGATCTAATAGCTGTCACCGAAATGTGGTGGGACGAATCACACAACTGGAGCACTGCAATCGATGGCTATAAACTGTTGAGAAGGGACAGGCAAGGAAGGAGGGGCAGGAGGGTTGCCCTCTATGTAAAAAAATTGATTGACTGCACAGAGCTGCCTTTGGAAGACAGCGATGAACAGGTTGGGAGGTTATGGGTAAAAATTAGGGGCCAAGCTCTCCTGGTTTTGGCAGGGATAGAGTTCATTTCCTTCCTAGTAGCTGTTTTAGCACTGTGTTTTGGATTTAGGATGAGAATAATGTTGATAACACACCGATGTTTTAGTTGTTGCTAAGCAGTGCTTACAGCGGTCAAGGACTTTTCAGCTTCCCGTGCTCTGCCAGGCGCACAAGAAGCTGGGAGGGGGCACAGCCAGGACACCTGACCCAGGCCGGCCAAAGGGCTATGCCATACCGTATGACATCATGCTCAGTACATAAACTGGGGGGAGTTATCCGGGGGGAGCGACGGCTGCTTGGGGACAGGCTGGGCATTGGCTGGCGGGTGGTGAGCATTTACAGCACTTGTTTTTCCCAGGTTCTCTCTCTCTCTCTCTCTCTCTCTCTCTCTCTCTCTCGTTTTCCAGCAGAGCCCCTCCAGCTGTCTGGGGGAGAGCAAGGCTCCACAGGGCCATGTGCGGGCCCTCCTGGCGCCCTTGTGGGGACCCGGGGGGACAGCAGGGCTCCCCAGGGGCACAGGCGGGACCCGACGCGGACCCTACAGCTGTCTGCAGGGGTGCGTGGGGGGCCTGGCAGGGTTCCCTTGGGGAGCAGCAGGGCTCCACAGGGCCTCGTGTGGGGTCTGGCAGAGTAGGTGCCCTACGGGCGTCTGGGGGGCAGCAGGGCAGTGCGGGACGGGGAAGAAGAGCTCAAACAGCATGTGAAGTTCCACGGTCTTTTTATCAATGGCTGGGAGACACAGGCAGGCCAGCTGTGCTAAGGCCTCTGCTTCCAGCCTGCAGGATGCCCGTTTCCTTCCTGGGTCGCCACCCATAGCGTTCCTCTCCCTGCCCTGCCACGGCATTTAGCTGCTGCTTTGGGCTTCACAGCCAGCACACCCACGGGAGCCGTGGGGGCATGGCCCACCCGTCCCCTTCTCCATGAAAAGGGAGTGCTGCAGAGAGCGGGCACCCATCCAGGCTGGGATCTCCCTGGAAAGGGCAGGGCAGGCAAAAGCTTTCCTTTGCCTTTGCTCTTGCTTTCGCAGCCTGGCAGAACAGCTGGTGCCTTGGGGCCATGGTGCAGGGTGTGCTGTGTCCTGCATGGCCCCGGGCCGCGGGCAAGGGGGCAGGTGCAGCTGCTCAGGTGGTGCCAGCGTGCGGAGCACCCCGGGATCAGCTCTGCGCACAGCTCCAGCAGCACAGCCAGCTGTCTCCCAGGGCAGCGTTCCTCCTCCTCCATGCCCTCCGGAGCCAGTAGCACAGTGCTTGCAGGCGGAATCCGGAGGGAGGCTCTTTCACTGCAGTGCCCAGGATCAGCAGGGTTTGCGCGGCCAGGGAAGAGACCAAGAGGCTGCTGTCGTTCACCTTGTCTTGAAGGGCTGGGATGGAAAGGAACAGAGCCGTGGTCAGAGCCCGGATCTGCGGGGACCTCAGGAGCCCCTCCGGCCAGGGCCACCCCTGCCCTCCCAGCTCTTCCCACAGCCAGGAGGGAGGCAGGGGCGCCGGGATCAGCCGGCAGGTGCTGCCCACCAATGCCCCACATGCCCCTGAAACCTCTCTCTGCTCTGCCCACACCACCCCTCACCCATGCGGGGACCAGAGCCCTCCCCGGCCGGGGCAGGGATTGGAGCTCCCTACCCACGGTCTCTCCTCCTCCCCGCCAGCTCCCGCAGACACCCCGCTGCCCTCACTCACCCTTGTAGAAGAGCTGGAACTTCTCCTGGTGCACATCCCTCAGCTCCTGCCTGGCGAGCCCTAGGCACACACAGCCCGTCACAGATCCCGCTGGCCTGCCCACCCCAGCTGCCCAGCTCCCCGCCACCGGCCCCGCAGGCCTGGCCATGCGCCCTTCTCCCCTGGGGCAAGGCTGAGCCCAGGGCGGTCCCCTGAGCGTGAAGCCCAAGAAGGCTGCGAGGGACCCAACAAGGCTCCCAGCAGCCCGCCCTGCGCAGGCAGGGGTGGGAGAGGGAGGCAGGGAGCCCCGTGGGCGTCGGGCAGTCGGGGCTCTGCAGCTGCCTGGTAGATTCGGCAGCAGCCGTGGCTGGGGCTAAGCTGCCGCGGGGCAGGGAGGGACCCCCAGCGGGGTTGTGGCTCACCAATGAACCTGACGGCCGCCTCGCGCAAGGGCTCCTGTACGCTCTGGAGGTACAGCAGGCTCTGCTGCAGGTACGCCTCCACTCTTCTGCTGTCCTCCACGAGCTGGAGAGAGCACAGGGGGACAGGGTTGGCGCAGACCCTCCCCCGACGCCCAGGACTGGCCTCCCCTGCCCGGACACCCAGGACGCCCAGCCAGCGGCTGGCTGGTGCCGGGGTTTGGAGGGAGCAAAGGGCAGGGTGCTCCCCGGGGTGCTGCAGTGCCACCCTGCCGCCAAGGCCCAGCTGGGCTGGGGCTCCGTCAGCACCCCGGGCTCCGGGGGGGAAAGGGAGGCTGTGTGCGGTGCGGGCAGGCGGCGCTGGGCTGCCGCAGTGGGCAGGGGCACAGCTGCTAGCCCCACGCGCTGGGCATTGCGGGAGAAGGGCTTCGCCAGGCTGGGTGTGGGGCTTCGGCACCATCCTTACCAGGCATTCGCCGACCCTCCACGTCTGCTCTGTCTCCAGCAGCTTCCTGAGCTGCCTCCACTTCAGGAGCTTGGCAGCTCCAAGGAGGGCTTGCCGAGAGGCCTGCAGAGCAGAGAGACTGGGAGATGGCATCGCCGCCCAGGGGACAGGACCTGGGGGTCCCTGGGCAGAGCAGGGTGGGGACAAGGGCTGGGGGTCCAAACCCTGGCCTCAGACACCTGCAGGCGCCGCTGGGAAGCCCATGGGGGCTGCAGCGCTTAGGTCTTTGTGGCCGCGCACTGCTGCTGAGCTCTGCTGGAGCAGGCAGGGCAGGTGCAGGCAATGTCCCTGCCCACCTTCTCAGCTGCTGCCAGCTCTGCGGCTGCAGGCAGGGAGGGGCTCTGAGCCCTCCTCAGGGACTGCGGAGGTTAGGCCTCAGTTGAGGCACGTTCAAAGGGCTTAGAAATCCCCACCTGAGCCACGCTGTGGTCCTCGTCATGCAGGTGGAAGAAGAGGGGCACCAGGCTCTTCTGCACGTCCTTTCTCATCTGCTCTTTGTGGGTGCTGACTGCAACCTGCATCGCATCTCTGCAGAGGAGGATGGAGCGCTCTCGCACGTAGGTGGACTCCTGGGAGAGAAGGAGGAGGGGAGGACCTCAGTCCTGGCTCCCCCAAGCCCCCGGTGAGGAGACAAATGCTTGTGGCTCTCCCTCTGCAGGGAGGAGAACTCACAGGACGGCGGGCATGTGCAGAGAGGGAAGCACCACCCCTGGGCCATGCACGTGTGGCCCCGCGGGCATGCTGCCCAAGCCTCTACTCTCCCGCCGCCTTACGTTTTCAAAGAGTGGTGGGAGCGTCTTGACCAGCTGCAGAGCGATGGGGACAGCCCTCTGCCTGTCCACCAGGCAGAGCATGTTGCCGAGGACAGCAAGGGCCGCCATCTTGACGTCGCAGTCATCATCCTGCAGTCGCTGCATGACCTCTGGCAGCAGGTCTTGCAGAGTCGCTGCCTACGTGAAACACGCGATTTCATTTTGTGACCCAATCGAGGACCGCACCAGTAAAACCACTCTGCGCGTAGAGGGTTTAGCGCCGGCCGGGCAGAGATCTCGCTGCGTGCAGCGCAGCCCACGGCCTGGCCTGAAGTGCTCAGGGGCTGCTGAAGAGGGCAGCGGGAGCAGCGGGCACCGTTCATGCCGCTCCCGATTCCTGGCAAAGCCCGAGCAAGCCGCTGCGCGCACCACCGCCTGCAGCCCAGCCCCAGGCGCACGCCCTCACTGTGCCTGGCTGCCCCTGCTCACCCTCTTGGGTCTCCCAGACAGCGTGACGAGGCTTGTGACTGCCATCCTGCGCAGCACCAAGCTCTCGCTCTGCAGGTGGGACTGGAGGAGGCGCAGGACAGGGCCGTGCTCAAAGTCGGTGGAGTCCAGGAGCTGAAACACACCCGGCAGCGGAGTGAGAGCCTGCCACAGCCAGCAGAGCTCCCGGACGGCTCGGGGCAAGGCACCAGGGCTGGTCACAGCCCAGGTGGGAGGCAGCAGGGCCCACAGAGGGCCCTCGCCGCCTCCCCTCTGCCCTCTGCCTCATGCACGCAGCCCAGCTTCCCCCCGCCTGCCCTCAGAGAGGCAGCGCTTGCCACCAGGCCCACCTCGATGAAGACAGCCATGGCGCCGACGTGCTGGTAGGCCTGTCTCTGGAGGAGGGCTACGACCGCCTGGTCAGCCATGGCGGTGCAGCAGTGCGGTACTTCACGCCACACCACCCTGTGTGGGGGAAGGCGGCATTGGTGGCACCGAGCCGGGCAGGCAGACCTGTCTGGGACTGCGCTGCCAGCCCCAGCCATTACCCTGCAGGCCAGGCCACGTGTGGCAAGGCCGCGTTTGTGCCTGGTGTTGGCTGCTTGCGCCCCGCCACCCAGGAGGAAGGGGATCGTGCGGGGGGGCCCTTCCTCTCCAGGGAAGAAACACCGGGGGGAGACAAGGACGACTGACGAAGCTCTCACCTAGTCAGCAGGGCGATACCGGTGTGGTAGGTCTCGGAGCTCCTGAGCATGTCCCAGGCACCCTGCCTCCTGATGTCTTCAACCAGGGAGGCACTGCCCAGGCAATGGAACAGAGCTTGCATGGCGCTCACCGCGCTCCTGCATGCAGAGCAAAGCGTGGTCACAGGCGGAGCCCTGGCCCCGGCTCTGGGCCCGGGGCAGAGAGCGGGGAGCAGGGACGGAGCACCTGAGGGAGCAGACTGGAGCATGACTGCTGCATCTCTGCTGCAGGCCCTTCAAGCCAAAGGAGATCTGGAAGACCACTGCCATGAAGAGCTCCTCGAAAAGTAACTGCACACAGCATCGGCTGGCGGGCGTCAGGAAGATGCGGTGCATGGCACTGGCTAACTGCAGAAAACACCCGGGGCCGCTGTCACTGCAGAGCTGTCCCTGCGGCACCGGCCGGGGCTGGGGGCAGGGGTGCTCAGGGGCTGTGCTGAGCTGAGGGAGCTGCCAGAGCAAAGCCTGGCCCGGCTGCCTGGCCTGGAGCCCACCCGGTCCAGAGGGAACAGCCCAGCCAGCCCCATGGGCCCTGCCAGCTGCCCTGGGCTCCCCCTCTCCAACCCTGCCGCCTGCTCTGGCTGGGCAGCCGCCCTGCCCCGGGCTTCCCAGCTGCCGAGCAGGGAGGAGGAGGTGGCGGGGAGGGAGGAAGACTGCCGAGGGCAGCAGGGCAGGGGCAGGCTGCCTGCCTGTGAGCCACGGGGCCGAGCAGCACGCACTGCCCTGCCTGGCCCCTGGCCCAGGCATCCCTGGGGAGGTCCGGGTTTGGGGGCAGATGGAGAGGGAAGGAGGGGCTGGAGAGGGGTGCACAGCTGCGGGCCGGGTGGAGCATGCCTCATCCAGACACTCACAGCCAGGAAACGGTAGCACCTGCATTCTCCCATGAAGCTGTTCTGCCCGGTGGCTGCCTGCTGGACCAGCAGCAGCGCCTTCAGCACGCAGTCCATCTGGCAGGGCTTGGAGGCCAACATGCTCCACATGGCACTGGCAGTGCTGCAGAGCCAGAGCACAGTGTCAGTGGGGCCACCTCGGCCACCACCCCTTCTGCCTGGGCAGGCCCTGGAGGTCCTGAGCTGCCCCCGAGGCTGACGGGCCACGTACCTGTCACAGGGCCCGGAAACCTTCAGCAGGCCCATGGTCACATTCTGAGGGTACAACTGGGCCACTTGGAGAAGGGTCCTCCTCAGGATGTCCCGGAGCGGGGTCTGCCAGACGTACGGCAGCTGCTCATGGATGGTCTGCACAACGTCGTACACCTGGTGGAGGCAGGGGCGTGGGGTGGGGTGGAGCGCAGCCACGGCCCCAGCTGCCACCAAGAACTGCTTCCCTCCCGTTGCTCTTTGCTGGCCTCAAAGGCTGCCCGTCGGGTGCTCCCAAGCCCTGGACTCGGGGCGGGGGGAACGGCCCCACGCGCATGGGGCAATCCGGCTGCACGCTGCCTACCGTCTTCAGCTCCGAGCCCGGGTCTCTCAAGACCGCCTCCAGCACGTTGGCAACCGTCTGGGTGTCAGAGACCCTTAGGTGCACCATGCCTCTCAAGACCGTGCAGATGAGGTCGTTCCTCTCAGTCGGGAGGAGGAAGCTCCCAAATATCTGAGGAGAGAGGGAGGGAAGAGGTGTCCCACTGAGTGCCCTGGTGGCGGGGCACAGCTGAGCAGCGGGGGCGGCTCCGGAGCGAGAAACCCGGGGCAGCGCTGGCCCCCTGCCGCAGGACAAGTGTGGGCAGCAGGGGCTGGTCTGGGGTGATTGCAGCCAGGGGGGGTGCGGAGAGGCAGCTGCCCTGTGGGCTGAAGGAGGGGGGCATGGGGCAGGGTCACGGCGCGCTCGTTCTGCTGGCAACCAGAGCTCGCCGGTGGCCAGGACAGCCGGAGCTGCTGCACTCATGCTGGGTTAAAGCCTTTGGCTACTCCCCGCGGAGAGGTGGTGGGACCCTGCAGCCTGATCGTCTGGGGAGGAGGCCGTGCCATCCCCTGCAGTGGCTGATGCGCTGGTTCGTCGGAGTCTCTGGCCAGCGCCATGGCCACGACTCCCAGCAAGGGAGGAGCTTGTTACCATCGTCTCGTCAGCGGGCTCCTTGGGCGAGAAGGTGCTAATGCATTCCCGCTCCACTTGTAGCTTGGGATCCTCCCATGCTGCCTGGTGGCCTGGGCGGGAGGGAAAACACACAGTGAGCGGCAGGAACCACGGAGAGCTGGAGACAGCAGGCACGGGCTTCAAGGAGAGCTCTGTGCCTGGCTATCCGTTCTGTGGGGAGCCGGAGACATGCCAGGGCGGCAGTGGGCCCATTTGCAGGGGGAGGAGGGGAAACCGCCTCTGAGGCTGCAGAAGGGCAGGAGAGTTCAGTCCGGCTCTCTGCTCGGGAGGAGGAGAGGAGCCCCAGGACGCTGCTGCCGCAGGCTCTCCAGCCCAAGGGTTCTTGGGACGGGCCCCAAGCCGACCTCCGAGGCGGGCTGCGTGGGTCCCGGGGTTGGCGTGGCACGACTGCTCCCCTGCTCCCGCCCTGGAGGAGTTTGCTGCTCCTTTCTCTAGCAGAGGAGGCGGGCCGAGGCGGTGCGGCGCCTTGCCTGGGCCCTTGTGGCTGGAAGGCCCCAGCCCGCCCCAGCATCTCTTACCCCGTCGCAGCAGAATGAACGTGTGGAAGGCACGCAGTGCCTCCAGAGCCCCGCGGCTGATCTCCTCGTCCTGCTCGGCACAGGACAGGGTGAGGTACCCCATCACCTCCCCCAGGAATGGCAGAGGCTTCTCACTGAAGAGGAACGGGTTGCCTTCTCCGGGGTGCAAGGCCTGTGGGAGAGAGGAAGGAGCAGTAGCAGGACCCAGCTGCGTCAAATGGGACGAAAGCCCTAACCACCGAGAGCGGGCCCCGGGCTGAGTGCTGCGTGAGGCAGAGCTCTGGAGGGCTCTGACAGAGCCCTCCTTCCCCAGCTGTGGGACTCCCCATCTCCACAACAGGCTGCAGCCATGCGCCCTCTCCTCCTGCCAGATCCTGCTGGCAGTCTGTCCCAAGGCCTGGCACCGCCCTGCCCAGCTCTCCAGGGCACGGGAAGGGAGGGCCTGCAGGGCTGCAGCAATAGCCCGGGGCCAGTGGGCTGGGGAAGGGGCCAGGAGCGGGCAGTGGCAGTGGGGAGGGGAAGGGCCTGAGAGCCCCACAGGCCCTCAACACTGAAGCGGCTGGGCAGCAACCCAGGGGAAGGAGGCAGGGAGGGCTGCCAGAGCCCAGCCTGCAAAATGCTCCCTCCCATGCCCTGGACGGAGCTGGCTCCCGAGAGAAAAGGCATGGGGGAGAGCAGCTCCCAGAGAGAGCGGCAAAAACCCTGGGCCAGGGCTGAGCCCTGCTGAATCCCCCGCCCTGCGCCCAGGCTTCCCTCGCAGGGAGCCCAGAGCTACCGGCTACTCTGGGGCACCAGGAAGGGGCGAGGGGTGCCAAGAGGTCGCCTGCACCGCAGGCCCCTTACCGCCAGCATCTCAGGGGGCCTCAAGAACCGGGTCAGGCTGACAATCCTCCCCACAGCGCTCCGTCGCCTAGCCAGTTCCTGGGATGCCGTGAAGGGCATCAGGACCTGAGAAGGGAAAAAATGCTGGTCTGCCTTGGCATACGACGGCAGCTCCCGGAGCGGTGGCTCTGCCAAGCGCTTGGCGGGGTTTACGCAACGTGCCGCCAAGGGTTCCCCTGATCAGGAGGAAGGCCTGGAATGGGGTCCGGCCGCCTCGTGACCTCGGGGACTGTTGCCGACAGTTGGTGACGTGCTGTAGTCAGGGAGGTAGCCAGCTCCTACCCCCGCAGCCACCTCTGCCCCTTTCTACGCGCTCCTCCAAAAATGGCCGCACGTCTCTCCAGGAGGGCAGGAACCTCGAGGGGGCCCTGCACCAGGGAGGCTGGGCTATGGCCCACAGGGAGGCCACAAGACGAGTGCTTCAGGGCTGGGCTCCCTTTGCACCATGGCCATGTCGCAGCAGATCTCCGCCCTGCTGCGATCTGGGAGGAGAGCGTGAAGGGGGTGGGTGGTGAGGGCAGTGGCTCAGCAGTGCCAGCTGCCAGAGCAGGGGGGCCTGGGAAGGACACTTGGACTCCTTCCACTGCTTTGGCTCTGGGCTGGGGCATGCACACTCCAGAAGGTCACGTCTCTTTAGGGTAAGGCAAGGAAGAGATCCCGTGAGCCCTGCTCTCGGCAAATGCCTCACCTGCAAGATTTTCTCCACTGTCAGGGTTCTGGATGTCGGCGAAGCACCACGCACCAGCACCTCCAGCACACTGTCCAGAGTCTTCAGGATCTGTAAGGGGATACAGCAGGTGGCACGCTTGCCCTGGCCCTTCTTCCTTGCAGGAAGCTGGCTTGAATGCCTTCCACCTGAGGCGGGCTTCAGCTGCCCTCTGGTGCCCAGGAGAGGCCTCAGGGTCTCCCTGGTCTTCCTTCTGCTCCTATCATCTTCCAGCAGCCAAAGCCAACTAGGCAAACGTGCGCAGGGACTGACTGGCAGGCTCTCCCTAGCTCACCTCGCACTTACCTGAGCACGGAGTGAAGCAGGTTGGCTGTCCATCTTCTGTGCTGGAGCAAGACAGAAGATGGTGTTGATGCAGGGGTCGAGGTACTGGTACAGCAGGCCTTCCCTCTCTTCGCTGCAAGAAAAGAAGGTGCCGGCTGGATGCCGGGGCTTCCACATCCAGGAAGGGGCCACAGGGTTGGGACTGGCAGTCCCCAGGGTGGTACCCATACGAGGTGGGGAAGGGGTGCGTGCAGGCATCTCCTCCCTCCCCCGTGCCACTGAGCCAGGGACAGAGGGCAGTCCTGGCCAGTGGAGCCCAAACCCCTTTCCGTCTCCTGCCTCTCCCTTCAGAGGAAAAGCCAAGAGGCACCGGGGAGCCCCAGCGCACCCTCCGCCCTCCCATCTGCTGGGCCACTGATGGGCCCAGCGTAAGGGAGAGCAGAGGCCCAAAGACAGTGCCGCCAGGGTCCTGCCAGGATAGGAGACGCCTGGCGGCATCAGGCCCACGCCGTGGGGAGGCCCTGGCCTGGCCAGGGTCTGGGGCAGGTACCTCATTGCAACGACGGCAAGCACAGCTTGCTGCCACATTGCGGCGTCCGTCCTGTGTTGGGGCTCCTTTTGCTGTCGTACCTGGAGAGGGAGAGCACGGCCGGGATGGGGCACGGGAGCTGCCAGTGCCCGGCACCAGTCTGTAGGGCGGGCAGAGCCCCGCTGCCCCCAGGCCAGCACGGGCGCCCAGAGCGGCCCCTCGCTCTGCAGTGGCCCCACGGCAGGCAGGGCTGTTCCCACGGAGGCCCGTCTCACCCTCCCCCCGTGCCCAGAGGCCCAAGTGCTGTCCTTACCGCTGGGCCGGTGCTCGGCCAGCTTCGCCCCCTCCCTTAGCCCCACTTGGGGGTCGCCTCACCTTCATTTTCTCCACCAGCTCACAGGCTGATCTGAAACCAGGCAGGAACCTGCCCTGCAGCCAGGCTCTGCAGAGTGTGCAGATGGAGGCCAGAAACCTCAGCTTCGAGGCCTCTTCCTGACAGTCGGGGAGAAGAGAGACAGAGAGGGAGGGTGAGGGGGCAGAGGCACAGCCAGCAGGAGCAGGGGCCCAAGGGGCTGCAGTGGTGGCGCAGGGGGCCGGGAGGGGAGCGGCTCTGCACAGCCAGCAGCCCTCCACGAGCCCGCACGCAGGCAGCAGACATGGCAGCGCCCAGCTGGGAGCTGCAGGCGGAGCCTTGCTGACAAAATCTGCAGTTACCCTTTTGGTGCTGTTGAGAAAGGCCAAGAAGTAGTCATGGGCTTCCTTCTCGCCCTGCAGCTGGCAGCTGGAGGCAGTAGCAGCTGCACCTGATTACGAACAAGAGTGGGGAGAGCTGCAGGCAGGGGCAGGAGGCAGAGGGAAGAGAGGGGCTGTCTCTCCAGCCCTGCGCCCACTGCCCTGCACACAGCAAGCCCTGGGCCAGGGTGCTGATGCCCCGTCTCCCCCAGGATGCTGCTGGCAGCAGGGCGGGAAAGGTCCCGGCCCTGCAGCCCAGCTGCCTCCCGCCAGCCCAGCTGCCTCCCCCTGCCCTGCTCTGTGCCCCGAGGCAGGAGGTGGTCCCCTGGGGTCCTGTCAATACCCACTCATGGCAGGGCTGCCGGGGCTCTTGTCCTCCTCCGCTTCTGTGACGGGGCTCTTGTCCTCCTCCACTTGTGTGACGGGGCTCTTGTCCTCCTCCGCTTGTGTGACGGGGCTCTTGTCCTCCTCTGCTTCTGTGACGGGGCTCTTGTCCTCCTCCGCTTGTGTGACGGGGTTGGCAGAGCCCAAGTCCTCACATTGCCTGGGACTTTCTGACCGCTGACGGTCCTCAGCGGCCACCCCAGCCCTTTCATCCTCTGCCGGTCCAGGTGCACGGCTCCTGTGGGGGGAACCACTCGCCGCCCTGCAGGACAGAGGGCAGGAGTGTGCGTGGGGAGGGGGCAGCCCACGGCAAGCGGCCCCGCAGGGAGGTGGTGGGGCGGAGGAGCTGGGCAGGGACTGGGGGATCTCCTGCAGGACGCCGTTTTCCCTTGGGCAGCCCCCACTCCCCCACCCCACCCTCCCCCCGGCCCTGGCGCTGGCTCTCCTGCCCCCAGCCCCTTCTGGAAGGGCCCGCCTGCTGGGCCCAGGTCCCCTGGGGTCCCTATGGCGCTGGCTCAGCCCCAGCCCCACATTCTTACCTGGTGCGGACGGTGGAGCATTGGGGAAACCTCCTGGCCCTGGGGCTGTGGTGGGCCCTGGGTTGCAGGGAAACACGTGCCCTGCATGCAGAGGCTCTTGCACGAGGTGCATGGCTCATGTCCTTTCCTCGTGACAGTCCTGGACACTGTGGGGCTGCCGCGCCGGTGCTGGGTATCAGTAGCTGCCACAGGGGTAGGTCACAAAGGGCCCTATTGTTACCCAGCACCCCGGCTGGGAGGGGCAGGGTGTTGTCCTGCCCCCCACCGTGACCCGGGCTCTCCCAGGAGAGTTGACCCACTGCTGGCTCTGGCCGCAGCCTCCAGTCCCTCTGTGCGCTTCCCCCGCCACCGGTGGGACTCCCCAGCTCTGGCGCTCGCAGTTTGGCTGGAGGTCTGAAACCTGGCTGTGTGGCCAATGGGCTTCCTCTTGCACCCTGCCCACCACCCACAGAAATATGTCCCGATCCCTGCAATGGACAGGGACATCTTCAACTAGACGAGGTTGCTCAGAGCTCCCTCCAGCCTGCCCTTGAACGTTTCCAGGGATGGGACATCCACAACTTCTCTGGGCAACCTGTTCTCGTGTCTCATTACCCTCATGGTAAAGAATTTCTCCCTTTTATCTAATCTAAATCTACCCTCCTTTAGGTCAAAACCCTTGCCCCTTGTCCTGTCACTTCTGAAAGGCTGAAAGTGATCCCTAATCTGCATCCACAGCGTGTCTCTTTTCATACATTTTTGATTCAAAAAGAGTGCATTTGGACCTGGCAACTGTGGCAGACGCACCCGCCCTGAGAAAGACCGGGCCTTTGTTACTTTTCGCGCCTTTCGCCCTTACTTTTCGCGCCCTTACTGCCCTGTTGTGCCTGTTGTCCCGTACACAGTCACAGGTATATAGAGCCTTTGGCCAGAGGGGACGGACATGGCCATACATGACCGCAGGTGAGACTCGACCAGGGTATAAACAGAGTCCCGCTGGGGGGCAAATGGAGTCGCTTCTCCTCGGAGCAGCGGGTCTGCAGTCGGGGACTCTCCCCTTGGGTCGGGACGCCACCCGAGGTAACTCCTCGAAGTTAAGAGCACCCACCTTATTGGGTGGGCGATTGCGCATTTTGAGTCATCGTTCTGAAGCTTAAGAATTCTTAAGTCGGCTGAGTAGCATTAAATTCCTGTTGGCATCCTGCACCTGTGGTTTACTAATGCTCGTCGGAGTACCACATACGTTTGATTAGAATAAATACTATTTTTGGGTACATCACCTGCCTAATTCGACTTTGTTCTCCTCTGCGACAGCCACTCAAAAGAAGGTGGAAATAAAACTGTAGTTCTTCCTTCTCAACTGAAAAATGAAAGAAGGCAGTAGGGTATTGTAGGAAGTCACGTTTTCCTGTTTCTGTTCTTTATTACAGTTTTCCTGGTTTTTTGCTAACAATATGTACCTAACAAAGCTTGTTTGTGAGATAGTCATCACAGAACAAACAGATTAGGTGCTCGTGAATACCAGTGAAGCCTGACTGGGGTGAACAAGAGGGCCGTAGCGGACACCCCTCCACCTCCTTCCCTGTCTCCAGGCCCCTCGTTACGGCTGCGGGTCACTGTCCCCTTGCGAGGGGCCAGTGGCACTGCTGGCTGGGGTCGGGCCACCGTGCTCTCTCTCTGCCGCTCCTTGTTCCTCGCTGTTCTCTTCCGCAGCTCCTTCCTCCGTGCCCGTCCCCTCTGCTCCGGCATGGGCCCAGTGTGGGCCGTGTCCCTCAGAGTGTTCCCAGCTCTGCCATGGAGCCTCTGAAGGCAGCGGTGCATCTCATAGCTGCAAGTGTGCCCAACTAGAAGAACGCTTCAAACAAGTAGCTATGTTACAAGAGGAGCTCAACAGGCAGCGCGGTATCTGGGAGCGTGAGCGGGAGATCGCTACGTGGTGTTGCGCACTGTCCCTGGCTGAGCGACAGCCCTGCCTTAAGGCTGTGCAAGGGGAAGGTTAGCCTGCATTCAACCTCGAGCTGACTGACCCAAGTAACTCATGAGATGAAGGAGACTACTTTGACAGCCTGCACATCACAGTAAGCATCAGATTATTGCGCAACACAAAATTTCACAGCACGTATATGACAGCATACAATTCAATTGTTCAAATTCAATCCAGCAACAGCTCTGCCATTACTCCCCTACAATTCTGGCACATTCATCTATCAGCAAAACCCAGAGGGGACGATGTGAAATAGCTAGTATTCTCATCAGCGTTCTGTTTGAATTACTGTGATAATCTTTAACTTCCTCAATTCTACAGCCAGAGAATGTTGCCCTCTCCACAACAGGGCACAAGATTTGTGGTCTTCTGTTAAAATTCTTTCAAGTCTAGAGCATCCATCAATAGCCAGCAGGTCAGGCAGGCAGCATTTTGACATGTTGCACCCCTGTGTTCGTGAAAACCCCACAAGAACAGCAGAAAGTGCTACCAGCTTTTAAGTATCTTTTGGCTTACCCCTAGAGCAAGTTTGTCCATGATTTTTATTGCAACTTTTTCACCAGTGAGAAGATGTCGTGCAAGTTTTACTTTTGCAAACCCACCTAGAATTCGAAAAACAGATGTTTAAAGCCCAGCGCAATGACATGCTTTCTTGCCTCTAATCTCACAGTTACATCAGAGTATGCAGCACGCACAGCGTGCAGGGTCTTCATTAGAGGAAGAAGCGATCACTGCTACCAACTTCCAATTACATTTTCAGAGTCTTGCCCCCCAAAACACACACTTGAAACATGACCTACAGATTCTGCAGTAACAGTTAATCTATACTCAGATAAATACTAAAGTGGTTAGACAGACCGCACACACCTGTTTGCATCCACAGATTAAGCCTACCTGTTCCAATTGTTTCATGTAATTCATAGTACTTGAGAATTTCCTCATAGTCACCTACAGCCATTCTGAGAGGAACGGGGATCTTGCAATTTTTCTCAGCACCTGCAAGGAGAAAGCGTAGACGGTGTTCCTGCTTTTCCACTCGGAGCAGACTCCTGGAAACCGAAAGCACATTTGCTGCAGCTCCAGTGCTTTCATGGCCAAATTCCCTGGGCGAGTAAGCCGGGACGCCGGCAGGCTAAGGGCACAAAAAGCTCGCGTCTTTCAGGGGCTCCTCGCTGAGGCTTAGCGGCGAGAGCGGGCGACCGCTTGGCAGAAGCGGCAGCAACGCCACCGCGCCAGCTTCCTCCACAGGGCCACGACCCAGACCCAAGGTCTCTGCCTTTCGCGGGGGAAGCGGCGGCTCTGGGCGCTGCTCCCCGCTGACCGCAGCCCAGCTCTGCTGCGGACCCGCCCGGTGAGAGGGGCCAAGCGCGCCCCCGGCCTCCCCAGGGCCCTTATGAGCTGATGAGATCAAAGTTGTTGGTACGACTGGTAATGCTGAAACTAGGCCATTCTTCAAGCCTTTAACATTTAAAATTGGAAAACAATGGGTGACACATAAATTCCTGTATTTACCGGGGTCTCCGAAACCTTTACTAGGGCGAGATTTGTTAGAAAAACTGGAAGCAGAAATAAGACTTAAGGATGGGGAAGTCGATGTGTTAATTCCTGAATTTAAACTTGTACAAGCGACTGTGTTCCTATTGCAGGAAGATAAAATTTTAGGAACTGGCATCCCAGCAGAAGTGGAAAATGCAGTGATATCCCTCGTATGGGCCGGAGAAGTCCCTGGTAAAGCTAAGAATGCTGAACCGGTAAAAATTGAACTCAAAGCAGGAGCAAAGCCGGTAAGGCAAAAACAATACCCTTGGAAACTAGAAGTTAGAATCGGGTTAAAGCCCATTATTGAGAAATTTATAAAATATGGTTTGCTGAGGGAATGTGAATCAGAATACAACACCCCCATCTTGCCAGTAAAAAGGCAGATGGGAAAAGTTATCGATTGGTCCAAGATTTAAGAGCTATTAACCAAATCACTCAGGATATTCATCCAGTAGTTGCAAACCCATACACTTCACCGACAGCAATAAATGAAAACCAAGAATGGTTCACAGTTATAGATTTGAAAGATGCCTTTTTCTGCATACCTCTCGAGCGAAAAAGTCAAAATATATTTGCCTTTGAGTGGGAAAACCCGGACTGGGAGCTATATTCAGACAGGAGCAGCTTTGTGAAAGAAGGGATCCAGATGTCGGGATATGCAGTGACCACAGTGGACACTGTTGTAGAAGCAGAAGCTCTCCAATCAAAAACATCAGCCCAGAAAGCGGAACTGATTGCACTAACCAGAGCTTTAGAATTAAGTGAAGGAAAGCGAGTGAATGTACGGACCGATTCCCAATACGCATTCGGAGTATTACACGCACATGGAGCGATTTGGAAAGAAAGGGGACTATTGTCATCTCAAGGGACCGGAATTAAACTCGAAAGTGTACAGAAACCAAAAGAAGTGGCTGTTCTGCACTGCAAAGCTCACCAAACCGGCCGCACCCCACAAGAAAGAGGCAATCAATTGGCTGATTTGACCGCTCGTAAGGCTGCAGAAAAGGGTAAAGGAATATTGGCAATAATACCTGAAAAGAAAATAGAATTAGGAGAATCTCCTAACTATGACAGTCAAGACAGAAACTTAATTGAAACATTAGGAACTGAGATACAGGAAAATGGATGGGCTGTTACTCCTGTGGGGCAGGTAATTCTAACCCCAATTTTGATGCATGAAATAGTAAAGAAAAGAACATAATAGTGTTCATTGGGGAACCGAGAATTTACTGAGACATCTACAAAAGTCGGTGGTGAGTCGTAATATGGTAGAAATTATAAAGTCCGTAGTTAAAAGGTGTGAAACATGTCTTAGAAATAATCCAAAGACACAGAATAAAATTCAATTTGGATCCACAAAACCAGGAAATACTCCAGGAGAGCACTGGCAGATAGATTTCACTGAACTGCCAAGAAAAGGAGGGTTCAAATACCTGTTAGTATTAGTAGATACCTTTACAGGATGGCCTGAAGCCTTCCCATGTCGTACCAACAAGGCCAGGGAAGTTGTCAAAATCTTACTTACAGAAATAATACCACGATTTGGTGTTCCTTTAGGGATTTCCTCTGATAGGGGGCCACATTTTGTTGCAGACATTGTTCAACAAGTAAGTAGAGTATTACAAATAACATGGGAGCTGCATGCCCCTTATCGCCCACAATCTAGTGGACGGGTAGAGCGCATGAATCAGACCTTAAAACTGCAATTGAGTAAAATTTGCCAAGAAACTTCAATGGTTTGGATACAAGCACTTCCACTTGCTCTGTTGAGAATTAGAGTTCAGCCTAAGGGAAAACATCGGTTAAGCCCTTATGAGCTGATGTATGGGAGACCGTACCAAATTCCTAAATTACCAGAGGAATTAAACATCAGAGGTGAAACAGATTTACGAAAGTATCTAATATCCCTAGGGACAGTGATACAAGAAATGAAAAAGAATGTGATTGTAAACAAATCTCTGAATCTTGATTCCCCAGTACACCCATTCCAGCCCGGAGATTGGGTATACCTGAAGTCGTGGAATGGAGAACCACTGCAAGAAAAGTGGAAAGGACCATTTCAGGTTTTACTGACAACATACACAGCTGTAAAACTAGATAAGAAAGGGCCCTAGATTCATTACTCAAGAATCAAAAAGGCTCCTAAACCATGGACTTCCGAGGAGACAGCTCCTCTCAAGCTCGTTTTCAAACGACAACTTTAGTTTCTGTGTTATTAATAAATTCAGAAGTGTTTGGGCAGAAACTAGGAAGTCCATGGCCTGAGAATGTTCATGTACAATTAGTAGTGGAAATAGCTTTGGCTATTAATGCAAGCAAATGTTGGATTTGTGCTAAATTCCCGAAGCATAGCATTCAGTCCGATGTAACACAAATTGGCCTACCAATTCCTTTGAGTACCACTTGGAGTAAACTTTGGGACAGGTTCTTGTATGGTAGGGGTAGTATCCCCAGTTGGAAAAAGAAAGAGCAATGGATAATCTATTGATTACTCGGTCTACTACCTTTCACTCATTTGTGAGATGATTACAATACCTCTTTTGGGTTTGAAGATATTTGGAATACTCTCACTTCTTGGTTACCTGATTGGTTATGGTTGAAGAGACTATTTTTTTTAATGATTTTTTTATTAATGAAGTTTGTATTCTTGCTTGCATAATGATACAGTGTTGTAACTGTTGTACAAGATATAATAAGTTTGTATAGTGAGGACTGTAGCATATAAGCTACAAGCCCTCAAAAAGAAAAGGAGGGATTGATACCTGAGAATGTGGATTGAGGCTCCTGGGTGTTCCCCTTTTCCGTTACAAAGCTCTTGAATGCTCCCATTACATAACAAGGGAGAGTCCTTGTGGATAATTAAGTTTTGGGCCCCTGAGCACTCCTGTCTAGACAGCTAGGCGACACAAGAACGGAGTCTGCGCAGAAGCAAAGGTCAGTCAGCGAACACGGTGAGGAAGACTATGAGCCTTCGTCTGAAGACCCCCAAAGACCACCTGAGGACCACCACAGAGGATGACTGCGCATGCGGATCGGACGTTTACATATGTTAATAAGTTCCAGGAAATCTCATGTTTATGTAGATGAATTCCCAGAAATCTTATGAATATGTATGTTTTCATGGTATATAGTTGCTGAAAGTCCGTCAAGCCTTCGGAGCACTTATGGTGGAATTATCCCCAGTGCTGCCCGGCGCCGCAATAAAGAATGCCTGCTTTCTAAAACTCCAAAATAAGTTTTAGGGAGTGAATTATTTTGCCGCTTTCCGGTAACAGATTTTGGTGACCCAGATGGGACACTGCTCTTGAACATCGACGGATCCGAGGGATCGAAGGACCTCCAGTCGGCACCGAGGGATTCTCGGGGAGACCCTCCGATCCCCGGACCGAAGAGTTCTGAGTAAGAACCATTAATTAAGGTAAAGGCATTCTTTCAGTATTTTTTTTTCCTTTTTTCTGTCGCCTGCCCGTCAGTCGTGGCGAAAACGGCGCGGGGTTGGGCTGTACCCCTGGGGCAAAGGGAAAGGACCCTTTGAGCTGTCGCGACTCTAATTAGGTGTCTTTGTGTGTTTGTTCCCCTAAGTCTTTGTAATGCTTTTGTATGTTTGTTGCGTAATTGTGTGTGGTGGTGTTGTTGTAGAAGCTTGGTTAAATGGTTTTGTGCCTTATTTTAAAATGATAACTGGAACTTCTAAAGAGGAGACAATCTTGGGAAATGTCCTCTCGGGTGCATTTTATACAACTGGAAGCAAATAGCGGGACCCCCGGGAGGAGTAGCAAAGAAAACTGATCTAATCAAATATTGTAATCAGTGGTGGCCATTGTATCAGCTGGAGGATGGAGAAAAGTGGCCAGTTAGTGGAACATTGAATTATGATACTTTGCTGCAATTGGTGCTATTTTAAGACGGGAAGGAAAATGGGATGAAGTATTGTATGCAGATATGTTTTTCACTTTACGCTTGCACCCTGAATGGCAAAAGAAGTGCGGTATAAATTTGGCTCCCTCAGATCCTTTGGTGCTGGCATTGGAAAAAGATAGTAAGACCAATGGAATAGGGAAAGGTTTGAAAAGACGTTGTTCTGCTTGTAGTATTGGACAGAGGTGTTTAAAATTAGTTCAGGATGAGCCAGAGGATGACTCAGAAATGTTCGTTGCTCCCGGGTTTGAGGCAGAGATTGCAGAATGATAAACCTGAGCCCCTTGGAGCAGGCGACTCTGAGAACAGAAAGCCAGGCTCCGGTATCTGGGAGAACTCGCAGTCGGCAGGGAGCAGTGTTGCAAGCTCCATTGAGACAGGCTGTTGGAAATGAAGGACCGATGATTGTGAGGGTGCCGTTTTCAATTGCTGATTTAAATAACTGGAAGCAGGCGGCGGGCAATTATAGAGATAATGCCGATAAGGTGGCTAAACCCTTTGATACAATGATCAGGACTACAGACCCTGATTGGAAGGATATTGATGCTATTATGTTGGTATTGTTTGACAGCACAGAAAGAGAAATCAATGTGCTTATTGTAGACAGGAGGGACACTGGAAACGAAACTGCCCTTCCCGACAGGGAATGGAAGGAACAGGTTCTGTTTTGAGAACAATAAATGCAGTTAATGATGAGGAATGAAGGGGACCGGAGGTATCTTCCCCAGCAGAACCTCTGGTTAAAATACAGCTGGGGGAAGATCAAACTGAAATAGAATTCCTGGTAGATACTGGAGCAGCTTATTCGGTTTTGAATGAAAAAGGTTTTGAATTTAGTAATTAGAGATCAAAGTTGTTGGTACGACTGGTAATGCTGAAACTAGGCCATTCTTCAAGCCTTTAACATTTAAAATTGGAAAACAATGGGTGACACATAAATTCCTGTATTTACCGGGGTCTCCGAAACCTTTACTAGGGCGAGATTTGTTAGAAAAACTGGAAGCAGAAATAAGACTTAAGGATGGGGAAGTCGATGTGTTAATTCCTGAATTTAAACTTGTACAAGCGACTGTGTTCCTATTGCAGGAAGATAAAATTTTAGGAACTGGCATCCCAGCAGAAGTGGAAAATGCAGTGATATCCCTCGTATGGGCCGGAGAAGTCCCTGGTAAAGCTAAGAATGCTGAACCGGTAAAAATTGAACTCAAAGCAGGAGCAAAGCCGGTAAGGCAAAAACAATACCCTTGGAAACTAGAAGTTAGAATCGGGTTAAAGCCCATTATTGAGAAATTTATAAAATATGGTTTGCTGAGGGAATGTGAATCAGAATACAACACCCCCATCTTGCCAGTAAAAAGGCAGATGGGAAAAGTTATCGATTGGTCCAAGATTTAAGAGCTATTAACCAAATCACTCAGGATATTCATCCAGTAGTTGCAAACCCATACACTTCACCGACAGCAATAAATGAAAACCAAGAATGGTTCACAGTTATAGATTTGAAAGATGCCTTTTTCTGCATACCTCTCGAGCGAAAAAGTCAAAATATATTTGCCTTTGAGTGGGAAAACCCGGACTGGGAGCTATATTCAGACAGGAGCAGCTTTGTGAAAGAAGGGATCCAGATGTCGGGATATGCAGTGACCACAGTGGACACTGTTGTAGAAGCAGAAGCTCTCCAATCAAAAACATCAGCCCAGAAAGCGGAACTGATTGCACTAACCAGAGCTTTAGAATTAAGTGAAGGAAAGCGAGTGAATGTACGGACCGATTCCCAATACGCATTCGGAGTATTACACGCACATGGAGCGATTTGGAAAGAAAGGGGACTATTGTCATCTCAAGGGACCGGAATTAAACTCGAAAGTGTACAGAAACCAAAAGAAGTGGCTGTTCTGCACTGCAAAGCTCACCAAACCGGCCGCACCCCACAAGAAAGAGGCAATCAATTGGCTGATTTGACCGCTCGTAAGGCTGCAGAAAAGGGTAAAGGAATATTGGCAATAATACCTGAAAAGAAAATAGAATTAGGAGAATCTCCTAACTATGACAGTCAAGACAGAAACTTAATTGAAACATTAGGAACTGAGATACAGGAAAATGGATGGGCTGTTACTCCTGTGGGGCAGGTAATTCTAACCCCAATTTTGATGCATGAAATAGTAAAGAAAAGAACATAATAGTGTTCATTGGGGAACCGAGAATTTACTGAGACATCTACAAAAGTCGGTGGTGAGTCGTAATATGGTAGAAATTATAAAGTCCGTAGTTAAAAGGTGTGAAACATGTCTTAGAAATAATCCAAAGACACAGAATAAAATTCAATTTGGATCCACAAAACCAGGAAATACTCCAGGAGAGCACTGGCAGATAGATTTCACTGAACTGCCAAGAAAAGGAGGGTTCAAATACCTGTTAGTATTAGTAGATACCTTTACAGGATGGCCTGAAGCCTTCCCATGTCGTACCAACAAGGCCAGGGAAGTTGTCAAAATCTTACTTACAGAAATAATACCACGATTTGGTGTTCCTTTAGGGATTTCCTCTGATAGGGGGCCACATTTTGTTGCAGACATTGTTCAACAAGTAAGTAGAGTATTACAAATAACATGGGAGCTGCATGCCCCTTATCGCCCACAATCTAGTGGACGGGTAGAGCGCATGAATCAGACCTTAAAACTGCAATTGAGTAAAATTTGCCAAGAAACTTCAATGGTTTGGATACAAGCACTTCCACTTGCTCTGTTGAGAATTAGAGTTCAGCCTAAGGGAAAACATCGGTTAAGCCCTTATGAGCTGATGTATGGGAGACCGTACCAAATTCCTAAATTACCAGAGGAATTAAACATCAGAGGTGAAACAGTTTTACGAAAGTATCTAATATCCCTAGGGACAGTGATACAAGAAATGAAAAAGAATGTGATTGTAAACAAATCTCTGAATCTTGATTCCCCAGTACACCCATTCCAGCCCGGAGATTGGGTATACCTGAAGTCGTGGAATGGAGAACCACTGCAAGAAAAGTGGAAAGGACCATTTCAGGTTTTACTGACAACATACACAGCTGTAAAACTAGATAAGAAAGGGCCCTAGATTCATTACTCAAGAATCAAAAAGGCTCCTAAACCATGGACTTCCGAGGAGACAGCTCCTCTCAAGCTCGTTTTCAAACGACAACTTTAGTTTCTGTGTTATTAATAAATTCAGAAGTGTTTGGGCAGAAACTAGGAAGTCCATGGCCTGAGAATGTTCATGTACAATTAGTAGTGGAAATAGCTTTGGCTATTAATGCAAGCAAATGTTGGATTTGTGCTAAATTCCCGAAGCATAGCATTCAGTCCGATGTAACACAAATTGGCCTACCAATTCCTTTGAGTACCACTTGGAGTAAACTTTGGGACAGGTTCTTGTATGGTAGGGGTAGTATCCCCAGTTGGAAAAAGAAAGAGCAATGGATAATCTATTGATTACTCGGTCTACTACCTTTCACTCATTTGTGAGATGATTACAATACCTCTTTTGGGTTTGAAGATATTTGGAATACTCTCACTTCTTGGTTACCTGATTGGTTATGGTTGAAGAGACTATTTTTTTTAATGATTTTTTTATTAATGAAGTTTGTATTCTTGCTTGCATAATGATACAGTGTTGTAACTGTTGTACAAGATATAATAAGTTTGTATAGTGAGGACTGTAGCATATAAGCTACAAGCCCTCAAAAAGAAAAGGAGGGATTGATACCTGAGAATGTGGATTGAGGCTCCTGGGTGTTCCCCTTTTCCGTTACAAAGCTCTTGAATGCTCCCATTACATAACAAGGGAGAGTCCTTGTGGATAATTAAGTTTTGGGCCCCTGAGCACTCCTGTCTAGACAGCTAGGCGACACAAGAACGGAGTCTGCGCAGAAGCAAAGGTCAGTCAGCGAACACGGTGAGGAAGACTATGAGCCTTCGTCTGAAGACCCCCAAAGACCACCTGAGGACCACCACAGAGGATGACTGCGCATGCGGATCGGACATTTACATATGTTAATAAGTTCCAGGAAATCTCATGTTTATGTAGATGAATTCCCGGAAATCTTATGAATATGTATGTTTTCATGGTATATAGTTGCTGAAAGTCCGTCAAGCCTTCGGAGCACTTATGGTGGAATTATCCCCAGTGCTGCCCGGCGCCGCAATAAAGAATGCCTGCTTTCTAAAACTCCAAAATAAGTTTTAGGGAGTGAATTATTTTGCCGCTTTCCGGTAACAGTTCCAGTCTTTCACCACCCTCATTGTGAAAAATTTTGTCCTTGTGTTCAGTCTAAATCTACCCGCCTTTAGTTTAAAACCATTACCCCTTGTCCTGTCGCAGCAGGCCTTGCTAAAAAGACTATCCCCCTCCTTCTTGTAGGCCCCCTTTAAGTACTGAAAGGCCGCAATAAGGTCTCCCCGCAGCCTTCTCCTCTCCAGGCTGAACAACCCCAGCTCCTTCAGCCTTTCCTCACAGCAGAGGTGCTCCGTCCCTCTGATCATTTTTGTGGCCCTCCTCTGGACCTGCTCCAACAGGTCCATGTCTTTCTGTGCTGAGGGCCCCAGAGCTGGACGCGGGGCTCCAGGTGGGGTCTCACCAGAGCAGAGTAGAGGGGCAGAATCCCCTCCCTCGACCTGCTGGCCACGCTTCTTTGGATGCAGCCCAGGATACGGCTGGCTTTCTGGGCTGCCAGAGCACATTGCTGGGTCATGTCCGGCTTTTCATCTACCAGTGCCCCAAGTCCTTCTCCTCAGGGCTGCTCCCAATGCCTTCATCCCCCAGCCTGTCTTGATACTGGGGGTTGCCCCGACCCAGGTGCAGGACCTTGCATTTGGCCGTGTTGAACCTCATGAGGTTCACACAGGCCCACCTCTCCAGCCTGTCCAGGTCCCTCTGGATGGCATCCCATCCCTCAGGCGTGTCAGCTGCACCGCTCAGCTTGGTGTCATCTCCAAACGTGCTGAGGGGGCACTCGATCCTGCTATGTCATTGATGAAGATATTAAACAGCACTGGCCCCAGTACAGACCCTTGAGGGACACCACTTGTCACTGATGGTCTAGGTGTCTGGGCAAAAATGCTCCTGGGGTTGAGCGACAAGCTCACCGCCTGTCAAGCGCTCATCACGTTTGAGTATTACTCGTCTTAACAGAAACACCAAAACACAACAGCAACGAAAGGAATGAAACTACATTGCCCTGAGCTTCCGGCACCGAGTATTTCCTAAATTCTGGCAAAACTGAGCTTCATAGTAATTTTAAGAATAGTTGAAAATCTAAGCATTTTAAGTGGATGAGAATGTCCAGGAATAGTGGCAAAGCAGCTGGGCCTGCACCTGCAATTTAAGCGTTGTGGGCAATTGCTAGCCTGTTGACATTTGCCAGCTCTGCTTGCCGTGCATTCTTGAGATGGTGTTTTGAGGACAGTTGGCTTTCTCTGAGCTGCAACTTGGGAGAGCTCATGGCACCTGGGTATATTTTCGCTGGTCTGACCCTGTGGGGTCCGTCCCTGTCCCCCTGAGCGTCCCACTCCCATTCCCCTGGGGGTCGCCATCCCATCCCGAGGACAATGGGCAGCGAGGTGGCGTGTGACATCGAGAGGCCCTGTCACGGTGGGCCACACGCAGGGCTGACTGTGGCTCCACTTGCTGTGGGGGACCTGTGCCCCTGCCCGCTCCCTGACTGGTGCGGCCCGCTCTCCACACCGCCCAGCGCCCCGTATGTGCCTGGGGGAGGAACTGCCGCTCTGGTCAGCAGAAGGTGGAGAAGCAACGGGCTCTGACATGGCTGATTTCATACCTGGACATGGTTGCCGGGCTTGGCCGGGGCTCGGGCCCAGCCCTGCTGCCCTCCAGAGAAAGCCAGGCTGTGCAAGGGGAAGGTTAGCCTGCATTCAACCTCGAGCTGACTGACCCAAGTAACTCACGAGATGAAGGAGACTGGACCTTTGTCTCTGCTGCGGGCAGAAGGAAGAACCTTCCCCCTCCCCCTAAGGTGCCCCTACGTAACAGACACGATGCTCTTGGGGTGGAGAATGAAGAGCACATGAGTAACAGGCAGGATCCAGGAGAAGCTGACCGTGCAAAGTTGATCCAACCACCCACCCGCATGAGAACCGGTGCCACCAGAAAAGCACATGAAGTATTAGTAGCTGGAGATTCCTTACCGAGAGGCACCAAAGCACCCATTTGCCATCCAGACAATTTCTGTAGAGGGGTTGGCTGCCTACCCGGCGCTCGCTTTCGCAATGTTACCGAGAGGCTGCCGAGCCTGGTGAACCCTACGGATTGTCATCCGCTCTTACTGCTCCACGGAGGGTCCAATTTTACTGTGACGAGGCAACTTAGAACAAAAAGAGCCTACATGTCCCTTGGAGCAACGTTAAAATGATCTGGAGCACAGGTGGTGTTTTCATCTATCCTCCCAGTCAAAGGAAGGGGTTTAGGGAGGAGGAGATGAAGTGAAAAGGTGGATGCCCAGCTGTACGGCTGATGCCACGCTCAGGGTTTTGGCTTCTGTGATAATGGATCTGCCTTTGAGAAGCTGGGTCTGTTGGGAGCTGATGGGATTCACCTGACCAAGAGCAAGGGCAGAGGGTCTTTGCGAAGAAGCTGTCCAGACCGATAAGGAGAGCTTTAAACTAGATTTAGCAGGGGAAGGGGATGGAGTATTGAGCAACAGGGAAGAGGCAGGGGCTGCTGATGTATTAGGAGCCAGCAGGGAAACACCTGTGAAGTGCCTCCGAGGAATTAGGGCGCGTTCCTCTAAAAAGGTGACATGGTCGAGAGCCCAGCAGAAGTGCCTCTGTACCGATGCACGCAGCATGGGTAACAAGCAGGAGGAGCTGGAAGCCATGGTGCAGATAACAAGCTATGATCTAATAGCTGTCACCGAAATGTGGTGGGACGAATCACACAACTGGAGCACTGCAATCGATGGCTATAAACTGTTGAGAAGGGACAGGCAAGGAAGGAGGGGCAGGAGGGTTGCCCTCTATGTAAAAAAATTGATTGACTGCACAGAGCTGCCTTTGGAAGACAGCGATGAACAGGTTGGGAGGTTATGGGTAAAAATTAGGGGCCAAGCTCTCCTGGTTTTGGCAGGGATAGAGTTCATTTCCTTCCTAGTAGCTGTTTTAGCACTGTGTTTTGGATTTAGGATGAGAATAATGTTGATAACACACCGATGTTTTAGTTGTTGCTAAGCAGTGCTTACAGCGGTCAAGGACTTTTCAGCTTCCCGTGCTCTGCCAGGCGCACAAGAAGCTGGGAGGGGGCACAGCCAGGACACCTGACCCAGGCCGGCCAAAGGGCTATGCCATACCGTATGACATCATGCTCAGTACATAAACTGGGGGGAGTTATCCGGGGGGAGCGACGGCTGCTTGGGGACAGGCTGGGCATTGGCTGGCGGGTGGTGAGCATTTACAGCACTTGTTTTTCCCAGGTTCTCTCTCTCTCTCTCTCTCTCTCTCTCTCTCTCTCTCTCTCTCGTTTTCCAGCAGAGCCCCTCCAGCTGTCTGGGGGAGAGCAAGGCTCCACAGGGCCATGTGCGGGCCCTCCTGGCGCCCTTGTGGGGACCCGGGGGGACAGCAGGGCTCCCCAGGGGCACAGGCGGGACCCGACGCGGACCCTACAGCTGTCTGCAGGGGTGCGTGGGGGGCCTGGCAGGGTTCCCTTGGGGAGCAGCAGGGCTCCACAGGGCCTCGTGTGGGGTCTGGCAGAGTAGGTGCCCTACGGGCGTCTGGGGGGCAGCAGGGCAGTGCGGGACGGGGAAGAAGAGCTCAAACAGCATGTGAAGTTCCACGGTCTTTTTATCAATGGCTGGGAGACACAGGCAGGCCAGCTGTGCTAAGGCCTCTGCTTCCAGCCTGCAGGATGCCCGTTTCCTTCCTGGGTCGCCACCCATAGCGTTCCTCTCCCTGCCCTGCCACGGCATTTAGCTGCTGCTTTGGGCTTCACAGCCAGCACACCCACGGGAGCCGTGGGGGCATGGCCCACCCGTCCCCTTCTCCATGAAAAGGGAGTGCTGCAGAGAGCGGGCACCCATCCAGGCTGGGATCTCCCTGGAAAGGGCAGGGCAGGCAAAAGCTTTCCTTTGCCTTTGCTCTTGCTTTCGCAGCCTGGCAGAACAGCTGGTGCCTTGGGGCCATGGTGCAGGGTGTGCTGTGTCCTGCATGGCCCCGGGCCGCGGGCAAGGGGGCAGGTGCAGCTGCTCAGGTGGTGCCAGCGTGCGGAGCACCCCGGGATCAGCTCTGCGCACAGCTCCAGCAGCACAGCCAGCTGTCTCCCAGGGCAGCGTTCCTCCTCCTCCATGCCCTCCGGAGCCAGTAGCACAGTGCTTGCAGGCGGAATCCGGAGGGAGGCTCTTTCACTGCAGTGCCCAGGATCAGCAGGGTTTGCGCGGCCAGGGAAGAGACCAAGAGGCTGCTGTCGTTCACCTTGTCTTGAAGGGCTGGGATGGAAAGGAACAGAGCCGTGGTCAGAGCCCGGATCTGCGGGGACCTCAGGAGCCCCTCCGGCCAGGGCCACCCCTGCCCTCCCAGCTCTTCCCACAGCCAGGAGGGAGGCAGGGGCGCCGGGATCAGCCGGCAGGTGCTGCCCACCAATGCCCCACATGCCCCTGAAACCTCTCTCTGCTCTGCCCACACCGCCCCTCACCCATGCGGGGACCAGAGCCCTCCCCGGCCGGGGCAGGGATTGGAGCTCCCTACCCACGGTCTCTCCTCCTCCCCGCCAGCTCCCGCAGACACCCCGCTGCCCTCACTCACCCTTGTAGAAGAGCTGGAACTTCTCCTGGTGCACATCCCTCAGCTCCTGCCTGGCGAGCCCTAGGCACACACAGCCCGTCACAGATCCCGCTGGCCTGCCCACCCCAGCTGCCCAGCTCCCCGCCACCGGCCCCGCAGGCCTGGCCATGCGCCCTTCTCCCCTGGGGCAAGGCTGAGCCCAGGGCGGTCCCCTGAGCGTGAAGCCCAAGAAGGCTGCGAGGGACCCAACAAGGCTCCCAGCAGCCCGCCCTGCGCAGGCAGGGGTGGGAGAGGGAGGCAGGGAGCCCCGTGGGCGTCGGGCAGTCGGGGCTCTGCAGCTGCCTGGTAGATTCGGCAGCAGCCGTGGCTGGGGCTAAGCTGCCGCGGGGCAGGGAGGGACCCCCAGCGGGGTTGTGGCTCACCAATGAACCTGACGGCCGCCTCGCGCAAGGGCTCCTGTACGCTCTGGAGGTACAGCAGGCTCTGCTGCAGGTACGCCTCCACTCTTCTGCTGTCCTCCACGAGCTGGAGAGAGCACAGGGGGACAGGGTTGGCGCAGACCCTCCCCCGACGCCCAGGACTGGCCTCCCCTGCCCGGACACCCAGGACGCCCAGCCAGCGGCTGGCTGGTGCCGGGGTTTGGAGGGAGCAAAGGGCAGGGTGCTCCCCGGGGTGCTGCAGTGCCACCCTGCCGCCAAGGCCCAGCTGGGCTGGGGCTCCGTCAGCACCCCGGGCTCCGGGGGGGAAAGGGAGGCTGTGTGCGGTGCGGGCAGGCGGCGCTGGGCTGCCGCAGTGGGCAGGGGCACAGCTGCTAGCCCCACGCGCTGGGCATTGCGGGAGAAGGGCTTCGCCAGGCTGGGTGTGGGGCTTCGGCACCATCCTTACCAGGCATTCGCCGACCCTCCACGTCTGCTCTGTCTCCAGCAGCTTCCTGAGCTGCCTCCACTTCAGGAGCTTGGCAGCTCCAAGGAGGGCTTGCCGAGAGGCCTGCAGAGCAGAGAGACTGGGAGATGGCATCGCCGCCCAGGGGACAGGACCTGGGGGTCCCTGGGCAGAGCAGGGTGGGGACAAGGGCTGGGGGTCCAAACCCTGGCCTCAGACACCTGCAGGCGCCGCTGGGAAGCCCATGGGGGCTGCAGCGCTTAGGTCTTTGTGGCCGCGCACTGCTGCTGAGCTCTGCTGGAGCAGGCAGGGCAGGTGCAGGCAATGTCCCTGCCCACCTTCTCAGCTGCTGCCAGCTCTGCGGCTGCAGGCAGGGAGGGGCTCTGAGCCCTCCTCAGGGACTGCGGAGGTTAGGCCTCAGTTGAGGCACGTTCAAAGGGCTTAGAAATCCCCACCTGAGCCACGCTGTGGTCCTCGTCATGCAGGTGGAAGAAGAGGGGCACCAGGCTCTTCTGCACGTCCTTTCTCATCTGCTCTTTGTGGGTGCTGACTGCAACCTGCATCGCATCTCTGCAGAGGAGGATGGAGCGCTCTCGCACGTAGGTGGACTCCTGGGAGAGAAGGAGGAGGGGAGGACCTCAGTCCTGGCTCCCCCAAGCCCCCGGTGAGGAGACAAATGCTTGTGGCTCTCCCTCTGCAGGGAGGAGAACTCACAGGACGGCGGGCATGTGCAGAGAGGGAAGCACCACCCCTGGGCCATGCACGTGTGGCCCCGCGGGCATGCTGCCCAAGCCTCTACTCTCCCGCCGCCTTACGTTTTCAAAGAGTGGTGGGAGCGTCTTGACCAGCTGCAGAGCGATGGGGACAGCCCTCTG
Source organism: Theristicus caerulescens (assembly GCA_020745775.1). Classification (NCBI taxonomy): domain Eukaryota; kingdom Metazoa; phylum Chordata; class Aves; order Pelecaniformes; family Threskiornithidae; genus Theristicus; species Theristicus caerulescens. The sequence continues at coordinate 85,842,127 of CM036583.1, read as the reverse complement.
CCTGTCCACCAGGCAGAGCATGTTGCCGAGGACAGCAAGGGCCGCCATCTTGACGTCGCAGTCATCATCCTGCAGTCGCTGCATGACCTCTGGCAGCAGGTCTTGCAGAGTCGCTGCCTACGTGAAACACGCGATTTCATTTTGTGACCCAATCGAGGACCGCACCAGTAAAACCACTCTGCGCGTAGAGGGTTTAGCGCCGGCCGGGCAGAGATCTCGCTGCGTGCAGCGCAGCCCACGGCCTGGCCTGAAGTGCTCAGGGGCTGCTGAAGAGGGCAGCGGGAGCAGCGGGCACCGTTCATGCCGCTCCCGATTCCTGGCAAAGCCCGAGCAAGCCGCTGCGCGCACCACCGCCTGCAGCCCAGCCCCAGGCGCACGCCCTCACTGTGCCTGGCTGCCCCTGCTCACCCTCTTGGGTCTCCCAGACAGCGTGACGAGGCTTGTGACTGCCATCCTGCGCAGCACCAAGCTCTCGCTCTGCAGGTGGGACTGGAGGAGGCGCAGGACAGGGCCGTGCTCAAAGTCGGTGGAGTCCAGGAGCTGAAACACACCCGGCAGCGGAGTGAGAGCCTGCCACAGCCAGCAGAGCTCCTGGACGGCTCGGGGCAAGGCACCAGGGCTGGTCACAGCCCAGGTGGGAGGCAGCAGGGCCCACAGAGGGCCCTCGCCGCCTCCCCTCTGCCCTCTGCCTCATGCACGCAGCCCAGCTTCCCCCCGCCTGCCCTCAGAGAGGCAGCGCTTGCCACCAGGCCCACCTCGATGAAGACAGCCATGGCGCCGACGTGCTGGTAGGCCTGTCTCTGGAGGAGGGCTACGACCGCCTGGTCAGCCATGGCGGTGCAGCAGTGCGGTACTTCACGCCACACCACCCTGTGTGGGGGAAGGCGGCATTGGTGGCACCGAGCCGGGCAGGCAGACCTGTCTGGGACTGCGCTGCCAGCCCCAGCCATTACCCTGCAGGCCAGGCCACGTGTGGCAAGGCCGCGTTTGTGCCTGGTGTTGGCTGCTTGCGCCCCGCCACCCAGGAGGAAGGGGATCGTGCGGGGGGGCCCTTCCTCTCCAGGGAAGAAACACCGGGGGGAGACAAGGACGACTGACGAAGCTCTCACCTAGTCAGCAGGGCGATACCGGTGTGGTAGGTCTCGGAGCTCCTGAGCATGTCCCAGGCACCCTGCCTCCTGATGTCTTCAACCAGGGAGGCACTGCCCAGGCAATGGAACAGAGCTTGCATGGCGCTCACCGCGCTCCTGCATGCAGAGCAAAGCGTGGTCACAGGCGGAGCCCTGGCCCCGGCTCTGGGCCCGGGGCAGAGAGCGGGGAGCAGGGACGGAGCACCTGAGGGAGCAGACTGGAGCATGACTGCTGCATCTCTGCTGCAGGCCCTTCAAGCCAAAGGAGATCTGGAAGACCACTGCCATGAAGAGCTCCTCGAAAAGTAACTGCACACAGCATCGGCTGGCGGGCGTCAGGAAGATGCGGTGCATGGCACTGGCTAACTGCAGAAAACACCCGGGGCCGCTGTCACTGCAGAGCTGTCCCTGCGGCACCGGCCGGGGCTGGGGGCAGGGGTGCTCAGGGGCTGTGCTGAGCTGAGGGAGCTGCCAGAGCAAAGCCTGGCCCGGCTGCCTGGCCTGGAGCCCACCCGGTCCAGAGGGAACAGCCCAGCCAGCCCCATGGGCCCTGCCAGCTGCCCTGGGCTCCCCCTCTCCAACCCTGCCGCCTGCTCTGGCTGGGCAGCCGCCCTGCCCCGGGCTTCCCAGCTGCCGAGCAGGGAGGAGGAGGTGGCGGGGAGGGAGGAAGACTGCCGAGGGCAGCAGGGCAGGGGCAGGCTGCCTGCCTGTGAGCCACGGGGCCGAGCAGCACGCACTGCCCTGCCTGGCCCCTGGCCCAGGCATCCCTGGGGAGGTCCGGGTTTGGGGGCAGATGGAGAGGGAAGGAGGGGCTGGAGAGGGGTGCACAGCTGCGGGCCGGGTGGAGCATGCCTCATCCAGACACTCACAGCCAGGAAACGGTAGCACCTGCATTCTCCCATGAAGCTGTTCTGCCCGGTGGCTGCCTGCTGGACCAGCAGCAGCGCCTTCAGCACGCAGTCCATCTGGCAGGGCTTGGAGGCCAACATGCTCCACATGGCACTGGCAGTGCTGCAGAGCCAGAGCACAGTGTCAGTGGGGCCACCTCGGCCACCACCCCTTCTGCCTGGGCAGGCCCTGGAGGTCCTGAGCTGCCCCCGAGGCTGACGGGCCACGTACCTGTCACAGGGCCCGGAAACCTTCAGCAGGCCCATGGTCACATTCTGAGGGTACAACTGGGCCACTTGGAGAAGGGTCCTCCTCAGGATGTCCCGGAGCGGGGTCTGCCAGACGTACGGCAGCTGCTCATGGATGGTCTGCACAACGTCGTACACCTGGTGGAGGCAGGGGCGTGGGGTGGGGTGGAGCGCAGCCACGGCCCCAGCTGCCACCAAGAACTGCTTCCCTCCCGTTGCTCTTTGCTGGCCTCAAAGGCTGCCCGTCGGGTGCTCCCAAGCCCTGGACTCGGGGCGGGGGGAACGGCCCCACGCGCATGGGGCAATCCGGCTGCACGCTGCCTACCGTCTTCAGCTCCGAGCCCGGGTCTCTCAAGACCGCCTCCAGCACGTTGGCAACCGTCTGGGTGTCAGAGACCCTTAGGTGCACCATGCCTCTCAAGACCGTGCAGATGAGGTCGTTCCTCTCAGTCGGGAGGAGGAAGCTCCCAAATATCTGAGGAGAGAGGGAGGGAAGAGGTGTCCCACTGAGTGCCCTGGTGGCGGGGCACAGCTGAGCAGCGGGGGCGGCTCCGGAGCGAGAAACCCGGGGCAGCGCTGGCCCCCTGCCGCAGGACAAGTGTGGGCAGCAGGGGCTGGTCTGGGGTGATTGCAGCCAGGGGGGGTGCGGAGAGGCAGCTGCCCTGTGGGCTGAAGGAGGGGGGCATGGGGCAGGGTCACGGCGCGCTCGTTCTGCTGGCAACCAGAGCTCGCCGGTGGCCAGGACAGCCGGAGCTGCTGCACTCATGCTGGGTTAAAGCCTTTGGCTACTCCCCGCGGAGAGGTGGTGGGACCCTGCAGCCTGATCGTCTGGGGAGGAGGCCGTGCCATCCCCTGCAGTGGCTGATGCGCTGGTTCGTCGGAGTCTCTGGCCAGCGCCATGGCCACGACTCCCAGCAAGGGAGGAGCTTGTTACCATCGTCTCGTCAGCGGGCTCCTTGGGCGAGAAGGTGCTAATGCATTCCCGCTCCACTTGTAGCTTGGGATCCTCCCATGCTGCCTGGTGGCCTGGGCGGGAGGGAAAACACACAGTGAGCGGCAGGAACCACGGAGAGCTGGAGACAGCAGGCACGGGCTTCAAGGAGAGCTCTGTGCCTGGCTATCCGTTCTGTGGGGAGCCGGAGACATGCCAGGGCGGCAGTGGGCCCATTTGCAGGGGGAGGAGGGGAAACCGCCTCTGAGGCTGCAGAAGGGCAGGAGAGTTCAGTCCGGCTCTCTGCTCGGGAGGAGGAGAGGAGCCCCAGGACGCTGCTGCCGCAGGCTCTCCAGCCCAAGGGTTCTTGGGACGGGCCCCAAGCCGACCTCCGAGGCGGGCTGCGTGGGTCCCGGGGTTGGCGTGGCACGACTGCTCCCCTGCTCCCGCCCTGGAGGAGTTTGCTGCTCCTTTCTCTAGCAGAGGAGGCGGGCCGAGGCGGTGCGGCGCCTTGCCTGGGCCCTTGTGGCTGGAAGGCCCCAGCCCGCCCCAGCATCTCTTACCCCGTCGCAGCAGAATGAACGTGTGGAAGGCACGCAGTGCCTCCAGAGCCCCGCGGCTGATCTCCTCGTCCTGCTCGGCACAGGACAGGGTGAGGTACCCCATCACCTCCCCCAGGAATGGCAGAGGCTTCTCACTGAAGAGGAACGGGTTGCCTTCTCCGGGGTGCAAGGCCTGTGGGAGAGAGGAAGGAGCAGTAGCAGGACCCAGCTGCGTCAAATGGGACGAAAGCCCTAACCACCGAGAGCGGGCCCCGGGCTGAGTGCTGCGTGAGGCAGAGCTCTGGAGGGCTCTGACAGAGCCCTCCTTCCCCAGCTGTGGGACTCCCCATCTCCACAACAGGCTGCAGCCATGCGCCCTCTCCTCCTGCCAGATCCTGCTGGCAGTCTGTCCCAAGGCCTGGCACCGCCCTGCCCAGCTCTCCAGGGCACGGGAAGGGAGGGCCTGCAGGGCTGCAGCAATAGCCCGGGGCCAGTGGGCTGGGGAAGGGGCCAGGAGCGGGCAGTGGCAGTGGGGAGGGGAAGGGCCTGAGAGCCCCACAGGCCCTCAACACTGAAGCGGCTGGGCAGCAACCCAGGGGAAGGAGGCAGGGAGGGCTGCCAGAGCCCAGCCTGCAAAATGCTCCCTCCCATGCCCTGGACGGAGCTGGCTCCCGAGAGAAAAGGCATGGGGGAGAGCAGCTCCCAGAGAGAGCGGCAAAAACCCTGGGCCAGGGCTGAGCCCTGCTGAATCCCCCGCCCTGCGCCCAGGCTTCCCTCGCAGGGAGCCCAGAGCTACCGGCTACTCTGGGGCACCAGGAAGGGGCGAGGGGTGCCAAGAGGTCGCCTGCACCGCAGGCCCCTTACCGCCAGCATCTCAGGGGGCCTCAAGAACCGGGTCAGGCTGACAATCCTCCCCACAGCGCTCCGTCGCCTAGCCAGTTCCTGGGATGCCGTGAAGGGCATCAGGACCTGAGAAGGGAAAAAATGCTGGTCTGCCTTGGCATACGACGGCAGCTCCCGGAGCGGTGGCTCTGCCAAGCGCTTGGCGGGGTTTACGCAACGTGCCGCCAAGGGTTCCCCTGATCAGGAGGAAGGCCTGGAATGGGGTCCGGCCGCCTCGTGACCTCGGGGACTGTTGCCGACAGTTGGTGACGTGCTGTAGTCAGGGAGGTAGCCAGCTCCTACCCCCGCAGCCACCTCTGCCCCTTTCTACGCGCTCCTCCAAAAATGGCCGCACGTCTCTCCAGGAGGGCAGGAACCTCGAGGGGGCCCTGCACCAGGGAGGCTGGGCTATGGCCCACAGGGAGGCCACAAGACGAGTGCTTCAGGGCTGGGCTCCCTTTGCACCATGGCCATGTCGCAGCAGATCTCCGCCCTGCTGCGATCTGGGAGGAGAGCGTGAAGGGGGTGGGTGGTGAGGGCAGTGGCTCAGCAGTGCCAGCTGCCAGAGCAGGGGGGCCTGGGAAGGACACTTGGACTCCTTCCACTGCTTTGGCTCTGGGCTGGGGCATGCACACTCCAGAAGGTCACGTCTCTTTAGGGTAAGGCAAGGAAGAGATCCCGTGAGCCCTGCTCTCGGCAAATGCCTCACCTGCAAGATTTTCTCCACTGTCAGGGTTCTGGACGTCGGCGAAGCACCACGCACCAGCACCTCCAGCACACTGTCCAGAGTCTTCAGGATCTGTAAGGGGATACAGCAGGTGGCACGCTTGCCCTGGCCCTTCTTCCTTGCAGGAAGCTGGCTTGAATGCCTTCCACCTGAGGCGGGCTTCAGCTGCCCTCTGGTGCCCAGGAGAGGCCTCAGGGTCTCCCTGGTCTTCCTTCTGCTCCTATCATCTTCCAGCAGCCAAAGCCAACTAGGCAAACGTGCGCAGGGACTGACTGGCAGGCTCTCCCTAGCTCACCTCGCACTTACCTGAGCACGGAGTGAAGCAGGTTGGCTGTCCATCTTCTGTGCTGGAGCAAGACAGAAGATGGTGTTGATGCAGGGGTCGAGGTACTGGTACAGCAGGCCTTCCCTCTCTTCGCTGCAAGAAAAGAAGGTGCCGGCTGGATGCCGGGGCTTCCACATCCAGGAAGGGGCCACAGGGTTGGGACTGGCAGTCCCCAGGGTGGTACCCATACGAGGTGGGGAAGGGGTGCGTGCAGGCATCTCCTCCCTCCCCCGTGCCACTGAGCCAGGGACAGAGGGCAGTCCTGGCCAGTGGAGCCCAAACCCCTTTCCGTCTCCTGCCTCTCCCTTCAGAGGAAAAGCCAAGAGGCACCGGGGAGCCCCAGCGCACCCTCCGCCCTCCCATCTGCTGGGCCACTGATGGGCCCAGCGTAAGGGAGAGCAGAGGCCCAAAGACAGTGCCGCCAGGGTCCTGCCAGGATAGGAGACGCCTGGCGGCATCAGGCCCACGCCGTGGGGAGGCCCTGGCCTGGCCAGGGTCTGGGGCAGGTACCTCATTGCAACGACGGCAAGCACGGCTTGCTGCCACATTGCGGCGTCCGTCCTGTGTTGGGGCTCCTTTTGCTGTCGTACCTGGAGAGGGAGAGCACGGCCGGGATGGGGCACGGGAGCTGCCAGTGCCCGGCACCAGTCTGTAGGGCGGGCAGAGCCCCGCTGCCCCCAGGCCAGCACGGGCGCCCAGAGCGGCCCCTCGCTCTGCAGTGGCCCCACGGCAGGCAGGGCTGTTCCCACGGAGGCCCGTCTCACCCTCCCCCCGTGCCCAGAGGCCCAAGTGCTGTCCTTACCGCTGGGCCGGTGCTCGGCCAGCTTCGCCCCCTCCCTTAGCCCCACTTGGGGGTCGCCTCACCTTCATTTTCTCCACCAGCTCACAGGCTGATCTGAAACCAGGCAGGAACCTGCCCTGCAGCCAGGCTCTGCAGAGTGTGCAGATGGAGGCCAGAAACCTCAGCTTCGAGGCCTCTTCCTGACAGTCGGGGAGAAGAGAGACAGAGAGGGAGGGTGAGGGGGCAGAGGCACAGCCAGCAGGAGCAGGGGCCCAAGGGGCTGCAGTGGTGGCGCAGGGGGCCGGGAGGGGAGCGGCTCTGCACAGCCAGCAGCCCTCCACGAGCCCGCACGCAGGCAGCAGACATGGCAGCGCCCAGCTGGGAGCTGCAGGCGGAGCCTTGCTGACAAAATCTGCAGTTACCCTTTTGGTGCTGTTGAGAAAGGCCAAGAAGTAGTCATGGGCTTCCTTCTCGCCCTGCAGCTGGCAGCTGGAGGCAGTAGCAGCTGCACCTGATTACGAACAAGAGTGGGGAGAGCTGCAGGCAGGGGCAGGAGGCAGAGGGAAGAGAGGGGCTGTCTCTCCAGCCCTGCGCCCACTGCCCTGCACACAGCAAGCCCTGGGCCAGGGTGCTGATGCCCCGTCTCCCCCAGGATGCTGCTGGCAGCAGGGCGGGAAAGGTCCCGGCCCTGCAGCCCAGCTGCCTCCCGCCAGCCCAGCTGCCTCCCCCTGCCCTGCTCTGTGCCCCGAGGCAGGAGGTGGTCCCCTGGGGTCCTGTCAATACCCACTCATGGCAGGGCTGCCGGGGCTCTTGTCCTCCTCCGCTTCTGTGACGGGGCTCTTGTCCTCCTCCACTTGTGTGACGGGGCTCTTGTCCTCCTCCGCTTGTGTGACGGGGCTCTTGTCCTCCTCTGCTTCTGTGACGGGGCTCTTGTCCTCCTCCGCTTGTGTGACGGGGTTGGCAGAGCCCAAGTCCTCACATTGCCTGGGACTTTCTGACCGCTGACGGTCCTCAGCGGCCACCCCAGCCCTTTCATCCTCTGCCGGTCCAGGTGCACGGCTCCTGTGGGGGGAACCACTCGCCGCCCTGCAGGACAGAGGGCAGGAGTGTGCGTGGGGAGGGGGCAGCCCACGGCAAGCGGCCCCGCAGGGAGGTGGTGGGGCGGAGGAGCTGGGCAGGGACTGGGGGATCTCCTGCAGGACGCCGTTTTCCCTTGGGCAGCCCCCACTCCCCCACCCCACCCTCCCCCCGGCCCTGGCGCTGGCTCTCCTGCCCCCAGCCCCTTCTGGAAGGGCCCGCCTGCTGGGCCCAGGTCCCCTGGGGTCCCTATGGCGCTGGCTCAGCCCCAGCCCCACATTCTTACCTGGTGCGGACGGTGGAGCATTGGGGAAACCTCCTGGCCCTGGGGCTGTGGTGGGCCCTGGGTTGCAGGGAAACACGTGCCCTGCATGCAGAGGCTCTTGCACGAGGTGCATGGCTCATGTCCTTTCCTCGTGACAGTCCTGGACACTGTGGGGCTGCCGCGCCGGTGCTGGGTATCAGTAGCTGCCACAGGGGTAGGTCACAAAGGGCCCTATTGTTACCCAGCACCCCGGCTGGGAGGGGCAGGGTGTTGTCCTGCCCCCCACCGTGACCCGGGCTCTCCCAGGAGAGTTGACCCACTGCTGGCTCTGGCCGCAGCCTCCAGTCCCTCTGTGCGCTTCCCCCGCCACCGGTGGGACTCCCCAGCTCTGGCGCTCGCAGTTTGGCTGGAGGTCTGAAACCTGGCTGTGTGGCCAATGGGCTTCCTCTTGCACCCTGCCCACCACCCACAGAAATATGTCCCGATCCCTGCAATGGACAGGGACATCTTCAACTAGACGAGGTTGCTCAGAGCTCCCTCCAGCCTGCCCTTGAACGTTTCCAGGGATGGGACATCCACAACTTCTCTGGGCAACCTGTTCTCGTGTCTCATTACCCTCATGGTAAAGAATTTCTCCCTTTTATCTAATCTAAATCTACCCTCCTTTAGGTCAAAACCCTTGCCCCTTGTCCTGTCACTTCTGAAAGGCTGAAAGTGATCCCTAATCTGCATCCACAGCGTGTCTCTTTTCATACATTTTTGATTCAAAAAGAGTGCATTTGGACCTGGCAACTGTGGCAGACGCACCCGCCCTGAGAAAGACCGGGCCTTTGTTACTTTTCGCGCCTTTCGCCCTTACTTTTCGCGCCCTTACTGCCCTGTTGTGCCTGTTGTCCCGTACACAGTCACAGGTATATAGAGCCTTTGGCCAGAGGGGACGGACATGGCCATACATGACCGCAGGTGAGACTCGACCAGGGTATAAACAGAGTCCCGCTGGGGGGCAAATGGAGTCGCTTCTCCTCGGAGCAGCGGGTCTGCAGTCGGGGACTCTCCCCTTGGGTCGGGACGCCACCCGAGGTAACTCCTCGAAGTTAAGAGCACCCACCTTATTGGGTGGGCGATTGCGCATTTTGAGTCATCGTTCTGAAGCTTAAGAATTCTTAAGTCGGCTGAGTAGCATTAAATTCCTGTTGGCATCCTGCACCTGTGGTTTACTAATGCTCGTCGGAGTACCACATACGTTTGATTAGAATAAATACTATTTTTGGGTACATCACCTGCCTAATTCGACTTTGTTCTCCTCTGCGACAGCCACTCAAAAGAAGGTGGAAATAAAACTGTAGTTCTTCCTTCTCAACTGAAAAATGAAAGAAGGCAGTAGGGTATTGTAGGAAGTCACGTTTTCCTGTTTCTGTTCTTTATTACAGTTTTCCTGGTTTTTTGCTAACAATATGTACCTAACAAAGCTTGTTTGTGAGATAGTCATCACAGAACAAACAGATTAGGTGCTCGTGAATACCAGTGAAGCCTGACTGGGGTGAACAAGAGGGCCGTAGCGGACACCCCTCCACCTCCTTCCCTGTCTCCAGGCCCCTCGTTACGGCTGCGGGTCATTGTCCCCTTGCGAGGGGCCAGTGGCACTGCTGGCTGGGGTCGGGCCACCGTGCTCTCTCTCTGCCGCTCCTTGTTCCTCGCTGTTCTCTTCCGCAGCTCCTTCCTCCGTGCCCGTCCCCTCTGCTCCGGCATGGGCCCAGTGTGGGCCGTGTCCCTCAGAGTGTTCCCAGCTCTGCCATGGAGCCTCTGAAGGCAGCGGTGCATCTCATAGCTGCAAGTGTGCCCAACTAGAAGAACGCTTCAAACAAGTAGCTATGTTACAAGAGGAGCTCAACAGGCAGCGCGGTATCTGGGAGTGTGAGCGGGAGATCGCTACGTGGTGTTGCGCACTGTCCCTGGCTGAGCGACAGCCCTGCCTTAAGGCTGTGCAAGGGGAAGGTTAGCCTGCATTCAACCTCGAGCTGACTGACCCAAGTAACTCATGAGATGAAGGAGACTACTTTGACAGCCTGCACATCACAGTAAGCATCAGATTATTGCGCAACACAAAATTTCACAGCACGTATATGACAGCATACAATTCAATTGTTCAAATTCAATCCAGCAACAGCTCTGCCATTACTCCCCTACAATTCTGGCACATTCATCTATCAGCAAAACCCAGAGGGGACGATGTGAAATAGCTAGTATTCTCATCAGCGTTCTGTTTGAATTACTGTGATAATCTTTAACTTCCTCAATTCTACAGCCAGAGAATGTTGCCCTCTCCACAACAGGGCACAAGATTTGTGGTCTTCTGTTAAAATTCTTTCAAGTCTAGAGCATCCATCAATAGCCAGCAGGTCAGGCAGGCAGCATTTTGACATGTTGCACCCCTGTGTTCGTGAAAACCCCACAAGAACAGCAGAAAGTGCTACCAGCTTTTAAGTATCTTTTGGCTTACCCCTAGAGCAAGTTTGTCCATGATTTTTATTGCAACTTTTTCACCAGTGAGAAGATGTCGTGCAAGTTTTACTTTTGCAAACCCACCTAGAATTCGAAAAACAGATGTTTAAAGCCCAGCGCAATGACATGCTTTCTTGCCTCTAATCTCACAGTTACATCAGAGTATGCAGCACGCACAGCGTGCAGGGTCTTCATTAGAGGAAGAAGCGATCACTGCTACCAACTTCCAATTACATTTTCAGAGTCTTGCCCCCCAAAACACACACTTGAAACATGACCTACAGATTCTGCAGTAACAGTTAATCTATACTCAGATAAATACTAAAGTGGTTAGACAGACCGCACACACCTGTTTGCATCCACAGATTAAGCCTACCTGTTCCAATTGTTTCATGTAATTCATAGTACTTGAGAATTTCCTCATAGTCACCTACAGCCATTCTGAGAGGAACGGGGATCTTGCAATTTTTCTCAGCACCTGCAAGGAGAAAGCGTAGACGGTGTTCCTGCTTTTCCACTCGGAGCAGACTCCTGGAAACCGAAAGCACATTTGCTGCAGCTCCAGTGCTTTCATGGCCAAATTCCCTGGGCGAGTAAGCCGGGACGCCGGCAGGCTAAGGGCACAAAAAGCTCGCGTCTTTCAGGGGCTCCTCGCTGAGGCTTAGCGGCGAGAGCGGGCGACCGCTTGGCAGAAGCGGCAGCAACGCCACCGCGCCAGCTTCCTCCACAGGGCCACGACCCAGACCCAAGGTCTCTGCCTTTCGCGGGGGAAGCGGCGGCTCTGGGCGCTGCTCCCCGCTGACCGCAGCCCAGCTCTGCTGCGGACCCGCCCGGTGAGAGGGGCCAAGCGCGCCCCCGGCCTCCCCAGGGCCCTTATGAGCTGATGAGATCAAAGTTGTTGGTACGACTGGTAATGCTGAAACTAGGCCATTCTTCAAGCCTTTAACATTTAAAATTGGAAAACAATGGGTGACACATAAATTCCTGTATTTACCGGGGTCTCCGAAACCTTTACTAGGGCGAGATTTGTTAGAAAAACTGGAAGCAGAAATAAGACTTAAGGATGGGGAAGTCGATGTGTTAATTCCTGAATTTAAACTTGTACAAGCGACTGTGTTCCTATTGCAGGAAGATAAAATTTTAGGAACTGGCATCCCAGCAGAAGTGGAAAATGCAGTGATATCCCTCATATGGGCCGGAGAAGTCCCTGGTAAAGCTAAGAATGCTGAACCGGTAAAAATTGAACTCAAAGCAGGAGCAAAGCCGGTAAGGCAAAAACAATACCCTTTGAAACTAGAAGTTAGAATCGGGTTAAAGCCCATTATTGAGAAATTTATAAAATATGGTCTGCTGAGGGAATGTGAATCAGAATACAACACCCCCATCTTGCCAGTAAAAAGGCAGATGGGAAAAGTTATCGATTGGTCCAAGATTTAAGAGCTATTAACCAAATCACTCAGGATATTCATCCAGTAGTTGCAAACCCATACACTTCACCGACAGCAATAAATGAAAACCAAGAATGGTTCACAGTTATAGATTTGAAAGATGCCTTTTTCTGCATACCTCTCGAGCGAAAAAGTCAAAATATATTTGCCTTTGAGTGGGAAAACCCGGACTGGGAGCTATATTCAGACAGGAGCAGCTTTGTGAAAGAAGGGATCCAGATGTCGGGATATGCAGTGACCACAGTGGACACTGTTGTAGAAGCAGAAGCTCTCCAATCAAAAACATCAGCCCAGAAAGCGGAACTGATTGCACTAACCAGAGCTTTAGAATTAAGTGAAGGAAAGCGAGTGAATGTACGGACCGATTCCCAATACGCATTCGGAGTATTACACGCACATGGAGCGATTTGGAAAGAAAGGGGACTATTGTCATCTCAAGGGACCGGAATTAAACTCGAAAGTGTACAGAAACCAAAAGAAGTGGCTGTTCTGCACTGCAAAGCTCACCAAACCGGCCGCACCCCACAAGAAAGAGGCAATCAATTGGCTGATTTGACCGCTCGTAAGGCTGCAGAAAAGGGTAAAGGAATATTGGCAATAATACCTGAAAAGAAAATAGAATTAGGAGAATCTCCTAACTATGACAGTCAAGACAGAAACTTAATTGAAACATTAGGAACTGAGATACAGGAAAATGGATGGGCTGTTACTCCTGTGGGGCAGGTAATTCTAACCCCAATTTTGATGCATGAAATAGTAAAGAAAAGAACATAATAGTGTTCATTGGGGAACCGAGAATTTACTGAGACATCTACAAAAGTCGGTGGTGAGTCGTAATATGGTAGAAATTATAAAGTCCGTAGTTAAAAGGTGTGAAACATGTCTTAGAAATAATCCAAAGACACAGAATAAAATTCAATTTGGATCCACAAAAACAGGAAATACTCCAGGAGAGCACTGGCAGATAGATTTCACTGAACTGCCAAGAAAAGGAGGGTTCAAATACCTGTTAGTATTAGTAGATACCTTTACAGGATGGCCTGAAGCCTTCCCATGTCGTACCAACAAGGCCAGGGAAGTTGTCAAAATCTTACTTACAGAAATAATACCACGATTTGGTGTTCCTTTAGGGATTTCCTCTGATAGGGGGCCACATTTTGTTGCAGACATTGTTCAACAAGTAAGTAGAGTATTACAAATAACATGGGAGCTGCATGCCCCTTATCGCCCACAATCTAGTGGACGGGTAGAGCGCATGAATCAGACCTTAAAACTGCAATTGAGTAAAATTTGCCAAGAAACTTCAATGGTTTGGATACAAGCACTTCCACTTGCTCTGTTGAGAATTAGAGTTCAGCCTAAGGGAAAACATCGGTTAAGCCCTTATGAGCTGATGTATGGGAGACCGTACCAAATTCCTAAATTACCAGAGGAATTAAACATCAGAGGTGAAACAGATTTACGAAAGTATCTAATATCCCTAGGGACAGTGATACAAGAAATGAAAAAGAATGTGATTGTAAACAAATCTCTGAATCTTGATTCCCCAGTACACCCATTCCAGCCCGGAGATTGGGTATACCTGAAGTCGTGGAATGGAGAACCACTGCAAGAAAAGTGGAAAGGACCATTTCAGGTTTTACTGACAACATACACAGCTGTAAAACTAGATAAGAAAGGGCCCTAGATTCATTACTCAAGAATCAAAAAGGCTCCTAAACCATGGACTTCCGAGGAGACAGCTCCTCTCAAGCTCGTTTTCAAACGACAACTTTAGTTTCTGTGTTATTAATAAATTCAGAAGTGTTTGGGCAGAAACTAGGAAGTCCATGGCCTGAGAATGTTCATGTACAATTAGTAGTGGAAATAGCTTTGGCTATTAATGCAAGCAAATGTTGGATTTGTGCTAAATTCCCGAAGCATAGCATTCAGTCCGATGTAACACAAATTGGCCTACCAATTCCTTTGAGTACCACTTGGAGTAAACTTTGGGACAGGTTCTTGTATGGTAGGGGTAGTATCCCCAGTTGGAAAAAGAAAGAGCAATGGATAATCTATTGATTACTCGGTCTACTACCTTTCACTCATTTGTGAGATGATTACAATACCTCTTTTGGGTTTGAAGATATTTGGAATACTCTCACTTCTTGGTTACCTGATTGGTTATGGTTGAAGAGACTATTTTTTTTAATGATTTTTTTATTAATGAAGTTTGTATTCTTGCTTGCATAATGATACAGTGTTGTAACTGTTGTACAAGATATAATAAGTTTGTATAGTGAGGACTGTAGCATATAAGCTACAAGCCCTCAAAAAGAAAAGGAGGGATTGATACCTGAGAATGTGGATTGAGGCTCCCGGGTGTTCCCCTTTTCCGTTACAAAGCTCTTGAATGCTCCCATTACATAACAAGGGAGAGTCCTTGTGGATAATTAAGTTTTGGGCCCCTGAGCACTCCTGTCTAGACAGCTAGGCGACACAAGAACGGAGTCTGCGCAGAAGCAAAGGTCAGTCAGCGAACACGGTGAGGAAGACTATGAGCCTTCGTCTGAAGACCCCCGAAGACCACCTGAGGACCACCACAGAGGATGACTGCGCATGCGGATCGGACATTTACATATGTTAATAAGTTCCAGGAAATCTCATGTTTATGTAGATGAATTCCCGGAAATCTTATGAATATGTATGTTTTCATGGTATATAGTTGCTGAAAGTCCGTCAAGCCTTCGGAGCACTTCTGGTGGAATTATCCCCAGTGCTGCCCGGCGCCGCAATAAAGAATGCCTGCTTTCTAAAACTCCAAAATAAGTTTTAGGGAGTGAATTATTTTGCCGCTTTCCGGTAACAGTTCCAGTCTTTCACCACCCTCATTGTGAAAAATTTTGTCCTTGTGTTCAGTCTAAATCTACCCGCCTTTAGTTTAAAACCATTACCCCCTTGTCCTGTCGCAGCAGGCCTTGCTAAAAAGACTATCCCCCTCCTTCTTGTAGGCCCCCTTTAAGTACTGAAAGGCCGCAATAAGGTCTCCCCGCAGCCTTCTCCTCTCCAGGCTGAACAACCCCAGCTCCTTCAGCCTTTCCTCACAGCAGAGGTGCTCCGTCCCTCTGATCATTTTTGTGGCCCTCCTCTGGACCTGCTCCAACAGGTCCATGTCTTTCTGTGCTGAGGGCCCCAGAGCTGGACGCGGGGCTCCAGGTGGGGTCTCACCAGAGCAGAGTAGAGGGGCAGAATCCCCTCCCTCGACCTGCTGGCCACGCTTCTTTGGATGCAGCCCAGGATACGGCTGGCTTTCTGGGCTGCCAGAGCACATTGCTGGGTCATGTCCGGCTTTTCATCTACCAGTGCCCCAAGTCCTTCTCCTCAGGGCTGCTCCCAATGCCTTCATCCCCCAGCCTGTCTTGATACTGGGGGTTGCCCCGACCCAGGTGCAGGACCTTGCATTTGGCCGTGTTGAACCTCATGAGGTTCACACAGGCCCACCTCTCCAGCCTGTCCAGGTCCCTCTGGATGGCATCCCATCCCTCAGGCGTGTCAGCTGCACCGCTCAGCTTGGTGTCATCTCCAAACGTGCTGAGGGGGCACTCGATCCTGCTATGTCATTGATGAAGATATTAAACAGCACTGGCCCCAGTACAGACCCTTGAGGGACACCACTTGTCACTGATGGTCTAGGTGTCTGGGCAAAAATGCTCCTGGGGTTGAGCGACAAGCTCACCGCCTGTCAAGCGCTCATCACGTTTGAGTATTACTCGTCTTAACAGAAACACCAAAACACAACAGCAACGAAAGGAATGAAACTACATTGCCCTGAGCTTCCGGCACCGAGTATTTCCTAAATTCTGGCAAAACTGAGCTTCATAGTAATTTTAAGAATAGTTGAAAATCTAAGCATTTTAAGTGGATGAGAATGTCCAGGAATAGTGGCAAAGCAGCTGGGCCTGCACCTGCAATTTAAGCGTTGTGGGCAATTGCTAGCCTGTTGACATTTGCCAGCTCTGCTTGCCGTGCATTCTTGAGATGGTGTTTTGAGGACAGTTGGCTTTCTCTGAGCTGCAACTTGGGAGAGCTCATGGCACCTGGGTATATTTTCACTGGTCTGACCCTGTGGGGTCCGTCCCTGTCCCCCTGAGCGTCCCACTCCCATTCCCCTGGGGGTCGCCATCCCATCCCGAGGACAATGGGCAGCGAGGTGGCGTGTGACATCGAGAGGCCCTGTCACGGTGGGCCACACGCAGGGCTGACTGTGGCTCCACTTGCTGTGGGGGACCTGTGCCCCTGCCCGCTCCCTGACTGGTGCGGCCCGCTCTCCACACCGCCCAGCGCCCCGTATGTGCCTGGGGGAGGAACTGCCGCTCTGGTCAGCAGAAGGTGGAGAAGCAACGGGCTCTGACATGGCTGATTTCATACCTGGACATGGTTGCCGGGCTTGGCCGGGGCTCGGGCCCAGCCCTGCTGCCCTCCAGAGAAAGCCAGGCTGTGCAAGGGGAAGGTTAGCCTGCATTCAACCTCGAGCTGACTGACCCAAGTAACTCACGAGATGAAGGAGACTGGACCTTTGTCTCTGCTGCGGGCAGAAGGAAGAACCTTCCCCCTCCCCCTAAGGTGCCCCTACGTAACAGACACGATGCTCTTGGGGTGGAGAATGAAGAGCACATGAGTAACAGGCAGGATCCAGGAGAAGCTGACCGTGCAAAGTTGATCCAACCACCCACCCGCATGAGAACCGGTGCCACCAGAAAAGCACATGAAGTATTAGTAGCTGGAGATTCCCTACCGAGAGGCACCAAAGCACCCATTTGCCATCCAGACAATTTCTGTAGAGGGGTTGGCTGCCTACCCGGCGCTCGCTTTCGCAATGTTACCGAGAGGCTGCCAAGCCTGGTGAACCCTACGGATTGTCATCCGCTCTTACTGCTCCACGGAGGGTCCAATGTTACTGTGACGAGGCAACTTAGAACAAAAAGAGCCTACATGTCCCTTGGAGCAACGTTAAAATGATCTGGAGCACAGGTGGTGTTTTCATCTATCCTCCCAGTCAAAGGAAGGGGTTTAGGGAGGAGGAGATGAAGTGAAAAGGTGGATGCCCAGCTGTACGGCTGATGCCACGCTCAGGGTTTTGGCTTCTGTGATAATGGATCTGCCTTTGAGAAGCTGGGTCTGTTGGGAGCTGATGGGATTCACCTGACCAAGAGCAAGGGCAGAGGGTCTTTGCGAAGAAGCTGTCCAGACCGATAAGGAGAGCTTTAAACTAGATTTAGCAGGGGAAGGGGATGGAGTATTGAGCAACAGGGAAGAGGCAGGGGCTGCTGATGTATTAGGAGCCAGCAGGGAAACACCTGTGAAGTGCCTCCGAGGAATTAGGGCGCGTTCCTCTAAAAAGGTGACATGGTCGAGAGCCCAGCAGAAGTGCCTCTGTACCGATGCACGCAGCATGGGTAACAAGCAGGAGGAGCTGGAAGCCATGGTGCAGATAACAAGCTATGATCTAATAGCTGTCACCGAAATGTGGTGGGACGAATCACACAACTGGAGCACTGCAATCGATGGCTATAAACTGTTGAGAAGGGACAGGCAAGGAAGGAGGGGCAGGAGGGTTGCCCTCTATGTAAAAAAATTGATTGACTGCACAGAGCTGCCTTTGGAAGACAGCGATGAACAGGTTGGGAGGTTATGGGTAAAAATTAGGGGCCAAGCTCTCCTGGTTTTGGCAGGGATAGAGTTCATTTCCTTCCTAGTAGCTGTTTTAGCACTGTGTTTTGGATTTAGGATGAGAATAATGTTGATAACACACCGATGTTTTAGTTGTTGCTAAGCAGTGCTTACAGCGGTCAAGGACTTTTCAGCTTCCCGTGCTCTGCCAGGCGCACAAGAAGCTGGGAGGGGGCACAGCCAGGACACCTGACCCAGGCCGGCCAAAGGGCTATGCCATACCGTATGACATCATGCTCAGTACATAAACTGGGGGGAGTTATCCGGGGGGAGCGACGGCTGCTTGGGGACAGGCTGGGCATTGGCTGGCGGGTGGTGAGCATTTACAGCACTTGTTTTTCCCAGGTTCTCTCTCTCTCTCTCTCTCTCTCTCTCTCTCTCTCTCGTTTTCCAGCAGAGCCCCTCCAGCTGTCTGGGGGAGAGCAAGGCTCCACAGGGCCATGTGCGGGCCCTCCTGGCGCCCTTGTGGGGACCCGGGGGGACAGCAGGGCTCCCCAGGGGCACAGGCGGGACCCGACGCGGACCCTACAGCTGTCTGCAGGGGTGCGTGGGGGGCCTGGCAGGGTTCCCTTGGGGAGCAGCAGGGCTCCACAGGGCCTCGTGTGGGGTCTGGCAGAGTAGGTGCCCTACGGGCGTCTGGGGGGCAGCAGGGCAGTGCGGGACGGGGAAGAAGAGCTCAAACAGCACGTGAAGTTCCACGGTCTTTTTATCAATGGCTGGGAGACACAGGCAGGCCAGCTGTGCTAAGGCCTCTGCTTCCAGCCTGCAGGATGCCCGTTTCCTTCCTGGGTCGCCACCCATAGCGTTCCTCTCCCTGCCCTGCCACGGCATTTAGCTGCTGCTTTGGGCTTCACAGCCAGCACACCCACGGGAGCCGTGGGGGCATGGCCCACCCGTCCCCTTCTCCATGAAAAGGGAGTGCTGCAGAGAGCGGGCACCCATCCAGGCTGGGATCTCCCTGGAAAGGGCAGGGCAGGCAAAAGCTTTCCTTTGCCTTTGCTCTTGCTTTCGCAGCCTGGCAGAACAGCTGGTGCCTTGGGGCCATGGTGCAGGGTGTGCTGTGTCCTGCATGGCCCCGGGCCGCGGGCAAGGGGGCAGGTGCAGCTGCTCAGGTGGTGCCAGCGTGCGGAGCACCCCGGGATCAGCTCTGCGCACAGCTCCAGCAGCACAGCCAGCTGTCTCCCAGGGCAGCGTTCCTCCTCCTCCATGCCCTCCGGAGCCAGTAGCACAGTGCTTGCAGGCGGAATCCGGAGGGAGGCTCTTTCACTGCAGTGCCCAGGATCAGCAGGGTTTGCGCGGCCAGGGAAGAGACCAAGAGGCTGCTGTCGTTCACCTTGTCTTGAAGGGCTGGGATGGAAAGGAACAGAGCCGTGGTCAGAGCCCGGATCTGCGGGGACCTCAGGAGCCCCTCCGGCCAGGGCCACCCCTGCCCTCCCAGCTCTTCCCACAGCCAGGAGGGAGGCAGGGGCGCCGGGATCAGCCGGCAGGTGCTGCCCACCAATGCCCCACATGCCCCTGAAACCTCTCTCTGCTCTGCCCACACCGCCCCTCACCCATGCGGGGACCAGAGCCCTCCCCGGCCGGGGCAGGGATTGGAGCTCCCTACCCACGGTCTCTCATCATTCTGATGGTCTGCACGATGTCATACACCTGGTACTCCCGGAGCTGTGGCTCTGCTAAGTGCTTGGTGGGGTTTACACAACGTGCCGCCAAGGGTTCCCCTGATCAGGAGGAAGGCGTGGAATGGGGTCTGGCTGCCTCATGACCTTGGGGACCATTGCTGACAGTTGGTGATGTGCCGCAGTCAGGGATGTAGCCAGCTCCTGCCCCCGCAGCCACCTCTGCCCCTTTCCATGCGCCCCTCAAAAAATGGCCGCATGTCCCATCTCTCCAGGAGGGCAGGAACCTTGAGGGGGCCCTGCACCAGGGAGGCTGGGCTATGGCCCATGGGGAGGCCAGAAGAGTGCACACCACACATGCAGCATTAAGTGTCCCTGGGCTTGGGCAGGGCTTGCACATCCCCAGGGCATATCGTTCTTGACAGGTGCGGAACACATGCAGGGAGCTGCAACTGTGGCCGATCTGGAGGGCTGGTCTGCTTCAGCTCCTCCTAGGACTTCTCCTCCATTACTGGCAGGAATATAAAGAGGCACAGCAGGCTGAGCTTGTGGGAGCTCCACGTGAGATGCTTGCTCCAGGATGTGCTTGCAGCCTGCCCCCCAGCTCTGGCACCACCAGGTGGTTTGGCAGGAGGACCACATGTGTAGCAGGACAATGTCTCTGGGTCCTTTTGGCATCAGCACAGGCATCCCCTGCCCAAGAGAAACATCTCACTCACATGACAGCAAGGGCACCGTGTGCTCCTGCACCCCAGCCATACTGCTCCTCCGGGAGGCTCACCTGGCTTGTCTGGCTTCCTTTAGCCCGCTTGCCTCCCTTTGCCGCTGCCTGGCTCAAGAAACCTTCCAGGGAACTCTGGACCCAGCATGTTCACTGCAATCAGGAGGCAACAAAACAGCACAATGTCATCTTTGGGACTGTTGTGGAGATACACTAAAACTAACCCAAACAAACAAGTTCAAACAGCTTTATTTCAGCAAACAACCAAAACCACACAACAGAAACCAATGAGAAACAGGGGTAAGCCAAAAATAAATCAACACTCCGATAACATTTAACAGGTTCAAGGTGTGAGTCAGGGTGTTGTTACTACACAACAATACACACGAGAATGGTGATCCAAAGTGCACACACACACTCACTCACAAGGGTGGAAACTCCCTCTGTCCAGTGGGTACCCAGAAGATGTAATAGCTCACCCGGGGGAGAGGTGTGGGGTGAGGGCTCACGCAAGGATATATCCAGAAGAAATCACTCACCAAAAGGAGGTGAGGGCACTCAATCCTGAGAAGTTTCCTCAGGCTGCGTCCCAATCCGAGGGGAGAGGTTTCATACACAAACCCACTGCTCTGAAAAGACCACACCAAGGGGTGGCTCCAGCAGCGCACCATTTATACCCTCGGCTGGGTCTGCACTGTGGTCATCACCGGCCATGATCCAGAAGCTTCTCTGAGCCCAGGCGCCTCATTGGCTGTGGACCCTGCCTGGCGACCGAGAGGCCCCGCTCCTCCTGCCGACCCTGCTGAAAGGTGGAGGCACGAAATTGAGGCACGAAAAGCCAGTGATTGCCATGTTCAAAGCCCCGATCTTCAGGGGCAGGGTGAAGTGTAGCTGTCACAGCCTCCCACCCTCCATTCTTTTGCTTTCTGGGATTTGACACCCTCTAGCTGCTTACACAAAGAGCTACTTCTGCCTCGGGAGCCACTTGTCAGCTGCCTGAGGAAACCCCCAAGTTTCTTGCTGAATTTACTCCCCTCTAGTTTTCATCAAGCCATCCAGACCCCAAGGCTCCCTTTTCCTCCAGCAAGTAAACCTGCCCCTCCCCAAGCTACACTGGGAAACAAATCTCCCCTCTGCCACAAGCCTTTAGCACTGTCTGTCTTCTAACTGCATGCCCCAGGCTCCAGTCCTGAATCCAAGTTCTTCAACATAGGAGAACCTGGGACATTTACCTGGCTGACAAAAGCACACAGGAGACAATCACTTGATGTGAGGAAAATCTAAATTGCATATCACAGACATCTTTTAACAGAGAAGCCTATTAACCACTAGAACAACTAGCTAGGTGAAATGACCATGGAGAATATCCCATTGCCTGACCTTTTAAAAAACAAGAGCAGGTATTTTTCTGTAACGTATGCTCCCGTTCCAGTAAATGTCATCGGACTTGACACAGGAATCACTTGGTGAAATTCTGAGCTTCATTTTACATGGGAAGCCAGATGTGCCGATGGCAAGAATGGCTCCTTCTGATGTCCTGCAGAAACAGTAATTTTTCCAGTTAGCAAAACTACTAACCACTTGTGCCTTGGCAAAGGAATTTGGGAGGGAGCTAAAAGATATGAAAGTGTTCGTATAGGTAATGAACTGTGGAAAACTAATGGCTCTAGCCTTGAAGAAGAGCTAAGAAGCCGATAAAAGGGAACATCTTGGAGCCAAAGACTGGACGGTGGCCAGAGAAGCATGAAGTCTGATAAAACTGCAAACTGGGTGAAAGGTAAATGCGGCGAGGGGAGGTTGTGACCACCGACTCAATTCAGGACTGAAAAGACTTGCTCCCCCCTCACCTGAAAGGAGCATGCATACTAATTTACATAGCAAGTGAGGCTAATTTAAATGCAGTAAACGAAAAGTGTATGTAATGTTAATCGCTAACCAATAAGTATAAATTTAGGCAGGTTTATACTAATCATGTAACCAGATAAATATGCTGTAGTTTTGTATGACCATGTTCTTGATTTGTGGGAAACCACTGAGCACCCAGGCTTGTGCAAACCTGAAGTAAATAATCAATGTCTCTCCTGAGTGTGTGATTATTGGCCTATTGCACACTGGGCAAAGAATCTGCTTTTTGGACAACACTTCTGGCCCTAAAATCTACGAATCTATTAAGTCCCTGGAACAGTGCCAGTTCATATGCAGCTCCTAATGTGAACTTGAAGAAGACAGTCCTATAGTGGGACTGCTCCTTGTCAGCTGTAACAATCTTTGCAGTATGTTCATCATTCAGTAGATAACAAATACAAACTCAGCTGCTCAGGTCACTGCACAAGGAGTTTAGTCAAGTAACATTTTTAAAAAAGGGCTGGCTCAGGAAAAACCACTTGTGCTATTCTAAAACCAGATGTGGAAACATTAGAAAGAGGATAGAGCCTGACAGAAGGGCGAGAACTATTTAAGCAGAGGATGTGGGAAAGAAAACAGTGTTTTCTTGTTCCCCTTAAAATGGGTGTCTGAAGTGCCAGAAGAGCACTTTAAATGAAAGTAGGGGAAACCCCTGCAAAAGTCCTCCAGCACACCACACTAGGATGTGCGGAGGAGGTCGGACACCTCACTTCAAGATGTGTGAGCAACACACAGCAACACGTTTAGCATGGCAAGGGAGAACCCTGTTCTCCTTGACACTGAAGCTGCCCAAACCCCAGGCTGCTGTTTTAAAGAAAGCAGACTGCAGAAGTGTGATGTTTGAGTAAACATTAATTTCTCCAGATTCTGCAAGATGGTAATATAACACAAATTCACGAACTCCTGCAATAAAATCACATGCACCTGCAGTGTCATTTTTAACCTGTATGCGCTGAATAGAAAGCACCAGAAATAAAAATAGCATTCAGAGATGCATTGCTACAGGAGATACTGTTTTTGTGACACCTGATGGTGCCTCTAACACTTCCTATGTCCGTGAAGAGTACATAAAAGGCAACTGTTGTAAAGCAGAGTCATGGTAGCCTGACTTCAGTCAGCTTTGGATGACAAACTGGAGCATCATTAAAGGCAAATAACTCTCATAACACATACTCTCAAGATATAAAACAAAACCGACAAGCCTCTGTGTGGTGCAAAGTAATTATACTGCGGCCTTCTTTTGCTTAAAGTCATTGCTACACCTGACATTCTCAAAACTACCTTGACCCTCCTCTACTCCTAGTGAGAAAGATTTCCCTCTCACCCTTTTATTCTTCATGACTTCATCAGAAGTACTGCTCTGCTGCCACTTTGTTTAGACTTGAGGCACATAACTATCTTTTTTATCCTAGCCACTGAGCCTTTATCATGCCAGGAACAGACCTGAGTAGCCTTTCGGATAGCTTAAGTGATCCTGACCTGTTCTTTGTAAGCACTTTGATGCAAACATGTACAATATTGAAATGTGATTTCAGTTCTCCTCTTTTCCAGCTGTGTGACAGCTCTGCATATGACACCTTTTCCTGTGCGCACACTGCACTCACTTCCTGAAAATAAAGGACACACAAGAGTTGCTTCTTGTCCAAGCTTCTGGCAGCTCTTGGTCTTGTTACCGTGCACATCTTTGAACAACTCAGAGCAACCATCTTCCCACAGTAATTTTACATATGATGATGACAGAAAATCCAGCTGCCTGATGAGGTTTCAATGACAACTATTCTGTCACAGATACTATTGCTGTCGGCCCCTCTCTGCAAAGTCTGCTGTAGGGTTTGCCATTTATTATTTCATCTTTCCTCCTCAGGGAAAATCAGAGCTAAATTCTGATCCTATCTTCACACCCCCTCTCTTAAATCTGAGTCATACCAAGGTTAATGAGAAAAACAGCTAATAGCCAGATAATGTACCAAGAAGGGACTATCTCCCCATGCAAGGTATTGAAACATTGTCATGTCCCAAACCACTGGGAAGACAGGAGTGAAGGGCACTTACTTGGGCCACCAATTTAAGTTTTCTAAATCACAGGTAACAGTGCAGAAGGTCTCACAGGACATCTACAAACTAGGCTCTATCAACGGCTGACAGCAAATTTAAGACTGTGGAGGGTTCACCTTGGTGAAAGGCCAAACTCAGAGCAGAATTGTAAGCAAGTTGGGGGACAAAATGAGAGTTAGATGAATGCAAAACTGGGAGAAAAAATGCACTCGGTCTTCATGTATCAGTGAAACAATCTATCAAGTGAAATTCCACAGAACTTTCTCATTCAGTATTTGCATTAGTGACTCAGACTGTGGACCCATATTAAATTTGCAGGCGGCACTAAGCTAGAAGGTGTCAGTAACATCAGCAAATAAGATTAACAATTCAAAAAGCTTCTGATTAATTGGGACAAAACAGTGCTGAACACAAAAGAAACAGTTCGATAAGGACAAAGGCAAAGCTCTTTCTGACGGTAGAGATAATCAACCGCATAAATTCCTTTAGGGAATTATCGGCCAGTCAATAGTTCTATAGAAAGGGATCAAGCAACTGACTTAATTGGTCTGCGGATGCATCAGTAATGCCCTGCTGCTCCAAAACAAGAAGTGACATAGTGGGTGACACAAACAAGAGTGTCATACCCAAAGCAGAGAAAACTTCACCTTGAAGCCTTGGAGTCCAGAAAGGAGAGGAAAAAAAACAACCCAAAAACAGAAGACCCAGGAAAGGTACTTATTACATAAAAATGGAAAAAAATCAGGGTTATTTAGTCTAGAGAAGACACAACAGGATAACAATTTTAAAGCATGGAAAAGCTGCTCCAGAGATGCAGATAGTAAGCAATGATCTTATACTGCTGCCTACTGGTGTAGGCGAGACTTTAAGAAAATCTTTCTAACTGAAAGGAAAGAGAACCATTGGAAGAGTCTACCAAAAGACAAACTCTTACAGTGAAAACTGCATCAGTGAAAGGTTTAAAGGACATGTTTTACAAACAGCTTCTCAAAATGACAACTGCACAGTTGATCCTGCCTCAAGGCAGCAGACCAGACTAATAATTTTTTGAAAGGCTCCCAGCTTTATCTTTTCCATTTCGTTCATAATTTGGCTTGTAGTGAAAAGAGAGGTTGGTTGCTTTTTTGTGTGGGTTTGTTTTTTTTTTTTTTTTGGATAAGTAGCTTTTATTCTGGAACATGAGAGGCATCTCGTCTCATGGCTTTGCCCTCCTTGTTAGTGATGTTTAGCTAATCATTAGTTGGGAAAGTAGAAGCTGACAATGTACTCAGAGACCAGTTGACACAGAAGTCCCCTACATGACTGGGAAAATAAGCACAGGCTGGTCATAGCCTGTAAATCAGCCCCTTGCTGCAGTGCTCCCACAGCAATCGAGAGAAATTGTTACAGTTTGTGAAACAACAGCTACCTTGCTATTCCTTCTGTCAGTCTGTTTTACAAGCCTGTTATTACAACTCCTAGGTTGGCTTATCTCAGTGCAGGCTGGGCCCTTATTCCCTTGAGACTCCCAGCACATATGCAGAGCCACATCTCTGGTTGGATGCACGCTCTGAAAAGCTGTCTGAAAGCCATAAAGAAATGTTTTTCACTATTTAACATATTGTTTCGCCCAGCCTGGAGAATGTCTCACATCAAGGTTTTGGTGACTATTCCCGTTAAAACCAATGCTGCACTTTTGTCTGTTTGGTCTATTTTCCCTTTCTCAGGCACTCTCCATACTTTTCTTGTCTTCCCGTATTTTAAAGTACAAACCAAATAACCTAATAGTAACCAAGGCATTCTAATAATATGATACTGTACTTCCAGGTCAAGATAAAGGTTATGAGGAGGACTGAATGGAAAAAGAAGTGTTCAGCCAATTAATTTATTTTAAAAAAGCAAAATCTGAGCATCTTTTGCAGTAAATGGTAGTCATAAAGATCCTTCTGGATTATGCTCTCTAAAAGCTGATTTCCACAAATGCTATTTCTACAAGTGCTATCATAAGATTATATCCAAAAGTCAAACTCACCTGCTGCACACATCACAGCTTGTTTAACAATATGCAGTGAAACTCAAATCTCTGATCTGTCAGAACAATGCAAAACAATGGAGCAGAAAGTGGATTCACACAGTCTGCCTTGGGGCACGAAAACTGGGAAGCTAGAGAAATGGGTAGCTAAATCATTAAGCTGTGTAGTGACGGAAAACAGGGTTCCTCCCTATCAATTGAAGGAAACTCATAGTCCTGGACTTCCCCTCCCTGCTTGGACACCAAGCACCAAAGCAATCCCAAGAAATTTCTGAACCCTGGGGAACATAATAGTAATAATGACCACTGCGCTTCCTGGAAGCATTCTGATCAGTGAAAAAAAACCACAACAAACCTAAGCCCCAACAAAGTACCAATCTTTCACCCAAGTACTTGCTGCTTTTACCCCTGAGGCAGCATTGAGGTAACCGGAAGATGCAGAAAGGGGCACTTGCTGTCTGACTGCTGGTCACAGTTACTCACGAGTATTTTGTATCCTGTTCTGCAACCCTTTCTTAAGCAGGTGAATGCTTATTTTACTAGCACTGCTGTTGAGTTCTTTCTCCTGCTGGGTGTGAGGGAGTTGCTGTCCCTCCCTGTTCTGGAAATGCAAAGTGGAGAGGATCTGTCTGGTGGGATTCCCAGCTGCTTGGACAACCTGAGCTTCACATTGTGCTTGTATTCAGCAAAAATACAGAACCCATAACTTCAAATACTCATCAAGGAAAACAATGGACAGGGAAAGAAAATTTATTTCAAATAATAGATTCCGATTTTCATCGCCTCGTGCCTCCTATTCCCCTAATTTTTGTTTTTCTCCTGTCAGGCTGTATTCTGCCTAAGCTCTATGTATGTTTATCATACAGCTACGTCAGAACTGTTTGTCACTAATGAACAGGGTAAAAGGTTGTCGTACCTCATATATCATGATGTATAAAAATGAGCTAAGCAACTGGGGCATCAAGTGTATGCTTTATGCAGTTTGAAGATTGTTTCAATTCCTCCTAATCCAAATTCATTTCTAAAACTTGTAAAACCAGAATCACCCCTCAGCTACATCTTAACACAGTGCTGTTTCTAAGCAAACAGTACCTTTTCCTTCCGTTTTCTCTGTTTCATACAGCAGGGAGGTCCATGTAGAAATTAATTTGATTTTACAACAAACACCAGACCACTGACTTAATAAAGCTCATGATGGGGGGAACCAACACGTCAGGGTTAATAACAAAACCATCACTTAGCTCAGGCTATGTATCTATGGTCTTTAGCAGGAACTGATACCAGTGGAATGCTTTGCTTAACTACCTGATAAGCATGGGATAAATCAGGACTGAATGTATGCAAGGAAGAGATTCACCAAACAAACCAAGGACACAACTTAATTACTGCCAGCAGGATGGTTTTAAGCAGGATTTGCAGTCCGGGTGAAGAGTGCATGGTGAGGAAGACACACGGCCTTCATCCCTGAAGACCCCGGCCCACGACCACCAGGAAGCACCACGCGTGCGCAGCTAGGAGGAGTTAAAGGCGGGGACTTCGGGGGGGAAATTATAATTATGTATAAGCGTTTCCGGAATATTAATGTTTTGATGCATAAATACCTGGCGAGTTTCCATAAAAAGCGCGCATGACTTTGGTGGGACTACCCCCCATGCTGCCCAGCGCTGAATAAACATACCTACTTTACAATCTTCTCGGTTGTGGAGTCTGTTTTCCACACGTCACTCAGACTTGGTCAACATTATTGAATAAAATTGCAGCATATTTGGGCAGCGCATTGTTTCAGCTGGTAGCTGAAACAATAATGACGCATATTCCCAAGAGTATGCAACAGTGATTTAAGAAGACTTTGAATTAAAGCACTGTAAAGACATGCATCAGAAATCAGCAAAGCTTTCATGTCACATGACCACAATTTATCCAACTTTTGGCAATCATAGTCCTAGGAAGTCATTACAGGCCGGAGATCTACCAGGCGTGGTGAGCCCTCACTTCTGGCCATCAAGCCATCTTAGAAGTTCCTTTTCTCAAGCCTATCCTGAAAACATTATTAGTCAGAAACAGAGCAGCATCTGTGTTTCCTTCACACATGTAAGCTTGTGTCAAAACCAGCGGTGGAAAAAAAAAGACCTCTGCAGTCATGCAGCAAATTCTTCAAACCTTCACAGCCAATTTCTTCTAGAAAAGCCATGTCAACAAGGGCAGGTAAAAAAGCTGTGTTAAAAAGCACAAAGTCAGGACCTGCTAAGCTTGGGAAGGTCCCAGCAACTGCAGCTTTTTTTCATGCAAATAGTAAAAGTGCCCTGTAAAAGCCCATGCCAGGGAGCTGGATCACAAGAAGCATACCAGATGCCAGCATCTCCTAGGAAAGCTGGCTTAGGCCTATTAATAAGAGCAGTTCCTGCACCACAGGAAGCACACAAACTTCTAGTACCTTCTTTACTCTGGGAAACAGGCTCCTGATGAGGTG
Source organism: Theristicus caerulescens (assembly GCA_020745775.1). Taxonomy (NCBI): domain Eukaryota; kingdom Metazoa; phylum Chordata; class Aves; order Pelecaniformes; family Threskiornithidae; genus Theristicus; species Theristicus caerulescens. Next base: position 85,813,891 of record CM036583.1, on the reverse strand, counting down.
ATGAGGAAGAACAAAAGCAATGATACCTTCAAGCAGCCCCCGTTACCTCTGATATGATGAAAGTGGCCTTATTTTCTCCAAAGAAGGTGGAGGTAGCCAAGAACTACAGGCAGAAAAGTGAAAATACCCCCTTAGAAAATGGCCCAAAGAGAAACATTTGATTCTCCTCCTCTTCCACCAGACAAGGGTGGGAAATATGATGTCATTCATCTACTGTAACAACTCATTTACGGTGCAGATTCATTAATCTGAACTTCTCAGGACACAACGAGAGACTCGGACAAGAGCAATTTCCTTTTTTTCTTGCAAATCCTTCATCTGTGTTTTGTCAATTAACTTGTCATTTGTGAACATATTTATGCAGAGGGCCACAGATGGAGGAACATGCCCAGCTAGGTGGACCTATTAAATTTCAAAATTAAATGTTCTTCAATTTCATGGCTTCTCTGTCCTGCTCCGTTCAAGCTAGTAGCAAGTATGCCATTGCTGCTATTTGACCTGCTAATTGCTTTGTTAAAAACGGGATTAACAATCAGCTCATGAATATCAGTCTGTCAAAGATGGGACATCTTCTCTGTCGGTCTTTTAAAAGAGAAGACAACGCAAGGCCTCTCCAGAACAGAAGTTGCAGCTTCTGAATAAGAGGGAAAGATGCATAGTTAGTATTACTGAAAAACTCAAAATGATTCAGCCAGCTTTTTAGCTAAGAACACTTGCAGTGGCTTGAGAAACCGGAAAGTGCATATTTCAAATATAAAATTAAGATGGTCTGCATGTTTCCTGCGGTCAAGTATTTTTCCTGAGGGATGAAAGTAATATTTTTTTCACCGTTATCATCTTGCTTAGTACAGAGGAATAGATTTTAAACCTGAACCACTAAGTTCTTGCCAAGGGTTCTTAAGGGAGGAGATATGCAGTTAGCTACAAAACCCAAAGAAACCAGAAAAGCCCTGCTGCAGCTGACTGCTGTGGTCTACTTCATCTGCCTCTACACAGATCTCCTGTGGTCTTGGTTCACCACTCACCAGTGGCTTTACGGGGATCATTAGAGCCAGACTTATCAAAGCTAGTTTTTACAAGAGCTAGATGGCTGACACACAAAGCCAGGAGAGAAGCTATAAAAGGAAAAGGCTTTTCTTCAAGTTCATGCAGTGCGGGATTGCAGACACAGGCAGTTAACATGATGAGGACATCCGAGGAGTGTTAATCTGCTCACAACAATATACTGCTTGTATGCCAGTCAGCAATGGTCCCTGAAAGAAATAAATTAATACCTGGGCTTTACATTCAGTGTGAGTCTTTAAACAATTGCTTCACAATTGCTTAGGTGGAATTTCTGCCAGATCGAGTATCCTGAACGTAGTTTGCTCCTAATGCTGCAGGGAAACCAAATGTCATATTTATTCACTCAGTAATGATTCAGTGGGCTGGCACAGGTCCTCTTCAAACAACATCCTGAATTTGGGCCTTTCTGAGCCTGGGAGAGCGGGAGGGGGATATGCCACACATATTGAGGAATGGTGCCAATGGCGGCACAATAATCAGTGGAGCTTGGCAAAGCCCTGATTCACTGAACTCATTTGCATTGAAGGTCCACTAGTAATTGTCTGCAAAACTGTACCCCATATCCCAGTTCCTAGTTTGTTTCATAAACTTGCCCAAACCCGAAGGCAATGTCTTCTGCAAAATACATCCTTTAGGTATGGCAGAGGTTTTTAACTGAGCTTACTTTTTAAAAAATACATGCAATTAAGAGCAATAGTGGATGCTGTAAGTAACAGCACCACATTAATTCAGTCACTTGTATGTTAGTCAAGCTCCCACTTTTCCAGGCAGAAATTTCTCTTTTCCTGGCCTGTTCTTTTCTGAAGTCTTGTTGAATGTGGAAAGGGGGGAAGAAAGACATAAAGACTTGAAAAATTCTGCAACTTTTGATGGAAACTTTTTTTTTTCTTTCAGTAAGACAACACCTTCCATTGCTATGGATAGATCAGCAATCAAACTGGTAAGTGCTTGAGATATTAACCTGGAATTGAACAAGTAACCCAGGGAAGTCAGGAGATTTAGAGTTCGGTGATGCATGCACAGTGCATGCTCTTTAATTTTTAGATTTCTCATTTTCTCTCTGCTTTCTAGCTGCACAAGAACACGTAGTTACAGCTGCACGTAAAGCATTGGTGCCATTGACCTTCAGCCTGCCATTATGCAAATCTAGTATTCAATATTGCAATTATCTGCATGATATAGACAAGTATATGTTAAGCTTATATGTGTAAGCATTTCCAATGTTTAGCAATTTTCTCTCAATGATAAATCACTCTCTTACAGTCTCTTATGTAATGAAATATAATTTAACTGCTCAATCATAAAATATTATTTCTAGCAGAATTGGCAACTTTTTCAAATGTTTACGAACTACTTGGTTTTGAAATAGAAGTTTTTTCATTGCTATCCAGATTTTAATCTTGGGGAACTTGTGTGCAGTGTTCATGAGAGACTGTGTCTCTGTAGTGTTCTCTAAGAACACAACTAAAAATAAAGAGTAATTACACTGGTTCTTTATAAGAAAAGTCAAAATTATTTCTGACAAAATAGCTTGCATTGTAATCTAGCTACTAGGACTGTTAATCCTAGTATAGGAAGAATGCAGAAGAAAATACCATCCAATTGGCATATTTATGTTGATCTTGAGAAAAGAAAAGGAAAAAAAGAAGATAACTTTGCAGTGCTAGAGCTGTTTTTACTCTAAAACTATTTTAGAGTTTCATCCAACTTCTGTAAGCTTGATTTAGGAGTGCAGTTCTAGGTCAAAGACTGACCGCATCCAAGCAACAAGTGATTAGTTACACTATACTTTTCAAGTTATCATATGTAAGAAGAAGGTGTACCTAGTTCTGTATCTTTTGTGGTTTAGCCACATACCCCATGCTTTGAGTTAAATGCTATAGGAAGAAAAAGCGGAGTCATCAACATGGACTCTCCCTACCTCATCTTACAACTTTTTTGTTTGAATGTAGCTCTCTTGCAAGCACATCCACAAAATTGGAACAGCCCTGGTTTTGCACAGCCCTTCAGTTGAGTGCTACCATCTCCACATACATTCTTTACTTCTCATTCAGCCAGTTGACTGAAGTTGATGGCACTTCACACAATAATTTTGGTCACTCTTATTTTCTTGGCAAGTAATTTACAAATCTGGAAGAAAAAAAGTGCTTGGTTGAACTGACATACCAGAAGTTTAAGAAGCTGAATGCCTTGAGTTCAGAGACAGCATCTGTTTGCAATAAAAAGAAGGTGTCAGGTAAAATCAGTTGGTGTCTATAGCATCGTGCAGAACCTAGGAATTAAGCCCAAGGAAGAAAAGTCACAAACCTGACCCCTGAAGTAAATCACAAGGAAAGATTAAGGCAGATCAGTGGGAGAAGCAAAGAACATTTCCTTGTGCCACCAACCAGGTGCTCAGTTAATACCTGCATTATGGAAGAAATCCTTTCACATACATACTTACACAGCTGAAATCTTAAAACCCCTGCAGCTTGGATGAGAACAAGTCAGGGAACTGCTATACTTTTATCATTTAACTTGAATGCTCCAGTAAGAGCCCTTTTCCTAGTTCGACAGCAGTTATCTCTGTGCTGTCATCTGAATGAAACAGTACATAATACTTTGATGGTTTAGTGGTGTGATATGATTTACTGTGGTTTGCGCTTCTTATTTTTTCCCCTCTTCCATAAGTAAAACCAGCCTCATTTTTTATTGCGGTATGCTATGCAGAGTCCGCAGTCTTGGCTAAACAAAACGGCAGGTATCCTAAATTAAATAGGAGTGTGCAATAACAAGGAGCTGATGCCACACCTTTGTCATTCAGTTTTTGTGGCTGAGGGCGAGGATGAGGTGATCATGCTTAAGTGCACCCCAACAAGAAAAGTCAAAAATACAGCCTTGATACTACTTGCCCCCTTCCCAAAGGGAATCATCTGCTCCTGATGGTGCTTATCTTGCCCTCAGTTTGCCAACCATCCTTCATGTGCAGCAGCATCCATCATATTAGGTAGTATATCCCGCCTATTTTCAGTCCTTTGCACTTGTTTTCTGTTCTTCATTTTGCAAATGCTATGATTGAGTTCCTGTTTACATATTTCCTCATACCACCTAACTTTTGGCCTATGTACTAATTAAAACCTCTGAATAGCACTTTGTTGCTCCTTTGATGATTGCATTACCTGCTTATATAAAATGTTTATATGTTGTGTCTAGCTATGACATCATAATATTACAAAAGTTCTTATACTGTTGTTGCTTACACTGGTTTAGTATGTGGGGGTTTTTTTTGTTGTTTCATGGCAAGCTAATATAGATGTAGATATAGATGTTGGTATAGGTATAAGTTTAGGTATAGGTGTAGGTGTAGGTATGGATTAGTGCACTTAAAATTTATCGAGTGCCACAGGCCTCAGATTTCCCTCCACCTTCCTTTAGTAGACTGCTCTGCATAAATAACAAGGACTGCTCTGAAGCAGTTTAAGTAGAACTGAAAGTGATGAGAAATCAGCAAAAGAGAAAGGAGGAGTCATCAGACCCTGGCATGTTTTCTTCCCAATCCTTTCATTTTACAGTAATGTCAACTCAAAATATTCATTGTTTATTATCACGTCTACAAAATAATGAGATCAGATGAAAAAAAGATTTCAAAGCTGGGCAGGGGGGAGATCTTTATCTGCCTTCTATCCTGTTCACAGTTACCTGAAATATCAAGCTTTCCTCTACATGTCCTAGCATGGCAACTTATTTATGAAAATGAAAGCAGAGATTCTACAGAGACTCATATGACATCAGAAAGCCAGGATTTGAGAATAACACCAATTTATTGTGAGACTAGTAATGAATGGTCAGCCTCACTATTGTTCATTCAGTAGCATAAAATGTCAAAGGATGATAGACCGTAGCAAAATGTAAGTCAGTCTGCTATTTCACTTAGCCACAGATCAGGGAAACTTCAGTCCTGTTTTAGTAAGTAACGTACTTCAGCTAACTTTCATGTATCACAAGCATTTCAAGACCACTAGCTCAAATACATTCTTTTCTGGTGTAAAGCTAATTCTGTGCAGCCTAGTGCTCATGCATTGCTCCACAGTGAGCATAGGCTGCCATGAAATCACCTTTACTTACAACTGCCTATCTCTCAGTTTGCCCTCATGTAAGAAACAGTGTAAACTGAAAATCACTCAGGGAATCAGATACAAACACACGCACGTACACACATGCACACATTATATCCTAATACAGTTAATACACTTGTGGGCAGCAGCCCTTTCTGTCTTAATTTGCATTTCATTCTGCTTTTAACTCTAGGAGCTTTCTTTGCTAACAATGCATCTTTGCTAACTAACAATGCATCTGTTTCCAGAAGCAGCTATGGAAACCTCAAAATTTGTTTCTATTTGCTGGCCTTCTGCTGCCTGGGGATGCTTTTTCCAGTGCCTGCAGTTATTGGCATATTCCTGCTGCTTCTGGACTGCTGACACAATAGTGTCTCATTACTTTTATCATGGAGAAATTGTGAAATCTATTCTAGGGCCTTCATTTGGTCCTGTGGTATTTCCTCATTTTCCTCAGTGAGAAATTAAGCCTATCATAGTAGAGCTGCTTCTTTCCATCATTATATTATTCCCCCCCCAAGTTGTCTCTTTCAGTTTCTCATGAATTTGTGTCGCCTCGTGGAGGTTCCTTCCCAAATTAATCTGATTCAGGCTCCTTAGCTCACTCTTCTTCTTTATCCTGCATGGTGGTATAACTGTCCCACAAGCACAGTCCTTGGGCTCACAGCAGAGCTCTAAATAAATAAATAAATACACTCGAAAGTGTATGCATTTTTATTCAAAATTATTGTGTTATATAACTTAATAATCTCCTCTCTGTCAGGTTCTCCAGACCTCCCTTAATGGTTCTATTGTCATCCCTTTCCCTTGACAAATTCACATTACCATCCAACCCAATATTCCTTCACAATTTATTACTCGATAATTCATCTACCTTTCCTTTTCTTAGATCTGGAAAGGATATGAAATTGCTAATTACCTTCTATTGTAGTATTGGAAAATATTTTCTCATAAATATCAATCTTTTCATGGGAAGGCAGGAAGCTAATGGTACAACTGTAATCTCACCTGGTTTTTCTGCTTCAGACATGTCATTTGCTCTGAGAAAACTGCATCATGTTACTTTATTGAACTGCCTCTACACTTACCAAGATCATGGACCCCAAATCATTCAGTGTTTCTATTTCCAGCTGCTTGCATAAATGACAAGGAATGTCCTCTACATCTTAGACTAGACTAGACTAGAGTAAAATATTTCAGTTGCAATGGACGTACAAGGATCATCTAGTCCAGCTGGCTGACCAAAAGTTAAAGCATATTATTAAGGGCATGTCCACTGACAGGCTGGGGGCATCGACGACCTCTCTAGGAAGCCTGTTCTGGTGTTTGACCACCCTCTGGGTAAAGAAATGCTTCCTAATGTCCAGTCTAAACCTCCAGCTTTGAACCATTCCCACGTGTCCTGTCACAGGATCCCAGGGAGAAGAGCTCAGCACCTCCCTCTCCACGTCCCCTCCTCAGGAAGCTGTAGAGAGCAATCAGGTTGCCCCTCAGCCTCCTTTTCTCCAAACTAGACAAGCCCAAAGTTCTCAGCCACCCCTCAGAGGACATGCCTTCCAGCCCTTTCACCAGCTTTGTTGCCCTCCTCTGGATGCATTCAGGGACCTTCAAATCCTTCTTAAATTGTTGGCCCCAGAACTGCACACAGCACTCAAGGTGAGGCTGCTCCAGTGCTGAATACAGCAGGATAATCCCCTCTCTTGACTGGCTGGTCATGCTGTGTTTGATGCACCCCAGGATGTGGTTTGCCCTCTGGGCTGCCAGGGCACACTGCTGACTCATACTGAGCCTGGGATTAAGGGAAGATTAAGGGAAGACTACTGTCACCTGCCTAAGGTAGTTCAGATACAATTTTGCAGTACCACTCCTGGGCTTTAAATGATTTGGACTTTCTGCCACACATTATTTTGTGCTTTGTCTATTATTGGTTGGACTTGAGCAACAAATTCTAAAAGGAAGGGCTAAAAGATGCAGGCTATCAATAACAGACAGGAAGACTTGCTTGAAAGAGACCACGTACAGCCACTTAACCATCATTGTACAATTTCTCAGAGCTAGTGCTGATAGGATTCAGCTTAGAAGATGACACTTCCCTACCAAAGCCCTCCTGCTACTGTAACTGTGGGATTTTAGGAGAACAGGATTACACAGGGTATATGCAAAGAGGTAACATTTGAGCACATACCTCTAGTCAACATCTGCACTTTCCCAAGCTCATGCTCCTTATCTCTTCTCCTCTGGTGATATTTTTAAATTTCTTCTCTCAATCCATGTTCATCCTGGAGTAGAAATGTTGTACAAAATGTTGGAAGTGCCTCTGGTCCTGCCACCCCTACACAAAAAAACCCTTTTGCTTCCCTATTCAGGAGCTCTTATCAGCTATATGAATCAGTTTACCCAGGACCAGGAGCCAGGAGCTTTCAAAAGCTGCGTGTCAGGTCTAGCAAGGAGTTGTTTTGTGATCTGGGATGACCCCACCTTCCTTCATCACTTTCTCTGTTGGCCAAATGAGAAGTGAAATGCCAGCCTGCATGAGGTGAAAGTTGAAAGACTTATTACTCTTGGTAAAGGCTTGGGCTGGTAGAATTCACTCTGTACCTGCCAAATACTGTCACCCCAATGCTTGCTCCTGCCCATTGTCTGTGCCTCCTTGACAGCACTCCCTATAGCGAGGTTGCCCTGGCTGACATCAGGCAGCAGAGAGAAACCAGAGCAGAGCAGAAGTGTCGGGAATCTACAGGTTCTGCCCCTTTCTAGATGCAACCATATCAGAGCAATTCCTCAAAAATCTTTTTGTGTTGCAGCTTCCATGTAACTCTTCTAACTCATCTGAGAATATACAGACACATTTTCTATCCCAGAGGGTGAATCAAGGTCCCTGTCTGTGACTACCATAACTGCTCACTGAGGACCCAGCCTTCCTGAAGGGGTTTTAAAGCCCATAAAATTATTTTCTGAGGACATTGCATTTGGTTCTCATTCTTTCCCTTTCATTTCATTGAAATGATCAGTACGTAACTGCATTAAGTTTTTGTTCTTCATTAACTCATTCACGAGCTGCAAATAGATATGTGTCTCTTGTGAGTGTGCCCCAGAGAGGGGCAGTAATACACAATAATGTTTTGTCTGAAAGCCTTGGTGTGAAGTCTGTCTAATAGCTGGGAGTGTTGATCTGATGGAGGATAAAAAGGCTTTTCAGAGGGGTCTGGACAGGCTGGATTGAAGGGCCAAGGCCAATTGTATGAGGTTCAACAAGGCTAAGTGCTGAGTCCTGCACTTGGGTCACAACAACCCCATGTGACGCTACAGGCTTGGGGAAGAGTGGCTGGAGAGCTGCCTGGCAGAAAAGGACCTGGGGGTGCTGGTCAACAGCCAGCTGAATATGAGCCAGCAGTGTGTCCAGGTGGCCAAGAAGGCCAATAGCATCCTGGCTTGTATCAGGAACAGTGTGGCCAGCAGGACTAGGGAAGCGATCGTCCCCCTGTACTTGGCACTGGTGAAGCCACACCTCGAGTACTCTGTTCAATTTTGGGCTCCTCACTACAAGAAGGTCGTCGAGGTGCTGGAGCATGTCCAAAGAAGGACAATGAAGCTGGTGAAGGGTTTAGAGCACAAGTCTTATGAGGAGTTGAGGGAGCTGGGATTGTTTAGTTTGGAGAAGAGGAGGCTGAGGGGAGACCTTATTGCTCTCTACAACTACCTGAAAGGAGGTTGTAGCGAGGTGGGGGTCGGTCTCTTCTCCCAAGTAACAAGCAATAGGACGAGAGAAAACGGCCTCAAGTTGCACCAGGGGAGGTTGAGGTTGGATGTTAGGAAAAATTTCTTCACTGAAAGGGTTGTCAAGCATTGGAACAGGCTGCCCAGGGAAGTGGTTGAGTCCCCATCCCTGGAGGTATTTAAAGGACGTGTAGCTGTGGTGCTTAGGGACATGGTTTAGTGGTGAACTTGGCAGTGCTAGGTTAACTGTTGAACTCGGTGATCTTAAGGGTCTTTTCCAACCTAAACACTTCTATGATTCTGTAATCATGATACTATTATAATACTACAATATATTCCATTTACAATTAATATATAGCACATATCTATTACTTATACATATTATAAGACAACACTGTAGTATTACAGTGTCCTGAAGAGGTGAAAACTGAAACACTAGTACCTGAATAACACCAGTCCTAATAGTAGTCTACAGGTCTACAGGTAACCTGAAGCTCATAACAGCATGTGCCTGAATTTTGCCCTTCATGTGGATGTTTTCCAAGTGGTGTCTGGGTCATGGGAGGGCTGGGTAAGAGCAGTGGTGCAGGCTGTTTGAGCAGCATGTTTTGGCAAAGCAGGCACGTTTCCTTAGCCTCCCAGTGGAGTGGTACTATGTACTCTGAGAGGGTGACTTTTGTTCTTTCAATTAAGGGAGGTTTTTTTAAATGTAGAAATATGGAATTTAGCACTGAAATATCTGGTTTTATCATCAAGATTCTGGCCTTGCTTTTCAAAGCCACGTAACTTCCAATAGTTCTTATAGCCCGCAGGTAGACTCCATACAGATTTTAACTCACTCTAGCTGGACATCGGCTTTTAAAATCAGGTAACACACTAAAATCCGAAGTGTAAGGCAGTCACATTAGAAACCTTTGCATCCTTGTTTTTTACTTAATATTTGTTACTCAAAATTGATACATAATCTAGACATATTCAATAAGGATTAAAACCTAAACAACAATCCCATCATGTGTCTCCCTCCTTTTCCCCCTTCATTTTTAAAAGCTGGTTTTGATGTTAAATATATACCTAATTTGAAGAGGTTACACACATTTCTACTGGGAGTTGCTAAGTTTAGCTGAATTTGTCTTGGAAATAGAAGGGAAAACAGAGATGACCATTTCAGCTCTCTTCCGATTTTGTTTTAAGCAATCTTGGAACAATGGTTCAGATGTCTTTGGAAATAGCAGAAAATAAGTACTAAGGCAAAGGAATGGCTTTATGTGGTGATGACAGAGAAAGAGGAGAGGTAAACAGTAATAATGATAATGGCAATTATGAAAATAATAATGATAATCACAGTAAAACCCGGTTATTTTGCTTTTTAATTGGTACTACAGAGAGAGAGGAATTTTTGATTGGTATGTTTCTCAAGCCAAATTGTGAAAATTAACTAACTCTCTAATAAAAGCTTCCACTTGATTGAATGGGGCTATGCTCCTGCTTTCTCTTCTCTATCTTATATGGAAAATGCTTTCCAGAATGCCTTGTGTTCCATAAAAGAAAAATAAGTAAAATGCAGGCATTTTTAGTTTCATGAATGACATGCCTAGAAGGATGACATTTTTAAACTCTCTTTTTTTGCCTTATGTTGAGATTGTGTGAACATTTGATACTGCTGAGTAGCAGGACCATGGTTCAGACAGACACTTCACAACATGCCTAATTTTAAGCTATGAATTTACCAAATAAAGAGCCAGCTAGGACTTGTGGGATCCTCATTCAGTTTTTAACCTGATGCACTCACTTAAGGCAAAAGGTCTTTACATATTAGTAGCACTTTCCAAACATTTTACAAATGTTTAGAACATTTTACAAATCTTGGCATTGTCTTATAGGAGTGCTGTGTTTCAAAGCTTCACATCTGTGTAGCTGTCCATACAAGTACCTTTGCCATCTCTGGTACTATGAAATTCTGTCAACAGAAGTTGGAGTGAGAAGTATGAAGAAAAAAAAAAAAAAAGAAAAAAGATCCTGACAAAGAACTTGGGTTATCTTGACAGGATCTTGTTTAATTTGCAGGAGTGGATTGACTACACAGGTATGTGACATACTGTGTTCGGCCCAGGCCAACTGTATGAGATTCAACAAGGCTCAGTGCTGAGTCCTGCACTTGGGTCACAACAACCCCATGCAACGCTACAGGCTTGGGGAGGAGTGGCTGGAAAGCGGCCTGGCTGAAAAGGACCTGGGGGTGATGGTTGACAGCTGGCTGAACATGAGCCAGCAGTGTGCTCAGGTGGCCAAGAGGGCCAATGGCATCCTGGCTTGTGTCAGGAACAGTGTGGGCAGCAGGACTAGGGAGGTGATAGTGCCCCTGTATTCGGCACTGATGAGGCCACACCTCGAGTAGTGTGTTCAGTTTTGGGCCCCTCACTTCAAGAAGGACATGGAGGTGCTGGAGCGTGTCCAGAGAAGGGCAACGAGGTTGGTGAAGGGTCTAGAGCACAAGTCTTATGAGGAGCAGCTGAGGGAACTGGGGTTGTTTAGCCTGGAGAAGAGGAGGCTGAGGGGAGACCTTATTGCTCTCTACAACTGCCTGAAAGGAGGCTGTAGTGAGGTGGGGGTCGGTCTCTTCTCCCAAGTAACAAGGGATAGGACGAGATGAAACGGCCTCAAGCTGTGCCAAGGGAAGTTTAGGTTGGATATCAGGAAAAACTTCTTCACCGAAATGGCAGTCAGGCACTGGAACAGGCTGCCCAGGGAAGTGGTTGAGTCCCCATCCCTGGAGGTATTTAAAGGACGTGTAGCTGTGGTGCTTAAGGACATGGTTTAGTGGCGGACTTGGCAGTGCTAGGTTAACTGTTGGACTCGATGATCTTAAGGGTCTTTTCCAACATTAATGATTCTATGATTCTATGATTTTATGACATAGCCCTGGTGCTACAGCTGCATCTCCTCTGGGTGTATTTGTATACCTATAGTCCAGTGGTGTCCGAAGTGGGGTGCAGGAAGAAGTTATTAGAACTTCAGTAGTTCATGTATATAATTTATAAATAAATAAATATACATATATTTGGGGGAGTGCTCAGAAATTTTTTACAGAATAGGGTGCATGATCAAAAAAGCTTGGAGGCCACTGCTACAGTCACCCTTCTAAGAGTATCTTTGCTTACAGTCCTCCACGGAAGCATCCCTTGAGTACTGAAACTTGGGAAAAAAGGGCTAACCCACTTCTGATTCCTAATGGTGATTCGAGTTAAGCAGGGATGTGGGTATTTCGAGGATTGTTCCTATTTACTCCTTTTATTTTTCATGTCATTTATGCTGTGATCAAAATAAGCATATAATGAAATGTGTCCAGATTATTTCTACATTCAGGAGCATTTCTTCCCCAGCTTGCTGGCATTTGAAGATGTGCTTACTAGGGTTTTCTCTTTCCCTGGTTGTTGTGGTTTAACCCCAGTTGGCAACTAAGCACCACACAGCCGCTCGTTCACCCTCTCCTGCCGCAGTGGGATGGGGGGGGAGAATCGGGAAAAAAAAAAAACAAACCCGGGGGTTGACATAAAGACAGTTTAATAGGACAGCAAAGGAAGAGGAAAGAATAATCATCATCATCATCATAATAGAATAAACAAAACAAGTGATGCACAATGCAATTGCTCACCACCCACCCACCACTGGTGAGTGGTGAACCAAGACCACAGGAGATCTGTGTAGAGGCAGATGAAGTAGACCACAGCAGTCAGCTGCAGCAGGGCTTTTCTGGTTTCTTTGGGTTTTGTAGCTAACTGCATATCTCCTCCCTTAAGAACCCTTGGCAAGAACTTAGTGGTTCAGGTTTAAAATCTATTCCTCTGTACTAAGCAAGATGATAACGGTGAAAAAAATATTACTTTCATCCCTCAGGAAAAATACTTGACCGCAGGAAACATGCAGACCATCTTAATTTTATATTTGAAATATGCACTTTCCGGTTTCTCAAGCCACTGCAAGTGTTCTTGGCTAAAAAGCTGGCTGAATCATTTTGAGTTTTTCAGTAATACTAACTATGCATCTTTCCCTCTTATTCAGAAGCTGCAACTTCTGTTCTGGAGAGGCCTTGCGTTGTCTTCTCTTTTAAAAGACCGACAGAGAAGATGTCCCATCTTTGACAGACTGATATTCATGAGCTGATTGTTAATCCCGTTTTTAACAAAGCAATTAGCAGGTCAAATAGCAGCAATGGCATACTTGCTACTAGCTTGAACGGAGCAGGACAGAGAAGCCATGAAATTGAAGAACATTTAATTTTGAAATTTAATAGGTCCACCTAGCTGGGCATGTTCCTCCATCTGTGGCCCTCTGCATAAATATGTTCACAAATGACAAGTTAATTGACAAAACACAGATGAAGGATTTGCAAGAAAAAAAGGAAATTGCTCTTGTCCGAGTCTCTCGTTGTGTCCTGAGAAGTTCAGATTAATGAATCTGCACCGTAAATGAGTTGTTACAGTAGATGAATGACATCATATTTCCCACCCTTGTCTGGTGGAAGAGGAGGAGAATCAAATGTTTCTCTTTGGGCCATTTTCTAAGGGGGTATTTTCACTTTTCTGCCTGTAGTTCTTGGCTACCTCCACCTTCTTTGGAGAAAATAAGGCCACTTTCATCATATCAGAGGTAACGGGGGCTGCTTGAAGGTATCATTGCTTTTGTTCTTCCTCATCACCTCATCAGGAGCCTGTTTCCCAGAGTAAAGAAGGTACTAGAAGTTTGTGTGCTTCCTGTGGTGCAGGAACTGCTCTTATTAATAGGCCTAAGCCAGCTTTCCTAGGAGATGCTGGCATCTGGTATGCTTCTTGTGATCCAGCTCCCTGGCATGGGCTTTTACAGGGCACTTTTACTATTTGCATGAAAAAAAGCTGCAGTTGCTGGGACCTTCCCAAGCTTAGCAGGTCCTGACTTTGTGCTTTTTAACACAGCTTTTTAACCTGTCCTTGGACATGGCTTTTCTATCCTTTTTATACTCTGGCGCCCAAAACTGCACACAGTACTTAGGATGAGGCTGCACCAGTACAGACTAGAGTGGGACAATCACCTCCCTTGACTGGCTAGCTAGGCAGTGCTTGATGCAGCCCAGGACGCGGTTGGCCCTCTTGGCTGCCAGGGCACACTGTTGGCTCATGTTCAACTTGCCATCGACCAGAACCCCCAGATCCTTCTCCGCGGGGCTGCTCTCTCAGGATCTTCTATGATTCTATGGCTTTTCTAGAAGAAATTGGCTATGAAGGTGTGATTGCTTCTCATTTTCTGGGTTTATTATACAGTGGGGCCTCCTCAGCATGTGTCACCTCCTCCTCTGGTGATATTCCAAAATCTTTGCCTTCTGGCCAGTCCATGATCATTTCCAAGATTCCTGGGCAATGGGGGTTTTCTATTCAAGCCCATTGTGTGATCAGTGCGACCCACTTACTCCATGTAGCATCAGTTGCATGATGTGTAGAGGGGATCCTCCCTTTGAACATCCAGCCCAGCACTGGCAGTCAGGGTCCCAGGAGGAGCTGTGCTTCAGTACCAGCTACGTCCGAAGTGGCTTGAACACCTTCATATGCTGCCAATATCTCTTTCAGTTGGGGGCCTTTTTCCTAGCGGGTGTAGGATCCTCTGTAACCTCGACTCCAAAACCTTAAGGGTCAACCTCGAGTCTCCCCTGGTGCTTTCTGCCAGAGGCTCCAGGTAGGGCCATTCTCCCTGGCTGTGGTGTAAAGCATATTTTTTACATCTTGCCCTGCCTGGACTGGCCCAAGGACTACTGCATGAACTATCTCCTGTTTAGTTTGTTCAAAGGCTTGTCGTTGCTCAGGGCCCCATTCGAAATTGTTCTTCTGGGTCACTTGATAGAGAGGGCTTACGATGAGACTGTAATTTTGAATACGCATTCTCCAAAAACCCACAATGCCCAAGAAAGCTTGTGTTTCCTTTTTGCTAGTTGATGGAGACATGGCTGTTATTTTGTTGATCACATCCATTGGGATCTGATGACATCCATCCTGCCATTTTATTCCTAAAAACCAGATCTCCTGTGCAGGTCCCTTGACCTTACTTTGTTTTATGGCAAAACTGGCCTCCAGAAGGATTTGGACTATTTTCTTCCCTTTCCCAAAAACCTCTGCTGCTGTGTTGCCCCACACAATGATGTCATCAATATATTGCAGATGTTCCGGAGCCTTACCTTGTTCCAGCGCAGTCTGGATCAGTCCATGGCAAATGGTGGGGCTGTGTTTCCACCCCTGGGGCAGTCGATTCCAGGTGTACTGGACGCCCCTCCAAGTGAAAGCAAACTGTGGCCTGCACTCCGCTGCCACAGGGACTGAGCAAAATGCATTAGTGATATAGATTGTGCCATACCACTTGGCTGCCTTTGACTCCAATTCATATTGAAATTCTAGCATGTCCAGCACAGGAGCACTCAGCGGCAATGTGACTTTGTTCAGGCCCCGATAGTCTACTGTTAGTCTCCACTCTCCATTAGACTTCTGCACTGGCCATATGGGACCGCTAAAGGGTGGGCAAGTCTGGCTGATCACTCCTTGGCTCTCCAGTCAATGAATCAGCTTATGGATGGGAATCAGGGGGTCTTGGTGTGATATTGCCGTCAGTGCACCATTGTGGTGGCGATTGGCACCCGTTGTTCTTTGACCCTCAGCAACCCCACAACAGAAGGGTCCTCTGAGAGATCAGGTAAGGTAGACAGCTGTTTAATCTCCTGCGTCTCCAAGGCAGCTATACCAAAAGCCCACCGGTACCCTTTTGGGTCCTTGAAATACCCTCTCCTGAGGTAGTCTATGCCAAGGATACATGGAGCCTCTGGACCAGTCGCAATGGGGTGCTTCTGCCACTCATTCCCAGTTATGCTCACTTCGGCTGTTGAGAACTAAGTTACTCTATAGAACTTAGAATTCAATAGCTACTATATAGAGATCATAGAAATAGGATTATGATGAATAGTAAGGTAAAATGGATTACTTGCAGCTGTGTATTTACAGGTGTTCAAGCAATCTGAAGATTATGCAGTACTGCTTATTTGTCTCTTGTATAGTCCCTTCCATGGTTGGCCTAATCCTCAGCTGAGTTAATCAGTAGATAAAAATAAATGAGATTAGAAAGAAAATAAATAATTAAATAGTTTTGGTTAAGATGTTTTAACTGATACAGACAATAGATAAGAAGTGTGTAGGTAAAGTAGTGTCTATAAAAAGGCTAAGAGGTTAAGTTCTTAGAAAATAGGGTGTTTTAAATAGAACACCAAGAAACCTTGTTAAAAGAATATAAGAAGAAACGTAGACTGGAAATAGATGACTTTTGTGATCTCGAAATGGACCAATGAACTTTGTGGTCAAAAGAAGAACTGAGACGGAATGATGAGAACTAGCTTGCTGATGGAAATTGATGGCTTTTTTGTTGACCAGAAGAATAGAGAATGGAAAAGCAGTGGAAAATTACGGCAGACTTTGTTGAGTATGTAATTGTTGTAATAACATATATAAGGTGATAATTGTAACACCTAGTTGCCACTAGGTGGCTGTCCTGGTTTCAGCTGGGATAGAGTTAATTTTCTTCTTAGTAGCTAGTAGAGTGCTGTGTTTTGGATTTAGGATAAGAATAATGTCGACAACACAGTGATGTTTTGGTTCTTGCTGAGTAGAGTTTACACTGGTCAAGGACTTTTCAGCTTCCCATGCTCTGCCAGGTGCACAAGAAGCTGGGAGGGGGCACAGCCAGGACAGCTGACCCAGACTGGCCAAAGGGCTATTCCATACCATATGACGTCATGCTCAGTATATAAGCTGGGGGAAGAAGAAGGAAGGGGGGGACATTCGGCATGATGGCGTTTGGCTTCCCAAGTAACCGTTACGCGTGATGGAGTCCTGCTTTCCTGGGGATGGCTGAACACCTGCCTGCCGATGGGAAGTAGTGAATGAATTCCTTGCTTTGCTTTGCTTGTGCGCGCAGCTTTTGCTTTCCCTATTAAACTGTCTTTATCTCAACCCATGAGTTTTCTCACTTTTACTCCCCCAACTCTCTTCCCCATCCCACTGGGGTGGGGGGAGTGAGCGAGCAGCTGCGTGGTGCTTAGCTGCTGGCTGGGGTTAAACCACGACAGTCCTTTTTGGCGCCCAACGTGGGGCTCGAAGGGTTCGAGATAACGACAGATTTAATTGGAATGTGCTAGATCAAATTTATAGCTGTTATTGCTGTTTAGCTCTTAATTGGCAGGCTTCTGTGCTTGCCACGGGGCTTGCTTGCCTTACTGTGTATTAGAGTTTAGTGCTCGTTAGTGGCTGCTTTTTGCTTTTGCTGCTCGTTGTACTGCTTATCATCTTACTCTGCCGGGCCTGGGAACATTTTGATAACAGCAATGGCCATGCGCCTGGGCTGGCAGATGGCCAGGGCATCGCTGCTGTTTCTGTGCTGCTGTACTGGACAGGCTGGAACTCCAGTGTGAACTCGAGTCGAAGGGACTGTGACCTGTGGATGAGTCCATGCGGGAGCAGGACACCCCGAAGCGTCTGTGGATGTGGATAAGCCCATGCCAGAGCAGGTATGTCTCGAAGCATCTGTGGCCATGGTTACATCTGTGCCACAGCAGGTGTACCTCTTGAAGGCATTGTGGCCCAAGGATAAGTCCGCGCTGGGGAAGGTACACCTCGAAGCATCTGTGGCTGTGGATAAGTCCGTGCTGCAGCAGGGACACCTTGAAGCATCAGTGGCTGTGCATGAGGTCATGCTGGAGCACCTCAAAGCACGTGGCCATGGGTAAGGCCATGCTGGAGCAAGTTTACTTCTGAAGAGACTGTGGCTGTGGGCAAGGCCACGCTGGAGCAGGTATATCTCTGAAGGCATTGCGGCCCATGGAGAAGGCCATGTTGGAACAGGTGCACCTCTAAGTGACTGTGGCTGTGGATAAGTCTATGCCGCAGCAGGTATACCCCCGGAGAGACTGTGGCTCATAGATAAGGCTCACTTGGAGCAGGTAAACCCCTAGGGGCCTGCAGTCTGCGGATAAGTCCAAGCCGGGGCAGGGGCAAGGGGAGGACTCCATTGCAGTGTTAAACCCAATGGTCTGGTTCAAAGGGGCCAGGGGTGGAGACTGTAATGGAAATACCTTTAAATTGTTGTAACCCATGATCTGAGTTGCATGTTATAGGAATTACCATAGCAGGAACCACCTGAACCGATGGAGGACAAGCCTTACAAGAAGCAGTGCAAGTGCAGCAGTGACCTGACCTGAGCTGGCTTGGTGTCAAGTAACTCCACGCAACACACCACCTCTCCTGTCCTGAGTGACGACCATCACAGATGGAGCCCAAAGTCATGGACTAAATGAACTCAATGGACATTATGTGGACATTTGTGGATGCTTACGGACATTTTATGGACATTTTACAGACATTTCACAGACATTTCACAGGGGTGGTCCATAGACTAAGGGAATGATACCTGTGTATTGTATCAAAGGATGGGAAGGGATGGGGGGTGGTGGTTAATGAGGATGTATTGGATAATGTAGGACCTGGGCATGAAGTAAATGGTATGGAATAAGGGGTGGATACTGTCCTGGTTTCAGCTGGGATAGAGTTAATTTTCTTCTTAGTAGCTAGTAGAGTGCTGTGTTTTGGATTTAGGATAAGAATAATGTCGATAACACAGTGATGTTTTGGTTCTTGCTGAGTAGAGTTTACACTGGTCAAGGACTTTTCAGCTTCCCATGCTCTGCCAGGTGCACAAGAAGCTGGGAGGGGGCACAGCCAGGACAGCTGACCCAGACTGGCCAAAGGGCTATTCCATACCATATGACGTCATGCTCAGTATATAAGCTGGGGGAAGAAGAAGGAAGTGGGGGACATTCGGCATGATGGCGTTTGGCTTCCCAAGTAACCGTTACGCGTGATGGAGTCCTGCTTTCCTGGGGATGGCTGAACACCTGCCTGCCGATGGGAAGTAGTGAATGAATTCCTTGCTTTGCTTTGCTTGTGCGCGCGGCTTTTGCTTTCCCTATTAAACTGTCTTTATCTCAACCCATGAGTTTTCTCACTTTTACTCCCCCAATTCTCTTCCCCATCCCACTGGGGTGGGGGGAGTGAGCGAGCAGCTGCGTGGTGCTTAGCTGCTGGCTGGGGTTAAACCACGACAGTGGCCCAACGCTGAGTTGTTAATAAAGCAAACCTAGAGATACCCACTTTCTGCTGAAAATTCTCCAACATCGGCCTCCAACACAGTCAGCTGTTGGGACCCCCCTGTCATTCCAGAAATACAGAAGGGTTCTGCCCCTTCATAGCTTGATGGCATTAGGATACACTGTGCACCAGTGTCTACTAAAGCCTTATACTCCTGTGGATCTGGTGTGCCAGGCCATCGAATCCACACAGTCCAGTACACCCAGTTGTCCCTTTCCTCTACCTGGCTGGAGGCAGGGCCCCTGTAGTCCCAGTCATAGTATTCTCTACTCACTTCTTGTAAATACGAGTCAGGAGTTCCTTCATTAAAATCAGGAGTAAGATCAGCCCTTCTACTCTGTCTGGAGAACTGTTTACTGGAAACTGTAGCAGCAATTTTCCTGGAAGAACTCCCTTTTGTGATTGTTTTTCCTTGCAACTCACATACCCATGCCTCTAGGGTTGAGGTAGATTTTCCATCCCACTTCCTCATGTCCTCTCTGTGGTCACACAGGTGGAACCACAGGGTGGCCTGTGGTGTGTATCCACTATATCCTCTCTCTTGAGCAGAGGAGCATTTACTCCTAATAGCTGAGATACTGGTCCATACAGGTGGGGAGTAGGATCTATCCTCTTCGTGTCGCTGAACATTTCGGGACAGTTTCTCCACAGCTGAGATGAGAGAGGAAGAGAGACTTTCTTTGTATTGCCAGAGATGGCCAGCCAATTCATCCACTGTTTGTCCCTCTCCATCTTTCCAGGTCATTACTGCCAATAAGTTGGCATACAACAATGCTGCACTCCATACAAACTTTGGCCACGTGGATTGCATGCACCTGACTTCATCTGGACCTTTGGAAAACTGCTTGTTGTCCAGGTCATCATAAATCACCTCCAGCATGGCTAGTTCCCTCAGGTACTGGATACCTCTCTCCATGGTGGCCCACTTGCCCAGGTGACATATAACATCTTCCTTGAAGGGATACCTTTCCTTCACACCTGACAGGAGTCACTTCCAGAGGCTGAGGACTTGTGCCCCTTTTCCAATCACTTTGTCAATGCCCCCTTCCCAAGAAAGGGCTCCCAGCTGCTTGGCTTCCCTACCATCTAATTCCAGGCTACTGGTGCTGTTATCCTAGCATTGGAGCAGCCAGGTGATAATGTGTTCGCCTGGACGATGGCTGAAATCCTTTTGCATATCTTGCAGCTCACTCAAGGATAGAGATCGAGTGGTTACCGTCTCGCTCATGAGTTATTCCTCTTCCTCCTCCTGTTCTCCCTGTTTTAGAGTAGTATGCCTCCTCACTGTTGAGAGAGTATGCTTCTTCCTCCTGCTCCCTCTTAGGAGGAGCTTCCTCATCCCTTTCTAAACGAGCTGACTTCTGCTTTCAGTATTTTTTCTTGTGTATAGGGGTGATTGATACCAGCAGGGTTGGTTCCCTGGTTTAGCTGCAGTGCCTGTTGCAGGGGTTGGAGTAGCCACAGTGCCTGTCACTGGTGTTGGAGTAGCTGCAGTGCCTGTTGGTTTGTTTTCCCTCTCTTCTCCCTGAGGGTGCAGCAAAATACCGATCAGTGTTTGGTAGATACTAGCCAGGGCCCAGCACACTGCAATGAGTTGTGCCTCTTCGGAATAACCACGGCATTTTTCTTTCAAGCATTCTATGACTTCATCAGGATCCTGTAGCTGTTCAGGAATGAAGTTCCAGATCATTGGAGGTGAGAATTTCTCTAAGTACTTGCCCATATTCTCCCACAAGGCATGCCACCCATGATTGGTCCAGCCTCAGGGCAGATCTCTGGGTAATTTTTTTAAATAGTTGTTTAAACCTAAACAAGACCTGAAACACATTCAGGAGACATAGCAATAGGAGCCTGGTGGTTTGAACATCACAAGGATATTCAAAATTCTCAAGAGCTGGTGTAACTAGCCTGAAGGAGAAATGGAAGGTGAAAGAATGTTGGGGAAGCACCCCTCCTGCCCCCCCCCCCCCCCCGTCTTCGCCATAGATCGGTTCTCTGAGAAGGAGAGGTGAAGAGTGTCATTATTAAGAATTTCCGAGAGATGGCGCCCGAGGTACGGAGATGACAGCAATATCAAACACAAAAAACAAATCAGTTTTTTGACTAGTAATATTATGGCATCATAAGTCGATGTTACACAGTATAGTAAAATGATAATCCTGATCCATCTCCCAGAGGTGATAAGCAGCACCGCAGGGAATGCATACTGCAAGTGAGGAATTACATAATACCATGCAAACAAATAAAACAGCATTGTGACCAGCGACTATTAAACTAATATAATGAATGCTTATAACAAATTTGTTCTAACATGCTCTGGTCACATCTGTCGTTATCTCAATGCTTCATGCCCCACACTGGGCACCAAAAAGGACTGTCGTGGTTTAATCCCAGCCGGCAACTAAGTACCACACACCCACTCACTCCCCCTCCCATTCCTGGTGGCATGGGGGAGAGAATCAGAAGGGTAAAAGTGAGAAAACTCACAGATTGAGATAAGAACACTTTAATAATTGAAATAAAATAAAATAATAATAATGATAATGACAACAAACAACAAAAAAAGAACAAAACCCAGGAAAAACAAGTGATGCAACTGCTCACCACCTGCCGACCGATGTCCAGCCAGGCCCTGAGCAGCGGTTGCTGCCCCCTGGCCACCCCCCCCCAGTTTATATACTGGACATGACATCATATGGTATGGAATAGCCCTTTGGGCAGTCTGGGTCAGCTGTCCTGGCTCTGCTCCCTCCCAGCTTCTTGTGCACCAGGCAGAGCATGGGAAGCTGAAAAGTCCTTGACCGCTGTAAGCACTGCTTAGCAACAACTAAAACATTGGTGTGTTATCAACATTATTCTCATCCTAAATCCAAAGCACAGCACTACTATCCCAGCTGAAACCAGGACAGTGCCTGAAATCATTTGAGGAACAGATCGTTCTGACATGGTCCATACTGAAATAGGTATACACAGTGGATGGTTGTGTATATATATTTACCTTACTGTCGTGGTTTAACCCCAGCCAGCAACTAAGCACCACGCAGCCGCTCGCTCACCCCCCCACTGGTGGGATGGGGGAGAGGATTGGAAGGGCAAAAGGGGAAAACTCGTGGGTTGAGATAAAAACAGTTTAATAACTAAAGTAAAATAAAAATAGAACAGTAGTAACAATAACAATAATAATAACAAATAATAATAGTACGATAGTAATACAAAGCAAGCGGTACACTGTACAATTGCTCACCACCCGCCAACCGATGCCCAGCACATCCTCCAAGCAGCGATCGAACCCCTCCCCGGCCAACTCCCCTGCTTATATACTGAGCATGATGTCATACGGTATGGCATAGCCCTTTGGCCAGTCTGGGTCAGGTGTCCTGGCTCTGCTCCCTCCCAGCTTCTTGTGCACCTGGCAGAGCATGGGAAGCTGAAAAGTCCTTGACCAGTGTGAGCGCTACTTAGCAGGTACTTAGCACTACTTAGCAAGAACCAAAACATCAGTGTATCATCGACATTGTTCTCAACCTAAACCCAAAACACAGCCCCATACCAGCTACCAGGAAGAAAATTAACTCTATCCCAGCTGAAACCAGGACACTTACGTACACAACCGAGTGTGTGAGTATGTGTATATCTATAAATGAAATGCAGGACTGGTATAATTATACTGAGGACAGAAGGGCATAAGTCAATACCATATGTAAGGTAGCCCATGTGCCTGTTGGGGAGGCCAAAGACAGTTCAGATAAAAACCATCTTTCACACATGAAACCTGCGCCATGCAATGGCATCCGAAAGGGCTGGAGAGGGTCAGCTAAGGGCTGTACCTGGGGTTAGGAACACAGGCC
The DNA here is from genome assembly GCA_020745775.1 of Theristicus caerulescens. Lineage (NCBI taxonomy): Eukaryota > Metazoa > Chordata > Aves > Pelecaniformes > Threskiornithidae > Theristicus > Theristicus caerulescens. Next base: position 85,790,962 of record CM036583.1, on the reverse strand, counting down.
TGGAAGAGGCTTCTCCTTCTCGTTTTCTGTGTACCCGAATTGGTGTGCTGGGATCACTCCACCCAAAAAGGAGAGACTCTTCTCGTAGCCTCCAGCATTGTGCAACCGTGCATGCAAGAGCAGCACTTGTGCTCTCTAGTGTAACAGGGCAAGGAAGGACCTTGCAGCTCTGTTGCTGCAACACAGACCAAGGTGCTGCAGAGAACTTTCACTGGTCATGTGTAGCATGGCTGAAAAGTCACATGGCAAACTCTACTTGAATGACAAACTCAAAACACATTTGGAAAAAAGGGGATATGGCAGTAGAGAGCCATGAAAAAGTGAAGGGCTGGGTATGGATCATTCTTCAAGGAGCAGAAGAAAATTGTTGGTCTCACGAGTACAGTTACTATGCTCCATTTGATATATCCAATCAATTAGTCTGGCATGCTTTGCCATTGCTGAAGCCATGTTGGCTGTCTCTGATCACCTCCCTGTGTTCCATATGCTTCAACATAACTTCTAGGAGGATCTGTTCCATGGCCTTACCAGGCACCGAGTGCTTGGTAGTTCCCAGGGGCCTCCTTATTACCCCTTTTAAAAATGGGTGCGTTTTCCCTTTTTCCAGTCACTGAGGACTTCTCCTTACTGCCATGACTTTTCAAATATGATGGAGAGTGGCTTGGAAATGACATCTGCCAGTTCTCTCAGGACCCCAGGATGGCTCTTGCTGGGTCCCATGGACTCATGCATGCTCTGTTCAGTCCAGTTTGCCATTTCCTTCACAACACTTGTCCTGTCTTTCCAGCAATTCCGCTTAGGTTGCAATTCTTTTGAGTTGCCAGTTGCACTGAGGACACATTTTGAACTTTGCTCCATTTCGTGAGGCTGGTTTGAGCTCCAGATGACATGCAGGCTTGCTACTAGTAGCACTGCAGTAGCAGCAGAGCATTTATGCAGCTCAGTACTCAGTAAAAGGCTGCAGGCCTGTTTTGCCAAGGCCTGAGCAAACAGTGGACAAAAAATTCACAGGCAGAAGTAAGCCCACGAGCTAGACATACCTAGCATAGTTGCATACACTGCTGCTAGTGCTCTTTTACACTTCCAGATCATGGCTTTCTTCTTCATGCTGTAGTTTACCTTGCCAAAAAAGAGCATTTTCACTTTCAAAAGTTTCTCTCTTTCCTAAATGAATACACTTTCTACCAAGAAGCCCATTGGACACTTCCAGAGGGTCAGCCAAGGGCTCAACTAAGGAGTAGCTCTTCAAAGAGCATCAAGCCCACGGTTTTCCTTTGCCAGTGCAAATCTGCTCTGAGAGAGTGCTGTGACAAGCCACAGAACTCTGGTTATCCCTACAAAGCAGTGTTTGCATGCAGAGAAGCCATGCTCTGAAGCCTCCGTGCCCTGTGCCCTGTAAGGGACACCGCTCTTCCAGTTGCATGGCCTGTCGTGACTGGCTGGCAGGACCAGTCCTCCTGGCCTGTTTACCCAGAGATCCCTCCGACCAGGGGGGCTGCAGGGCCAGGAGCTCAGGAGCCACTGCATGGGGAGGGCAAGCACAGGTTGCTGCCTTTGGGAAGGCAGAGCCCAGCAGCAGAGCCAGTCTTTCATCTTCAGCCCCCCGGGACTGGGCGTCCCCCAGTGAAACGCTGTCCTGAGGGCCCAGTGGCTGGGTAGGCACCCACGTGGATGGGACAGGGTGCCTGGTTTGAGGACGGACACTGGATCTGGCTCCTAGCCTGCAAGGGGCATCAGAGAAAGAGCTTTTTTCCCCAGGAGCTGCCGTCAGTGGATGAATGGGCAGGGCAGGACAGGGGGGGGCCATGCACATGGTTCTGTTGTGCTTTGGCTGGGATGCTACCTGCCTCTTCCAGCACCCTGTGCCTGCATGTGCACACGCAGATGCACGCAGTCACAAACACATGGCCCCCGTCGCCTTTTGGACCCACAGCCTTGCCCTGAGGACACGCGTGGGGCTGCAGAGGGGCCCCCAGAGGTGGCCTCTAAGCCCGGTCATTCCTGCGTCACAAGGAGTTGGAGGACACCAAGCTGCATAGCCTAGGGAAGCCTGGACACCTCCAGTGGTGGGAGCCACCCAAGGCTTTCCTTGGCCTCTGCAGGAGCCAGCACACACTTACTCTTCCCATGCTCTCCCCTGGGCTGCAGCTCTGCCCGCCTCTCTGATGCTCTCTGCCTTGCAGGGCTTTGGCATTTCTCCTTGTCCTCTAGCCTCTTGCTCAGCTTCTCAGCATAGGTCTTTCTCAGGAGGTGGGGAGGGGGATAGGGATCCTCAAACCGATGGTGGGAGGGGCTCTGCAAAGGCAGAAGAGACTCTCCTAAAGCACTGCCACCATCAGCTGGGGCTGCTCCCGAGGCTTCAGCTGAGGCGTGGGACTTGCACAGGCTTGGCTTAGTCTTCGAGGCAGCGCTGCTGACCGCTCGCAGAGAGCTACGGGCACCGAACAGGCTGCCGGTACCACAGCCAACTGCACGCTTCGGCCCGGGGCCTTAGGGACAGCTCCTCCCGCAGGGCAACGTGCAGGGCAGCGGGCAGACCAAAGAGCCCTGCCCGGCCCGTTGGCCACAGCACTGCTGCGCTGAAAAGCCCCTCCATGCGGTCGGAGCCGGGGCCGGGGCCCCCCACCCGCGGAGGGCGAGGCGGAGGCCGGGGCGGGCGGCAGGGGCTGCTGGCCGGGACGGGGGGTGCCGGCCCGAGGCGCTGGGCCTGGCTCCCCGCCGCTGCCCCCGACCCCGCGGGCCGCCCCTCGGCGCGGGGCGGGGCGCGGCGGCCACGGAGCTTTCGCTTTCGCTCTGGCTCCGGCGCTCGGCGGCGGGCGGCGGCGGCGCTGGGGCCTGGGGGGCGGCGGGCCGGCGGCAGGTACCGGGCGTGCTGAGGGCGGCCGGGGCGGCGGGGCGCGGTGCCGTCCGCCTCAGGGCTGTGCCCGGCGGGGGGAATTCCTGCCGTTTCTTCCCGTCCCCGGCAGGCGGTTTGCCGGCGGCCGCCGGTCGAAAATGGCCGCGCTGCTCCGGGCCGGGGCGTTTCCAGGCCCGCCTGCCGCCGCGGCGGCGGGGCTGCTGGGGCTGCTGAGCCTGGCCTTGGCGCTCGGCGGTGAGCGGGGCGGCGGCAGCGCCCAGTTTCCCTGGGACGCGGTGAGGCTGCCCAAGCACGTCGTCCCGCTGCGTTACCACCTCCTCATCCACCCCAACCTCACCACCCTGACCTTCGCTGGCACCGCCGCCATAGAGGTTACGGTCACCCATCAGACCAGCGTGGTTGTCCTGCACAGCAAGGGCCTGCACATCACCGGGGCTGCCGTCGAGGCCGCGAGCGGCCAGCTGGCGCAGGAGGCGCAGGTGCTGGAGCACCAGGCCTTCGAGCAGGTGGCACTCCTCGCCGCCCAGCCGCTGCAGGCCGGGCACAACTACACTCTCAGCATCCAGTACCTCGCAAATCTCTCCGATACCCTCCATGGCTTTTATAAAAGCACCTACAGGACCCGGGAAGGAGAACTTAGGTAATCCTTGTTGACATGCAGAAGGTTTTGGTAGTATCTGTTATTTTATAAATGTGAAATTACTCCGTTTTCACACATAAGGGGGGTGGATGCTGCGCATATGAAGGTGTGTGACCAAACTTCTTTTTTTTCACCCTGCTCAGAGTGCTTGCAGCGACACAGTTTGAGCCGACAGCTGCGCGAATGGCCTTCCCGTGTTTCGACGAACCAGCCTTCAAAGCCAGGTTTTCAATTAAGATTAGGAGGGAACCAAAGCACCTTGCGCTGTCCAATATGCCAATTGTAGGTGGATACTTTTAATGATGTGCTGTTTATTGATGGTCTTTGAAACAAGAAAGCAAAAGGAGAACAGAATATTGAGGCAATTGCTGTTAAAGGGAATGGTGATCTTACCACAGTTCTTTTATGAGAGTGTGTGGTGCTGTTGCTGGTAGTCTTGACACAAGGTTGAAAAGGAATGAAGAAAATAATGCGTGTGGGTTCCTGTGTCTCAGCAGAGGTGTGAGAATGATGAGCACAACGTAGTCTCCATAATCTTTGTTTTACTCACAAAAGGCTTTCCATGTTGATCTTAAATTTTAAGATTAATTATCATATATATAAAAAATATATATATATAAATATATAATATATATAATAAATACATGATTCACATATGTTAATTTCATTGTCAGATAAGCAGGACCTTCTGTGTGAAAAAAAAAAAACAAACTTTGGACTTCAAAAAAACATCTCAGTGAAAAGTGCCGTACATGTAATAGCTACAAATGTTGTTAGCAATTATAAATCCATATGCATATATAGGGTTAACTACGTTTTGTACATTTGATCTTACTTTGGGTGTAAGAGATTCTTTATAATTTCTTCTGTACTATTAGTTGTTGGTTTGCAAGGAAACTAACCCTTATAAATGAGGGAACAGCACCCCCCACGTCCCCCCCACGCCACGTACCTTTCAAAAATGAAATATTTTGGAAGTTGGTATAAAAGATCAATTCTTTTGTAAAGAAATGGATGAAGTAATGAATAAGGAGCTGGTGCCAGTGTTACAGTTCAGTGTGGCTAAATACGTTTCAGGTCTAAGTTAGTTAGCTAAGGCTCTTTGTAACCAAGAGGGGAAAATGGATACCTCCAACATGCGGCTCATTTTATGCTAAACTAGATACCTGCGGTAACTGAATCACGATTTGGAGGAGTTCATTTCTCTCGTGTGTAACAATGGCTGCTGAGATTTACACATCTTCTAATCAGCTGAAGTTGTATGAGATAAATTTCATCAGTGTGCTGGCAAACACTGAGGAAAACTGAAGCAGTGTTTTCATTTTTCTAGTTTTATCAATGTAGAAGTAAGTGATGCTTACGAATGAAACTGATTGTACATATACGTATATGTATATATACATAAATATATGTATATATAACACATATATACATATATGTGTTTTTGTTCTCTGTGTGGGGAAGAGTGGGCATGGGGATGACTTCTTTCCAGTGTGCTTTTAAAAGGTAAGGTAGTACCTTTAAAAGGTAGTACCTTTAAACTGAGAAGGAACACAGCTGTTGGTGCCAGGGTCCTCACAAATAGTGTACTGGGTGATGAGCTGTGCTCGATTTTTAGGTGAAGTCTGTGAGTATAACTCCCTGGCTTGTTGAGGACCATTTTGATACCACTGTCAAGATGAGTACGTACCTTGTGGCCTTTATCATTTCGGATTTTAAATCCATCAGCAAAAGAACGGATCATGGAGTTAAGGTAACTCTGTCTCATTTTCTAAGAGCTTTTTTGTATTTAAGTCTGTATGAATACATAACGGTTTACTTTTCAGTTAAATCATAGGATTTATATATCTCGATGTTTTTACAGGAAAGGAGAGAAAGAATTTGGTTTTGTAATTGATTAGTTCGAATTCTGAGCTTTATTAGTTTCAAAAGTTTTTGGTACTGGGGTTACTTTTTATATAATTGTATGCATTAGTAACATAGTTTGGTTCATGTAAGATTATATAATTAAAGGGCAACGAAATACAGTTTTCATAGAGGATCAGCACTAAAATAAACCTGTGTCAGCTGAATGACTCTAACATGGTAAGGGTGGAAATAGTAGAAGTCTTTGTAGGAGCCTAGTGGTTCTGGTGGGTAAGTTTTAAAACTTGTATTCCTAATTCTGATAATATTTTTCTTCAAATGTTTTAATACCTCTTGTATGAGAAGTGTTAGGTTTGTGCTCTAGTGTCCCTTTTTATGGTCATTCAAGTAACTGTGAGAACGAACTACTTCTGTGAGCTTTGGATGCTGGTATTGAAGTGCTGCCTGTTCGTCTGCTGTAGATTTCTGTGTACACGGTGCCAGACAAGATCAACCAAGCTGATTATGCGTTGCATGCGGCAGTGAAACTTTTAGACTTCTATGAGGATTACTTCAGCATTCCATATCCTTTACCTAAACAAGGTCAGTGTTAAATAATTTAATGTATTTGAGAACATTATTAAGCACAGAGAGTAAAATAGCACAAAACCAGTAATTTAGCGTATTAAGACAAGGGCGAGTTTGGCTCACAGGCTTTTAAAGTGGCTGCCTCACAGAACTTAAGGACAGATTGAAAAGCTCCACTGGGCACGGAAGATTCTTGTCTTCTGTACAGAGCTTTCACTTACATTTAAGAGAGCCCTTGGAAGTATGTGTGATATGTGTGCCTGTGTGGGAGCAGTCGTGAAGTGGGATGAGCAGGTGAGCGAGTTCTTTATTGAGTAAAATGATACTAGTACTATTTTAATGTTTTTTTCTAGATTTAGCAGCTATTCCTGATTTTCAGTCTGGTGCTATGGAAAACTGGGGACTGACCACATACCGGGAATCTGCATTACTGTATGACCCTGAAAAGTCCTCAGCGTCTTCTAAACTTCGGATTACTATGGTAATAGCCCATGAGCTGGCTCATCAGGTGAGATTTGGGGAAGAATAAGGTGTTCAAATGGGCCTGCAGTGGGGTCAGGCTTGATGGATCCAGTGTGGGTAGGGGGATCTTGGAGCTATAAGCTGAAAATAGCTGCTTCAGCTTGAAGGTGCTCATCTATGAACCATGAGGACTGTGTCTGGTGAAGGAGTCCCAACAGGCTGTGTAGATGTGGAGGGCTGTAAACATCAATGTGTTCAGTTCAGCAGCTCAAATGGTGTGAGGCCTTTGCACCATTGTTAGCCCTTGAAATTAATTGCAGGCCACCAAAATGGCAACATAAAAGTTGGGAATGGTTAACTGTTTCATAGGTGGCTCTCCTGCTAACTGTGGTTTCTTGACAAGGTTTCTTGGAAGGTGAGTGGAAGCCAGTGTTTAGTGTATTACCATTAAAATGAGAATGCAATGGGAAGAGGCCAGAGCAAGCTGTGTCACTAAAAAAAGGTTCCTTAAAGGTCAATAACATGCTACAAGTCAGTAGCAGCTTTTGTGATAAATTGTGTATTTAATTTCAGAAGCTCTTTTTTTTTTTTCCCCCAGTGGTTTGGCAACCTCGTTACCATGGAGTGGTGGAATGATCTGTGGTTAAATGAAGGGTTTGCAAAGTTTATGGAGTTTGTGTCAGTCAACATTACCCATCCAGAACTGAGAGTTGTAAGTAGCTGTTACTGTATTTTTATTTTATAACTGCCTTCTAAATCCACTAATTAATAAGGATAAAGATCAAGCAGATTTGTGTTGTGAGCCACTTTTAAATTTCTGTTTGGCAGGGTTATCTGATGTTAACTCTGAAGGCTCGGAATGTTGATTTAACTACATGTAAATATTTTCAGGAACTGATGATGGAAGTTGATGATTGCAGTGAAAGTGTATTCTTTTTTTAAAGACATTTAGACTCCCAAAAACGTGAAGAAGTTATTTTTTCTTATTTCATCAAATAGAGTCAGACTTGAAAACACTAAAATCCTTCCACTAGCTTTAGCAGAGGTCCAATATATGAAATTTTCTACAAAAGTGAGATGAACAATGCATCTGGGCAGAATTTTGCCATAGCACTAACGTAGCATGATAACAGGGAAATTAACTTTTTTTTTCCTTTAATTTGTTTTATGGTTACTGGCCACTCTGTCATCAAACTGTTGTTGGAATGGGTGGGTGTCTTTTTGGAGTTATTTTTAAGACTCACTAGCTTGACTATTTAAGTTAGTTTAGATCACTAGAACTCCTTTGGCTGTCTGTATTACTGTTTTGGTTTTTTTTTTACTCTGGAATAAAAAGAAAGATATGTTTTGTTTTCTTTGTATGATTTAAAGATCATGTGGAATGGACTGAAAAGTGAATTAATAGGGATTCAGTGGTCACTGAGAAAAATTTAGTGGTAATATTTGGGTTTGCCTCCTATTAGGAAGACTCTTTCTTAAGGAGATGTTTTGATGCCATGTCAGTGGATGCATTAAATTCATCACATCCTATATCTACTCCTGTGGAAGATCCAGCTCAAATTTTAGAAATGTTTGATGAAGTTTCTTATGAGAAGGTAAAGTACATAACAAGCTATTGATTTCAGTTGTACTGCTTGTACTATACAATTGTATTTTACTGATTTCACCCCTACATAAAAGAGATCCCTGACACGTGGTGTTAATGGTTTTATGACTTGAATAATTCCTTGTCCAAAACACCTGGGTGGATTCAAATGGCAGTTCTAAAATGAGGAAGCCTTTACTTCTGTCTGTTCTGTATCAGTTTAGTCTTAAACCATTTTTTTTAGATTCTTAAATCAAGGAGTGTTTTTCACTGGAGCGTTATATGGTGCTGGCTTATATAGTAATTAAAAAAATCATAACATAACTTACTCATCAGTGATATTTTTAAGAGTAAGGATCACAAAAAACCAAAGTACTGTTTCAATATACATAAAACCCAATTATTATTTAATCAGAGAGACATACAAAAGTGAACTATTATGTTGATCAGTGGCATGCTGAAATTTTTCTGCAACAAGCATCTTGCCGGCTAAGGAGTAGTTCTGTAAACACTTTGCCACTCTTTTTTTCAGGGATCTTGTGTATTAAATATGCTGAGGGACTACCTGACTGCTGATGTGTTTAAAGCTGGACTTGTCCAGTACCTGCAGAAATACAGCTATCAGAATACAAAAAATGAAGATTTGTGGAACAGCATGACAGATGCAAGTATTCCTTATTATTTTTTTCAAATTTCATAACTTCTCATGAATAATGTGACCAGTACTTATGATTATGACATGAAAAAGAGGTGACCAAAACTTTTTTTTTTCCCTTTCAGATTTGCCCTACCGTAGGTAGTGATAAAAATGAACTACAAGGTGATGGTTTTTGCAGAAGAAGCCAACAGTCATCTTCAAATGCAGTAAGCATCTAGTTTTCTACCCATCAGTATTTAGGAGTTTGACACGTATCTGTGCCCTCTCATGTTACTATTCCGTGCTGTGGCATTGATACGTGCACCTTCCAAAAGTGTTCTTTGCAACTTGAGAATGGTTCTAGGGAGAGTGTGAGTTTCTGCAGTTCCATTGGAAATGTGTTTCCTCTGAGACTGGACAGAAATCCTACTCCTGTGCTCAGGGCTGACCAAAAAACAGCAGTACTTAAAGAGATGTCATTAACTATATGAAAATGGCTACAAGAAAACCAACTGGAGATATCGTGATATCCTGTCATGGTTTAACCCCGGCCAGCAACTAAGCGCCACACAGCCACTCGCTCCCCCTCCCAGTGGGATGGGGAAGAGAATTGGAAGGGTAAAAGTGAGAAAACTCGTGGGTTGAGATAAGAACAGTTTAATAATTGAAATAAAGTAAAATAGTAGTAATAGTCATATAGTAGTAGTAGTAGTAGTAGTAATAATAATAATAATAATAATAATAATAATAATAATAATATACAAAGCAAGTGGTGCACAATACAATTGCTCACCACCCATCGACCAATGCCCAGCCTGGCCCCGAGCAGTGATCGCTCCCCCCAGCCAACTCCCCGCAGTTGCTATACTGGGCATGACGCCATACGGTATGGCATAGCCCTTTGGCCAGTCTGGGTCAGGTGTCCTGGCTGTGCCCCCTCCCAGCTTCTTGTGCGCCTGGCAGAGCATGGGAAGCTGAAAAGTCCTTGACTGGTGTAAGCACTGCTTAGCGACAACTAAAACATCAGTGTGTTATCAACATTACTGTCATCCTAAATCCAAAACACAGTGCTAAAACAGCTACTAGGAAGGAAATGAACTCTATCCCAGCCAAAACCAGGACATATCTAGTCTAAATATACCTATGTAGAGCTTACAAATACCCAGCAACTTTTAGAGTTCTTAAGTACCCATTTCTGTTTCACCGTCAGCGTACTCCCATCTTCCTCCCCTTCTTACGTGTCTTCTTTTTCCCTCGCTAAAAACCAGCACTGGACTAAAGGAGAGACTCTTGATGTGAGGGCAATGATGGACACTTGGACACTGCAAAAAGGTTTTCCCATGGTAACTGTCACGGTGAGAGGGAAGAATGTCCACCTGCAGCAGGAGCACTATGTGAAGGGAGTAGATTCTCCTTCATCCACAGGGTAAACAAAATGGGGAAAACTCAGCACGCAAACTGAAATACTCTCCTATGGCAAACACTGTTGTACAAGAAGAGCTTTTGCTGTTGTTTCTTAAGGAACGCTGCCAGAGCTGTTTGGTTGTGAGTCTTTCCTGGTGTAGCTCAGGATCAGTAGTACTCCTGTTGTTGGACCCTGTGTGCCTGGCCGAGGTCCCAGTAGCTGCAGAGCTGCAATGGCTGGGCGGCTGGGTGAGCTGGGTGAGCCTGCGCTGGAGACGTGCTAGTGGAACTAGGCTGGAAAGTTCATATTGTTGCAGCTTCAGCGTCAGTGATCCCCCAAGCAAACTAAATGAAAGCTAGCTAGATGCGGCTGGCTCTGCACTCAAGTCAGAGGTGCGAGTGCAGCGTGTTGCTGTTATTGTGCAGGCAAAAGATATTACTCGGCGGTTAGACTGGGACAAGTTGGAGAAGCTTTTGCGAAGTTTTAATTAAACAAAGCACTTCTGTTTTGCAATAGGTACTTGTGGCACATTCCACTAACCTACATTACCAGTAAATCTGACACGGTTCAGAGATTTTTGATGACAACTAAAGCAGGTAATTTCTTTGACTAATTAATTTATTCAGAGTTTGTTTGCAAGCCTTTTAGTTTTGCAGGGTTTTTTTCAGAATGGGGAACTGGAACTACTTGTACCAGAGAAGCAAATTTTTGTCAGCTCAATAACACCGCTATAACGATCTCTTAATATATTCGGAAACCATGTTACTTGTTCTTTTAAGTCACTGAAATGAGAGTAACAGTATTACTGGGTATAGTACGAGGATGTGTTTGAATCACTAAGAAAAAGAAGAGTTATGGTTTTTTTTCCAGATGTCATTATCCTTCCAGAAGAGGTGGAGTGGATTAAATTCAATGTGGACATGAACGGGTATTACATTGTGCACTATGAAGACGATGGATGGGATCGTCTGATTAACCTTTTGAAAGAGAACCATACAGTGATTAGCAGCAATGACAGAGCAAGTCTCATTAACAATGTATTCCAGCTTGTGAGGTATGGCCTTCTGTCCAAGTCTGAAAAAAAAATACAAACTCTGTATTTATGAGTACATATCGCTGAGAAAGGAAGTGTTGATAATGTATATAGTATTCATTACATCTGTTAAATAGATTAAGAGCATATTCTTTTCTTGCTTACAGCAGTGTAAACCTGGGATTTCTCTTGATCGCAGTGGATTTGTCTAAGCCTATTTAGTGAAACATGCTGTGTTCAATAAAGGCATGCTAACGGAAGGATGCCAGTGTGAAGTGATGGACTAGGATAATGCTTTGCACCTGGAAAGATGCTGGTGCCATTTGTCAGTTACAAACAAGGCCATTACAGTCATAAAGAAGTGATGGGATTATGATCATGATTAGTTTCAGTTCTGTGGATGCCTTAGAAAAGGCTGTGTTGTAGAGGGGCTTTGCAAACGCTTGTGCATAGAGAACTAAAGAACCGACAGGAGTAACTCCTGGTGTGAGTGTATTGTGCTCAAGAAAGAGGGTAGTGGGGGGAGCTGGAAGAGAATTAAGATGGTATGAATTTGAGGTGGCAGCTCATAAGGCCATGTCAGCAGAGCTAGCCAAGATTTTCATTTGGACATCAGAAGAAAGGTCTTTCTAGTTTGAAGAGAAAAGAGGAGAGTGAAGAAAGATTGCTCAGCATGTTCAAGGAGCTTAGAGAGGAAAGGAAGAAGGGACAATTAGAGATGCAACTTGGGTTAAGCAGGGTTTCTTTTATGATGGGTGACTAGAACATGCTTGTATTTTGAGGCCAAAGAGGCAGGTGAATAAGGACAAAATGAGAATGTGTGCAGGGAGTTGACACGAAAAAGAAGCAGAATAAAGGTTTCAATGAAAAAATGAACAGGGAGAGAGAGAAAACACCTCTTACATTTTCTCTGTTTGGTCTTGGAAGAAATCATTGAGATGTATCGTGGCAGAGGTAGAAGACAGTTTGCAAAGTCAGGTAAAGACAGTGAAGGAGCCGTTGGGATTGTAGCTCTGAGGCTTACTGCAAGCTAAATATCTACATGTCGAGCTAGAAAGGTGTTGTCGAGGAAATGACCTTGGGCATTGCATTCCTTCTGTATGTGTGTGATTTGTAGAGCAAAAGCAATAGTGGGGAAAGAGGAAGAGGGAGAGGCTGTGCGGGGATAACCTCGGCATGTGAGAGATGGGGGAAAAAAGCCAATCTTTCTAAATCGTTCTCTTACAGTCCATTTCTCAGTTCAAAGATTTAATATTAGGTTTCATAGCTTATGTAGCTGCTCAGCCACATATCACTTCCAAAAGCAAAATTAAAAAGAGATTTGGAAATACCTTTAAGGCTTTCCTATTTGTATAGTTTTCTGAAAAGCATTTGTCTTGGATTTTGCTTTTGTCTTTTAAGTTTAATTATAACTTGGTTTATCCCCTCTCTTCTACTTCTTTAGAGTAAAAAAATTGTCAATTTCCAAAGCTTTTGATTTAACTTTGTACCTGAAACATGAAAGACAAATCATGCCTGTACTCCAAGGTATGACTGAGCTGATTCCTATATACAGGCTCATGGAGAGGAGGGATACGGATGGTACAGAAAAACAGTTAAAGGTAATATTTTAAGTATCTAGAACTTTGTAACTCTGCCTTACCCTGTAAAACACACTTTAAAATATATCTTTATTGTTACCTTCTTTTAGGAGTATATAGTCCATCTATTCAGAGAGCTGATTGACGAGCAGTCTTGGAGTGATGAAGGCTCAGTGTCTGAGAGATTGCTTAGGCACTCGCTCCTGCTGTTTGCGTGCGTGCATAGGTACCAGCCATGCGTGGACAAAGCCAAAGCATATTTTACAGAATGGCAGAAATCCAATGGAACCTTGAGGTCTGTTCTGTAACTATGACTGTTTTTTCTGGTACTAGAATTAACTAGAGTTAATTTAGGAAAAGAACTAAGCTTCAGTCCTTTCTGCACTCTAAAGTTGAACCTTCTTAGTTTTGTATCTTATGCTTTAGCTTCCCAGTGCCTCTACAGTTTGGTGCATAGTATGTGTCCAAACTAGCACATACACCACGTGGTACTCCACAACTTGGGTTGTTAAAGATGTTCTGAAAAGTGAAAATCACATGTATTCCCTCGTTTATGTGCCTGAAGATTGATCTATACTGGTTGTAAAAAATAGGTAACTACTGTTCGTGAACTTCACCTTATTTTTGTTTCTCATCATGACACAAGAACTCCCTAAAACACCCTCCAAAATGTCTCTGAGAGATTGTTCTGGGCAGGCCAAAGACGACTATATCGGTACCTGACTGGGCATAGCCATGAGAGGAATATACAAAAATAAAGAAGGAAAAAAAAAAAAGGTATGATGCGTCCAGAATTTCTGGAAGGCATTTCCAAGGCAGGAACAATACTGAGATACAGCCTGAGATACGTAACTGTTTCCCAGCCACAGGGATCACTTTCTAATACACCTGAGGGATGAGTATTTTTTAATAAATTGTCTGCTATATGCCAGTTGATGTGTGATGGTGACATGGCTGTGTTTCTACATGTATTCCTAAATATGACATGGAGAATAACTTGGTATTCAATTGGTTGTAGCTTGCCAGCAGATGTGAAGACAGCAGTGTACACTGTTGGAGCACAAACATCCGAAGGCTGGGATTTCCTCCTTAGTAAATACAGACTGCACTCGTTCAATGTAGAGAGAGAGAACATTGAATTAGCTCTCGCCTTCAGCAGAAGTGAGGACAAACTTCAGTGGTAAGTAGTTACACAGAACAGAAATGTTTTTGGGGAAAATTTACGACCATTGAAACAGGAAATAGAATTATTCAGAGTCTTGTTTCATAGCTTTTGAAATTCATGATGTATAAAATGCTTCACAGAGTTAATACAGTGGGAGGAAGTGGCTGCACCTTTTCATTTCTGTGTTTTGGTGCTGGGAGTCAATGTGCTCAGGATTTGCAGCAGCAAATTGGGAAAAAATACAATAAAACAGCTATTCAGATACCTTATCTTTGCTTGACAGACACTTCTTTATTTATCTTTGTAGTTACTTTGATTATAAGTGCATATGCTGTACATTTCTTACAAAAATTTGAGGTTTCCTGCTTTAAAGAGAGCTGAGCATCACTGAGGTTTTCAGATGTTCCCTTCAAACCGTGCATTCTGTGAACCTGATTTCTGCCATTTGGTGGAGGTGACACCATGGGACACTGATTTAACGGTGTTCAGATGTCACTGGAGACGTACTTTAGCTGTTTCGTTATGTTATTATTTATTCTTTGCATTGCAGTGCTGTTTTGACACCTTAGTCATGAGCAGCACTTGCAGGCCTGAATTTTCCACTGCTACTTAGTGTAGAACAAATACCTTTCTTACAGAGGGAGGAGTGAGGTTCATATGAATTTGGAAATTTTGAGTAGGAGCAAAAGGTAGCTTTGTTTTTATCCTTAATATCCTTAATATTCGGAATACATGTCCACCAAGTAATTGTGAAAGTAACAGAAATGGGAAAGATGGATGTGGCCGAGGAGTACGCTGTGAAAAGCTGGAAGTAACCCAGCAGAAATGCTGTGTCAGGACCTTTAGAAATGTGAACTCTCAACCATAGTACCAAATACTAAGGGAATAGTAATTTGTCAGCTTTATCTACCTGTCTAAACAACTTCCATTTCTGTTATTCTCAGGTTAATGGATCAAGGTCTGCGTGGTGACATCGTAAGAACTCAGGATCTTCCATTTATTATTGTATTTGTTGCCAGAAACCCATCTGGCTATCATCTAGCTTGGACGTTTTTAAAAGAAAATTGGGAGAAAGTTGTAGAAAAGTAAGGAACATAAGTTGTTTTACTGCTCTCTCTACTTTGTACTTTAAAACTCTACTTTCTACAAAAATAGACATTTTCTGAGTGTAGGTAATTCTTTTTGCCAGATTTGAACTTGGTTCGAATTCCATAGCAACCATTGTCACTGGAGTGACAAGGCGGTACTCGACAAGGTCACAGCTTGCGCAGGTAAGCCATTCAGATCCTGGTTTTAAAAAACAGCTGTAGTATAACTGAAATGAAAATTTGGATTAAATCTTAACATGGTAAAAGCATGACCAGTTATGAAGCATCAGGGTAATATCCTGCCTTTGCCTTGAAAAAGATTATAGCGGTGATGAGTTAGATTACTCTAGGGAGAGCATTAAGTCAATGGCAAGAAGAAAGATGGTCTTCGTTTAAGCAGTGAGCTTGGAGGCAGAGTATGAATGGTTGTCTGCCAAAGTGTTCACGGTTTACCTGCCGCTATTATTTTCTACTCACTCTGGAAAGTAGTGAGAAAAAAAAAAAGTAGGTCTTTTCATCGAGCAGACAGAAGAAAAATGCTGAAGGACAGACAGTGAGAAATCATTTCACTGTTCTACATCTTCTAATGCGGGGAAAATTCTCCATGCTCCTGGATGTCATATACAATAATCATTTTGTCTAATGGGTAAAGTGGGTAAAAACCCCAGACTGGTCAATGTGCAGATGTAATGGCATTCCTGACAACGTCTTTTCAGAAGCTGCTCCTTTTGTTGCCAGTTTAAAATTTTCTGCTTTAGGGCAAAACGCAGGCATAAGTAATGCAACCATATTAAATATGGAATGAAAGAATATAGAATATAGTTCTCAATCTTAATTTTAAATCTGAGTGGACTCTCACAGCGTGTCAATAGCAGTGTCTTGGCCAGTGGCAAGGACTGCAGGGACGTTTCTGTGTCCTACCCAGAAATGTGGCTGCACGTCCCTTGGGGATCTGTGCGACTTGGGTATGAGTCTCTGAACACAGACAAAGTCAGTATAAGGCCGAGGGAAAATCCAGCAACTCCATTCCCTGTATCCTGTTTGTATCTTTCTTGTACTTTGTACAAGTATTTGCATCTTGTATCCTACTCATGAAAGTAAATTCTCAGAAATTATGTATGTAATTTATACAACGTGTACAGTCATGGTATCTTTTGAAAGTATCCATTAACACTGACTCTAGTCTGAGGTTGTATTAAGTTACCACAGTGAGCATTGTGATAAGGAGTGCCTCCTTTTAAAAAAAAAAAAAAAGGGGGGGGGGGGGGGGGAGAAAAAAAAAAAGGGAGGAAGGCAGCTGCCAACACTTCCAGCAGCCACAGGGAATGCAGTGAGTTCAAGTAGAAGCAGCCTCAGGTTTCCAGTGGCTGCATTCCCAAGTGCTTCAAGGGAACAGTGGTTTCTCAGCCTGGAGAAAAGGAGGCTGAGGGGAGACCTTATTGCTCTCCACAACTACCTGAAAGGAGGTTGTAGTGAGGTGGGGGTTGGTCTCTCCTCCCAAGTAACAAGTGACAGGACGAGAGGAAACGGCCTCAAGCTGCGCCAGGGGAAGTTTAGGTTGGATATTAGGAAAAATTTCTTCACAGAAAGGGTAGTCAGGCATTGGAACAGGCTGCCCAGGGAAGTGGTTGAGTCCCCATCCCTGGAGGTATTTAAAAGATGTGTAGGTGTGGTGCTTAGGGACATGGTTTAGTGGTGGACTTGGCAGTGCTGGATTAATGGTTGGACCTGATGATCTTAGGGGTCTCTTCTAACCTAAACGATTCTGATTCAGTGATTTTAAGGATGAGACTAGTGGCTTCCCAAGCACTGGGGGAGTTGGATGGAGCCTTTTTTAGAAAACTAAAAGGAGGAACAGACTTCCCCATGTAGGGAAAACTTTCAACACTGACACTACTGCTGCTCCTCCAAATGGGTTGAATGAGTGGCTCGCAGGCAAATGTAGATGACTCTTACTGAGTCACTCTAAAAACAGCTGCGAGGTCTCCCGTCTGTCCCACCCCGTTGCCTGTATCGGCAGGAACACCTGCTTCGGCTGACAGTCTGGCACGGTGACTGAACTTCAGGTGCAGGTGCGTTACACAGCAGAGCAGCTGTCAGGAAGAGCAGGGGATGCTCAGTCTCCCCAGTGACGTCCACATTGAAACACCGCCATCCTGCCTGCGGGTGCTGCGGCTTAAATGGCCGCAAGGGTTTGTTGAATGAGCAGGAACCAGACGGGTCCCCCACAAGACATGACAGCTCCTTCAACTGCATTTTTATATAATCTAATGTGAAATGTAATCTTCCCTGGCTTGTGAGATCCAGGCACTATGAAACCTTTTCAGAAAACTGTTCTTGGGTTGGGGGGTGGAAGGGAAAGGGGGTGGAAGACCCAAGGCCAGCTTCGAGTATCACAGATGTCTTGCTGGTCTTCCTGTGCACCTAAGAGCCCTTGCTGCCTCTTTGTCAACTGTTCTTTCACATTTTTGTCAACAGGTGAAAGAATTCTTCAGTTCTCTGGAGGAAAAAAGCGCACGGCTTCACTGTGTCCAGCAGGCTATTGAAACCATTGAAGACAATATACAGTGGATGGATACAAATTTGGAGAAAGTCAAAACATGGTTGCAAAACAACTATCTGTAAATTAAGGCACCTTGCTTTTATCTGTCAGAAATAAACAATGAAAAGCTGTGAAAATTCAGGGCTGGAGGGACAGCTCAATTGTATGAAATAGGTTTTTTGGCAGGAGCTGTAAGGCAGTCTAACGCTGCTGTTCAGTCTTTTTCTCTCTCATGGCTGTGGTTTGCTGGGAACAGAACTCAACCATTCATGGCTCTTTCACCAGCTAACACTTTCAAGAGAAAAGGAACATTGTACAGTGAACTGTACAGGCATAGGGGAGGCTGAATACTAGAAACCTGAACTACATCATTGCTTCTGAAAAGGCAGAAGGTACTGGGAGACAAACAACCAAGAGAAACTTTCCACCTGCAGATGCTGACCCTTCTGGTACTGTTCCTACCAAGGTACAACTGGCAGCTCTATTTAACACTGAAGTGTACTAAAGCTCTGGAGCAAAGCCACCTTTGCGTGTGTCTTTATCCTTATGGTTTATGTTTCCAGGACAATTATTTTTACAAAGATGTACCTCGGATCAAGCATCACATAATTAAAAAAAACCCCCACATATCAACTGTAATTCAGATTGCATCTGTCAAAGTAAATACGATAAGGACTCTCTGTGCAAGCTTTATTGTAGTCTCTCAGGGCTGGAGGCAGTTGCGGTGGCGTGGATGCTGCGCAGGGGTGAGGCCGAGTCCCTACTGCACTGAGTCTGTCCCCTTCATACCACCCTCTCCCAGGAGTCCTGCCTGTCTCCTTTTGCTGCTGATGTAAACACTTCCCTGCACTGGAAATATTCTTGTGCTTTTAGGCAACATTCAGGAGATGAGTACATGTATTTTGTGTGCAAAAAAAAAAAGTTGGTGAATTTACTTTAGATGATTTAGTGTGTTTTGGCAGGAATTTTTGCTTTTAATTTTCCCTTTTTCACCTAATTGAAATGCAATTGTTGTCACATGCACTCACTGACATTTAAAAGGACAGACAGCCATTCATAATGGTCTTGATATCTTATCTGTAGGGTAATGATGAGAATTGTAGGTGAATTGCTCCAAGGAGATAAATTATTAATTATTTCTGTACTAAACTTTTTAAAACTATAAAAAAATTCAACTAATTACCGCGTGCTTAAATGCACTTGATTTCTTTGCTCTTCAACCATGCCCTTGACATGATTCCATAGTGTTTATTTGCGCTGAAATAAGGTTCTGACCTGTCTCTGTTGCCTCACTGATATGCTGAAGCATCCAGAAACTTTAACAAAGATAAAGACTTAGGGAAAAATGCATAATCTGGAACTAATCATACGCTTTTGACAGTGCCTTGCTTGCTCTTCTCTCAACTAGAAATTACACCTGCCCGAGAAGTTGAAGCCTACTTCCTTAGAGTTCAGAAGGGCTGTTGAGTTCTGCTATCGAGGGCAAAAAGCTCTGTCACAATGTTGTAGAAAATATCATTTATTTCGCTCGCCGTATCCTTTTATATACAAGGCATCCTGTACCTCTTAACTCATAAAGGGAAACAGGAATTCTGAGTAAACTCCGCGTCACGTGTACAACATTTTCTGCTATTTCAGGTATTGTTGACTGTTGCTTGCTTTAAAATGTTTTCAGAGCTGAAAAGTGAATTTAATAAAATTTGTTTACAGGATTCTAGAAAAAGTACTTTGTGTCATTTTCCACATTCATTTCTTCTCTTTGCCTTTGTGAGCAGTAATTTGCGTTGCTTTTTTCTGCTTTAACTGCTTCATTTTCAGTTTCTCAACTTTGGGGAAATATTAAGTAGTACTCCTTGCCCCCCCCCCCTTTTTTTTAATTGAGGAAGCATCAATTAGCCAGTGTGTATCCAGATGCCTTACAGCGCTCTCTACAGAACAAAGGGAGCAGGTATGTTGATATGTCATTTATCTCAATAAATTTCGTTGATTGAGCTGTATGAGTGGACACTAAAACATTTTAGACTCGTGTGTGCTGTGATGGACGCGTGCTCACAAAACCAGGAGTACGTAAGACTGAACTGCTTGTCTGCACAGTCCAGGGAGAACCCGAGCAGGTACAGGGATGCTGGGCAGGGCTCACATACTTCATTAAACCACAATCTTTCTTCTGTCGCCTGAGAATGACTGTTAAGCATTCATATGTTGTACATTTCAACAAAAATTCTAACTGGAATTTTTCATCAAAAATCATCACTTTGTTTCTGAAAACTCTTATGCTTATGTCTTCATCTTTTAGCTGCTTCCCTATGCAATGGGAGTCCACAAGTGAAATTTGGTCCTAGTTAACTGTGACATAGCTTTGAAAACCAAAGGAAAGGGGAAAAATCTGTAGCTGGATCTTGATCAGATTGTGAGGGCCTTCATGAGACATGACTGACAGGTATTCTGCAGTGTTTTTTTAAACACATTCCATTTTAATGTGCCAATGTTTGTGGTTTTTTAATTATTTCTAGGGTTTCTTTTGCTTTACAATAGCTATTCAGGTAACAGCAGTAATAAATGAAAAGTTACAAACAAAATAATGAAATCTTAAAAACTTTATTAGTGTGACACAGGTTCTCAGTACAGACTGCAAAGTACAGTCAAAAGTCTAAATATCCCCAACTTAAATCTCCAGGCTGTCTCTGTCTGCAATGCTACATATTGGAGTCTGATTTTGGTATCAGTACAAACATTGGTATGACCTTCCTCTGCAAGCTAATGGTGAAGCAGTACATGCGTAAGGATGTGCAAAAAGATGTTCTGCAGGTTATGAAGACAGAGGAAAATGCATGGAGGCACTTGACACACCTCAGTCACGACAGCCCTGTCTGCAGCAGACTTACGAGAGGTGCCTACTCGTGCCTGTTCTCTTGCAGAGCAGGTGAATGTGACGTTGTTCCTTGCAGCATTAACTTCTGCCCTATTTCTGCATTCCCTTTGGGAGTGCAAGGAACAGAAGCAAGGACTAGAAACAGTGCAAAATAAAATTTTTAAAAGTCTGCCTGTTGACCTGAACTTCTCTCTTACCTCTGCTAAGGCTCATGTAACAACTTTATTTCCTCTTCTGTGATGGTAATGGTGTCATTGTTACACCAGGATTTGTATTTGTTCAGTCCAGGAGACTCCTGACATTACGAGATATGATATGATTGGAAATAAAAAAACCCCTAAAATCATTATCTGGTGTGTTTTTGTTGTTTTAACTACAGTTACGGCAGCGTTCAAAATACCTGTTTTACTACTAGATGCGCTTGATGAAGCGGTTAATCCCCAGTTTCTCATTCTTTAGCTACCCACAGCTTACCTATGGTTTTCTACCAGGAACTGGCTTGAGGAAAGACTGCACAACCAGACTGAGGTGGGCTGAGGATAACTAAAGCTCATTATATTCCAGCATACTTAATGCATTCACTGCAATGTTAAAAATGCTAAGACATACAAATTATTCTGAGATTTACAGGCACTATGTGGAGATTATGTGCAAAAGTCTGCAGATTTTTTTTTTTTGGCATTGCTGTTCATTTATGAAATCTATTTCTTGCAAATATAAAGCATTCTTTCTTTCTGAAAACAGAAGAAAATTACAAAAAAGTCAAAGTATATGAGTATAATAAAATGAATGGCTAGGGAAAAAAAACCCAAACACCTTAGTCTACTACAGGGCAAAAAGAAAATATGAAAAAAGTCCAGCAGTATCACTGTACAAAACCCACCCAGAATAACCACATGCTTTTTGCATCAACTTTTGTTCTTCAGGAATAATTATCCACCAACAGAAAGAAGACGTTTTATATGATGCACCAAGATCCTGAGGAGAAGAAAGAGAAAAAAAAAAAAATCAGAGTGCTTACCTTCTTGAACTTGGGAAAAAAATCACAAATAAACCTGGGAAGAATTATCGGAAACATGTGTCTCTAGTGACAGAAAGAAATTCAGTTAGACTGAATATCACAAGAGATTAGGTACTGTTTGAAAGCAATACTGCAGTGAGGGTAGCAGTCTACTGCAGATACGCAGTAATGATGCATCTTTATCTTGCCCATTTGAAGTCGGTTGCCAAATGTTCACACGGGATTTCGCTCCATGTAATTACTCATACTCAGAGGAGCCAGGACTGCCTCTGCAGTCAGAGGAGAGAGGCTCCTCCACTGGGGCTTCAGAAAGCCAGGACTTGAACCCTTCTGGCTGGTGTGCGGGTGGACAGAGCCCGGCACTGGATGTGCCCTTGCCTCTTCTCTTCCACACCCCAGAAAACCCTCCAGCCTGAAGCACTTGTATCAAGCATCAAAGTGTAGTTACGTGAAACCTTCCATGAACTAAGGATGATGATGATGATAGACTCCCAATTACTTACTCTAATGTTAAGGGTGTGATCAAACTAAGTACAAAGAAGTACACGGTGGCAGTGGAACACATGCACACAACAAAACCTGCTACACCTGCCAGCTTAGCTGTGGGTTTTTTTATATCTGTTCTGGACGCTGTTCCAAAATTAGCCTGGTGCATAAATAATGACATAAGCTCACTGTCCTGAAGATAAAACAATAGTTGAGATGTCCTTGGTCTTCATTACTCTGTAAAAAGGTCTTACTAGGGAAGCAGTACGTCATGCCTCAGAATCCTTAGTTACATGAACACAAAGGAATTTAGCTACATGAAGTAATTCTGTACAAACTGAACGGACAAAGGGTGTGAAAAAGAAGTAGGGCCTTTTCTGCCTAGGAACACTGAAGTTCAAAGTCATTTATCCTGGTTTCAGTTGGGATAGTGTTGATTTTTCTTCCTAGTAGCTGGTTTAGCGCTGTGTTTTGGATTTAGTATGGGAATAATGTTGATAACACACTGGTGTTTTAGTTGTTGCTAAGCAGTGCTTACACCAGTCAAGGACTTTTCAGCTTCCCATGCTCTGCACGGTGCACAAGAAGCTGGGAGGGGGCACAGCCAGGACAGCTGACCCAGACTGGCCAAAGGGCTATGCCATACCGTATGATGTCATGCTCAGTACATAAACTGGGGGAGTTGGCTGGGGGGCAGCGATTGCTGCTCAGGGCCTGGCTGGGCATCAGTCGGCGGGTGGTGAGCAACTGTATAGTGTACCACTTGCTTTGTATATTATTATTATATTATTACTATTACTACTATCTCATTTTACTTCAATTATTAAACTGTTCTTATCTCAACCCTCGAGTTTTCTGACTTTCACCCTTCCGATTCTCTCCCCCATCCCACTGGGGTGGGGGGAGTGAGCGAGCGGCTGCGTGGTGCTTAGCTGCTGGCTGGGGTTAAACCACATCATCATTCCAAGCATTGTGTCTAACATTGTCTCTAACTGTGTCTTGGTTCTGTTAAAATACCGTCAACAAAACGTAGCTTTAATAGCACTAGCCTGAGTTGTCTTTGTGGTAGTTCAGAAAACAGAGAGGAAGAAGTCTCACCCAGTGACGTTAACGTTTAGCTTGCTTTCTGCTTCTCAGATTTGCTGCTGGAGGACTGTCCCTTTGCCTAAAGAGCAAGAAAGGCATGAGATAGTAAGAAAGTGTGAACTAAGCTAAAATCTGCAATAAAATAGTGACAGATACTCATCAGAAGTCACAGTTCAGACATAAATATGATCTGCAATTGAAACAGAGAAAGTTTAGCAACAGTAGTTGTAACGTCTGTTGTGTACATATATTTTCATTTTTCTACCATCACTTACTTTGTTTCAGCTAAAGAGGGCTGTGGCTGACCTCTTCATATCCTACTTCTCAACAGCCTTTTACCCATGCTAGTGATTCAGTCACAACTCAGAACACTTAAAAAGACATCCTTCTGAAGAGGGTCTTAAAGACCCTCCCCAGTTTTACATCGAAAATTTTAAGACTGTTCTGTTGTTACACAAAAGGCACGTGCAGCAATTTCATAATAAAGAAAAATCCCATCACTTGAAATGTGAAACATAAAATTTCCAGAGCAGATGTTACCATCTGATCCGGGCATCTACCTGCACGTATCCCGTGAGAGAACAACGTGATGGGAGAAGTTTCACCCTTGCCTAAATCCATTTTCTATATTTCTGGATGACAAAAACCAAGCAACTTGGTTTTTTAAATATAGAAACAACTGCCTGCCTTTTCCCACTAGACTCATTCTGCATACTTATTTATGAATACATTTAGGTTTTCATTCATTTTTTTAAATTAAATTACAATAACTTGAGAAAAGGAGATGCAGTTGAAGGATTACATTATAATCACTTCTAGAATGCTGTTATTTAAAACTGTCAAGAAAAGAGAGAAGTGATGGGGATCCCGAGGCAGCTACAGGCATGTGATGTGTGACTCTCAGATCAGCAAATACGGGAATGAGGAGCCTGTGGAGCATGCACTGAGCCCCCTGTAGAAGACCAGACTGTCTCCAAAAGAAACATATTTTAGCCCCCATTTATTGAAAATTTCCCTTGAAATAGACAGGTGCTTTTCTCCTATGTGCGTGCTTACAAAAATGGATCAAGTTCAACATATTGATGTAAAATTCTCCCCGAAGTAATATCCATGTACTATGAATCCAAAATCCAGCTGCCCATCTTTCATGTTTATAGTGTATGGTAACCATGACTGTCTGTATTATAATATGTATGTTTCTACCGTTTTAGGGTCTTTGGGTTTTCCTTTATCCTTTGGGCTTGGTTTAGTGGTGATGGTTTCCTTTCCACTTTTGTCCTACACTCCAGAGAAAAAAAAAATAATTACAGTTACAAACAGGACAGAGAATTTATGCCTCCTACTTTGACATCTGCCATAACACATTATTTAATATGTGGTCAGTAAGGTGGGAGAGCGCTCAATGCAGGACGCGTGCATGTAATTACTGCCCTTGGTGCACAGCAAGCTGGAATCTGGAGCCTTGTTTAATACTGGGGAGACTGGGGCACCAGAAAGCATACACAGATAAAAAAGCTGGTATATATGGGCAGATTTTGCATTCACTACAAAGCAGTAATGTTGCAGCAGCAGATTTATCTCCGAAGTTCATAACCAAATAAAACAGCACTTAAAACACCAATAGTTTGTCTTAAGCCAGCTGAGGATTCGATGTCAGGGTAAGCACTTGGGGAAGCACTGCAGTGGTCAGAAGAGCTATTTTGAAGTACAGCTATTTCCTCCCAGGAATTACACCTGATTTGACCTTCAGTTTCAAAGCTGCTTCTTCTCTGCCCCCCAGGAGAGGAACAAACACAGCATAAAAGCACAGATAATCATAATCAACATTTTAAGTACGGACAAACTTGTAATTCACTCTTGGTAACTGGGTGCCTTGTAGCACAAGCTTAAGGAAGCTAATGCAGAATTTCACTCGGGAACTGGTTATGCTTCCACAACTGTGTCTGTCCAAGGGATTTAATTTTTGACTGCTAATATACTGGTTTGGTCAAAGATCAAAGACCTGGTAAATTCAAGCTTTGTTTTTTTCTTTCTCCTTGCAGGAAGCAGGCAGGTCACTACTGCAGGAAAAAGGCAGGGATGGGCTGGCAGGAGTCAGTAGCAGAAGAGAGACAAAGACAGCTGCTTTAACCAGCTGAGTACAAAAACTATTCACCATTCAAAAACACATGTACCATTCCCTCTGCCTGCAGGTGAGGGACCAGGGCACGGGATAGACCATGTCACACACAGGATAAGAGAGCAAATGGCTAACAAGAGAGAGTTACTGGTTTTACTGGTTCTTAAACAGTTTGAGCACTTGTAGCAAACAAAAGGAGTCCACAATTTTCGCACTGATATCCCACCAGCTGCCCTGGAGTGCCCTTGGGCTCCTCTGCCAAGGAAGCATGTAAGGTGACTGTAGTGGCATGGTGGATGTCTCAAAGCCATATGAGACCTCTCCCTCTGTCCAAGCTCAAGGTAATGAACGCCAGGTTAAGAGCAAGCAGAAAGCAAATCTGACAGTGATTCTTCTCACATGTGGACCAAATCTCAACCCCCTTCTTCACACTCTTTTCCAGCACAACCATCCTTTCTCAAACACCATCCTCATGTTGGTGACCTCCAGACTGATGCAGCTTCCACTGCTAGTTCATTTCATATAGCCTCGCATGTGCAGCACTTTGCTGGGAAAAGTCCAACAGGTGTTTGTCAGCTGTGTTTAAGATGATTATATGACAAATAAACACTCCATTTCTCATTACAAGACCTCTCCAGTCCATTCCTCCTTCATTTTTCTTGCCAGCTTTACTGTTTTCCCTACGACAATCACTACACCTGGACAGCATCTTCCAAAGAGGCTGGCTCTAAACCTAAACTGAGCTACTGCAAAGAAAAGTGAGGAACTTTCACAGAGTAGTGGAAAACTGTTTATTCTGCAAGTTATTATCAGAAAATGTCCTACCTTTGAGTGCTGTGGTGCGGCAGGAGCCTTTGCACAAGTATCAAAGTCACCTGATAGGGCATCAATAGCTGCAGAGTCATCTGCAGGCTTCTGCAAAAATTTTAATTCTAAAGTCACACAATACGGAATACTTCCCACAGTCAAATTAATGTTTCAGGAATTGATGTCTGCTTTCATTATCCCTTTCTTAAAAAAAACCCCATACCTTAGCTCTATACATATGTTACAACAGAGATGTCTATTTGAGGTTTCCAAGATACACAATTTCTTTGAATGCTGGACCTGAATATTCACAGTGTAGCTGTGCATAAAAACTGTATTTATTGCAAAGAGTTACTCTTCATAAAAGTTTTACTGTCCACACTGTTACTATTACCTACTGCATTCAATAGCATTTATGAGAATTTGCAATGAATCACACCTTGAGCCTGCAATGACAGTACTTCAAAAAAAAAGATCAGAGCACACAGCATGAAACAAACACAGAACAAAAATATCATAAATGTTACCTTTTGTTCTTTGTGTTTCACATCATCCTTTGCTGTTGGCTTTACTGGTTTACCCTTGGGAAGAAGAAAGATTACATCCTCATTTTGAACTGGTCTGATTAGTTTTAAGATACAATTACTTATGTATGGCATTGGCAGTTTACAGCTTACCAAGAAAGCTGAACCATTCTGAACTGATTTATTTATTCCTCATGCTATGTATTCAAAGTCAGTTCATGATATATTTCCAGGCTCTGTTAGTTTGACTACATCTGCCGTATCATCTTTCTATGCTTGTAGTCTACTGGAAAAACAGTTTCCTGATCCAGAAAAGATCAAATCACTGTCAGAGCAGTCACTTGTTCCAGTGAATGGCAGCTTCACAGGCCTTTAGGTATACCACCGAGGTAATACCTGCATACACACTTTGTACTTGGAACAAAACTACTTGGAATGAACAAGCATTATTACCCACAATTTGCACGTATCTCCTGTTTGAAAGGAAACTATAATGCCAAGCTGTTTCAAGGGATACACCCTATTTTTTCACCTGGTTTTCTGGAGCACCTAAAACACTGAGCCAGTGTAACTGGAATTTATACTGCTGAATCTCCAGGATGTTGATTGCTACTTGGTGGTTCAAAGTGATTTATTTGTTCATATTGCATGATTAAAAAAAAAGAAAAAAAAACCCTAATTTTTGTGGGGTTTGTTTGTTTTTTGAATTAAATGCATGCAAGGATATACAAAGCTACTCTAAGTATTGGATATTTACATGTTTCACCCTAATACATAAATACAGTACACACACTTACTCACTTCATCAGCTTCCCTGTTCTCCCCAGAATTCCAAAGAGGACAGACTGGCTCAGATGCACACATTTCTAGTGTTACAGTAAGACAGCTAAATAAAAACTAACAGAGCTTTTCCTTACCTGCTCACCTGACTCCAGAAGTTTTCGATAGTCAGGTGGGATAGTATCATCTCTTTCCCCAAGTTTGTCTCTGTGTTCAGATTTAGCCTTTTCCTGAAAGCAGTTAATTTTTTAACAACTTTAATGCTTATGTTAGAAACATTAGCAAACAATAAGTCAGAGTGCTCATTAAACTTAGGCCAGCTGCCTTTTTAGAATTTAAAATTCCCAAACTACCAGAAAAAACCCAAATATTTATTTTACTATGAAGTGTGTTTCATGCTTCAAAGTTTTAAATTTACTAGCTCTCAATAAATGTACACATTTAATAAATTAAACGTATATACACAGCATCATCCCAACATAAAAAAGTTATGTCAACTTTCAGTTCTGCTTTTCAACGACATGAGTCATTCCATACTTCTGCACTGAATCTCACCTGTGCACTCTGGCTTTAACACAAAACTGACGTTCTTGCAATGTCTTACCCATGAATGCATCAGAGTACCCTTAGCAAAACCCAGGGCACTTACCCACCTCACACCCAAACTGATCAAGAGTGGCCTACACTTCTCATGAGACTTAGGAGCTGGAGTCAGTTTCAAATCCAACACAACTAGAAGGTAGAGCACCACAAGCTCCTGAAAACTGCATCAAGAAGGGAAGCATTCCTTCCACTAAGTTTATTTTTCAATTTAGGCTGCTTTGATTTCTAACAAACATACTAGAAACATGCCAAATACACCACCTGGTTTAGATACAAGTAGGTTTTTAAGCATATTGTTGAAGAATATTTTTGGCAGACATTTTAAGGAACACTTCTTTTTGAAATGTCTTCATCCAGTATAAGCATTTTCTGTGCCTTTGTAAAGAACAACACATGAGGAAAGCTGGGCTCCTACAGCTCCACTGAAGCACAGGAGTTGCCGAGATCTCGCACATGAAGCGTGTACTCCCTTTCTATGGCAAGGGACAATGCTACCCAGACTGTATAAACCTGTTCCTAACGCAGCCAACAACCTCCACACTGGAGCCTAGTCTGAGAGTAGAAATCTCCTTCTAGATTCCAACCTAAATTTATTCATTGGCAGCTTATGGTTTTTTTTTTCCCCCAGTACTGTCCTTTACCTTAAATATTTCGGTTTACAATTTACTATTACTACTACTATTATGCAGAAATGTGTTTGATTTTCTTATTAGCAGAAAAGTCGTTATACAATTATATGAAGAAAGACTGAATGAAGACAAAACAAGCAGAAACAAGCAAGTTAAAAAATGGACTCATTAAATGAACACACCCGTTGATGAACTTGGTATTTGTGGGGTTATGAAAGTCAAAGTTTGACAAAAAGAAGGCCACAAAATTAATTTTAGAAAAAGAAGTCAGAGAAGACACCTGAAAAATAATTAGAATAATGACAATAAAAGGCACTGAAATCAAATTATTGCAAATTCCCTGTAATATTTCAACATTTACCTCCAAGCAGCTAAAGTATATTAACTAATTCAACATTTTTTACCAAAAAACGCAAGCAATACAGTTCATTGAAGACTGCATGCTTAGAAGCAAAAAACATTTAAGTGAACTGGTTGATATGCCTACAGGTAGGACAACATAAGAATATGCTGGGTTTTTTTTCTAGTAAGTTTACTCCTACATCTGAAAATCACATGCCATGTACTCCTATGAGTATGTAAGAAATATTCAGTATACCATTTAAAAAAAAATCTCTAAGAAATAAGGTAAGTATGTCAGTTTTTGGGTTTTTTTTTCCTGCACCCCACCCCTCACCCCTGCAAGTTTCAGAATGTCTTTTCTTACCTTTACTTTATCCACAACTGGTTTGTTCTCATCAGGGTCAGGGGCCCTCTGTCCCAGTAAATCAGACAGGAGATCCAAAGTTTCCTCCATCTCTTTTCCTCCCTAACAAAGTATAAACACATTAGTGAACACAAATCAGCTGTAAAAATAATTTAATTCATCAAGCTAATTAAGTACTGACTAATGAACTGTCAACTTCAGTGAACAATGAACAATCATCTCTCCCTTTGTAATTACAATGTAGCGCAATAGCTGGGGAAAAAAAAATACAGAATATTTAGACCTACAAAAAACATAATTTCAAGGAGGGGTTATGGAATTTATTTTAATGGCTTTTTTTTGTTACGCATAAGCCTAACTGATCTAATGAGAACAGTTCTATTAAAAGATCGTTTTCTGGTAACTGCCATTCATTTTGCAAACATTGTTATCACTGCAGATTAGCTGCTAAGGAAGTGTCAATCTGAATTAAAACTTATTAACATTTTATCTTCACAATATGTACAGTCTTCTGCTAATTCACACCAGTTTTATTCAAACACTGGTGAGGAAAAAAGCCCTTAAAACCGACTAAAACTCAGGTGGGAGGAGCTTTATATTCCCCTTTCAAATTAGGCTGGAAACACTAGAGGGAGCTCCCACTGCATGTATCAAAATGGAGAAAGAAGGCAGCGTGCAACACTACCACTAAATGCAACGAAGAGAAGTTCTCCTAGTATTAAAAGGAGGTCAGGACGCTGCCTGTCCCTCCATTAACCTTGAACTCCTCCTTTAATAGGAGGAGTTAATAGGCTTAACAGATGACTTTGCCACTATGGTAATGACTACACTACTATTATTTTAAATATTCTCATTACCTAACCAGGAAAAGACGGGTGTCGTTCAGCTAAAGGCCCAAGCCTAAAAATGAAACCATTTGCACATAGGTAACTACCCGCATTGACCCATAGGAAGGAAATGCACACATCCTCTGATGCCCCCAGTAACTCTGGAGGAATCAGCCCCAGACTGGGCACTTCCTTTTCCAAGCGCAGGTGAGGAGGTTTTAAAGGCAGGCTGAAATACAACAGTGAGTGGAACTCGGACAAAATGGGCAGACCATTCTTCGCAGTCAGGTGAACATGTAGTGTCCAGAAACTCCTGTTTTTTTTTCCCCAGAGGGTACATTTGCTTTCCCCTCAATAGCCAGTATTAGCAATAAATTATTTAACTTTGCAACAGTGTATATTGGTGAAACTGGCCGGCTCATGCTCCCATCTCTCTTCATTAGTCAGTTCTTAAGTTTAAGATAGAATAGAACAGAATAGAATAGAATAGTTTAGTTGGAAGGGACCTGCAACAGTCATTTAGTCCAACTGCCTGACCAATTCAGGGCTGACCAAAAGTTAAAGCATGTTGTTAAGGGCATTGTCCAAATGTGTCTTAAACACTGGCAGGCTTGGGGCATCCACCATCTCTCTAGGAAGCCTGTTCCAGGGTTTGAACACCCTCTCGGTAAAGAAATGTAGATCCTAGATAAGGATCTATAGAAGAGGTTGCTTACTGAGGTAGAAGCTAGAGGAGCTGCTGAGTGCACTGAAGAAACTGTAACAGCAGAGATAACATCTGAGCAATCTGCGGGCTTTTTATCCTCCTTGGTTTTCTGAAACAAGACACAGCACATTACTAACGCAGAGGACTAAGAGAAAAATATGAGAAATATGCATCGAATTCCACACATCTAAAATGCAATGCCCATACAGTTTGTTTCTAGGACTTTACCTTTCTTAGAAGCTCTACTTATTTCAGATTGAAACCCTTTCCGGAGAAGAACTGTGCAACTGTTTTGCATCTCAGCTTGTTCATGTTCAATCTTCCATCTCAACTACTGGGTTAAACCCCAGCATAGCTTAAGTCAGAGGCAGGTTTTATGTGACTTCAGAGGATTGAAGATTTCATCAAGCCCATCTATATTCCTAAGCAACACTTTCAAAAAGTCTCAACTGCAAAGCACTACTTATGCAAGCAACTGGTAAAAAGATATGACAACTAACTTCTCTAGTTTTTTCTAATTATTAAAGTCCTGCTCTCTCGTCTATTAATTTATTGAAGAGAATATTTTTAATTTTTATTTACTGAATTTTAGTTAAGAAAGTTTATGTAAACTTTAAAGGAAACAAAATATCAAGATTATTGAAACAATTTGAAAACAGAACAGATTTTCAGAAATCAAATATACTCACCTTTATTACAGATGGTGTAGGTAATGGTGCAGATGGGGATGGAGAACAGGAAAATCCTTCTGTCAAACCCTCTAGAAGTTCATTTTCACTCATAGGCTATCATTAAAAAAAAAAAAAAAGAGGCTTTTAAGCTTTTTCATCTATTAAAAAGTGAGCAGGTAACACAGCCTATCTCCATTTTTAAACTGAAGACTGGGAAACCTTACTGATATTTGAGTAATTCATTCATGAATGAAACATTTATCTGAATATTAATTTTTTTACCTGGGACTTTTCTTCAGGTTTTGGTAAGAGTGGTTTTCCATCTTTATCCTACAAAAGAAAAAGACCCTTATATTAAACCAAGCAGTCCTTAAATGACGATGCAAATACAAGTACTCTGAGAGCATTCACTGAATGACAGATAGTATTGCACAAGAAAATGATCTAACTACTAACCTCTAGCACCTACTGGTGTTACTCAAGGTGTCATTTAAAAAAATCCAGGTCCTGTAACTTAGAAACATCTGAGGGCTGAAAAGTGATTCAGTGTGTGGGATTCTGAGCTCCCCTACTTCGTGTTTCAATTTCCATGGAAATAGCACAATTAATAAATAAAACCCCAACTTCCAGACTGGTAACAATATTCCTGGATGCAGAGTCCAGAAAGGCTGTTATCTTTTCACACTGGCAGCTGTGGCAGGTGTTGTGCAAGTCTTGGCTACACCTAAGCAACGCAAATATGTCAAATGAGTCATGTGGTGATGTTTGTAAAAATAGCACCTTGAAGTGTTGGGTTTTTTAATAGCTTTGACCAATCACAATTTATTAAGCTCTAAAATACAAAAAGCTAATGAAATACTCCAGTGCACTAATCTCAGCCAAAATTATTCCTGTGTCGGTATACGCATCTAAACCACTTCTGTGCCTATGCAGGTATCTAATGATAGATGTCAGATATTCAGGAACTACAAACCAGAATTTTTACATACTATAAAAATGGCTGAACTAAACATCAACATTTCAAAATGAAATGGAGTTTCACATTCATCCACATATTCAGGAACAAAAGGAAAGTAAGATTAAAACAGCACATTAGACAAATTACTTTTGCTTCTGTTAATCTGTACTCTGGGGGAATTGTTTCTTCATCTTCACCCAGTTTTTTGCGTTCTTCCTGTGTGGTTTTCTCCTATGAAGGCAAAACAAAAATAACATGAATAAAACCAAATAACTATATCCCAACACACATGCATATAAGCAAGCTTTCAAAGTCTTCAGTCTACTGATTCAAATTAGTCTTTCAATCCAACTATCAGATAAAAATCTCATGCAAATTAAAAGAAACCCTTTTCTCTTGAGAAAGCCTTCAGTTCTCTGCCTGTTTCTTCCTGTGTGTATCAGAAGTAGCTCTACCTATTTCAATGAAGATCAACAGAGTTAAGTAAACAGACAAGCACGGACCAATAACAAAATAGCATTATACCTTTGAGTCTTAATTCTTGACTTTTTATGAAATCCACTCAACAGCTACCTGGGCTGCATGCCAAGGGAGGCTGAACAGAGAAATTGGTAGCCAACTTCAGAAAGGACTACCCCCCATACAAGCTATGTTGGAACACGATGACTAAGAAAAGGTAGAAAAGACAACTTTGGGAACTTCTGCTTGATAGAGTTCTAGCTCATCAGAAGAGCTGTCCTCTATGGCTCAAGTAAATACCATCTGGCCCATGGTTTGGGGAAGCAAATGGGGGCATTCATTTGAACAGCATTCCCTTAAACAGAATACACGTTTCAGTGACTTACTTAAGGCTCCCTGTTAAAATACCAAGATCAGTGAAAAAACCAAACTTTTACGTATCATTCCTAATTTAAACAACTCCTTATAAAGTTGGTTCCTTTTGAAAAAGGACCATATTGTATGCTACCTCTGATGTGCATGTTAATTCTGCTTTGGTTCATCAGTAAGACACTAAGCAAATGCAGTTTTCAGAAGCTGAGGGAACTAATGTACTGTAATAGGCAAAATGATTAAGAAAATGTACTCGCTGTGTTGAAATCCTACTAGTACTTCCTAAGCAAAACACAACTGGTTTCACAAGTAAATTTTGGTTGTAAAAAACCTGAAAATATTACCTCTAAATTGTTTCTAGCCCGAAGAAATGCAGTAATGCTGAAGATAACGACATCACAAATCTATTTTTTGAGGTCTGATTGTTTCTCTACCTTAACTTTGTCCACAGCAGGTTTCTTCTCATCTGGATCAGGCTCCCTCTTTCCTAGGCTACTGGACAAGGTTTCCAGTGCTTCATCTGACACGTGACCAACCTGTAAGGGTATCAATATAGTAAAAAACAATGCTTAGTTTGGAGTTCAGCTGCAGCTGAAGAAACCTGTTCATATACTACCACCACCAGCCACACATTACTTAAGGTAAAAATTTAGAAATCAACTAAAAAAACTGTACTGCTTGTCTCCCTAATTGTCGTCACATACTTGGGATCTGCTGAGTTCAAGGCATAAGGAAATGTTGACAGGGATTGCTCTATAAACATGCTTCTCCTTTCCAAAGACTTACTCACAGCTAAAATGTTCCACAAGGGTTTTTTTTTTTGTTTGTTTGTCTTGTTTTTTAATAGAAGCATACATATTCTGAGAAAAGATGCAAGAATGTCAGCCATTAATGCAATCTTCTGAAATACTCAGTAGGACAACTATGATTTTTTTTTTGTAGAATTTGTCTTTTCCTGCAGTATCTATTAAGTTCACAAAGAGCATCCCTTTTAGAGCATTAGGAGCTAGAGTA
Source organism: Theristicus caerulescens (assembly GCA_020745775.1). Classification (NCBI taxonomy): domain Eukaryota; kingdom Metazoa; phylum Chordata; class Aves; order Pelecaniformes; family Threskiornithidae; genus Theristicus; species Theristicus caerulescens. The sequence continues at coordinate 85,756,895 of CM036583.1, read as the reverse complement.
GACCACAAGAACTGCCAGTTTGACTTCCTCTATTAAGAAGGTCACTGACTTTCCCCATTCAGTTTGTGCTTCACTTCATTTTTTTGGAAAGCACTCAGCTTTTGTGGCTTACCTCTATGGAGGAAGAATATGCAATATTGAAACAAGCATCTTGACAATATGGTGTACCATTGCATAAATGAAGCAGTGAGTTTTGCTTTATCTCCAGCTAAGACTACTCACTGAAGACACAGCTGATGGAGCTGAAGACTGCACAGTGCAAGCTGTGGCACGAGGGACTACTTCGTCCTCAGCAGTTTTTGCAGATACAGCATCCAAAGGCTTCTGAAACACAGCAATTACACTGCATTTTACTGAATATGCTCAGAAACCCAACATGCACCTGTTAAGTGACTTTTTTTTTAATACAGTACAAAACAAGAAAGAAAGTCTAAATTTAAAGGTAGAAGCCCCTCAATAAAGGACTAAGTGCCAATACTGCATGTTCCGCTGAAGCCAACAGGGAGGAAAAAACAGAAACAGAAGAAAACATTTTTTCTTGAAAGAATAGTAGCATTATCTAGTGTTAGCAAAACTATCAGTGTCAGTATCTTCAGTGAACTAGAAAGACATACTTTGGATGTGCTGCTGGGCTTCGATGGTTTGGATTGTACTGCAGGCTGTGCAGGGCAGGCAAAGTCTTTTGAAAATTCATTGACAAGATCGGATTCACTCAAAGGCTGCAAAAAACATATGTGGTACAGGTGACTCACTGCCTGTTTTTAATTTATTTTTTCAAGAATTATATTTCAACTACTTGGAAAGCAGGAAAACTTTTGTAGCCTACACCAAAATAATCTTTCACATTTACGTGCAACGAAACAGCATGAATTTTGCAGTGCATAAAATTATGAAAACCACTTTTCAGAATGATTCAGTTGCTTTGTTATCAAAAGTCAATATAATGTAGAGAACATTATGTTCCATACTGTTTACAGGGCTACTGAAAAGGAAAATGCAACCTCTTAATTAGGAAAAAACCCCCAATGCTAATATTTACTAGATAGTATTTACTATAACAGCATCATGTTGTTATAATAGATCAAATATAAATTTCATATAGGTAGTAGAAAGCAGCACCATCAGATTATGGTTCTCCCATTTTAATTTTTTTTTTCTTTTTTTCCAGCAGAGTTCCCTCAGAGGCAGTGTCAGCTGGAAGTTCTCTTAGCTTGCGCACTGACTGCTGACACTCAGTGGTTTTCACTGCGCATGTTTTAGGGAAAAGTGAATAAACTGCAGTTTTAGTTCCCTACTGTGTGATCTACTACAATCTGATGATACTATGTGATCTAGTACTACGTGTTCTACATACTTCTGTGATCTGTGACTAATGGTCCTGGGATCCTTCAAACTACTGCTTACACCTAAATGTTTAAATCTTTGCTAGCAGTGATTGCCATTTACTTGCTACGCAGAACTTAGTTGGTTAGGTCTCATTTGGTCAAATTCATAATACGTAAAATGACATTTCTAAAGGAGAGCCTCTTACTTTCCCTCCTGCTTTCCTTCCTTTGTCCATCAGTGCCCCTAACTCTTTATAAAATGTCTCATCGTATAAGGCCTCACTTTTCATAATGACTGAATTCCTCCACTAAATCAAAAAAGCATTTAGGCAATAACAACTTTTTTCACAAAAGTAATGCCACTGTATGTGCTTCAGGGTATGCAGAATGGAGGCCCAAAGTAATAGAAGCCCTAGTTGAAATCATGAAGGAAGAACTCTGCATTCACTAAGAATCAAGGAAGAACTGTAAGTGGTTGAAAGTGTTTCACCTATTGACATAACTTTTTTGTTTTGCTGGTTTTGGTTTCATAGATCTAAATTACTAATGATACCACAGGAACACTGGCGAACACATCTTGCTCAAAATCGCCTTCTTCAAATTATTGTAAAGTAGTGCTGAGAAAAATACTGCAACATATGACTTCGATACCCCTGTGATTCACTTACAGAACAACTATTCAACTATATTTGTGTCTCTGATTGATAGGGGTGGAAGAACACAGGAAAACTTTTTCTTCTACTAACCACTTAATTCTTTTGGCATAAGACCTCATGATTCTGAGCTCATCTTCTGCTTTGGTTTTGTACTGGACTTCAGTCAAACTGTGAACCAACCTCCCTTAACCCATGCCATGTTCCTCTTCTGGAGCTTTTGGGTTTTTTTGTGTGTGCCATCTCTTTTGTGCTCTCTGTGAAACAGGAAGGCTCGTCTCCGAACATTAGTGCCTGGTTCTCTCAGAGCACAGCTGCTCTTTTCTGCTTATGATGTGCTCGGCAGGTCTTCCTTCTGTGCAACTCTCATACATCACCCACTCAAGATGACTGCATGTCTAAGACCTGACATGAAAATCTATAGAGATGTAAAGTCTTTTCATCACTGCCTTTGCATTGCTCCATATTTCAAGCTTGAATAATACAAATGACTTCACATTTCTTCTAAAAAGGCAGTGTCATTCTTGCACAGATTGGTCCTGACCTTCATACTCATTTCAGAAGAATGGAGGTTACGCGTACCTTTCCAATTCTGGCAGCGCTCCTTAACTCACAGTATTTCCAAAGTGAAGCCCTCAGTTTCTTCAGTGCACAGTTCCATTGCTTTTTCTAATTTTTGCCTTCTTCCTGTGCATTTTCAATTAAACTTTGTAACTTTCTCTTTCAATCTTTTCAATCCATCTTGCACTTTCTAGGCCACGATGGATACTTTTTGCAAAGTCCAAGTTGTTCTTTGCGATTAGGAGAATGCCCACGGCAGCTCTTTCCTTCTTTCCAGTCGTATTCCTTTATATTTGATGGCTAATGAGAGGAAGCTGTCAAGAAAACAAAAGATTTTCCTGCCTCGCCTTTCTCTGTCCTTCAACAGCTCCAACAGACTTCTACAGAATACCTTACAGTAACTCCCCTTACAGTAACTGCTTTTCTTTGTGTCAGCAGTCATTTCTGTAACTCTCTCCTATCTTCGTAACCTGTAAGGCTTTCTCTTACCATGAGCTCTTCATTCACAGCCAGTGAATTTCAATAAAAACAACCTTCACTTGACACTTCAGATCAGCAGGTTTTGTGCAAGGAAGTAAACACACAAGCAGACCAAGAGACTTACATAATGGCACAGAGAGAAGTGATGACAGAGAGGGAGAAAACAAGGTATCTATTCACACTCCTACAATATTGTCAGTTTTCTAACCTTAGGTTTTTCTTCAGGCTTTGGCAATATTGGTTTTCCATCTTTATCCTAAAAGTAAAGTAAATATTATTGACATTTTTCCATTGTTATAAGAAGTGCAATACTCCATAATCACCAGCAAAATAATATACAATAAATGATACACACAAGATTAAGTCAGTGACACAGTAACAGGAATTCCCCTAAGCAGAGGGAATTCTTACATGGCCAGGTAAGTGGATAAAAAAAGCAAATGGGATGTCAGCACAATACAAATGGGCCAAGAGACCAAAAAGCACTCATTCCTATCAGTATCAATATGCACCAGGAATTAATTCCACAGTAAAACAGCAGGAATTCATCCGGTAGTAAAACAAGCTTTGAGTGGAAAACCCCAGCTTTTGCACTTGAACAAACAGGGGGTTAAATCCCAGGTCTGTAGTCAAGCAGTCTTGAAATTTCTAGAACGAGGGGTAAAACTGCTCCTTTCAAAACAGAATGTTAACATTCAGCTCCAGCAAGGCCAGTTTATATGACAACCTTGTTACCATCAGTTATACTAATAACCATCTCAAAAACTTTTAATTCTGAACTTTATGGAAAACACAACTCAGTTCTATTGTTGTTTTGCTTAACCTTGAACAAATCTCCATCACTTGAAGTCACAATTTGAAAAAATGAGTGTCATTTTCATACCATTTTACGACAGTGTTTCAAGGTTACATTATAAAGCGGTACCCAAGAGCACTTCTGTAAAGGGATGGATTTTACAAGAGGTTTAACATGAGAAACAAGTGACACCACTCTTGGAGAAGGAATGTGTGACCTGGGAAGATCAGATGTTTGCTTAGAATACCTGAAAAACCCAGCCATGCCCACAAAGGAAGGGAAAGAAACTAGAGATACAGAAATCACCAACAGGAGAAAACCATTTATTAAATACTAGTTTTGCTTGTTTTCCGCATATTCTTTCCCTCTCTGTGAAGAAACAAAGTGTCAGACGCAGTGCCCTACTTACAAAGCAATGGAGATATGAAAAACTTACCAACTCTGGTGTTAACCTGTATTCTGGAGGTATCGTATCGTCACGTTCTCCAGCCTTTTCTTCTTTTTTCTCTTTAGCTTTTGCCTTAAAAAGAAAGAACAAGAAAAATCACTTAGAGAAATTAAAAGAAAAACTCAAAGTACACTCAACCTCACTATCAAGATTCTTCAGCCTACTGTTTGACGAAGTACTAGTATCAGATAAAATTATTCCATATATCAAGATATTAAAATTTCTCAATTTATTCCTATCAAATTTCTGTGGTAAAATCATCATGGCTTAAGAATCAATGCCATATGTGAATATGGCTATATTATTTTGAATTCTAAAAAACTTCAGACACTATTCAGAGCCATAAATTTGTGGCAGGTACTCTTGAGAATTTTTGGGGTGTACAAAGTCCTCAGGTTTCCTTAGATTTCATCACTCTGTTTATACAAGCCGTAATTCTGTATCTTTTTCCATCACTCCTACTGAAACACAGCTTTTAATTCTCTGCTTCATGAAGCAATGCTTCCACTAAGTTATCTGAAGGCCCAGATGGACTGAATCTGCAATACAACATGCTCTTTTTTGTCAAAATTGAGGTCCAACATCTTCTCTGGGCAACAAATGATTTTCTAGTATTTCCCTGTCATTTGCTCTGAGCTGTAAGTGAAGACAGGGGAAAATAACTGATATTAGTAGGGTTATAGGCAGAGTTTGCAAAACTAAACTGAAAAGTCAAAGTTAGCATGCAAACACAGGGCTGCTGTTAAAATCTAACTGTTCAAGAAAAACTAAACTCCTAGAAGGCACAGAGGCAAGACCCAAATTAGAAAGATAATGGGGTCTGACAGAAAAAGGACTACATGCACTAAAACCCCCAAAAGTTAATTAAAAATCAAACAGCAAATATGTGCAAACAAAAGCTTGCTATAAATTGTACCCAGTGCTTGGGGAAAACAGTAACTACAGCTAACACAGGGAAAGGTGTATGTGTGTATGCTTGTATAGCCAAATGAAATGCTTATCATTTTCCAGACCATCTTACTATATTCTATTCTATCTGTATCCACTCAGCACTTCTTCATTTCTTAATTGTCTTAATCACCTAAGACTCAGACATTCCATAGGCTTTTGATATGCAAGTTGCTTTGTTATTATTTTACACATTTGTACAGTATCTAACAAAGAGGACATGGGATTCTACAGGAGAGTCTGAAAGCTGCTATAAAAAGGCATAAGATTATACCTCTGACACCTCTACAACAGGGCTAAGATCATCTTCAGGTTCAGGTTCAGGTCCACCAAGAGTATCAAGAAGAGCTTCCACTGCATCATCTTTTATTTCCTGTATTTAAAAAAAACATGAAAATCATTTCATTATTTCTTTGACACAGGTTTTACCTTACATATCTTTTATGCTGTATATGAAGCAAACAGACAGCACCAGACTGGTCATTTCTGTTTGGCTTTACTTGATTTCCTTAACATCACGGTGCAGGATATGGCATGTGATATGCAGGATATGTGATAAGATTAGCACGGTCTAATCAAGGCATATCTCCTCTTAAGAAGAGGAGAAAAAAAAAGAATAAAAAAAAAAGTACAGTATCACATAACACAATTGCCTTATGCTTTGAAATGGCAAACCCAGAAAGTGTAAGGTCACACTTGCTCTCTACAGAGGAAAAAAGAAAGGTTTGCAAAACATGAGAAAACGACATCACATCCAAGTTTTAAACACACCTCACATAGCTAAGAAAATGCATACATTTTTCTACTCTATTGCCTCTAGTCAGAAGAACTACAGTTATTCTGCAGAAGAATCCAGAAGGAAAAATCATCTGACCCATTAAGGCCAGATCTTTAAGGTACAGTTAAGGGTCTGAGCAATGGCAATGCCCATTATTCCTACACTTTCTGTGATAAACAGGATTTACAACTGCAAATGAGGATGATGAGCATCTTTACAAATCAGGCACACATAAAATACGTCTGCTTGTAAATTTTAATTAGAAGTTAACTAGTCAAAGAATAACTATGTATACCTCTTTTGACTTTGTTTTCTTCTCCTTAGGAGGAACTGAGGTCTTGACTGAACTTGCTGCTTGTGCTTGCACAATTTCTCCTTCCTTGCTTGGTTTCTTTTACATAGCGGCAAAGCGAGAGATAGGAAATTACAGGCAAATTTGCAAAAATAAAAAGGGGAAAACTGTCAAGATCATTTTAAAGGAAAATATTAAGATAGTAATATTTCATTGCAATAAAGGCATGCAATGGCAAGAAAAATATCAATACCTCTGTCAGACTCTTCTTTTCTTCAGCAGAAGCACTAGTACAGGTAAAGTCAGATGACAGGGCCTCTGCAAGCTCATCATCTGTCATTGGTTTCTGAGCAAGAAATTGCAAACTAGGTTATGATTATTAAAGTTCAAATATCAATGCTGTCAAACTCGGTTTAAAATCTGAGTGTGCTCCATGCTTACTCACACAATGACCTCATAAGAACATGTTGCTGTCACAGAGAAAACAAAGATACTTCCCCTCACTGGTTGATTAATTTTTTAGATAAGCTTTTATTTTTATAGGTTAAACTTATAAACAGTAAAATTAAGCTGGCTTACAGAATTCTCTTGCTAAGTATAGAAATTCAAGTAATCTTTGCTAAAGACATTACGAAGAGACTCCTGCATGTACAGCTATTTCTTCCCTTTGTTATTATTACGCCCAATATCTCTATAAGCATTTACTTGACTTGTTTCAGCCTCAATAAGTGTCCTGAAAATTCCTACTTCTTTACTAAAAACACCTGTGCCAAATTCCATTTAGTTTTAACCATATCTATGTTATCTGGCACCCCACAGCCCTCTCCCACTTCCTGGGATTTTTGGAAGACAGGCAACATTTAAACTTTCCTAGGAATCCAATGATAATTGGGTTATTTTCGCCTTCCAATATAAATAAAAACAAAGTCTTACTTCATCTTGTTCATCTGCTTTTGGTGGGACTCCATCTTTGCCATCCCCTTTGCTCTAAAATGAGAACTGATTTTATAGTAAATGCAAAGCAAAAACATACAATATGAAAGAACACACGCATCAAGAATATTTTTTTAACTCACTAACCTTCAACAATTTAACATACTCTGGAGGGAGGCTACCTTCCCGTTTACCCATTTCTTCCAAGTATCTTGAAGATATATCTTCCTGTGAAAAGAATTCACACATTAATGCTTTTGTACTCTTGTTTATGGAAATAAATTTCTAATGTAGAGCTATCTATAGTGATACTTCTGGAAGGAAAATACGAGGGTTGGCTAGGTCAGAGGGCCAATTCTGGACCATGAACTATATAGTGTCTTTCAGAACCTAGTGTCATGCCCATGCATCTTGACTAGCTTCAACCATGCATGTCATCTAGCAAAACTCTGCATCTCCATTGCCAGATTCCTTCTGCATTAACATAAGCCATTTCAGTGCCTCAGACCATAGAATGTACTGCTGTACCTAGACTGAATTTTAAATGTTTATAAATTCCAAAATTTTTATCATGGCTGAGTACTGCACTGAGCCATTGAGCTTGTAATCTTAATCCTTCTTATGTTGCTCTCCCATTCTAACTCAGAAAAAGTATGCATCCTCCCCCAAATTCTCAACATTTTACTCTTTCTCAAGTAGAAATGAAATCTCCTAGGTTGTTTACGTTCTCTTATACTTCCATCACTGCCTTTTGTAAATCCACTGGAGACCACGCTTGGAAGTCAGTTGAAAAAGCAACAAACTTTCTTTGTTGATACTTTGCTGTTTTCTACTGCAATACATACATAACTGTATCATTTCTGTATTACTGAAAACAACACTAAAATGCAACTGTGCAAACTCTATTTTACCTCTTAGCAGATCAAAATGACAAATACTGGATCAATGTAGTAGTGAGCAACTACAGACATATTTTAGAGATGAATCTTCTAAAAAGTAAAAATAAAAAATGTAAAATACCGTAACTTCTGGACCAGTGTAAACAGGACTAGTAGGCACATCATCTTCAGGTCCACCTAGGGTATCTATTAGGCTATCTAGTGCCGACTCATCCATACCAGGCTAAAAAATAAGCAGACCATTTTAGAAGTTATCATACCGTACAAACAAAAAGAAAATCTGAATCATCTGGTGAATCTGTAGAAAACTGCTGGAAACCAAACCAAAAGCTTTCTTTCAGTAGGTCCTGCACTTGCTGAATTTTTCAGTGAGAACTGTTCTTAAACTCGTTTCCCAATGTCAGTAACAAGATCGTTTGTATTTATACACCAGCTGATATACATGCATACATATACAAACATAAGTGAAGATAAAGAGTAATTAATTTTATGCTAGTTGTGGTGGAAGTGATGTTAAGTAAGTCCTATTTGACAAAGCACAAATGACGCACCACTAGTATATTACCTATTATTTCAGATAGTCCTTCACCACCATTCATAACTACTACATAGGAATACTTCAGCAGCTACCAACTTATATTTTCTGAAACTGGAGCATTTCAGAGAAAGAAACACTCTCTGAGATATTTTTACAAGGGAAGCCTTTGCCTGGGACTGTGTTTACCAACCTCAGTACTTGACTTATCAGCTGCAGTAACCACACTTGCACTGGCTGCACCTGCACCAGCTTTGCCTGCACCAGCTGCGCCAGCTGCTATGGACATCTTCTCCGACTTAGGCTGGAGAAATAAGAGAAAAATTAAGAGACGGCTTTACTATATGGGGCCCTCTGTTAAAAGTTCTAGAGACAAAACTAAGTAAAACAAAGATGTTCTACTCAGGCATGCATATCTATTTTCCCTCTTCATCTATACTGAATGAAAAAGATAAGCTGGTTCTGCCTACTGGCTGAGTGGTCTAGAAGTTGAGTAGCTGCAGCCTGCATGATAGAACATCCAACTCTGAGGCCACACATATTTTTTTTGGACTCAGCAACTGGCCAATACAGCTGCACAGCGTCCAGATGCTTGCGTAGAGCAAGCTATCATCTGCTGCAATACTATGGAGACATACCCTGTTTCCAGTGTGATTTTGCTGAGAGAAAGGAAGTATGCAATTTTAAGTACTCTACCTTTTTCTTTTACTTTGCCAGTAAAAGAAATTTGCAGTGCAGAAAGCTTTCATTTATACCCAATAGCTCTCAATAAACCACCAGTTCTCAATAAACACCAGCAGCAAATACTGCTCAAATAGGTACGGTGAAAACTGCTTCAGGGAGTTAGGTGCAGGAGCAACACCAATACAAAATGCAGACTTCTGCATTACTGACATTCTCATTTACTGCAAAAAAGTGGGTTGTAGTAGACCTGCAGGAGTCCTTCATGTTACTCTGGCCTCGTCACCCAGACACATGCAGATCAGAAGACCAAAAGGTCTAAATCCTGACTCCACTACACACTTTGCTCCAGCTCTTTCTCCACTTGCCCCTCTGAAATGACCCCTCCTCAACTTTTTCCACAACCTTTCTCTGCCTAGTTTTTTTTCAGAGTCTTACAGTCAGGGTGTACGGGCTGCCCTACTGCAAACTGATAACCTGCTGACCTGTTGCATTTGGAGCCAACGCTGCTACTATAAACATGCCTGAAAGTCTACAGGTGAGGAGCTCCGTGATGGCAATGCTCATAGACACAAAGCACTTGCTTGACTGACCAGACGGTCCCTTCTGTTCACCTTCAGTAGTGAAGGGGCAAGGGAAAAGACTGACAAAGAACCAATTACACCCACATAGCTGCAAGGAACTTGCAAAAAGCTTGCATGAATGACAGAGGAGCCCCAAACATGTAACACATGGGAAGAGGCCTACAATTCTGATCATCTTAATGTTGCTTGCTTGGCTAACAGCCAGAGTGTGTTGGATAATGAAAAGAGATGTATGAAGAGGACAACAAAAGGTGGATGCACACCAGGATCACCAAACAACTAGCACAAACTACCAATACAACCTGGCTGGGCACCTGTATCTGCAGCTGATGCTTACCCATTAATGCTGTCGTGGGTTAGCTGGAAGTGGTATACTCAGGATGTTGATCAAGTTAATTAGTGGGTAAAGAGTGAAGTTTCTAAGTCCCAGATTTTAGAGCAGCACAAGGAGGTTTGCCATACACACCTTTAAATACAAGACAGCTTTTGAGCTTTTCTACTTTGTGATTTTTGGGCGCCCAGTCTCACTTTACAATACTCAGCATGAGAATCCATCTTGATGTGGATTTCTAAGCCCTACAATAACATAAATAATAAAAATTGGATTGCTACTTCTACTATACCTTTGCTGGCTCTATGGAGGTTGCTTGTGGAGGCTGGTCAGCTTGAGTTGTAGTTACTATTCCTGTATTATTTGGTTTAGAAGTTGTTGTCACAGAAGGTGGGGTTTGGCTTTTTGCCTGTGTAAAGATAAATTATTATCATTAGATACAGAAGTACTTATGGGCTGGCTTTGTTTGGTTTGGGTTTTAATTTTTTTTTTAAACAAATGAAAGAAAGAAGAAAAATACCACAAGCAGCCCTCATTAAAAAAAAAAAAAAGAGAGAGAGAGAGAGAGAGAAAGTATACAACTTACGTCACTGGGTTCCTTTTGCCTCTCTTCAGATGGCTGTTTATTTTGAGAGTCTGTTGGCTGTCATAAAATAAAAAATTTAGATCATTTACCCTTACCATCATTCAATGCTATGGCACATGATCTACACCAGTTCAAATAAGCACAAGACAGATTTAAAGATGGTTAACAGAACACTTCTTAAGCTGTTGTGAAGCAATAAAGCATCCTGACTGCTCCTCCCAAACACTGCATTTCCACCCTGTCAGCTCCTAGCTCTTTTGCACACAGGTATATTACTAATCACATGGCAGCTTCATGTGGCACAGAAGTAGCAAAGACTTTAGCCTCTTTTTTCAAAGTAGTCAAAGACAACAACACGTCAAAGGTGAAAGATGAGTATTTACCTTGGTTGACTGCACATTTTTTCCAGATTCTGTTTTGGTTGTTGGTGCGGACTGAAATATAAGCAACATATATTCAGACAGAGATTAATATGCTTGGTTATTTCTAAGGGGTCAGCTTATATAAAGAAGAATATCAGACAGGTTCACACTCGTGAGCACATGCGCTATACAAATAATATACGGTGCTTTGATCTTGCTGTTTACAACATCCTGGCACAGACCCCCACTCCAGTGATCTAAGAGCATTCACATATGTACAAACACACACACACACTCCTCATATGAAGGACCGAAAAGAGAGGGAATGAAGATACTAAACAAATATAATGAACAGTCTTGATTTACACCTGAGAATCTTCTGCAGCCATGCCACAAAATTGATTCCTGTGATTCACCTCAAGTCAAAGTAGAGTAAGCAATAAATTACTACTAGTAGAAACACGTAAGAACAAACACTGAAAAATTAAAGAATAGTTATATCTGATAAGAAGAAAGAAAAATGAAAATGCCAGCCTCCTCACTATATTTTTCTTACTATGTTTTCTTGCTCTTGCTACTTCAGCTGTGCTATGATTAAGACAAAAAGAGCCAGTATAGCTACTAGAAAGTCATCTAGAGATGCCAAAGAGAAGGCTGTTGCCTAATGCACGAGCCTCAGAAGCTCTGGCTGCTGAATGGCCAGCAGAGCACATGGACCCCGCCAGGGGAGTGTGATTTGATCTGCCAGGAACAGCACTGGATGCACAGAGCACACAGCGAGAGATGCAGACCCTGAAGCCTGGGCCCTTTTCCCCCGTTGGGGCTGGCATCCCTACGCTTCCTCTGGAGCTGGTGGCAGACACCAACATCATGTCTTGTGGTACTCTCTACACCTAAAGCAGAGAAGTTATGAACTCCACCTAGGAAATAAGGGGCCACAGACAGAAGCCTTCCTTATCCCCTCTATCCTACTGATACATTGAGCATATTTAAAGTTACTAAGAGACAAATAACAGGTTTTTTTTCCCCAGTAGCCTATTAAAAGTCAATGAACAACCAAAAAAAAAATCTATTAGGCAGTAATTTACATTTTCTCATTGCTTTGTAATGTTTTCATTTCAGCTGCCGAACATTAATTACCATTTAGCTTCTGTTTTCTAGCTGACCACATAGAGAAATTTGCTAAATTTGTTTACCATTTGTTAATGCAAGTATTCTGTCCTGGTTTCATCTGGGATAGAATTAATTTTCTTCCTAGTAGCTGGTATAGTGCTGTGTTTTGGATTTAGGATGAGAATAATGTTGATAACACACTGATGTTTTAGTTGTTGCTAAGCAGTGCTTACACCAGTCAAGGACTTTTCAGCTTCCCATGCTCTGCCAGGTGCACAAGAAGCTGGGAGGGGGCACAGCCAGGACAGCTGACCCAGACTGGCCAAAGGGCTATGCCATACTGTATGGCATCATGCTCAGTGTATAAAACCTGGGGAAGAAGAAGGAATGGGGGAACACTCAGAGTGATGGTGTTTGTCTTCCCAAGTCACCATTACGCATGATGGAGCCCTGCTTTCCTGGAGATGGCTGAACACCTGCCTGCCAATGGGAAGCAGTGAATGAATGCCTTGTTTTGCTTTGCTTGCGTGCATGGCTTTTGCTTTACCTATTGAACTGTCTTTATCTCAACCCACGAGTTCTCTCCCCTTTACCCTTCCGATTCTCTCCCCATACCACTGGGGGGGGAGTGAGCAAGTGGCTGTGTGGTGCTTACTTGCCGGCTGGGGTTAAACCATGACATATTCACATCCACACACTGAACCACAGACACTTGGTTGGGAAATCCTGAATGTGCATAAAAACACAGATACCTGGGCATAAGCTTGGCAAAGGTCCCGAAGACCACAGTGAAGAACACGACACCAATGCATGTTAAGTCACAACAGGTAAAATATTGGTAGAGAGGGAGGACAAAAATTTCCCAGGCTCCAAAGTGGGGAGAAAAATGTAAAATTAAAAAAAAAAAAAAAAAAAAAAGAAAAATCACTTAACCTCTCAGATTCCCCACTTTGGATTTTCTCTTCACGTCTAACCTGATTAAAACACAGTACTTCCCAGGTTCACCCGTACTTTATATACTCCCACTTGTACAATCCTCTTATTTATTTACTTGCATTTCTGTCAACACCCGACAACAGCTGTACAGAACATAAATTCAAATTCTCAGCCTGCTAAGCCGGTTATTAGCAACTGCATGCCTTTTTTTTTAATATTGTAAATATTTTTTTAGTAAATAATATACTTTTTGTGTAGGGTATGCATTATTCATTATTCTTGTATACCTTTTAAAATGTGCAGACTTGCTCATACTATGAGTTTATCTATGACAATGGTGACAAACATATGGAGTCATATGGGCAATGCTTTGATTCAAGATACACACACAAGATGCTAGGGCCACATTAAAACAAACACATCCATGCTCACACACACACACACACAGACACATCTATTTAGATACACTTTTAGCAATAACAAAGTTCAAATTCCATTAAAAAAAATTATCACCAGCCAAGTCAAACCAACAATTTTAGTACAAGACTATACATTCAAAGGCAACTATTCAGTCATCCTTTAAACAGTCAGTTGTGAGCAGTCACAACCTGAACCCATAGGTTTAAGCATCAGTTTACAGTGTACACTGAACGTACACTGAACTCCTACGGAGAGAAAGATGTTACACCTCCCCTTCTACTGCCTGCTTCCACCTGCACTGTGCCAGTATCTGAGAGGCTGCATTTTGAACTGACTCAGGGAACTGAAAAGTAGCCTGGAAAAGAAAAATAGTATTTTTAACTAGTACCCTAGTTTACAGTGCAGTTGCACAAATGTGTGCAAAAGGAAGAAAGCTGACTGGGATGTGTTTTTGTCGGTGGCAGTGGCAGCACACCGCTTCCTCCATTTCTCCAGCAAAAGCCACAGGGTGCCTGCTCTCCACCCTGGCCCTCCAACCTTTCCACCTAAGCCGCGGGCTTCGCCTACAAAACAAGAAGTTCCACATTCCTTCCTCTGCTGCAGTAACTCACAGCTTTCTCAGAGGGGCGTAATACTGAGGGTTAATTTCAGACAAAGGATTCATGTACACAGAACTGAAAGCTTCAGAAGGGTCCAGAGCACGTTTAAGAGTAGTTGCACACTAGAGAGACTCTAAGAAAAACAAATGAGACGTGGTTATAGTAGGCAGTTAGGAAAGAGTTGTTAATTTGTAAGAAATTTAGGACTAGAAATGAAAGTGACTCAGCAACTTTATTTCTTTTCAAAGTCTCCTGTCAAAATGCAGATGACTTGCTTAATCCAGCAGGAGGAAGGCATTAATAATGCAACAGACATTAAAAGAAAACATTAATTGTCTTACACATGCAAATGCAGGACATTGTTTCAAAGGGATTTGTGTTTACCAGTCTCACAGCTGAAGGGTGGTATGCCTCTGCTACTCTATTTTTGTCTCATCTTGCAAATGCCAGTTTTAAAGATCTGATTGGAAATTTACCACATTCTTCTAGAGTTATTTCAGATTTCAAGCAGGGAAAGACCATAACTATTTTTAGATAGCTGGCTGGGTTAAACCATATGGAGAACAGCATCAATAACGAACATGATACAAGTGAGTTTGCTCACAAGCATGACAGGAAGATGAAACTGGAGACTTGCAGATATTAATTTACGAGTAATGACGATCACACACAAGTGGAAATGGTTTAATTGTCATCCAGCTCACTGCTACCAGTCTAACTCTTACAAATGTGCATGGAGGAAAAGGTTTTTAAAAGGCTGAGGGGAATGTAATGGCTAACTTCAAGATGGAGCTAGACTCTCCTCAGACGTGCATGCTAAAATGACAAGAGGCGACAGATAAAAGTTGAAGCAAAGGAAC
This sequence comes from Theristicus caerulescens, assembly GCA_020745775.1. NCBI lineage: Eukaryota > Metazoa > Chordata > Aves > Pelecaniformes > Threskiornithidae > Theristicus > Theristicus caerulescens. Next base: position 85,741,775 of record CM036583.1, on the reverse strand, counting down.
TTCCCATTTAATAAAAGGGAAAAAATCATCATAATAAAGGTGACCAAACATCAGAACTGGCTACCCAGAGATGTTGTGCAAGCTGCACTTGCAGGTATTCAGAACTTGTCCGGCAAGGCATTGAGCAGTCTGATTCACCTGCAGAGCTGGCTCTGCCTGGACTGGAGGGCTGGACCAGAGACCTCCAGAGGCCTCTTCTAACCTCACTACTCTTAAGTGTTCCTTTATTTGTATTTACACACGGTGCAGACAGTCCTACGTTTTACCACTGCACAAGCCCCTGCTGGTCTAGTTTGGTATTCAATATTTTTGTTGGTTTCACTGTTACGATTATGGAAAATGAAGGAACGGGGGAATCATTAATCATTTGTTTAAATAATATATGTAAATTCTGTTAGGCAAAAGAGGCGTAAGTGAGGATTATGACTCTCTTCTAACACGTAAAGTACATGATTGATGACACAGCTTTGACACTAAAGAAGTTCTAGTCATAAGACAAGACAGAACATGTGTAAAGGACGATGGCAAGAACGCTGTCAGACAGACAAAGATATGAGATTAACGAGAAGATGCAATTTTACATACACTAAAAGCTGAAACTTGTCCTGAATTCTCTGAATCTGTGAAAAATTATCGTTAGGTAAACAAGCCTGTAACTACACTAGGGGGAGCTACATACACATCACAAAGTGTGACAGAGCTAAAATTAAAATCAGTATTGCTGTCATAAAATCCTCTGAGTACTTTGTACAGCATTTTTTAGATTTTTTTTTGAAGAGGAAACTAAGCTGCAGAGAAGAAATATGCAAAGTAAAGTTACTCAGTATCAAAGTACTAAAAAAGCGATTCCATTGCTTCATATATTCTATATTTGTGCTTAACTGCAAGCATGAGTTTCTCAGAAATTCATACCTTTGTTTCAGATGGCTTCATTATTTGTGGTTTTGATGCATCTGCAGAGGGGGGCTGCTTCTGAGAGGAAGAAAAAGGCAAATTAATTAATTTCACCTGTTCCACATACTACTATTAAGCAGGCATAAGCAACCTGAATTCATTAGATATCCAGCTAAAAATTAAGAATAAATTATTATTGAAAATTAGAGTTATCATTTTAGATCTTTTGTCTTGTCTGTATTTCTATAATACACGTATGTAGGATTTCGACAGCACGATGCCCACAGATCTTCTCACAACAATTTTTTTTTTCTCTGACATGTACTGAAAGCAAATTTCATACCAAGTATCAAAGCAAACTCAAATTCTCCCCTGATACTGAAGCATACATACGTACTGTGCAGGATTCTTCCAGATTTCTTTTTTTCTTTTTTTTTTTTTTTTTTAAAAAAAAATTGTACTTTTGGACTTACTAGTTTGCCACCCAAAATATTTAATACTAAATTATCAAACTAAAATATGTTCAGATAAAAAGGAATAACTAATCTCTACATAACACGTACACAAGTGTTTCTACATATCACGCAACCCTTTTGGGAAAGCTGCAAATGACAGAGTCTGTTTTCCTAGCTTCAGTGATGTTAATCTGAGAACAGCATGTTTTAATTCTGCTATCACTGTATCAGATTTCAAAGCCCAGAAATGAATATTCTAGTTGTCTCATCAATGCTTTACACAGGTGTAATACTACCTCTCTATTCCTGCTTCATGTTCCTCTGCTTAAAGCCGTATTTGCCATCTCGATCACAGCAACACATTCATAGTTTACATTTAAATGAACAGCACAAGTTATCAATTTTTCTAGATTTTTTTCTTCATGTTTACTGTGTCATTTGATGTATGAAAACACATGTCGTCCGAATGAACTCAGAAGCCATATTACTCTTCCATACCTGTTGTGACTTCTTACTTCCACATGGAAAATTTTCTCATTTCCAGAACTTTTCATAGTACAAGCATTTTTCAACAATAAGACACAAGTTGTACAGAATTCAAAAGGTGCGATATGGTGATGACAGTGTGCTCTCCTCGCCAGCGTATCTGGTATCTTGCACACCTTAGTAAGAGGTTTGACTACTCTAAATATAGACTAGAGAGAATTTGCAACTGTCACACTAGACAAACGTAAGCAAATAATACCTGCTTCCATATATGTATATACGTATAGATTGACTACATAATAGATGGCAACTTTTGTACGGGTGGAGACATACACAGGAACGTATAGAGCCTCCTACATCAGGACAGGAAACAAAAGTTTTTAAACAACCTTTTTATATATTTCCACTACCATCATCAGGTAATCTGTAGGCAATGCCATATTTTTCTTAATTTGCTCTTTGATAGTTTTTCCTTTCCTTTTCTTTCTTCTCCATGAAATTAATCTGAATTTCTTCTACATGACTAACAATTAGGTATCTGTTCTACACCTTTGCATTAGTCACCCCAGTCCCTGTCCATTTAATGAAAACACATTTATCTGAGCCCTTCTCCCTTCCTCCCCTCTGAAAACTCCTACCAAGCCTTTTTCTTACAATACACCAGAAAATTCTTTCCCAAGTTCCAGCACAGCAGCACCACTACAACCTCCAAAGATTAGTGAAAACCTCCCAAACAAACCAGCTGCTTCTCCTTTCTACTCTGTCCAGCTGGATGGCAGTAACTAGCAGCAACTAAGAGATGAGGAGTTTAAATACTTAGGGAGGAAGAACAGTAGTTTGGTGATAGAAAACAGTTTCTTGCATGGCTGCTGATCAGCAGCTATGGAGAATGCCAAGCCATCCTCCCCAAAAACACTCAGGGCTGATTTGAGGAAACAAAACCCTGTCCTGAGGAGCTGGAAGGGGGAAGCGGGAAGGATGGCAGAGAGCAGAGGGCACCCTCCCATAGATCACCGCAGTGCCACACCACCATGATCTTCTGCCTCCCTCAGGGGCACAGCGTGCCTCGCTTCATTTACAGCACTTTTTACCTCAACTTCCCACTATTCAGGACCTCCAGTTTTCCACTCTCTCCCTGGAAAGAGCCACTACAAGGAGGAAGGGGGTCCTTGTACTTCAAGCCCTTTAGTGCTTGGGGTCTGCAACCCCGCTGAGTCTTCCAGATTGACAATGCAAGAAGCTGCCAAGGTCCAACCCCTCGTTTGGTAGCCACCATGCAGCCGGTCAACACCAGCCTGACTCTGGGGGACTACTTTTTACTGCAGGTTGCTCTGCTTTTCCTCTCCCAAGGGCTGTGTGCTGCGGCCAGCCATGCCCAGCTGCTAACTGGCTGCATCTCCTGCAGCCCCACAGTTGGACTGCAGAAGGGGTGAAGCAACACACGGACGTGTGTCAGGCATGGAGGTAAATATTAAAACGCTGCCTAGCAACGGGCATAATAACCGCCTGACGCACAGCTGCCGCCGTGGCTGCAGCCTGGGCAGGCACACCCTGCTCCTACCCAGGGGTGGTAAACCCCCACCGCGGCCCAGGCCAAACACCCCCTCACAAAAAAGGTACACTGCCAAACAGAAAAGCAAGAATGAGAAGAGTTCAACTTGCCTTGGAGGTTGGGGCTTGGCAGAGAAAGGCAGGCAGGTGCTCCCACAGAGAGAGCAAAGTTTTTGTTGCGTTGATAGGGACACCCCAGAGGGCAGAGCTGACAGTGGATGGAAAACTGAGCGTCATCGGCGCTGACGCCTGTTCCTCCTGCGGCTGCACCCCCGTGGGTCCTGCCCGGACAGAGGTACGGGTGTTGGAGGATGCCATGCCGGCCCTGGTCCCGACCCAGGGGCAAGGTCCCCTGCGAGCAAGGGGGTAGCTGGGGGGGTCCTGGTCCCAGGGGTCAGCTGCTGCATGGCACAGCTCTTCAGAAAGCACCTTTGCGGGCTGGGAGAGGAGGCAAACCCCACGGCAAAGCATCCAGGACCACAGGGAGGTCACCAGCACGGAGCATGCGGACCCACTGGCAGCACGAGACCCCCACAACCACCCCAGGAGGGGCTCAAAAGACAGAGAAGAGGTTACAGGTTAACACTGATTAAGCGAAGACTGCTACCTGTTAATTACCCCACGCTGCTAGCAGAGCTGCCGGATGACAGGCAGCATGACGGCTGCGGGATCACAGCCTGTGCTCTCAGCAGCCTGCCTGGCAGGCAGGACAAGCACAGACAGACAGACAAGCACAGGAACTGACCAACGGACCTCAGATGCTCTTGGCCGTGAGTTAGAGGATGGCCTTCCAGGAAGGGCTGATGAAGAGACTGGGGATCTAATTTGAAACTCGTTAGTCAAATTAGCAGGACAGTCACAACAGCAAAATTGTCACAAAAGTGAAAAAGTGGGTCAGTAGAACAAAACAAAAAAGCCTACCAAAAATGGGTTATCTAGTCTCATAGGGTGTACCTCAGAAATCTGGACATAAAAGGGAAGGTGTAATAGGAGAAGAAAACAGAGAAAGTAAAGGTGATAAACATCAAGAGAACATAATTTTAACTATTCAGGGAACTGGATGCAACTGCCTGTTTGGAAAAAGAAAATGGCAGGTGACGAACCCCGTGAGAGCTCTCAGTTACGGACAACTTGACATCATTGAAACTACCCCACAGGCAATGTAGCAAAAGCTATTGTCAACTAAAACTATAAATTTTGGAAATTCATCGAGAAGATTCATCAGACTGCAGGAGGATATTGCCCACCCTTAGCAAGGAGCAGCCGGGTAACAAGGTACCAATGAGGTACCTTCAAAAAGAGAAGAGATGCTGAAAACATTTACCAAGCAACCAATACAGAAACATTTAGATGATACCAAGAGAATAAATAAGAATCGACAGATTGGTGAAGAATAAAGCAGGTAAAGACAACGTAATACTTAATAATACTCAAACATGGAAATAAGCCTGGTGGATAAGAACGAACAAACCTCCAGAGGAGGACATGCTGTCACTGCAACTTCTGACAGTACTTGAGGTGACATTTTCTTGAATGAAACACGGAAGTTAGTGTGTAACACTGGGTCACAAGCTTGCTTTCAGCCAGCTTCCAGCCTGAATATTTCAGGGAGTTCCTGAAGGGATCTCCAACAGGCTGGTGGTAGGTTGAAGGAGATCAGATCCAACAACACAAAAACCCAAAAGCTAGGCAGGCAGCAATACTGACAAAAATATGCAAGGTTACAATGCCACAGGCTGAGATACTCTTGCCAAAAACAATCAAGGAAAGAGGAATCCAAGATAAAAATCTGTTACCATGACAACATAAATATAAATGTAAAATATGGGAATAACTTTCCATCTTTTTGGCCTGAGCTTCTCTGGTCAAGTGCTAGGACAGTGTTGGCCATCACACTGCAGTACAGATGAATAAAGAAAGATCTGAGGACAGCTTTAGGAAAAAAAAAATGAAGAAGTATATATGAGGGACTTAGTGACAGGAAATGCCAGTTGGCACCTGATGTTTTGTCCTCTGGTCGGGGAGCCAAGAAGACAGGAAAAGAAGAAGGAACTGGCTTATTCTATAACAAAGGATCTCTCAAGTCAGAGCTCAAGGATCTTGCTTCCTGGGAGAAGAGTCGCTCTGTGGCGGAGGCTACCTAGACGAACCAGGCAGCCTTTGGGCCAGCTTATATAAATATTTTCTGAGTGATCTAGCTGTGCTCAGTCTGGGACTGAAGAGCCACCTGACTACTCTTACACACCTTACATATGAATGAGTTGGGACTGCTTCTCAGGCTTACAGCTAACATCAACTTTATTATTTCAATATTACTAACTTACAGGGTTACTTCATTACAGCTGTGCAATGCAAGGGAAAACCGAATCTACCTGACTACAAATGGTTGCTTCTTTATATGAGTGGTTCTGTTACTAAGCTTTAATTAACAGTGTTTGTAACATGTGGGCAGCAAATGCTCTTTAGAGAACTATTGTGAAAAATAATGGGTTATTTCACTCCACTTGAGCTGTTACACGTTAAATCTCTCACTTGCTTTGATGGCATGTGCTAACGGCTATGCAACCCTCATCTCCCCTGACACCCAAAGGCTGTGAGCAGGCAGAAGGCAGGCCAAGGATGGCCCTGAGCGGCCCTTCCACCGTCTCACAATGCACTTCGGAACACCTCGAGCAAAGCAATGCACAGTCTTCCAAATACATTCGTGATGAAGAATCAATACTGCCATCTGTGGCATAAACGCAATTCCATTAATTTTCCACTAAGCCAAGTGGAGTTGCAAGACACAATCTGAGCCAAGGTCTGTATGTGTGTATATGTACATACATATAGATAAAGAAATATGTAAACATATATATTTAAAGCTACACAGCAGCTAAGATTTAAAACTGGAAAAAAATGTAGCACTGATACTACCTCTTTATATAAATTATACTATTACAGTATCTATAATAGCTGAGTTAAAAATTATAGATTTGAATGCTTCTGTGTCATTTTCCATACCAAGTAATTCTGGAAATATCCTATTATTTTGTAATTACTGTTCTTATACATAGTTCTGCTATTAAGTTATTAAGAGAAACAACACTTTTTTAAGATAATAAAACGCCACACAACCAAGTGAACAATATTTTTTCCAAGATTTCAGGCTCTCAGTTAGTTTTGTGGAGGTTTAATATTAAAAACTTAATGAAATGGAATAGCAGGATATAGGTTTCCAGTTAGTACCTGTATATTATTCAGACACTGGTATGTTTACATAAAACATTCCTACTATATATGCCACTATGTTGTCCTGTTGTGATGAGTTCCTTTGTAGAAGTAATCAGCATGATTTCCTTTCTAAACAATTTACATTGCAATTTCTAATGACTGACTTTGCCATATGTGACTACCGGCATGCCTCTTTCATTTCTAAAGCCTATTATCGTTGTTGAAATTCACAAACACTGCATGTTATAAACGAAGCCTACTGCCCATGCCAGCTACTGGGGGGGGGTGGATCCTTGGAGGACAGTTACTTTTGCTAAATTCTAATTAAATCTAAAATTCTTTGCTAATGTTGTTACTGTGATGCTACTGAGCTCCTTACAGCCCTGACTCAGCAAAGCCCCCCAACTTTGCACTGGTTGCCATAAAGCAAACCAAACTAAATAGGATTTAATATGTAAGCATGGAGATTCATTTGAATAGGCAATTTGCTGAATTCATGCTTTTGTGATTCAATTCTTCAATATACATCATTTGAAATGCCCATCTTAAATAAAAATAAAAAAACCAAAAAACACAACAAAGCAGCTCCTATCTCTAGGGATGCTTCCTGTGCTTTTAACATTCATGAACTCAGCTGGTGTGAATATAACCTAAAAATAAGTAAGAACTATTACTATTGTTATAGTTTAGATTTCCACAACTTGACAAAGATAACAAGAAAAGTAATTGTAGAGATAAACTGACTCCCCCTTAGAGCTAAGAAACTTAGAAATAGATTTGCTCTGTTCAAATATGCACTCACAGTTCAGAGCAAACATGAAGAATAAACTGAAACAGAGTTAAAGTACACTCATCTGCAGAGGACAGACAAACCTCAACAGGTAAGTCTGCTAGGTGTCAAAACGAAACTGCCTTGAGACTTGGTACAGACGCTGCCTGGGGAGGGGCCAGCGCGCAGAGAGATGAGTGGGTGGAGGACTGTGCACGAAACTCAACCATCAGGAGAGCCTCACCAGGACATTCCTGTCTGAAGGGCCATCTTAGGAGTGCTCCAGAAGTGGATTTGCCATCTGACAACCTTCAAGCTCCACACGCACTCTCCTCCTAAGCGACAGTAAAACTAATAACAAACAGTAGGATTATGTTGGTGCTTCTTTTCTAGATCAGGAAGTGGACTGTAGTAAATCAGAGAGACAAAACCAAAAAGACCACTGGTAACACAGGACCATGCCTCTCTACAAAACTCAATTCAAAAGATGATCCAGGTTACTACTGGGGAAACAATCAACCCTCAAATGTTATTCTTCTGCAATTTTCTCACCACACAGAATAAGTATTTGCAACAAATATTAAGCTATACCCAGGAGCAAGATCAAACATCATTTAGAGATGCCAAAAGAGCACACAGGAAATAAACACATCCTTCTTCTCATGAAACAAAAACATGACGAATTTTTTAAAGAGACTGGTTTGAAGAAATTGAAAAGCTGATTAGCGCATGAAATGTTTTTACAGCCTCAAACACTGCTAAATTTATTGACAATCGCAGCACATTGAGTCAGATAACATTGGTAACACAGACTCACTTATTGTTTTCTTCTATTTTGATTATTAAAATAAAATTTCTGCCATTTTGGTGCAGAAAAGAAACTTAGCAATACTTAATCACTGAATTTTATGTACCAGCTAAAGCTGATTAGCCATACTACTCAAATTTAAAGTAATAGGTTTTTAAGCAGTCTTTTTTGAGATAACCTACTTGCATTTGAATTTGGTCACACTAAATCAAGTGTTATCAAGCACAATCTGTGAATAAGATCAATACTATATTTACCACAGCATAGAACAAGGCTTCATATCACCTAGAAACTAATCAATCTGCCAAACCACCTTTAGGTTAGATGTCTGGTTTAAGATTTCTGGATTTCAGCAATGTATGTCAAGTCCAAAGCTTAATACTGGTGTGTTTGTTTTCCTTTATTTTAATAACTGTTAAGTCACTATTAAGACTCTGAAACAGCTTTATGCTTGAACAAAAAACAACTGAGGGCAGCAAATGACAACTGACTTTAAATAATTTTTGTACCATTTGACTCTTCTTAAACTTCCAGCACCTCAGTTCATGCATACTTACACGCAGGAAGTTAGGGATCTGCAGAAATATTTAGAACTATCCCACATCTGATGGTAAGAAGCACTATGTATTAATTTGTTACTATCTCCAACTGTGTCTAATACTTTCACAGTTTTTTTTGTTTGGTTGTTTACGTTGTTTGGAAGCAGAGGAAGAGTTTCCTAGTTGGTCACAGAGCATGCACAGTACCTAAACATGAAGAACCTTTACAGACACACAGTTCAATCTGTGGGCAGAAGAAATTATTTAGACTTAAGTATGTAGCATGGCTACTGCTCTATAATCTTTACTATACAAGGGCAACTTCTATTTAATGTCCTTTCATGATTATTGCAAGTGATCTGGAAAGAAAGCCAGTATATGCTGAGCAGGGTAACAGAGTTCATCTGCTGCCTTCAGATTCTGCATCTATGCAAACAGACCACCACTTTAATATCACAGGCTGAACAGTCCTTGTTTCTTTTAAATGGAGTTAAAAGCAAAGACTGCAAGAAAGTTCTGGTTTTGTATCCAGATTATACCTCTCCAGCATCAAATGGACGCTTTGTTTTGCTGGAAAAGTTTTTCAACACACAGCATCAGGCAAGTAAAAGCATTTTATTTTCAAACTTACTTTTCATTGTCAAAGATGTTAATTTTATTGTCGTTTTGATGAAGAGTGATCTCAGTATTTCCACTTGATCACAGAATGGGTTACGTAACTTGAAATTTCCCTCAGCTATGCATGGACAAATATTCAGAAAAGCCATACTTCTGAGCATCAGGTAAAACTCCCCTCACTGAGCATACAGAAGCATCATGAAAAGAGTTGTGACAGCAACAGTTTCTTTTAAACTCCCCATTCTTCGTTCTTCTTAAAACGTGCTCTTCGATTACCTCCTTTTGGAAACTTCCTGTTTCTATCACAATAAATTCTACAAGTTGGCATATACTGAAATTTCATTTTCATTCAGTCATATTCAAATATTAGAAGCAGAACACCAGTACTGTCACCGCTCTTCTCAGGTTCCCACTCTGCACCACAGAGCATGGTGTGGTTTAACCCCAGCCAACAACTAAACACCACGCAGCTGCTCGCTTACCCCCCCACACCGCCCCAGTGGGATGGGGGAGAGAATCGTCAAAGTGAGAAAATCGCCGGTTGAGATAAGAACAGTTTAATAATTGAAATAAAATAAAGTAGAATAGTAGTAGGAGTAATAATAATAGAATATACAAAACAAGTGATGCACAATGCAATTGCTCACCACCTGCCGACCGATGCCCAGCACATCCCTGAGCAGCGATCGCTGCCCCCCCAGCCAACTCCCCCCCAGTTTATATACTGGGCATGACGTCATACGGTATGGCATAGCCCTTTGGCCAGTCTGGGTCAGGTGTCCTGGCTGTGCCCCCTCCCAGCTTCTTGTGCACCGTGCAGAGCATGGGAAGCTGAAAAGTCCTTGACTGGTGTAAGCACTGCTTAGCAACAACTAAAACATCAGTGTGTTATCAACATTATTCTCATCCTAAATCCAAAACACAGTGATATACCAGCTACTAGGAAGAAAATTAACTCTATACTAGCTGAAACCAGGACAACATTACAGTAACATACAAGCTGGTCACCGTAGCAGAGCTCTCCTTTTTTGCAGATAGCTCAAAAATCTTGTTTTCACTTCTATGTCCTGCAGAAGGTAAGTATTTAGCTGCAATTATGACAGCTAACTGTTTCCATTTCTGCGTGTTGTTTTAAACACCAGAATGTTCCAAAGCTATCTGCAGCAGCAAACTGCAAGCTGATAAGAAAACACCAGGAAAATGCGCGATTAGGTGCCAGCCACATGCCACACAGAGCTGCTGAGCTCAGCTAGGATTTGTGTCACTTGGTCTGCAGTATCACCAAGAGACAGCATGCAAAGCCCCTCTCAGCAGAGCTGGAATAGAAACAGGGAGTTAGAAACAGAACCAGTATTCTTTTAAGGGGGGGTTAAAAAGATAAAAATGTTACATAAAAGAAGACTTCATCTTAAGACTGAAGATCTCCAACGTTATGAGCTCGGTTATTTTTATTGCAATAATCAAACCAGGCGATGCTCAAAACGGGCAGCTGGCAGTCACAGGAACTAGTGAGCGATACTCTGAATTAGAAATTGGATTTTTCACCCCCAGGATGCAGAAACACAATATTATTAATGAAACCATATGAACTGATACAGACATTGTCACAATGGTGTTGGCTACCAAAATGAATGGAAAATAAAATAGGAGGATAAACAAAAATCACCACGTCAAGGACTTTTCATAGAATTTTGGTTTTAAAACATAATCTAAGGATAACACTGCGTAACCTTTGGGGGGGTGTTGAGTTTTCTTCTTAGATCATTTAAGAAAAACTCAACATTCTTTTACTATTCCCACTTAAAAAGAGCCAGATTGGGGCATTTCTTGCTTCAGCATTGGCTCTTAACACGGTATCTCTCAAAATTGCTTCAGAAGGGCCCTCTACATGCTCTGGAGGAATAAGCACATTATTGTTCAATTAAAAAAATATAATCTCCACCTTTGTGAGGCCTTGTCCTGCCCCACAGAGGCTTCTTTCCTGGAGATCAAAAATGTTAAGTTTTCTCATCAGTTCAAGCACTTCTACTAAGCAAGGCATAAAGGCAGGCACAGAGCTGACTTCTTCCAGAACGGGGAAGGTTTCTGAGCCTTAAAGAGCTCCCGAGGAGCTCACAAGGCCACTGACTCCCCTGCCTCCCTATGAGGTTCTTCCTTTGGCAGAAGAGTCTCCGGACAAAGTCCCAAGTTTTTTTGAGTGCAAGCTTTCCTCCCTCAGGAAAACAAGAGCAGAAACTATGTGAACAAATACACTGAAGACCAACTCACTGCAAAAAGCAGTTCCTTTACTTTCTGGGGACAGAGGTTTCTCCTCTACCCCCACTCCCAGTCCTCCAAGAGCAACTACCTTCAGTGCAACACACCTTTGCCTAGATTCCAAACTGGGAGTGTCTGCACAGCTCCAGAACTAGAGCTCTGAGAAATACTGGCTGAAGGACTCGGCTCTGAGACTCCAAGATCAGGAACAGAATTTTCTGCGAGCAATACATACCCCATGTATCTAATCACTCTTGTAAAAAAAAACCAAAAAACAAAAAACCAAAAAAGCATTGTTTTATACAAGAGGCTGACAGTAACAAATACATTAGTCTAGAAAAGAAAATGTCTTATGTAGAAGAAATTACTATCCAGTATGCTTTATGTCAATTAAAAAAAATACAACATTGAGAAAACTAGTCGTCAAAAAAAGATAACAGATCAGCAGAGGTCTCTGCAATGTTCAAGAACTCTATGTTATTTAACACATTATTTTCGCTTTCTCCAAAGAAGAAAAGAGGAGGAGGGATGGTACTGATCCTGCCACTTGTCACATGAAGATAGATCTTGTTTTCTCAGTTTGTTTTTGGACCAAACTGAAAACACTCATGATTATGGATCAGCAGTTTTAGTCTACAGTAACTATAATCAAATAGTGGCATAACCTAAGCAACACCTACCTATCTAACTTCTACTACTACAAAACCAACAATAATATGCAATTCATTGAAAAGTATTATTTTTTCCCATATGTTAGTTGTATCTGATATTTTAACATGTTTTAGGTATCAAGTATAATAAAGTCTTGTTGTCAACATATTATTGATACCTAAGCACACTTCAACCAAAGATCCCCACGCCCTGACTACATAATATTCTGTATGTGCCACAGGCATACTAAGCTCTGCATTTGTATTCCAAAAAAATATGAGTTTTTGAAGCAATAACAGTGTGGGCTATGAGCAATGAAAAAAAAAAAAAACCACAAAACAAGAATATAAATACAGAACAACTTAGACGCTACTTTAAAAGTCCGCTCTTCCTTGTCCCTCTCTTCTTCAAGCCTGCTTAAGTCACGTAAACCCTTTGTTGTGTAATGTGTAAAACATGCAGTCTTACACAGCGTCTAAAAAGACTGTTCCCAACATGTTAAAATAATTTTAAAAGCCAATTCACTACACACAGCTAGCTCTGGAGCACTTCAAGCCTGCTGATGACAGGATCAGGTCGAAAGCCCTGGAAGCCAGCAGCCTGTGTTATTTCAGCCCACAAAATTAATTCCCAGAAGAGAAGGGGGGAAAAAAAATGAACATGAATGTAAGTTAGCCTAAAGCAGAGGGAGTAGGAAAGCAAAGACAGTACGAGTAGCTAACTTACTCAGTACACACGTGCCTTCTGTTTCCAGCAGGAATGCCGGGATATGGCTGGTTTTCGCCCCACCGCCGGAGCAGGCTGTGGTTTTGGTTTGCAGGAGGTGCTGGCCAAGCCCTTGGTGAGCCAGTGTGCTGAGCAGCGTGCTCCCCACCCAGCAGGCACGGCCGCCCCACCTCCGGCACAGCCTGCCGGTGCCCACGCCCGGGGAGGGAACCAAAATGATCAGGTTCAGGCCCCGACAGCGCCGTGACAGCGCTGCCGCAGAGGCGTGCGCGGGAGCTCTGCCCTCTGCACCGCAGTGCTTCTTCGCATTCGGCGTGAAGCGATGATGAGCAAACCCCATCTCCCACTTTTGCGGTCATTGCTGGACGTGGCTTGACCCGGTTCCCCCACCAGACACAGCAGTCACCGAGCTGATGGCACGGAGAGCCACGCGGCAAAAGCAGAGACGAAATGCCTGCCGGGATGGCGCAACTCAGGGACAGAGCTACTTTTAGCTTTCAAAAAGCAGTATTAGTCTTCCACCTTTTGAGTTAGTAGCACTGTTGCTGAGGGAAGGAACCGACTCATTTCCCCTCAACAAGACTGGTATTTTCAGTAGAAGTTTATGGGACACTCCCTCCTTCAATTCAGACTGATTATCCAGACTCCCTGAGTGCATAAATGTTATTAACCGAAAAAGAGAGAGGATGGTTGGACCAGTTAAGGCCACTGGAACTTGACTGATTAGGACTATTTTTAAGCATTACAAATGCAAATAATTTATATTAATTTAGAAGGTAAAAGGTGCTTCTTGCAATACCAATAGTGACTTGCTCTTGAATTTTTTTTTTTTTTTTGGCTGTAGAATCAAATTCTCAATACTTGTAGTATGGGAGGAAATTTTTCTGTTTGTTTTTAAAGAAAAAGCCCCATACACCACTAACAAATCCTGCAACCATTTTTTCATAATACCCGCTATGCTGCCCTTTATCTCAAGGGAGCAGGAAAAAAAAGTCAGCCCTAGAAGGGAAGTAGAAAGGGAAAAACGCCCAAAGATACAACACAGACTGATAAGGAAAATATCCCATTTTTGAGTGAAGTACAGAATATTTTTTGTGGCCTGACTGCATTATTCTGATCATTGCTAAGTTTTGCAAGGTTCAACTTCTGCAGTGGTCGCCAGATCAGAGGCTTCTTTAACAGCCCTACTTTTCAAACGTGAAGATGACCTCGGGTGATAGATGCCACATCCCACAACGTTCCACAAAGCCAGCTCTTCCACATAGGAGGCAGCTTCTGTACTCCTACAGCTTCCAGTTTTTAATGTTTTGGTCTATTTTTAGCATGCCTCTGGTACCAAAAAAACCAGCACTGTTCTCCACAAGGACACAGTTCTCATGATTTTCACATGCCGGGCTACATGCTGGCAACAGCTCTGATGCAACTTGTAGGAATAGCCCCGTGATTTGTCACAGTCTTGCTGCAGAACACCTATAAATTGAGGATCTGTGCACCACGACACACACGTACTCTAAGGAGAACACGAAAAGGAAGTTCTCAGATAGCCCATTTAAATATTTTTCTGAATAACCTCAAAATCTAGAGATTCACAATATGACTGGTAACACAGGCATAAATTTACACATTTCTGTGGACATTCCCAATTGGTACTGCGACTTCAGATGCCTTCTACTCAAAAATGCCTTCCTTCACAATAAGGTGTCCGTGCAAAGCTCACGAAATAAAAATTTAGTGACAGCTAAGTAAGGTATGTAGCAGAAAAAACATCCCAGCAAATAGACTGACAGCACGAATCACTTTTGATGATAATCTAGATGAACTTGTGACAGAATTTCCAGTCTGATGCAGAAATACTAGAGTTTTACTCAAAGATACTTAGTAATTGCTCTTTTTTTCTTCTTGTTTTTCTGTCTGTTGCACAAGCACATCAAATCCCCCTTAAAAAGTGTTAATTTATATGCCAGCTGAAAGTAACTAACCTTAAATTTCTTAAATCATTAGGATCAAGAAGCTTCCTCTGAAAATATTCAAGATCAGTCAAGTCAGAAATAAAAATAATTTTTACTGAATTTCCACTGTTGTTGAATTCTTCTTGCTTCAATAAATTGTCCATGACAGTAATATGGACAAACATTCTCACTTCACTAAGCTATAGCAGCAAGCAACAAAAAGAAAATTATTACTCATTAAGAGAAATGCCAAAGACCTGCTACATAAAAACCAGCAAAACTTCATTTGGTATCAATAGAATTACCATGTAAGAACACAAAGATCCAAGAAAGATAGCTGGATCCAGCTGTGTTCAAATATTAGTGCCTTCTATTAATAGCTATGATTGAACACTGAGCTAGAAATTGGCTTTCCTGTTGGCGATGGAACTGGCAAAAACAATTTGAAAGGCTGTAAAAGAAAACACAGCAGTCTTCTGCAGAGGAAAGAGGTTAGTTTAGTTTTTCCTCTTCACTGTTGCCTGTTAATCATAGTAGCAACGACCTCCTGGTTTGTGCACCTTGGCAGTTAATGTATACATGCAAGAGGCTGCTCATGAAGAACAAGTAAATATTCCTGATGATCATAACCTTACCTGAATCTTAACTTTTCACTCCATTTATCCACGTGCTTACTGAAGAGACCCTGGTACAAAATAACAGTCAAACAGGACTTCACATCAAAAATGAAAGAAAGGCTTGTGACAGATAGAAAAAAGTCAGACCATCTGTTTCAGTTAAATATCTTTAAATCATTCATTTAGATTTGAGTCATACAGATACTGGGCACATCAAGGTTGCCAATTCAACTTTCTAGGTGCCCTTAACACCGGGAACACAAAAGCCATACAGATATAAAAGAGGGGAGACAAAAGAGGCCGCACTTACACCACGCAGACACATATGTATCCGAATAAAATCCCTATAAGACAACACTGAGCAGAAGTAGTGGGTAAATACTGGCTGCAATGCTAGGAACTTAAGAGTTAAACAATAAAGAGTACAGGGATAAAATTAAGACACAAATAACGGCAGTTCAGATACACAGTGCAATGAAAGCGAAGCCAGACAGATAAGTGCTTGCCTTAGGAGTAGTCCACATTACTGGATATCATCACTGGAAAATTAAAGTACCCACATACTAGCCAGGCATTAGGCAATGACAAGCATTCATCACACACAAGTTCCTGTATCTTAAATTCAGCAATACAGGCGACCCAAGCAAAACACAAGCCATCAGTTATTATTACTTACTAACTGAAGGAAAAATTACTTAGGCCATAATATAGAGGCAGTAAACCCCCCTCTGGCTATTCAATTTAGAGTAAGTGATTTCACGATAGGGTAAGAGCAGGTTAAAAAAAAATGAACAGCTCTAGCTGGAGCAATTTAACTGCCCCACCTCACCCGCCTCTTCAAACAAGTTAGAAACATATCTGGGATAAGGTACATTAATGAAAAGTATTATTGACCAACAAAATGGTTAAGAAATCGAAGGAGATTTTGCATGCAGGACACATTAAAGCTACAGCAGGGAAAAAAATAAAGGAAGAAACAGCAGTCCCAAAGTTGTCTGAACACTGGTGAAATATTTTTGATTGCATTAGAAGATTTGACCTATTTTTGCAGCAAAAGAGAAAAGGCTGCCTTGCCTTTTCAAGAAATACTTCCTTTCCTGTAAAATTCCTGTAAAAATAAATATCCCTGCAAAATTTTTCTTTTGAATAGGTATTTTTAGAGACAAAAAGAAAAACAAGGGCAGAAAAGAATACAGCTAGCCAAATGGCTTAAAAAAAGTATCGGTGGCACAAACTACAAGAACAGAACAATAAATCTCTGAGTTTTGCTCTATTTTAAATAACATTACAGGATCACAGGAGATTGTTAAATGTAAAAGATATAATTAAGAGAAGGTTTAGCCGAACTGAAGAAAGGTAGTCATGGCCAAGTGGGAACTAAAAAGATTAAACTTAAAATAGCTATTGATTAAGGGTCAATATTAGACAGCATGAGGTAAGTATTTTCATAGTACATAATCTTTACCAATAAATATTTTGAACTATCACAGAAACTGGAGAAGCACCAAGTACTGAATAAAATACATAGCCCAAGTTGTCATAACATAAGACAAAGCAATTCCTGGCAATTACATTACATCGCATTTTTTTCATTACACTACCTTCCAGTTCTGATGCTTACTAGCATCACTGGAAATTGTAGCTTGCACACTCTTAATGTAAAAGATATGCTTATAACAGAAAGAACACATACAGAAAAAAAAACTTAAAGATGTGTTAGTAAGCAAATTATATGTGAGCTTCCACAGGACTATGCAGCTGGAGACTGATACACAGAAAGATTACACTCGAGACTGTCCCACCCTGTACAGATTTCACGGCAACTACATATGGACAACTACATCCAGCTTAACTAGCAGGAGAAAGGCCCTGGCAAACTGCAAGGAATAGAAAGAAAAGCAACAAAAGAGTTGGGCTGTCTTTAGTGATAGACAAAAGCACTGAAAGAAAAGGACAACAGGATTTACATCCTTGTGTCCTCCTTCACTGAGTAAAAAGGAAAAATAATTACTTAGGTAGCACAGAAGTATCTTTAGGAGTATTATTTTACAAAAGCATTGATTAAGAAAATAAAAAAAAAACATTCAAAACAGAAACACTTCCTGCCGATAGGAGCTTTCAAACGATGGGGTATCTCCAGATATGGAATACTGCAGCAGATTCAATTGACTGTTCGCCCTACTTTGGTTCAGGCTGACTAGGGAGCAACTGGCCTCACGTCCTGGGGGTAAACTGGCAAGCAGAAAGCCCCTGGCTCACATACAAGGGATTGAAGGTGTCTTGAAAGATATTTCGAAAGGTGGTTTTGAAACCCAAAAATGCAAGGTAACCAAAGTACAGAACAAGATACCAGAGCTAAAATGAAGACATCTATCTTGTCTATACTAATGACTAGTAGCCAACTACTTCACTCTATAAATACTACCATCAGGATGTACCCAATTTGAGCTCTCCCTGAATTACAGCTGGACTGCACACTAGGTGACTTCCCCTTGAGCAGGGACACCTCTCAAGGTTAGAGATTCCTTACCTGAGACTAAGAGACTCTTCCTTACCCAAGGTGGAGAGATCCCTACCCATAACAGATCCTCGGTAAGTGACTGATAGTACGGTAAATTAATGCTATGAAACATTACTAATCCATATAGTTACTCAATATTATTATAAACATTGTATGGATAATTCCATTAGACATAAACCATTGTTCAGGTCTGAGACTAAGATTGGACCCAGCAGCACCTAGGCTCCAAAAGGAGTTGAGAAAGCAAGGGGCTCCACTCTGCACCTCGTGACTCAACAGGAGGGCCCTCTTTACTCTTTGCCTCTCTGGTCTCTGTGTGAATCATTTTAACTCGATTCTAACTCAATTTTCCTTTGTATGTTTCTTCCATGCAGTAATTAATAAGGTGAATCTTGCCATCAAACTTCTTGAACATTGTCAAACCACTGTTAAACTTTGTTAAATTCCATCAAACTTATTGAACTGTCAAATTATTATTTTACCTCAATAAAACATATTGCTGCTTCTCTCTTTTGAGTGAGGTGAATTCCACTCATGCATGACAAATATGCACCTAACAGTGAATACCAACTACAGCCATCAGCTCATGTGTGACCACCACCAGAAAGTGTATTTTCAACACTCTATTTCAATACTTTGCTAGACCTGAGCACACCTAATGTGATCCCCGTGTCTCTTCATGGAGTATCAACTGCACTCCAATATGCAAGTCATCTTTGTAATGTCTCTTACACTAACTTCCTCAACGACTGAACTGCTCCAGGGGCTATGAAAGCAAAGACAGTTATCAGCGCTTTGATCTCATCAGGTCCCACTGAGTAAACAGAATCCAAACATATGAATAATATCTAAGGGCGAAAAAAGAACCACAGCCCCGTAAGTCAAATGAAGTTTGCCACTGATATCAATGGGACAGGGATTTTTTAAACTAGCTAGGAGAGTAACAAAGAACAAGCGAAAGGGGAGAATGTTACCAAATCTATTTCCTCAAGAAGTCAATGCTGGCATTCTGCTGACTTGTGTTCCTCTTTCATTTCAATTCACTACAATTTCTAGCAAGACATGAAGAGCATCTTAGTGTTGCTGAATGCTGGCAAACAAACTGTTTTCTATCTTATTTCAGGGGATGAAGTCATATCATATCCACTTCACTTTTAAGAGAGACCATTTCCTTAAGTATGCCTTACCTTAACAGCAGAAAGTGCTCCACTTGTCTGTGTTTTGGGGGGTTGGCTGACATTAGCACTTGCTGGTTTCTTCTACAAAATAAAAGAAAGACATAATAAATGTCAGAAATGTTGGTGAAGAAAAAGAAAAGACGAGTAAAACTGTAAACCAAAAAAAAAAAAAGTATCTAAAACAGGTACACTAAAAAAGTGTTCATTACAACATTTTATGCAAGGCAAGTCATCCAAAAATAAATTGCCCTACGTAACTTTAATTCACACAGACTCATTTCAGACAGTTTTGTCTGATAGGCTGAGTTCTCTTGTACTGTTTTATGGATGATATATAAATCTGTGCTATTTCCTGTGGCAGAGCAACTCTGTTCTAATTAACAGTTAAAACAACAGTAACCATATATACTTTAATGAAAAGTATCAATGAAAATAAGGTGGGTAAACTATTGCTGTTCAGACATAACTTGAATGACAACACAGAAGGTAACATTACACCTCAAGCAGGGAAGTAAAGATACAAAGATAAGGGCAAAATTATGGCTTTTCTAGTTAATAAATATTCTTGCAACTGAAACAAAACCAAGACATCCCCTTTGAACCCCCAGTTTTCAACCAATGCAATGCCATTATCATCAAGTACCACTAAGTACCACTGCAAAAACTCAGTGATTGCTGAAATCACATCTAATGAAGACTGGGAAAATAAGCTGTTAGAAATGAACACAGCAGAAGTCATCAGATTTTTGGAGGCAGCAGATGGGTAAGACCTATTCATTTTCTCTGATAAGTGGAAGCTCAAGATTCACAGCACAACTAAAGCGTTCACACTTTAATTACTCTCTACAAGCAGGGAAGTCTGCACAGTGACCAGAGATTCAAACTTGTATGCAAACTCAGAAGCACCAGTTTTCAATTGATGGGAGACCAGGTAATGTAACAGACTGGGAGACTCAGAGACCTCTGTCATTAAGGTAATTCCACCTCCTTTTCTCCTTCTGATTTAGCTCCAAAACCAGGAGAGCATCTCGAATAAACAAAGCTGCACATTCAACAGTCAACCTCCAGTCAGAGCCTGGGGCAGCATACCACCATCTGTGGCCATTGACATAAGGTTAACATCACAAAATTGTGGCATTTCACACTTAGTATTGGCCACACTGGAAACAACGACATCCAAGTAAGACTCCACAGTATGTTGCAAAAACCAAGTGCAATAGTGATTTTTCCTGTTAAAGGGATGCTAGGAGTGTGGCCGCCAGCCGCTCCAGCCCAGGACCCTCCTGCACGCTGCTGAAGTCCAGTTCTCCCCAGTACAGACCAGTACTACCCAGCACAGACCTGCCCAGCCGCTGGAGCCCAGCTCAGTGCCCAGGGACCTGGAGTCTCTGCCCAGGCTGAGGGATGTGGTTGCAAGTTCAACCAGCAGCAAAGCCAAGCACATATCCCAGAGACACACAGACACAGACACACAGGACACTGACACAGCTGGCTACATTGCTGTCAGCAGCACCCACATCACAGACCAGCACCCCCAGCCATATCCCCTCCTCTGGGGCGGGCAGAGGCAGGAGGTCGCTGGTGCAAGCACACACTTGGCACCCTCTGGGCTCATGAGCAGATGCACAGTCATGGGTCACCCAGGCACTCACACAGCCCCTCTGTCACCCCAGCGCCCCTGCCCAGGCCCTGGCCCTCTGACCCTCCCACGGGTCCCCTGCTCACCAGCTGGTCCAGCTTGGTGCTCACTGCAAACATGCAGCACTCGCACATACGTCCCACGGGCACCCCACACTCGTGGTACCCCCGAAACCAGCATGGACCCTCCGCCCAGCTGATAACCCCAGACCCAGGGTCCCCTACTTACCTGCTGGTCCAGCTTCAAGTTTGCCAGTGAATACACATGCACACCAGGTTTGAGGAGGACACAGGCACTCACTCCCCCAGCAGCCGGCACCAAGCACTGGGCTGTGACCCCTGCACGTGGCCCCATCAGTTGGCATGGGCCCACTGACCCCCTCCAACACCCTGGACCCTCGAGC
Source organism: Theristicus caerulescens (assembly GCA_020745775.1). Classification (NCBI taxonomy): domain Eukaryota; kingdom Metazoa; phylum Chordata; class Aves; order Pelecaniformes; family Threskiornithidae; genus Theristicus; species Theristicus caerulescens. The sequence goes on along the minus strand of CM036583.1, from coordinate 85,720,502 downwards.
TTCCAGCCTTGCCAGTTGCAAAGCCCCGGGTTATGGCAGTTTCTTGAGAGCCCACCCACTACTGCGACTGACCAGGTGACTGGTCAGCCCTAGGGGACAATGCTCCTGAAGGCAAGTGATGAAGGTGTGATGCATTACACTTTTGTAGAGACAGTACCGAGATGCAGAACGCCTTGGCTTTTATCTTTGATGTAGTGCATTAAAGACTCAGTAATAAGCATTATCGACAAACGCTTCAACTTTTAAATAAGTTATTAAGTTGTTAAAGGAACACAAAATTTTAAGTGCTACCTTTCCGTTTTCAAAAAGAAAAGAAAGAAAAAATCAAAAAAAGAGCAGTCCTCTGACAAGCAGCCAGTATTCAGTATATGCCTTCAGTATCACAGCTCTGAATAGATTTCCACCTCAAGCTCAGCTGAAATCACAGTCTTTGGTTCAGGATCTCATGGTCCATGGTGTTCAGGACTTACCTTTGGTACCTAAGACTATGTGTAACATAACTGTGATGCTTTGAAACTCTACAAATAAAGTACTGTTTTGCAGAAGGAGTTTTTATGACATCTACCAACATATTCAAAAATTTCATGCATGAGGCTAGCCTTGTTTCTCCCCCAGTCTGAACTAGGAAAAAATTAATAGAGCAAAATAAATTCTTATTCTGACCACAAATTTATGTTAATCAATTAAATAGTATAAAGAAAAAATTGTTAATACAAACATTTCTCTGTTTCATGGTAAGTGGAACAGCAGTAAAGGTACAGGTAGGAGAGAGAGAAGAAAAAGAAGCAAATAACTTCCTCTCCTCTGGAGTAGAGAAAGTCTACCTGGAGATAAGCTACATGAAAAGTTAAGCCACAACATCAAATCAGAATTCTTTACTGAATACTGACCACAATAGGCTAAGTAGACTAATACATCTGAGTTCCCAGGGTCATCTTTCAACAGCAACTTGTTTGGTATCTACCCCTTAATACATTTGTAAAAGCAGAAAAATTGGCCACATCATGCTACTAGGTTCATCCTTCTTTTACGCTTAATAAAATAATGATGTTACATGCTTCCCAGCATCCTCCCCGCAATGCGTCCTCCAGGCAAACCAGCTCTGACACCCTTTATCAACAAATCCATCAGAGCTGTTCCCATCTTCTTCCCCTCCAAGCAGTGGAAAAGTATTTTTTTCTGTGAGTCTCAGACACAATCAGCTGAAAGATCACCTTGCAGCTGTACTCACACCTTGCTTCCCAACCTGATAATAAGAGAGCTAATGAGTTATCGAAGCACAGCTTCTTTATGAAATGAATTAGAAGAATCAAGAGCCTATACAGAATTGTGTGTGAAGGAATAAAAGCTGTGGCATACAGGTACTTACAATCTACTCTTCAGTATTAGCAGTGGCTTCAAAACAAAAAGGCAAAACACTGTTTCAGAGTGGAATATTAATTCCTCCACGTTTAATAAAGGGGAGATAAAATACATATTCCTTTGATATGTAGATTTTCCAAGTGAAGACATGCTTTAAGATCGGTGTCTAGAAATATGGATTAAATGCTCATTTTGGACTATAATGTTCAAGTGTTCATTATAATATTGCAATGAGAACGCATATGGTACAGTTGTTTTAAGAAAAAAAAAAATCACATCAGGAAAGAATGTGCAATCTCTGTTCTGGAAACACTTTTCACAACCATAAGCAGCATTTCAACTTCCACCTTTCAATCTTTCACTCAAGAACTGCTTGAGTAGCAATCACACTCTATTTCTTCCTACAGCCAGAAGAGCCTCACATCACAACAGCTCCCAACAAGTACCAAAATTTAACTGAAATAATGTTATTTTTCAACTACTTTTTGCATCTTAGCCAAAGAAGAACCAAAACAGAAAAGGAAGACAGGCAAACAAGTCGGTGCTGTGCTCCTCAGAACCCTTCGCTCCTCCACCGAGGATGGATTGGGGCCACACTCCCCTGCAGCCACCAGGTGCCCCTGGTGCAGTGGGGCAGACACCTCTGCTAGCCCCCTGGCACTCGATGCAGGGGGAAAACATCCAAACAAACAATGCAGTTTAAAATAAATAATTTGTTACCAAAGTAGAAAGAAACCTCACAAATGCTCCAATCAAAGTTACTTATGCACCGCCATAATTCAGATCAGTAGCATGCACCCCAAGGGATTTTTACCAGTCATAATGTCTTTACTCAGCATTATGCCTCTGGACTCTTGAGTAACGCTAATCCTTTTTCTGGATAAGGAATGCTGCACGACAAGCATCAGGATTAACAGCTATCACAGCAATGCTGATGTTAGAGCAAAGAATCAATTCTGAAAGGATAGTAATGCTTCAGTGCCGATTATCACTGTCATCCTTTCAAAGTAAAGAATCTACTTCCTGTTAAGTAAAGAATAATGAGCTGAGCAAGCAGCACATATTTTGTCTACACTGCTGTAAAGTATGACTCAAAATGGCAGAACGCGTTAGGGAGGGTCTTGTTTCATACCATATCTGGTAAAACATGGCCCCACTCTAAGCTGGGACTTCAAATTCCTAGAATATATGGCTTCATCTTCTTTTTAATACCACATTTTTTACAGACACCAGCAATGCACAGGCTAGATTTTTAGCCTGATATAGAAGCTCTCCTTAGTATTTCCCTCTATGACAGTAAAAAGAGAACACGTCTTTCCATATTATGTGCAGTTAATAACGCAACCATTAATCCATTCAAAAGAGAGTAGGGGGGTTTCAGAGCACAACCACACACAATGGGAGTGTTTGGTTTGCATCGATCTTATGAATTACACACGTGGTTATGTACTAAAGCACACCATGCCCCCAAGGGCAGCACTCTGAAGTGGCACTACTGAAGATGGTGTTCAAGAACAGTACAGGAGGACCATACAACTCATTACAACACAAGACCTGCGTTACTGAGTCCGGCTGAAGTTTCACATACCTCATTTCCCTGTCTCTAGCAGAAGCCAAGAGCAGATATAAAAGAAAACAAAAACAGTGATGTAGAAATAGGTCAAGTACATGTTGATACTCCTTCCAAATACTCTCACAGATTTGAACAATTTGCGGCCCAGGGACATCCTAATTTCAGTTTATTTTATAAACTGTCCTGGGTTTCTCTTCAGTGATTTTGGCCCATCCCCCCTTGAAAGTATTTATAAGTTAGCATCCAAAAGCTTCTAGAGCACTAATGCCTTCATGGCATACAAAGCCTGAAGCAATCTGAAATTGGTGGAAGGGCACACATAAGATGATGTCAAGATGAGGTCATCCAGAGGGACCTGGACAGGCTGGAGAAGTGGGCCTGTGTGAACCTCATGAGGTTCAACACGGCCAAATGCAAGGTCCTGCACCTGGGTCGGGGCAACCCCCAGTATCAAGACAGGCTGGGGGATGAAGGCATTGGGAGCAGCCCTGAGGAGAAGGACTTGGGGCACTGGTAGATGAAAAGCCGGACATGACCCAGCAATGTGCTCTGGCAGCCCAGAAAGCCCGCCGTATCCTGGGCTGCATCCAAAGAAGCGTGGCCAGCAGGTCGAGGGAGGGGATTCTGCCCCTCTACTCTGCTCTGGTGAGACCCCACCTGGAGTATTGCATCCAGCTCTGGGGCCCTCAGCACAGAAAGACATGGACCTGTTGGAGTGGGTCCAGAGGAGGGCCACAAAAATGATCAGAGGGACGGAGCACCTCTGCTATGAGGAAAGGCTGAAAGAGCTGGGGTTGTTCAGCCTGGAGAAGAGAAGGCTGCAGGAGACCTTACTGCAGCCTTTCTGTACTTAAAGGGGGCCTACAAGAAAGATGGGGATAGTCTTTTTAGCAAGGTCTGCCCTGACAGGACAAGGGGTAATGGTTTTTAAGTAAAGGTGAGTAGATTTAGACTGAACACAAGGAAAAAATTTTTCACAATGAGGGTGGTGAAAGACTGGAACGGGTTGCCCAGAGAGGTGGTAGGTGCCCCATCCTTGGAAACATTCAAGGCCAGGCTGGATGGGGCTGTGAGCAACCTGATCTGGTTGTAGATGTCCCTGCCCATTGCAGAGGGGTTGGACTAGATGGCCTTTAAAGGTCCCTTCCATCCCAAAGCATTCTATGATGATTCTATGAAGGGTGAAGGAAAACTACACCAGCTGTCTCTCACATGCTAACACTTTACATAAAAAATTGCTAAAAGCCTTGGAACATCAGGAGGGAAGGAGGAGAAAGGAGATTTCCTATTTCATACACTCTGCAATGGCATGCTGCAAACACGTTGACTCAGGACCATGGTGTCGAAACACAGTGAGAAAACAGAGGGACAGATATGGGAAAACAGCAGCACATCACTCACTTTTACTGGGTGGCAGGTGCATCCCAGCTGCAAACATACGCAACAGCTTCAAGTGCATGAGCAACCACCAGTTCCAACAATGAACATTTCTTTTCTGTTAACATCTACCATACACACATCCAAAGGAACGAAAACATTTCATTAAAGCTGATTTAGATATTCAAGAAGTGTCTGATTCTCCTTAGAATGTGAATTCAACAAACATAATGTTCTGAAAATTAAGGCATAAAGAGTTAAGGTATATCCCTGTGACTTCAACCTTTGTCCTTGAGCAGTGCCCAATACAACCATAACACATGCACGCTTTCACTGTCAACTACGCTGATAAAGAACTGCCTGTATCTTCTTTCGGTTACGTATTCTAACACACCTGCAGTTTCCAACTCTGTCCCTCCAGCAAATCTTTTGCCTATTTCTACAAGACACCATGTACAGATACACATTCAGTTGCTCACCATTAGATTGACTGATTATGTGTACCTCAACCTAAACCTGACCATTCCTGTTGCAAGCAGATCCCCCAGCCTGTCTAGACGTGAAGCTTGTGTAGCACTGCCGAAATGAGGCAAACCAGTATGATGGTAGCTTTCCTTTGCTAACACACATTAGGTAATGAAGTGGAGGAGATCAATCTTTCCAACAGCAACATGGCCCTGCAAAGCAGGATATCACAGTCCTATCCCTTCCAAAACCCCTCTACAATACCTCTCTCCTGTGCTAGATACAAAGGCACTGAGTATTACAGCAACCAAAGGGCTTCCAAGTAACTACCACAGGCTACTGTGACAGATCAGGGTTAAAGTAAAATTGGTGTATAGCCTTAAGGCCACATCTTAGCTTTTGTTTTCAGAAATCAGACTAGGCTTAGTATATTACAAGGAAGAGTCAGAACTTTAGTACTGCAGTAAGCTTTATGTTTCTGGCCACTGAGCAGAATAGGTGAGAGTGGACCCTTGGGAAGAGAAGCAGGGAAGGACTGTGTGCATCCTTTACTTTCCAAGCTCAACAGCCATCAAGCTGAACGGAGGTTGCTGGAAACAGCTGCTGAATTCACCTGCTGTTTTGTCTCTTCCAGCCAGTCAGCAAGCTCTAGCTGCGCGACTTCAGTGTCAGCCACTCCAGTGTAGTAAAACACAATGAATTTTAGAAGCTTCATTTTTAAGTGAAGAGTAGACACAAGCTGCAGCTGCCAGCTATGCTACTGATACCATGCAGGAAGGGAAGCTTGCTCCGTGATTCAGAGGGAAAGGCTCACTGCCTTCAGTGAGTTCATGGCTTCCCCTCCGAGCTCTGAGGATGCTGTTTATCGTACAGCTGTGTGGACCAGCCTGGTACTTGGCGACCTGGTTTCTTTTCTCTCCTGCTGAGCAACTGGACGACCTTAAGTAAGGCAACTCTAGCTCTGTGCTTCAGCACATCCCCCTCCCCACATTTTATCTATGTCACTCAGATAATGTGTCTAGTCTCCTTTATACAATGCTTTAAGATCTAAGGATGAAAGTACTGTGTAATAGTGAAGCAGTAAGTCACTGGAAACTTAAAAAGTAAATGCTTTCTGAAGAAACAATCTTAGGAACTAACATCTGTTGGTGTATCATACATAAAGTGGATGTACTCCCTGCTATGACTGTATGTAATTCCAAAACTATAGTGTTATTAAATAGGTGATCTTCACACTAGTAACTCTTAACTCTGTTAAAGCATTATTTTATTTTATTGTATTATGATGCCAGAAATGGAAAAATCTTATGGAGCCATTTAATCTCCTTAGCGCCTCTGTGCAAGTGCACGTCTTACCAAGCAGGTTTCTATTTACAGTAAACCTGCTGTGTTTTTTTCAGTCTACTTTTAAGTCTCCAAGAAGGAAAGGCTTAAGAAGCCTATTCTACACCTTAACAGTACTCATTTTGAGTTCTCCTTGATGTTGTGGCTAATTAGCATCTCCTACCCAAACCTCTGTCAGACCTTTCCTACCTTTACTCTTCAAAGCTTTACTCTTCTTCTCTCACTCCTTCAGGACTATATACCCAAAGAATCCGAGAGACAGAGTAATTTATTGTTATTTTTAGCTAAACAATGAGTATATGGGCTTTCACAATTTTCCCTTCAATATGATCATGAACTCTTCAAAGACCTTCGTATTTTCTTTGTAATTTTTATAATGCACTACCAAACCCTTTCTAGTAGGGAGGTGAACAAACTCAGTATTCTAGACAAGGTTGTCCACAGCTATCTACAGATAGATTACAAATTTCTCCTTCAAAAATTGAAGACTACAGGAATAACCTCCAACTTTTAAACAAAAATATTGCATACTCTTGGGAAAGCTGTACAAAGATTTTGAGTTGCTACCTCAACTGCTTAAAAAATAAGAGTGTTTTGGAAGTAGATGTGAAGCATGGTGGAGCTAATGCCTTTCAATGGGTCTAAGGAAAAGCGTTTTGATCAACTTTCACTTTTAAGCATTGTAAAGTCAATGGAACATGTCAAATATACAAAGAAATTCACAAAAGGAAAGACACAGGCGGTATTCTAAGGTCTCAAAAAGCAAAAGCATCAGGACAATAAACTTAGTAACAGCCTTCTTTTGCTAGCTGGAAACAGATCGTCTCAGTGAGAGGTCAGAAACAGTAACTCCACAATCCAAACTACAGGCTTCAACTCCCACCCTTCCCACAAAGAAGTCAGCATTTCTATATTAAGAGCAACAACATGCAGTCAAAGAATTTGGCATTAAACTAAGAATGTATAAAAGAACAATGCTATTTAAGAAAAACTAAACTGTCTAGAGAGGAAAGGAGGAACATGTTCCCAGGCTTTCTTGGTATTTGGACAGGAAAGAAAGGTAATTGCTTTAATCATCTACTTCAGAAGATGGTAATAAAAGCGTTCACTGGCCTTGATTTGCAGTGCAGTTAAACTCACCACAGCTTACACCAAGTCATTTTGCAAATAGCTTCTGCTATGAACAAAGTATCAGGCACACCTATTTCTGGCTTCCCTATATCAATGATTGACATTTGAAGCCAGCAAGTAGACAACTAGTAACAGATGCTTCTACGAATTCTCTTTCTGAATCTGCTGTTGGCCTTCCTTGGGGAAGGACTTCTCCTGCTTGCAATAGCAGAGGCTCTTGGGGAACTAATGATCAATACCAGCACTTGCATCCTGGCTTGGATGACATCTTCTCCTTGCGATACCAGCCTGACTCACTGTAGCACACAAAGACCTATCTCCAAGTGGCTAACGGGGCTTGGAGCTGCCGGGAGAGAGGTGACGCTTCGAAGTACTGCTCCTAACACCACCCACAACCCACATGGCTTCTGATGGTTAACAGCAGCTGCTATGCTCAGACTGTGAAGTTGCTTGTGCAAACTCAATGTTATAACTCAGCAGGGACTCTTGAACTGTAAATATCAGTTCGCGAAGAAGCAGTATCTTGAAAAAATAAGATTTTTTTCTAAAATACAGCACTGACCACATATTTGCAAGTGTGTCAGGAGATGGCCCAGATGTGCAATATCTATGTAAGAATTTGGATTTGTGTTTTTGGAAGAAAAGCCAGGATGCAGACAAGGTGGAAAGCATCACAGTGCACTTCCCTCATCCGTACTTCTGGACAATCAATAAAACCAGGACCACCAGATGTGTCCCACAGTGTACCTGCACTGCAGAGCAGACACATCCATTGAGATCATTTCCACCAATACTAACATGAAGTATTTGTGAAAGGATGAGCAGAGCAAAGAAATATTTCAAGTAGGCTGCTCAGCAGCAAAAGACAAAACTATACATTCCTGGAGTGAATAATGAGTGACTACAGTCACCAGTTAATTATCCGAAAACTACCACTTTGCTATCAAAAGACAAAAACCTGTATAGGAAGAAATTCATTACCAAGTTTTTTTCTTAATATGTTCAAACACTTGTATTTACCTCTGCTGCTTCTGCTTTTTTCTCTCCCGATTTGGAAGAAGCTCCACTTTCCTTCTTGTCACCATGCTGTAAGTAGAGAAAATAGATGTTTAGTTATTAAGATCTTAAATTATACCTTCTATGTAGAGAAATTCCCAAACGTCTTAGTACGTGTATGATTGCTTTCACCTACCACAATACAACACAAGGGAACATTGTAAGTTCTTCTCGCTAATGAACAGGATTTCCAAATGACCTGCTGGATAACTTCAACTGAAATCACAGTCAGAAAGTCATGACTTCCAGGGCAGTACACGTAAGATGATTGTTCTTGTGAAAAGTTCTGGAAGATATTAAGCTTATCACTCATTCCTCACCAGCACAGCACTCTCCGATACTTGCTTTGGAAACACTGTCAATCCCACAGGCTTCAGCAGAAACCAAACAGCTCTCAGAGAGACCAAGACAATGCATGCAATCCCAAGCATCCACTCCAACATCTGAACTTTCCTCAGACACATTAAAATGCTCATTATGCCCAGCCCTCCTTACCTGGAAGAAAGCTGTTACTATGATCTCCAGAATTCCGCTGCTGATACACAAAAAATAAATGCTGTAACTGTTCAGAAACAGGTGCACATTAGGAAATTCAGCTCTTCCAGGTTCCCCAAACCTCCTGCATCTTTCACCCCTTCCAAGAGTTTAAACCTCTTGCTTTCATCTAACCTGATATGCAATCCAATTTGCTCCCCATGTGTGGCAACGTACAGAAAGACACGGCTTGTTCAGCATGCACACTGGCATCCAGCACGTTTTACTCTCTGCATCTCTGCAAAGTGGTGAACAAGGTCCCTCAAAAAATCTTTTTCAAAAGCATATTGTTTAATCTTTGGCATAAAAAAGTAAAAAGCAAGAAATTTTACCATGAATATAAAAGGCAACATAATATGGCTATTATCTAATATCTCAGCTAGTGTAACTTCCCACAGCAACTGAGACGTGGGAATGAGGATTCCTGTCTGGTTTGTTTTGTTAAGTAAAGACAGGAGATTATTTGAAACCCATTTATTCCCTTCTGTTTTGAGGACTGAGCAGCAGGAGGTAAAGTTTGCTAACCCATTAAAGTAATGAGATCCTACAGATTTTTCTTTACATGGCTATAGGGAGAAAGTAATGATCCATGTATCACTGCACTATCTTCAACAGGAATGTGTTCAAGCACATCAGCAGACAGGCTGGGAAAATACTATAGCTGAATGAACAAATAAAACTAAAACTAAAAAAATAGCAGCTGTTTCCATTATGGTAGTACATGACAAAAATTTGAAAAATTGTTTTAGACAATCTCTAATAATTCAAGTTTTTAAAATGAGTTTGGGCATGACTAAGATACTTGACAAGTTTTAAAATTGAAAATGCTATTCTCATATTCCAATTGTGCCTCTTCAGAGGAAAAACAAGCCCCGCAGGTTGTCTTTTCAGGTAAGAGATTAATTGATTCACTGCCCCATAATAGCACTTTCAGTATATACACAATTAACCCAGTTATCTGTGCTTTTTACTGCTACAATAAAAGCACACCACATACATACCAGTAAAAGCAATGTCAGCAAGCGTGCTCTTACTGACAAAATGGTAACTCCAGAGCCAGTACTGCTATAAGGCTCAGGAACGATGGCTCCTGCCCAGCAAAACTCTGTTGTGTAGGCCGGGCTGTCTTCCTAAACGGATCCTCTTGGCATCACAACACTCTAAAAGCCAAGTGCTACCCAGAATCCAGCTAATTCAGCTAATAAAGCAAGCACATCTTTCTGTACATTGCATGTATTTTATTGCTTTTATTCATTTGCTTCTTCAAATTTGGATATAGCTTTAAAAGCAGCAACACCGATTAAATCCCAGATTTTTTTTTCTTTTATTAAACCAAATCACAGAATGCAGGAGCCTCACTCCGTTCCTACTGAGCATGCCAGACTTTTACCAGGGCCAAATGCGGTGTTACCCTTCCTCCCTAAGTCCATCTCCTTGTCTTCACACCAAGGAAACCTGTACCAGACAGGACACAGCATCAATAGGCCACCCAGTCCCAGGACTATGAGGAGGGGGATATGCTGTGTCCCAGCGGGTGGATGGAGCTCGGAGTGTGCCCCCGTGGGTGTCATGTCTTCTGCGTTTGCCTCCCTTGGCAGACATTTCTCTTGTTTTCTCATCCCCAGACCAGGCAGTCACGTACAGCAGTCTGTGCTGCCTGCAGAGCGCCTGGGGGCAGGCAGCAGGCAGGACAAGGGGGTCTGGCAGAATTCCCTCAGCCACCCTTCAAGCAGAATATCAACTCCACGTCCCTGAGGGACCCTAGGGCAGCTTCACTAGCCAGAGAGGACAAGGAATAGACCAGGACAGGGACCACGACTTTGCTACCCCTAAACCCAAGTCAGAGAGAGATTAAATGCATGCCATCTTCCCTCTAGAAGGCTATGTCAAACAGCACTTATAATAATGAGACTTTGACTTAAAGGCCAAATACTGTTTATTTTAACCGTGGGAACAAAGCCCGTATGGCCCGACCAAAGTAATTTTTTATCCAGTAAGTTGGAATCACGCACTGTGTACGCATTAATCACTGATACTCTCTGACCTCAGATAATAAAACTGCCTATGAAAGTATTACCTCACTTGAAAGTCTGCCATCCTGAGGAGGTAACCTTGGAAAACACAACTTCCTAATACACCTTCTGAGAAGACCATGCTGGTTCCCTGAACAGCTGATGCTTAAGATGTGAGAAGGGACCCTGTTTCAAAAATGCCCTCCAACAGCTCTTTTCTGCTCTGTATTTCCAAGCTTTGCACCTTTTACTAGAGTTAAAAAATAAATATATAAATAAAATAAAGCCAATAAATCAATCTGCTTAGCAAGAGATTAAGCTATGCATGCATTGCTCCTTTACATTCCCAAGTGGATGGCAGAGTTGACTTTTCCTTTGGGCACTCTTTCTGCTCATCTTCCCTTACAATGCCAAAGAAACGTATCCATAACCAAGCCAGTGGGCAGGAGCAGCTCCAGCTCTGTCACACAAACAGTGGCCATACAGTTGAAGTTACATTTCTAGTTTAACTAACGAGCTAACAACAATTCCTCATAGTTGTTTAGTTGGCCCAAAATGTTTTCCAACTTTACTAACTAAAAACAAAACACACAAACCCACCTATAATGGCATCTTCACAAAATACACAAAGAAGTATCATGGACAAGAAAGTTTATCCTGAGATCTTCATCCTGTTCTGCAGTGTACAGAAATGTCACAACACTATGGTTCTATAGACACACCTTTAACTTCTGATTCAAAGAGCATTCATAAATGAGAAAGTAAGTGGCCTAGGTGAAAAGCACAGAGCAAAATACTAACAACTGAACACACAACTGCATTCTCAGCCCGCACTTGCAAAAATCAGACTTCAAGAAATTCCTTCTAAACCTCGGGAGCCCCACCAGCATTAACAAGCCTTTGGCTCAAAGCCACTGTGCAGCATCTCGGAGGACTGCAGTGACAACACACTCAGTAACTGGGTGAGAAGGGAAGTCCCTTGCAAGATCCTCAGCTGAAGTCAACCGACTTTGCATTACAGACATTAAAGGAGACGTATCATTTTATGCGGATAGGGATCTGACCTTCGTTTTGAGTTGAAATGGGGAAGAAGACAGAGATCTTTGACGCTGCTCAGAAAACTGCCAGATGGAAAGAGGTGTCAGGGGAACTACCATCAAGCAATGTAAGGAATGGAAAGGTGAAAACTAGATTCTTCTTACAGCCATCCCATTCTGCTTTAAATACACCAGCCAGTAAAAACCTTGGTAGAGCAACCAGTGAATCTCTTTGGCGTCTGTTCCTCTCTCCCACCTTTTCTGGTTTGCTTACTCATCCTTTAGGCAATAAGGTCTTCCGGGCAGAAACTGCCCTGCGTGATACATGGGCACAGGGCAAGAGAGGGCTCCAGCCTCACACGGAGGCCCGTGGGTGCTGCTCTGGTGCCAACAGCTGTAACGATGGGTCTTCAAAGGAGCATGTGGAGGAGCGGTTTCCTTAGCAGATCACAGGTAGTCATGTTGTCTTGTATCTTTTCTTACCCTGGATTCAGTGACCCAGGACTACTGAGGCTGGCCGTTAGCATTCGCATCATCCCTTAATGCAGCAGTTCTCAAACTTCACTCCTTGTGACTTTGCGTCACCTCCACCACACTGTATCGCTTATTTGACTTGGCACAATGAATGATACTTGAAAACATTACTAAACACCGATCCAAGCTAGTTAGAGCAATTTCAAAGTACAGCTATAAATTCAACAGATTTCATTGACCTGATGAAATATATTAGGAAATACATTAAAGTGATGTTTTCTCTGAAAGCCACCTTACACCATGCATACTTTCTGGAAAACTTTAACAGAGTGCAAACTTTTTTTCACTACTCCACAGAGAGATCAACCAATTCCTCCTATGACTAATAAATTATAAAGAAGACTTTCTAAAGCAATTGCAGGTTTGTCACCGTAATGAGTAGCGACCTAAGTCCAGCCAAACTGCACAGAGCCATCAGAAAGCTGTGGTTTACTTAGGGAGTATCTGGCAAGCGACAACTATTCTGGGCAATTCCACCACCTACCTGCAGTTAAGAACATGTTTCTGAAAAAAGGTACATGGAAGAGTTTTTTCCAAAGCAGAAACAATCCCACGTAAATTCTGCCTTATGTTGCAAACCACCCTGTTTTGACCCAGCGGTACAGTTTCATTGGCTAGTGAGCCTGCATTATTCAGAACATTACCGAAGCAGCCAACAGCACGAAAAAGCCCATTTTTTAGTGTCGCTCGTAAAAGACTGCGGAGGAATTATGGCAGTACGTCCCGAGAACACCAAGTTCTCGTCTGACCTGAAATATACTACACGAGCGTTTAAAAAACGCCCTGATTTGCCTCCAGTCACCACAAATCCTTTCCTTATCCCTTCCTAAGCCTCAATGCCAGGGAGGGGAGGGAGCCTCCGGGGCACCCCGCCCGCGGCAGCCCTCCCCACCCCGCGCCCGGCCGCTCCCCGGGCCGCCCCCCCGACCCCCGCGGCTGGCCCCGGCTCCCCCGGCCCCGTCCAGGCTCTCCCCCCGGTCCCGGCCCGCGGCCGCAGCCCCTTATTTACCATGGCGTACCACCACCGCGCGAAGGCCATGGCGCTGCCCGCCGCTCCTCACCGCCCGGCCCGGGCCGCGCCCCGGCAGCCGCCTCCGCCCCAGGGCGGCACCCGCCGCGGCAGCGGCCTCCCACCACCGGGCCCCACGGCAGGGCGGCGCCCGCGGCCCCGCCGAGGCCATGGGGCGGCGGGGGCAGCGCTCCGCCGCCCGCCACCGCCGCCCCCCCGCCGCCGGGCCCCGAGCCCCCGCCGCCCCCGTCCCACCTTACCGCCGCGGGCGCGGCGGGGGGCGGCTGCCTCCCCGTCCTGGGCTGCGACATGGCGGCGGGGCTCCCTGCCGCCTGCCCCCGGCGCTGCTGCGGGCCCCGGGGAAGCGGGGTACGGCCGGGGAAGCGGGGGGCGGCCGGTGCCGGCGCACAGCGGTCCTAACGCCACAGCTGTCCCGCCCGGCGGCCGGTCCCTCCCCTTCCTGCTGGCGCCCGGCCGGGCCGGGGCTGGGGCCGGGGCGGGGAAGCGGGCTGCAGCCGGCGGGTGTGGATCGGGCCCGGGCTGAGGCAGCCGGGCGGGTACCGGGCGTGAGGCGGCGGCCCCCAGCGCCCCTCGCCCTGCGAGCGCCGGTGACAGGGCGACGCTCTCCCGAAACGAGAGTGGCTTTCCTTAAAAATAGGGCTTCTTGTGGAAAAAAAATGGACGGACACTTTGTTTTTCCTCATGGAAGTCGGTCCCTCAGCCTTTCTCCTTAGAAAAGCGTTGGGTTTGGACACCCGACCCTCAGCTGGAGGTTGGCGCCGAGGCAGCTCCCACCAGGGACCCTGCCCCGTCGGGGCTGGGAGCGGGGCAGCGGGTGCCTGCGGCTGCTCCGGCACCCGGCTCCTCCGCCAGCTGCCAGCCTGGGCCGTCACCTCAGCCCGAACTGGCACAAGAGGCAAGGGATGCCTTCCTGCCATGCAAATGCCCTCGCTTTTGAAGTCGGTCCCGTATCCTGTGGGTCGGTGTGGTGGTAACGCTCACGTCTAGAGGATTTGCTGCTGCTCGGGTTATTGAATGGAAAAGCTTTCAAGGTCTGGTGGGTTTTTAAGAGCGAGTCCCGAATGTCCCCGTCCATTTGAGTCTTTACACAAATGAGCTGCCCAGGATGCGCTGGCAAAACTCCGCAGGAACAGGTGATGGTCAGTCAAAGCTGAAAGAAGATTAAGCACGACCAAACCACCCCTTATGAAGAGCAGTTCCCTGAGATCACCTCAGTAAAGAAACAAACTGCGACTGAAGTGGTGCAGCAAATATTCTTGAAGCATTATGGCAAGACCGATGTGATTAATAACATGAAGCCAACCTCCAGTGAAAGGGGCTCAAAATGCAATAGTTGCCTGGAAGCCAGTATGCTTAGCCATGTAGGTGCACACACACTCGTACACGGAGGCGGTATGTGGGAATTGGCACGGTTGACCAGCTTTGTCTCGCCCAAGTCTTGTTTGTGCACAGCTTAAGTAGAAGACATAGGCAGCTGTGGCGTTGTGTGCTGGGGGATCCCAGGTTGAGGCTGGCTGGGTGGAACAGCCGTTGGATGAGTTGTATGACTCTGGAGAGGTCCCAGCAGCAGCAGTTCCTGCATGCAGGCACGTGCGAGGAGGCTGTGCGTAGCAGCAGGAGGAAGCAAAAGTGTCCGAGTCTTTAGGGAATGCTCGCCACCTAAGCAGCTACTCCCTGCTTCCTCCAGGGAAGAGGCAGTTGGACTAAATCACTTAGTGGGAAGTCTGTAAACCCAATTAGTGCTTGAGCCCTCTCCTGTCAGGCAGAGAGAAGGAGACGAGTGGGTGAGGGTGAACCCCTCGAGGCCTTGGGGAATGGCTTTAACATCCAGAGTGGAAAGACGGGCTGAAGCCGTCTCTGCTCCTCCTTTCTGATTTGCTCCATGCAGATTTATGGCTGGCCTTTGAAGTGTTTTAGCCTGTGACAGGTATGGGTTTTGCATTCCACTTGATGGGTCACCTGCCTAAAATTTTAAGTACCCAGCCTTTACTTGAGCTCTCTATTGCATCTGACTATGGAAGTGTAAAGCAGTTACATGGGACCAGTTTACAAGGCTGTGCATCTAGGCAAGGTGCTCTGGAGGAGATGAAGGGGAGGGACGCGCTTTAATGCATGACTTTTACACAAGGCTCTTGCGTGCTGCTTCATCTGTGGTCACTCTGACAGGTCTAACGGATTGTACTGCATTCCTCGGCTGCAGGCAGCAGACCCTCCCTGCTGCCACTGTGCTCCAGGAAGCCTTCAGCGTGCCTCACCCCTCTCATTGCTACGTGCCTGATGACAAGCAACTGGAGCTGACAGTAATAGAAATTGTGGAGCTGCATAGTAACAAGGCAGTAATACATGAAATCCTTGGTGATGTCGGTCTGTATCATGCTGGGTGTTGAGGGTTCTGCTGATCCAGAAGCACATCATCAATTCTAAGCTCTCCTAGTAAGAAGTTAAGTATATAGATGAGATTTGAACGCTGGATAGCTGCAGGAAGGAGGAGAGCCCTCCAGCCACTCCAGTTCCCACAGCCGCTGCGTGCTTCTGCAGTGTTTTGGAAACTGACTGGGCTCCAGCCTTGCAAGGAGATCTTGCTTTGGGGTGAAGGGGTTGGCACTGTTGTTTCTATTAGAAGGCTCCTCTAGTTTGCCATTGCTTTAAGAAACCATTGTTTATTGGCAATTTCTGCATAAATTTATTCTTAATTAGTTTAGATTACTTTTATATGTAAAGGATGTAGACAGCATACATTTACCAGGGGACTGAAAAGCAGATACTTGTTCCTCTAACAGAAGTGATCTCAGCTGATGGTGCCTGAGTCAGCTCTTGAACTACTGCAGGCCTAAACACCACTCCAGCAGGTTGCTCATCTGGGTAAAGATTTGCGTATTTGAGTGGAGGAGTTGCTAGTAATTATCCAAGTCAGTCTGACACTTACTGTCTTTAATCAGGAAAAAGCAAGTGTGTCTTGCAGCTTTCGGTAGCATACAGGTGTGTAATTTCAAAGTCATGTTGTATTTTCTGTTGCATTTTCTACTTATTCCTTCACAGCATCTGCAAGTGAACAAACCCACTAAAGCCTGCTGAGATTTTATGTGGCATTGGTAGTGGAGTTCTGCACAGGGTGATCAGAAACAGATGCAGGAGACGATGGATAATCCAGATATATGGTTTGTTCAATGTATATTTGTTGGAGCAACAGCAGGCGGCCACGTCAGGAATACAGGTTCTTTACTGTGATAACGTGTAATGTAAATAAGTATTTAAAAGCATTTTGTATGCTTTTAATAGTCATTTAGAGATCTGTTTCACGGATACATTTACATTTAATTGAAGGTATTGGGAGCCTAAAATTGGAAGCCAGAATCACAGACTCATTTTTCCCTACCATAGTCTGTCTCCAAAGGGCACCAGTTGATGTCAAATGCCTCTGAATAAAGAGGTGCTCAAAATTCTGGCAGGATCAGATGAAATTTTTGCCAAGCATATGTATTTTATTAATATAACTTGTATAATAGTACTACTGCAAGCTTATGAGTCATTCACCAAATTTACAAAATAAAGAACAAAATCTCTTGTGTAATTGGATTTTTATTTAGGGTAGTTTAAAAAAAAATCTAAAAGTAAGTATAAAAACCAGTCAAGTTGTTTGTTTAATCTCTTTCCTCCTCTTCTTCTAGTTTACCAAGAAACTCATCACAAGTTTTCGTTCTGTTCTCTTCCTCCCCAAACCAAAACCATTTGGATTTCCTTTTTTTTTTTAATCTGATGCATGCAGTCCCACCCTGTTTTAACATGCCAACAGTGATAAAGATGGACAAGTACATTTCATTTCTTCCTCTACTGTTGTTGGTCTCAAAGTGTTCGGTAAATGGAAACTGGAATTTTCAGTTATGGAAATCCTATTTGTTGATAAGAGCAAATAGTTTGATAACATCCTTGCTCTATAAAGCAATAATTCAAATCCTTACCATTGAAAAGAAAGGTTTCTTTCCATATATATCGATACCCATATTTTTGTACATGTTATACACATGTTCTCCTTTATCATATAAATGGTATGTCCTCTGCTTGTTTAGTATGGTTTGAAGATGTCCTGCTGGACTCCCATCTCTCTGCTGACTGGAAATTTCCTTTCCACAGACAGAAATCCCAAGCTTTGATACCAATCAAGAGAAAATTAGAGTTTTCCTTGGAGTTTGTTGTTTTGTAAATCCCTAAATACTGAGCTGGGCTTTAATTAAAAAAATTAACTATGAAATTAACTTTGAATAATTACTGGATCTGAATTTGGGTGATATGTACAAAAGTTTTTATTTAGCCAGATGTTATATTTTATTACACTGAAATAGAGCAAATCTCAAAGCTTCAGCAGAATGTATCACATACAGCCATCAGTGAAAAAAACATACGTTACAGTTTTCATCATGCAGGACTTTGTTCCACTCCACGTGTTTGGTCCTCTCTTTTCAGCCAGTTTCTACTGGGGAAGCCGAACAGTGCCCCCAGTTTTGGGAGTCAGCAAAGAGTCAAGGCAGCTAAGGTGAGACCACCATATCCCCAGAATAGTTCTAGCTTTGATGTGGAAACAGTTTAGGAATGTGTGCTTCAAATCATTGATGTGTTTCAATATATATTCAGCTTTTAGCAAATCACTGGCATTTCTCTGGACTGGATACAGATACAAACAGTACACGGTAATGACTCTGAAGTGAGATCCAAAAGGAAGTACAACACGATGAGCTGGGCGTTACCCCAATGAATGTCAAACATTGCAGCTATGCAGGAGTGGCTAACCTGCAGCTCATTTCTGTCTTCTGGTTTTATCTAAAACGAACTTCTCTGAGATGAGGTATATTCCCTCAAGTGTACACTAGATTATGGAATTACAGCAAAATGTATGTCCTAGACATTTCTGATTTTTATAAACCTGGAAGAACTCTGCTGAATGCAACATTTATATGTATGAAAATGACAATACCATTTATCTCAGATTCTCAAACTGTAGGCTTGGATTAGTCTATAACTAGAAACTGTAGATAAAGAAAACTTTGGAGTGCTCTGTGTGAGGTGAGACAAGAAAATCTATCTGTTTAGAAGTAAATTTTAAAGTTTTTATATACTAGAAAGTTTCAAAATCAATAGAAAATCATGCTAATAAAATACGTACCTTTTAAGCACAGTTTACATTTTCAATGTGCAGAATTTAGCAAAATGTTTTTATTTGTGTCAGTGCTGTATCTTGTAACTCATAAAACCCATGCACAAGATTAAAACATTCGTGTACTTCTTGGACATTTTCTCACTTAATCTCCATTTGCCACAGAAACAATTATTTCCTTGAGAGTAATAGCATTCCCCCCAGTGCAACGCTGCACTTATCCCCAGTCATCAAGGTGTGCAATGCCCCTCAGGGCAATACTCACCTTCAGATGAAATTAATCCTGAGATTCTTGGTATTAATAGAGGCTTCATAGAGGAAGGGTTATGAAAAATAGCTGTGGTTTTCTAAGATACATCCTGTAAAACAAGCTAAAAATTGTTTGTATTGGTTTGCAGAGATGCAGTAAATCATTTACGTGGGTGACTTTCAATGACTCATCCCAGGGTAACGAAGAAAAGATTTTGCATGACACCACATCTCTTTTTCTATTTTGTTTTATGTTTTCTTCTTCTCAGTGTCTTACCCATGCACAGATACACATGCAATTAGGGCTGAAGAAACCCAAGACAGATCAAAGTACAGTATACAACTAATCCAAAAGCAAAAATATAACCAACACTCAACTACTATATATATAGTATGTATATACATATGTATGTACATATACATGTACATATATACTTGTACATCTGTCTTGTAACTATTTGATACAAGTATATGATGTAATGCACTGTATCACTAACCAGTATTCCCATGATGCCCAGGTAAAATAAAAGACTAATGACTAAAGACTAATGAATAATAATTTAAAGCAAAACAGCACTGAAAGATACAATTAATTTACACTGAACTTAGGCAACAAAATATTAAGCTTAAAAGAGAACTTTGATAGAAACCTCGGAGAATCTCTAGGGCCAGGAGAGGGAGAAAAATATCTCCTCCACCTGCCTCTGCTCAGCCTTCCTAAGGGATAGCCACAGCATAAGCCTTTAGTTGGATATTACCTGTAGCTACTGGTGACACAAGCAGCACACAGTGGCCATGATTCTTTAGTACCACAAAAGACGGTCATTTCTGTGGCTGTTCCTTGGGGCCGTATAGGAGCATGCTGCTGGGAGAGTACTGGACACTACTGCTTGTTAGACAGCACTAAATGCTCTTTTGCCAACACTGCTAAATATCTTTTTTGCTTCCCACTAGTGCTGTGAAAACTCTTCCCTGATGCTGCGCTGGGTGGGCAGTGATGCTTCTTCTCATGTACTTTCTGCAGCTGCCTGTGAAACAAGATTTCGGTAATTACAAGAGTACTTCCACAGTATTTCCCTCTGCACTTGTGACAGGTTATGAAAAAACCTCCGGCAAACAAGAAATTCCTGTTGAGGGAGAAGGAAATTACAGTGCTGTATACAGCTTGTGAGCTGTAACACATCCACTGTTCCTGTAGGGATGTAGCCTTTGTGACGGCAGGGTTTGAGGACCCCAGGCTTTTGTTCGCATTTCTGGGGGAGGCTGTTGCCTTTGCTGCTGGTAAACTGAGGCTCAGGAGGACTGAGGGATGTCCGGGGTCACACAGGATGCTTCTAGCAGATAAAGGCATTGACCCTGAGTTTTGTTTATGCACAATCCTTTCAGTCACACCACATTTCTGATCTGATTATCGAGCTTAAAAACGGGGCTATATAAGAAATGAAGAAAAGCTGTTATATAGCTTGTCCTCTCCGGTGTGCCAGCCGTGAGACACCTAACTGTGGTTTTCATCTAAGCATGCACTCATGCGTAATGGCATAATTATGTGTGCAAAATATATCTGTATGCAGACATGCATATTCGCGCAATCATATACACATTTTAAATATATACACACACAAATAATTTATTAATTACACTCTAGAGTTAGAAAAAAACATTGTCAAATGCTTTGCCAGTCACAGTTGCATGATATGCCTGGGAACAGGGATAAGAGCAGACAATACCGTTCCTTAGGAGAGCATCGCATTGCTGAGTAATTGCAGATTGACTTGATCAGGGTTGGTGGATGTTGTGCAGTTAGCAGCCTTGTTAGCCTCTGGTTCATCCTGTACCTACCTTGGTTGACTAGTGCCTCATCTGAAAGTGAGACTAACATGTTAAAAGTTGCATTAATATTAATAACCATGTCTTCAAAATATAGCTCTGCTTACAGTGTGACATCCCTGAATCCATTATAGCCATCTACTGCTTTGCCATTACTTCCCTGCTGAGATGTTTTCTCTGTTGTATAGCTCCTTCTCTGTTATGTCCAGCTCTTCTTCATCAGTGGCAACTGTATAGTCTCTACAGGACTGAGTCTCACAGGTCTCTTCTTAGGTTATTACTATACTTTGTGCCTTTTAACAACCACAACTTCCAGTCAAAACAACAGAAAGGAAGTAAAAGTAAGTACAGGCTGGTACAGAAGCATTTTATGGAAAATTGCAACATTGCTTCATAGGAAATTCTTTCCTATTTCAGAAATGTGAGAAAATACGAAACTGGGATTGGTCTGAATCATAGAATCATAGAATTGTTAAGGTTGGAAAAGACCCTTAAGATCATCAGGTCCAACCATTAACCTACCACCGCCAAGTCCGCCACTAAACCATGTCCTCAAGCACTGCATCTACCCGTCTTTTAAATACCTCCAGGGATGGGGACTCAACCACTTCCCTGGGCAGCCTGTTCCAGTGCCTGACTACTCTTTCAGTAAAGAAGTTTTTCCTAATATCCAACCTAAACCTCCCCTGGCGCAGCTTGAGGCCATTTCCTCTCATCCTATCACTTGTTACTGGGGTGAAGAGACCGACCCCCACCTCACTACAACCTCCTTTCAGGTAGTTGTAGAGAGCAATAAGGTCTCCCCTCAGCCTCCTCTTCTCCAAACTAAACAACCCCAGCTCCCTCAGCCGCTCCTCATAAGACTTGTGCTCTAGACCCTTTCTGAAGGGAAACATGAGTAACATGGAGAATATTTTACAGCTATATTCTGTTTTGAAGGCAGTGTATTTTTTTGTAAAGAAGAAAGCAAATTGAATTAACATTGAGCAGAAACAGAGATAAGTGAGCACCTGGAAACAGGACCACAGCACTCAGTGCAGCTTGGCTTAACATTTAGCTCAAAGCAGGTTAAAAAAACCCTCACCTATTGCTTGTTTCACTGTGGGCTAAATGCATTGCTCCCACCTGGGTAACTGATTGCAGCTATTTTGTAGCTGCAAAATAGCACAATGGTGTAAACCATTAATTCGCCTGAGCAGCCAAGCAGCAGTGACAGGGCGAGCGCCTCTGCAGTGCATTGCTTGAGGACATCCCTGCTTCCAGCAGCTCCTCTTTCTGCTCACACTCCTCTGAAAATAGACACGGTGTTAATGGAGCCAAAGTGCAGATAATTTCCTCTCAGCACGCACCGCTGTCTCTGGGGAGTAGTTCTCCTTTCTGTTTTAAGCCATGCATTAGTTTCATGTTTGTCCTGAGGTGTGCGGTGGGGTAGCTCTGCATTGCAGCCAGACCTGTTTCCATGCATGTTCAGGACCAGGTGTCAGTGCAGGAGTGCGGAGGACTTGGTTTGCAGTGACACTGCTGGGTAGAGCAACCCAGCACAATTTAAATGAAGCTGATGTGCAAATTGTTATGAGATGTAACAGAGTCCTGAGCACATCACAACACCCCAAATCTGTCATTTCTACCTGGGGGAATGTGCTACTTCTCTGAGGCAGGCTGATGGAGCCAGCCGGCCCCGTCAGCTGAGGTGATGCTCTGCTCCCTCCAGGCCGTGGCCATCCAAACACTGCGTGCGGGTGGCCAGTGCCCCTTGCCGCGCAGCGCAGGCTGGCCTGGGCCTCCCAGGTGTGGGTGACAGAAACTCCATTTTCAGATACACAATGACTGTAGCAAATGTGGGTGGATGGCACATGTACAGGGGCTGCAATATGAGATACGCAGGAACTTACATTTTGCATACATCAACCCCAAATGTTGCAAAACCTGAAGTATTTCAAGTCACCATGGGGCAGCAGAGCAGTAACATCTGAGGGGAAGTACCCCGCTTCAGGAAATGCATGTTTGGTGTGGAGCAACTTGTGATGACACTGCCCAGGACAGCCACACCGTGCCCAGGCTTGTCCTGCCGAAATCAGCCTGGCTGTTCTGGCTCACGGTGGCCATGTGCTCTGCTCCCCCCCCAGACTCCTGCCCAGCACCAGAACCACACCCTGTCCCATTTCCAAAACCCAAGGTGCCCAGGCTACTTCCCAATTTCCAGGACAAGGGGCAGAAAAGCCCCTTGGCAGGGGAGCGGGGCCAGACCAAGCATCCATGTTGGGAGGTGGATCGCACCCTCGCCCGTGCCTGCTGCTCCTCTCATGCCTCTGCTGTGACTCACCAACAGCGAGCGCGATGACAAATCTGTCCTGCTCCGCTCTCATGAGGCCCCAGGCCAGCGGCACAGCAGCTTTGGGGTGGAGTAATAAGCTAAAGAATCAATGTGTAATTATTAAATGTGGCAAAAATAATGGCCTTGAGTGAGAAAATAAACGCTCCCTGCCTTAAGACCCTGAAAACTCAGATGAGGTTTTTGCAAACAGTGTATGAGCACTGGGGAAATGAAAATCTCCCACCTCCTATGCCAGGCACTGGGGAGATGAAAATCTTCCGCCACCGCTCAGAATTTGGCATAACCGGAGGAAATGTGGTCACTTGCGCTTGCCAGGGACTTGCTTCAAACTTCACTGCAAGTAATGGCTTCGCACTGCCCCAAGTGAGTTTTAGTTTAAGTCCAAAAAACATTATTTCTGCAACAGTACTGCAACATTAAAGTATGGTAACAGTACTTTTACGTGAGCCAGGTCCAGATATCTGCATGCGTGAAAATCCCCTTGGATTGGAAAGAATTGGAAATTTTCTTCCAAAATTGGAGGAATGTGTATAAATCAGGACACCAAAGTCCATTATCCTTTTAAACCAAACTCCAGAAAGCTCTGCCAGCATTGCATACTGCTGTCACAAGATACCAGATCCTTTTTAATAGATGATTACACCTAAACCTGCTGTCTGCAGGTTGCTAGTGTGCTGATATTTGTGGTGAACAAGTAGTTAAGTGCCAGGGTGCCTGTGCAGACATTTCCTCCACATCCTCTGCCTCTGCTGCCAAAGCACGTGGTTTGAAGCTAAAGGCGGGGGACATGTTCCACATACCAAAGAGAGATGATCCCCTGTCCCTGGGGAACTAGGACACCCCGGGGAGGGAACACACACACACTAAATGCAGCCCATAAAGCTGGAAATGCAAAAGGGACTCCCAAAGCACAGAAGGGCTTGGAGAAACCATGACAGTGATCTGAGATGGGGAGCAGTGTCTCCCTTTGCTTGGGCGAGCCCTGCTCCTTCAGGACGATGACAAGTGTCTGGGGAAAAGTTTGTTTGCGCCCTGTTTCCAGGGTTTGCTGGACTTGGTGCGTTGATTTTCTTCCCTCTGACCGCAATCCGGCCATTCTCCTCTGCTCCTGTCTCTCTGTGCTCTGGCTCTGGTGTGTTTACTGACGGCAGGGTTGCAGACCAGATCTTTGAGAGACGCACAAAGCATGACTCACCCGCAGCTGGTGCAGAGACTATCTCAGTGCTGGATTGTTAAACCTGAAACCTTCCTTTCCGTACCCTGACTCTGCTGGTGAGCTGCCTCCCTCTGCACAGACCTGTTGACGTGTGTGTGCTTGTACTCCTTGTTTTTCTTGTTTGCCTTCCCAGAAATCTTGTATGGAATGGTTTGCAAGAGTCATTTTGGGTTGGCTCTGAATTTCTGAGCATAGAGCAACAGCATGTTTAGGGTGAGTCAGACACTGCTGCGCTTGCGCTGTTGGGGAGGGATCTCCCACCCATTGCTGGGGCTGCGCTGCCTCCTGTCCTCTCCACCTCCCCACCATGTGCACCAGAGCTCTGCAAACCACCCGAAAAGCCATCAGCTACACCACATACCCAGGAAATCCTTATCTGAGGTACGAGGTTTTATACCCTTGACTTTCACAGTTGCAGCTCTCTGTTAAACCCCTTCTAGACTTTGCCAAATAAACTTTACCAGAGTGCTTTTCACCTCTTTTTGGACTGATGGATACTTAGAAGTGTCCTACTGACAGTGCAGGTTCTTTCAAGCCAACGCATACCTAGCTTAGTGTTTGCTGTACATAGGTAGGCTTGCTTCTCTGCATCCCTTAAGTCCTTCAGAAGTCGTCTGTGAAGTACGCTGGTTTCAACCGCTCCCGCCTGGAATCAAAACACCATCAACTATGCATAATTTATTAATTTGATTAAATAATACTAATCAACGTTTTTTTTCTGATACTCTGATGACATCTGGGAGTCTCAAGCACACATACACACACCCCATACTGAGAAATATTCAAAGATGTGGCAGAAAGACAGAATCTGAGGAGCTTAAGCTGTAAGACTTAGACAGCCCTTTCTATTGCTTAAAATGGCTCCGAACATCAGTGGCATGACGGCACTGGGTTTTCCTTGTCCCATGGTATGTTTGGCCCCAGCTTGCCTATCCTCCTCTTCAGGATGCCCCAGTCAGACGACAGGCTTTGATTTTTGCTGCCTCCTCTCTCGGGAACTCCCTTGCCCGCCTTGGGCTGTGACTCATTTCCTCATATGGCTCATCTCATCCTGTCTGCTGCCGGAGCTTATGGCGTGCTCGTCCCCTCTGCAGCAGCAAAACTTGTTACAAAAACGAGTGAAGCTATCATATTGTCGGAGATCTTGCTTTTTTTCTGCAGCATACAGTGAGCCTTGTCTGTAGGCAGCTTGGTGAGGCTTTGTATACAGTCTGGTATGTAAGGAAAGGCGGGGAAAAAATCCAGTTATCTGCACACAGAGCAGTTTTATATTCCTGTTGTGCAAACATGCGGAGAGGCGCTGGCGGCAGTAACTGAAAAAGTAAAGTAGCCTCAAACGTCAGTATCAAAATCTGACTATAAATGAAGATCTTAAGTGACAGAGTGAAGGCATCCCCGGGCTGGCAGTGCCACCTGCTGGGGTCCCGGCGCTGAGAGGCACGCTTCCCCAAAGCCAGCTGGCAGGGAGATCGGGGTGCACATTTTCCTGTCCTCCGTGTGAGAGACCATTCCCTCGTACATGCACAGCACAGCAGAAATTCAGTCTTTATATTTTTCAAGATATGTGGTCCTTTCTTTGCCAAAGAAACCAATCCTTTCTGGGATTAAAGACAAGAAAATTTTAGTTATCCTCCTACCTTTCTTAGATTAACTTTCACTTGTCACTCAGATACAGTTTGTGTATCTATATCAATTTTAGGACAGAAGGCAAAGAAAACTGAGTGGGAGGAATCTTAAAATTATGCAATCTCCATTTAGCATAACTAAACTCTGGGATTTGGCTTCCTACCACTATAGGGGAAAATAAGGATTTTCAGAGTGGATTTTTTTCAATTCTTCATTTATTTGAATAGCCCACTGGTGATGTGCCAATGACTTTTTGTGCTTCTGTGAAAATTTATTAGACCTTGCCACATCCAAAGAGATGCACTCATGGATACTGTGGCTGGAATTGAAGGACTGCTGTCACGTTGGGCCTAATGCACGATGCAGCAGGATTGTGAAAGGGTGCAGAAATGGAAGTCAAGCTGCAAAGTCAGTGTCCAGGCTGATCTCGGGTTGTGTGGAGAGAGACACATTTGGAAACTACCTGTCCTATGGATTTGCAGTCCTTATAGCCGAGAAACGACAAACCGCTGCTGACTCTTATCAGATGCATCCTATTTTTTCAGAGTCTTCAATTCAGTTTTAACAGATAAAACATGGCACTATTGCAGTGATGGCTCACTGCTATAAATAAAAACACCAGAGATGTGGTCAGATGTGAGACTGAAGCAGTGTGAGCTGCCATACTGTGCTTCACCGTGTGTGCATTTATGTAATTTTGTGCTGCCTGAGAGAATTAAAACTTTCCAATTGGAACACGGGGCACCTCACTTCTTTAGGAATCATGGAAATAAATCTATTAGACTTGCAAGGTGCATTGGAGGTAAACAAACTGAATAAAATCTGACCAAAAGCAGAGGAGTGGTTCTCAAGGTTGAAAACTCCTTGGAGGGGATGTTTGTGCTAGCGTTTATCTGCAGGGTTCCAACTTCAAGACTGATTGCAATTGAAATCTGATGCACAGAGAGAGGCAGTTCTCCCAGTATACAAGAGAGGGCACAGCTAAAATGCCAGTAATGCAAAGCCCATTTCATTTTTTTTTAATGCATTTGCTACTAATCATAAACAGGAGTTCAACTGGCAGAAGAGAGATTAGGTCATGTTGGCATAGTCTGTTGGTTCATTCCTTATTTTCTCTTGAAACACTGAAACGTGTTCCATCTGGTGAGGTCATGGCTTTTGTTTGCTTTTTTCTTTTTCTTTTTCTTTTTCTTTTTCTTTTTCTTTTTCTTTTTCTTTTTCTTTTTCTTTTTCTTTTTCTTTTTCTTTTTCTTTTTCCTTTTTTTTTTTTTTTTTTCCCTTTTGGAGGCAGAGCAAACAGCTAAAAAATAATCCATGGCCAAGAGATTCCTACATGCAGCTATGTGTGTGCACACACTTCATCCCTAACACGATGCTTTCAGTTTCTTGCTGAAGAAAGCCAAGAAAAGCAATTAGGCAGAAGTGCACTCTGGAGTGAGGGAGCCGCTGAGCCTGCTGAGCAGTTTTGGGGAGTAAGGTAGAGCTCTGGCTGGGGCCCAAGGAAACCCTTGCTGTTCTTCTGCTCTTGTAGTGCCCAGAAGATTTAGCAAGCTGGCGGGGACAGGGATTGCTCTTTCAGTGCATTGGAAACCCTCTGTGCTTCCTCTCTGTGTGCCTGGAGCACTTCTGGGGTTACATTCCTCAGGGCTCTCTGCAATGCAATAATCAGAGTTTCTATGTCATTCTTTATCAACAGGTTGAGGGAAAACTGGCCACCCCCAGGACCTGCTCCCCAGGAAGACTTCTGGGGAGAAGTAGTAGCTATGGGCTGTCCTGCAATGAAGGTATGGCCAAAGGATTTCCAGAAGCAAACAAGCCAAGAGATGGCTAGGTGAACTGTCAACTAGTGCAAGCCCAAACCAAGGAGTGACACAGAGCATTCGTGTTTTGTTGCGATGCTTTGTCAAAAGCGGCAGACTGCTGTGCCCAAACCTTGTCCTACCTGACCATTAGAGGAGTAGTGGCAGGGACTGTCTAGATGATGTGAATACAAGTTCACAGTGGAAAAGCCCTCTAGAAAAATGCCTGTTTAGGGGGAGGAAATCCTCTTGTCTTAGCTTAGTGTCAGATCTTACTGTTTCTCCTGCTTTCTGCATTTTTGGGATTATTTCCATTTGTTGGTACGCAGGGAAACATCTACCCTGGGTCAGTTACTGTGCTGTCATACAAGCCATGGAGTCAGCAGGTCTGGGTGAAAACAAGCCTGGGGAAGCACAGGATGAGAGATGGGGGTGCATCAGCTCCCAGCTCCTCCAGTCTTGGGGAAACAGGCAGCCAATGCAGGAGAGATGCAGCTGTAGCAACCCTCCTGGCCTAGACCCAGGCAGTGCTCCATGTGTACTGCTGGCAGCTCTGTGATTTCAGCCATGCAACCTTCCTATGGGTTACACACGTATATTGGCATCCACCCAGCCGGTGTGAACCTTGCAACCTGCAGAAACTGCTGGTCTGGGTGAGAAGTGTGTGTTTTGCATCACTTGCCATCCTCCCTTCGCACACAGCAATGTGTCTGTCACCTGCCTGCTCTGTACTCAGCGTTAATTAATTTCTAGTAAAATGAAAATTAAACATATATTACAAAAAATCTCGAGCGTGAAACAAATCTGTGTAGACTTTAATTTGACACATCATAAAGTTTTTCAGGCAAGACCAGGAAGACAGCATCTGATTAATCTAATATGCAAATATAAGCCTGTTAGCAATTCATGCTATCAAATATGAATAAGACAGTGACAAAGCTGAGGTTTATTTCTGGATGATCTGAAGTAATCTATCTCAATCCTTAAGAAACATTCAGGGAGGCACTGGCTCCACTGAAGAAAGGCTTTGAGAGAGGTTCTCGGAGGCGAATCTCAGGGTTTACAAAGAGACTATTTAAAGGCAGCACATCCTTGCTCACAAAGGACCAGTAATGGAGCAAGAAAATAAATGTCTATGCATGTAGGAGAGATCTTTGCTTCCAGCCTGAATAGAGGTGGATGCTCTAGGAGAGCCAGGGTCCAAATAACTCCCAATTAGGAAAAAAAGAGAGGAAAAAGAAAAAAAGGATTGAAAAGTTGCTATGGGATCATAGCCTTTTCCATTGCATTTTCCTTTATCAGATGAAAAGATTTCCTGAAGTTTTACCTCTGTTTTATTGCTGATTGACGAATGTTAGTCTTGAAATCTTTCCCTCAAACAGTTTTGAATCCCTACTGCTGTAATCTTGGTATCTTCTTACTCCTCCCCTTTCTGCACCTCACCTGCAGCAGAGTGGTGGTGGTCTCCCATTGCTGCGCTCTCAGGGGGTTGAAATTCCTGCCAGGAGCCCTGGGTCAATTCATGCTGCTTCATGGGGGGGGGGGGGGGGGGGCAGGGGTCCTCCTGTTCAACCCCATAGCAAAAATGGCTCAATGTGAGAGACTGGGGTGCTCAAGGAAGGAGCTGAGGCAGAGAGAGGAAGGGTAGCCAATACAGCCCAATTCCAAAATACTGCATGGTTTTCAGTCCAGGTAACCTGAAGGGATTTTACTGACCCTTACTAGGAGTAGGAAAAGTGGCATTTTTCGTTTGCCATTCATTGGCACTGATGGTGTTTTACATTCAGTGATGCTCCTGTCCCACACACTGAATATGCCTGTTCTGTACTGAAAGACTCTGTGTGAATGCCATGGCAGTTTTCACGGCACTCAAAATATTTAAAAATTCAATATTAAAAAAACCCCAAAGCCACAACAATCTTGAACATATCCATTGCTGAAGAGTCAGCAGCATACAAGGCTCGGACACCCAGCATAGGGAAGGAGCAGGGTCTTTGCTGCCTTGTGACACGGGAGCTGTTTTCCTCTATTTGTAGCACAAATTCTGGTGTTTGCTGTGAGGAAGACTGCGTGGGCTCCCCTTGCTGGCATAACCTTTCTTCCTCCCTTTTTAACTAAGTTTGAAAGGCTAAAGAGTGGCATGTGAAGGAATAGGAAAATGAACTACTCAGATTTGAATTAATTATTTTTTCCTAGGGCTCCCTCTGCATGTGGAAATTCACATTCGACAGCAAAAGCTGGGAGCCCTGGAGCCGGTGGCGGCTTTTCAAGGGGTCGGAGCTTCTCCTGCCCTTGTCCGCCCTGCACAGGTATCGCTGTGGCCCTGGCTGGCAGGCAGGGCAGGCTGCCGACTGCCAGCCCTGCCAGAGTTCATCTTGTCCTTTTTTCCCCCAAAGCGGCTCACCTTGTAGCCATGGCAACTCGCTGCCAGGCGCAGGCAGGCCCCGGAGCTGGCGCTGCCTGTGGCTTTCCACCCGCAGCAAGCTGGAGCATCCCCTCATGGGCCGAAGTATCCCTTTGTGGGCTTCAGCATCCCCTCATGGGCTCCTCCCACACCCGCACCCGGGGCTGGAGATGCTGGACGAGGCACCTGATTAAATTCGAGCAGGGGAAAGGGACTGTTCTCCTCAAAGGGGACGTTATCAACATTTGGGCTTGCTGTTGTCACAAGCAGCCCTTTGCCACAGTGCGTATCCTCTTTGTCTCAAAAAATCTTCCATTAAGATGTATATTCTGGGGTGAAAAAGGGATTTGATCCTGCTCTAGCAGCAAGCTTAAAGGCATTAAAGGGACAGAGTCATGCAGCCTGCGATTTTGCTTCTAGGCTTTTTGCAGTTGTTTGTTATTACAGACATTTGTTATACCTAGCCCTAGTCAAGTTGTCCTTTAAGACACCTTCTTATTATGGCAGCGACCTTCCTTAGTGAAAATTCCTTAATGAAGATTTCTTAATGAAAACCGTTACTTAAGGTTTTCAATAGGTTTCTCTTCTTCATTCATATGGACAGCCCAGACCCTTTCCTTTTGTTGTCTTGAGGAGTCCTCCTGAGGGCCTGAGGAAACAGAGGACTTAAGAGAAAAGCAAATTACCATGCTCTCTTGATCCAGACAGCACCTTCTTAGGGCTTCGAGGGGAACTGGGGGAAGCTCCTTTGAGGGGGCCAGAGGAGACGGGTGGAAATCGCAGGACATCCTGACCAGAGCTGGCGCGGGAGCAGCCTGGTGTGAGGTATGGCTCCGTCCCTGCCGCACACCTCCTGCAGTTCATCTCCTGCTACCCGAAAGCATCACCATAATCAGGAACTGCAGCTCCAGAAGTCTCCACATTGCTCCCTGGGGAGCCATTCTGGTGTTGCTGGAAGAGGCCACGCTGCGCCTGCAGAGCAACCATTTCCAAAACCCAGCAAAAAGGCTGCGCAGAAGCCTCAGATCTGCATTGCTCATAGTCTGCAGTACTGGTATTTCTGTGTGCCTAATTACCCACCCCTGGGTTTCATACCAAGCTCTGTTTCTGCTGATATGATATCCCTGAAAAAAGGCAGATCTCCAGATTCACATGTTCATTATGACAGTAGAGAGGGGAAGGGGAGACCAGACTGGCTGAAAAAGAGATGACGCTTGTAAAACAGATAGCAATCCACAGGATGATGTTATATTATTCCAAAGAGAGGAGTCTGGACAGATTATCAGTGCCACCACATAGAGCAGAAGAGGCTTGTGCCATCTGCATTGGCTCTGTTTGTATCTTGTGAAGGTGGACAAATGAACTACCATGTCTCTCTGGCTGTAGTCACCAGAGGCAGGCAGTAGTGTAAAAACATTTTCTAACTATATCATGCCAGGAAATTAAGTCTAGTCTCTACTTAGCATAGAATACCTTCTTTTTTAAAATCATCAATATGATGATTTATCATTATTTTATCAGTAATTTCCTTTACACTCCTAGACTTTCTGTGGCATTACTTCTATTTAGTGGCCATGAAGAGATATATCTGCTCAATGCTATGCAATAGCAAAAGGGAGGAAATCATAAACACATTTCCAGTGGGAATATGTTGATTCAATTTCAAAGATTGGTGTTCAAAAATCAAATGAAAGCTGACATTTTCCCTCAGAGGCATTTGAGCTCAGTGGGTACAAACACCGTGCCAATCAACATTGGTCCTTAATATAAAAACGGAATTATCTCCTAAACTAAAACCTCACAAGATGCTTGTTTTGCGAATAGTTCAAAGTAATCCAGATGAGATAATTTCTCAGGCATTTTTTTCTTGGTGAACAAAAGAGAAAACAGCTGCAGTGATGAACAGCCACATACATTGTCAATACTAGGTGATACCAATACATCGTTGTACCACACAGGCTGTTCCCCCAGAGTGACTGTCACTCTGGCTATCATCACGGTTCTCCTCATTCCGCCTGTCAATGCATTGAAACTAAATTTGCATCTAATTTGCATGAAACAATTTGCATGCAGTGATGAAAGTGATTCTTTCGTTCTAGTTATTTTGTGGTTACACTGGAAGCACCAATGTCACTGCAAGTGAGACACCTGGACTCCAGAGGACACATGGCAGCTGTATTGGGTCCTGGTTATATGCCGTTTTCAATGTTTGTCCCTTTCTTGCAATCTATAATGATATCTAATCTTTAATACACACTACAGGCTTTTATTGCAACTATTCAGATGCTTTGAGGACAAGGAAGTGTCAGTACACATACTTAAGGACTTTTGAGCTCTTATTCCAGTGTTTGTATCTTCTCCTGGAGAGGAGAATAGCTGAATGAGAGCAAGGCAGCCAGTGATAAGGAAGGTCAGATTCCAACATGAAAACTACTCCGCTACGCAGCTGGTTCATAGCCCTTTCTAGCTCCTTACAAATGCAACCTAGCAGAGTAACACATGGAGCAAGGGTGACACTCTGTGATAATCTAGGAGAAGTACAGGGGCTTTTTTTGGTTTGGCTGTTATCTCCTAGTTGGTCAGGATCGTTACAAATCCACAATAGATGGACTTTGTTCACCGTGGTTCAGGGCCAGGAGAATGTCCTCCTCCCAGTGTCTGTGACTACCCAGGGTCCGCATTTTAGCAGGAACAAGCTAAGTCCCCCCAGCAAGTGAGAAGGCAATGTGCTGACCAAAGCACAAGCTCTGTTCATTTTAGCAAGACTGAATGCTCTCTTAAGGAACAGAAAAAGCAATTTTAAAATTTAAGGCAAATTTTCCCAAGTAAAATCCAGTAAAAAAAGTTGCTCCGTGATCCTGGGAGTGGAAGGTGCCTTATTCTCTACAAATTTGTGCCTTCTAGTTGATTCTTTCTTACTGACTTATAATAAGGTTTCAGTGGAAGGACACACCTTGCTAGATATTAAAGGATGTATATGCTGAAGGTACCATGAGGCGCATCTGGAGAGGCTTCAGCCTTTTACATACCAAAATGCCTTTCTGAACATCAAAAAAAAATTAGGAGTGAAATTCAGCAGAGGGTCCTCTAGTGCCTAACAAATTGCAAACTCTGAAAGAAGTTTTCCTTTCAACTGATACCAGTTATAATGACAACTGAAAACAGCTAGGCATTATTCCTAGTATGGACAGTCTACATGGCCTTCTGTCACTGCATCTGTTGTATTTCTTGTACAGCTAGAAAAAAAACACAAAACAGAGCTTCACATGATTCAAAGCTCTTTCGGAAACTAGGCTAAAAACATGAGCTAGAATTTGCTTTAGGAAAATAATAGCCCAGAAAACAGATGCATTTAGTAATGATTAGTGTCTTGGACAAGATTCAACTGCTTCCCAGCATTGCTTTGGATATTGGCTGTCTTTTAGAGGATTTAACTGGCATTTTTGCCATACATGAACTCTCTGCATCTTTAAACATAGCAGATCATAGACCATGGCTTCTGTGACCAAAGGTGTTGGTGTTACATATGGAAATTCAGCAGCCCCCCAAACCCTGAGAGTACGGACAGTGTGTGCCCCCCCCCCCCCCCAAAAGGGGACATGCTACTTCTCAGCGTCCTTGCTGAGAAAAAGGCCCCAAGCTGCTGCAGCTGGATGATGATGAAGTAGAGCTACTGATCTCTCTGAGCAACATGAGTCTGATCTCTGCCCTGGAGCTACAGCTGAATGATGTTGCCTGATTTCTATCATTTGCAGAAATACAGAGGCCTTTCTGACAGAAAAAGGGCATTGATATGTGGGAATGCCTTCCCTTGCACAAACTTAATTTTTGGGAGATTTTGTGCAAATCAGGATGAGAAATCAGATATCAGTTCTCATCATGCCTTCCCCTGAAAAGCAGAGGCTTTCCCAAATAATGTGACATTCATACTGACTGTATAAATAACTGCTGTGCCTTTACTCTGCATCAGCTTTGCATTATTAACCATTGCAGGTTTTATTGTGAAGCTTCATTGATCATTTGTGTCTTACGGAAGCAATACAACTGGAGAGTAAAGGGATTTCACCACTGGGCCTGCAAGTGATTTGCATTTTGCAGCTATTGAGACAGTAGTGGAGAATAAATTTTATCCTGAAATCCTTTCCTCAGGGCTCCCCACTGTTAATGGTACCTTTTTCTATTTCAGCACCAAATATTTTATTGAGTGATCCCAGCCGATATTATGCTATACTTCCTTTCCAACTTCTCCTCCACTTTTAATATCTCCCATTATATGTTACTATTTTGAGTGGCTGATGCCAAACTGTAAAAATTTTTCTTTATCCTGCCCCAGATCTTTGCAAACACTCCAGACTGTTGTTGGAAATACACCTTATACTATTCATGCTTTTTTATAGAAGATGTTATCCTGGAAGATTGAACCTATTACCTCCCTGCTGTCATATCTTTGGAAAGATGATCATTTTGCTAAGCAGGAGCAAGAATAATCTGTGCTACTCACCAGCCTTTTTTAATCAGTGGGTACGTTCATGGCTTGTTAGCAGAGCACGGGCTGCCTCTCTGCAAGCTCTCAGCCTGCCACAGTGGTTTCTTCCCCAGCCCTTTCCCTAAACGGCCATGAGAGAGCTATTAATTAGAGTGACCGACTATCCCGGAGGTTATGTGATGAACTTCTCTGCTGTGTGCAAGTCAAAGGATGTGGCTGTTTCACAGGGATTGCGGTAGCCTTGCATACAGCCAGGATAAGGTGCAAACAGCTTTTCTGTTAAAAATGAGCTGTTGCATTTGCTTCCTTCCCATTATACTGGCAGCCAAACATCTGAAAATAAATCAGATGGATCAGAGGAATTTCAGCAGCCAGCATGGATTGTCGATAATCTCGGGACAGCCCTAGTCATAGTCAAACTCTAAGGGCCAGGCTCATGCCAGAGTGAGCAGACACAGTGCTATTGAGCTTCAGTGGGGAACCCTTGCACCGTGGAGGGACTTGGAGAAGCCCAGTGTGCAGTTACACAGGTTGTGGTCCTGCCATCTTTTGTGTAGGTGCGAGTATAAGCACCGAGCAGTCCCAGTGGCTACAGCTGCATCTGGCCCTGATAAAAACATAATGAAAATCGGTTTCTCCATGCTGAGGATGACTTACCAAGCCGGGTTTGCTTCTTGCTAAGCCTGGTTCAAAAAGGGAGTCCTGGCCCAACTGAAGCCTGTGAAAGGTTTGCTTCTGAACTCATGGAGGCAGGATATTAACATCATCCTTCAGGCCACGGAGATATGCCTTCCAGCACTGCCTATCCTGCTGCTCTTCTGTTAATATGCCTTTTACCCCAATTTCATTTAAGGTTTGTTCCTCTCTGTGCAGAAAATGCTTCTGCCCGGTAATCTTATTTCATAATCCCTTCTGTACCTGTTTGATTTATATTGCCTTGGATCTCCCATGATCTTCTGCAAAGCAGCAGTCAGATGTCTGCCAGCTTGTCCAACTCTATTCTCTGTTCTGTCAAGCTGCAAACATCTCAAAAAACTCCGTGTCCTTTCCTACCCTTTCGAGGCACAGTTCAGACAGAGCTACACAATCTTACAGAATACGGCCAAATTGCACTTGTGCCATGAAAAGGATGCTCAGTGCTTACCGCTGGGTTGCAAACCTTGAGTAAAAGTGGCTCTGTGAAATCCCTAACGCACATCCCATTGCCTTTAGGAGGATCCAACAGTAATCACTGCTGCATTTCTGTTGATGTTTTCTCAACGTTGCCTCTGAGGCACGGTAATGAAAGACAGTTTTTAGTGTTTTATAAAAATGTCTATAGAAAATTAGATTAGGAAAGTTCTTCTTCCACATGAGATGGTTTATTCTCTGTACACTCTGTGAAGATACCCCTGCAGCATTTTGGAGAACCTGGCCAGAAGGGGCTGAATTGTTGTACAGTCGCTAATTTTCTTTATTTGTGCCTCAGCAGCACAGACAAACTGTCAGAGCTGTCTGTCCTCTTTGGACTCTCCGGAGCAGGATGAGCAGCAGCCAAGGAGCTGTACACCGGCTCTCCGACTGCAGCCCTGACCCTTCTGTCCCAGCCTGGGGAAGAGGCTTCAAATCCAGCTCCCGGCTGCAGCCGGGAGCATCACTGTGCTCCCAACTGCAGTGGAAGGATTCCTGCCTCATTTGAATAATGAGTTAATTAGTGCTCCTGTGTTTAAAATTGCTCCATTTCCAAGTCCATCAAAGTCTGTGAAAGCTTTGTCACATGCTTTATGGGGATTAGGAGGAGGCATAATTTTCATAAGATAAGGAAAAACGAGACAGGATAAGGAAGAAATTATTCCAGAATAGAACAATTAGTACGACCAGTAAGAATTTTTTTTTTTTTTATTATTTCTATTTTAAGAATTTATATATGTATTTTGGGGCCTCATTTTCTCTCCTAGCCCTATGTACTGCCATGGCAGGACCCAGCTCCATAACAGGATGCACCTGGGCTTACTGCACAAAGGCTGGGGTAACCTGGAAGAGGTATAATCACCATTACCCTCTTGCAGGGCAGGTGGATGATGTTGGGAAACATCTGGCAGGTGGGTGGACAGCTCTGTGACTTTGTTCTGCAGCAGCTTCAGCAGAAGAAGAGAGGAGGAGGAGCTCTGTTTGAAGGTACTCTGTAGGTGGTGGGGAGAGCACATCTCCATTTTTTTTCCTGAGAAATAAGTGGAAAGAAATAATTCAGCAAAAGAAAAATTATAGAGAGCTGAATTTGTCACCATTCCTCATAGGGCTGGCTTTTAAAACACATAGTACTTTCTTCTGGGACCTGATGGAAACTTGCTGTCTAAATGCATGAAAACATATTAAGAGTCCAAGCAAATGTATTTCTTGTCCAAACAGGGTTTCTTCACATGAAAATAACTGTGAGTGGAGTCAATAACGTTATGCGACAGCAGAGAACTCATGAAGTTATTGCATAAATGAGAACTGGTTAATTCAATCTGAGCACATGCCTGCCACTACCCTTTGGCATCGCTGCAAGTACAGTCAGTGTCTGTGGGCAACTTAAGAGCCCCCCGAGCCTCCACAGGCTCTGCAAGGCAGGAAAGAAACAGAAGGAGCATAGGGGAAAGATCCTAGTAGCAAAGGGCTCATCTGAAGGCACTAACTGAGAATCCAATATTCGTAAACACAGGTAATTATTTGTTAAAGTGTAGTAGCCAATGTCAGGAGCACCTCAATTAGTGTGAATATCCATGACGTGCATACTGGCCATTTAGCATAAAAGCTATGCATGTGGCAGCTAAGCACAGGCTGCTTGGTGTGTAGGCATCACAGCTTCACCAGGATTTGTGGGAGCCACCTATGAAGACAAGAGAAGGTGCTGGGTGTTGATTACCTTTAGGGATCTCTTGCACCAAAGCCCAAGTCAGTGCCCTTGCACCAATAACTGAGAGCATGGGCTGTCAGATTGATTTTAAGCCAAAACATGAAAGTCTGAAGTTAATTTGTCTTTTCTAGCCCATCTATAACCTTTCAGTGGAATAGAAGAACTTTGCAAAAGTACCCTGGCACCATTTCTTTTAAAAAAAAATTGCTCTTGAGCAGGCAAATAACAGCAAGGTCTGGGGGCAGACAGAAACTACCCATGTTCCCAGGTATCATCCTGCTTCAGCATCTGATTATCACCTTTGCTATTCCTTTTTACGCTGAGGCTATATACCGTGTGAACTACCCAGGAAGTTTGTCTGGAGAGCAGATGACCACTGGCAAAAAGATAAGCATATCTAAATGCTCTCTAGGGGCTTTCCTCTTTATTCAGCTCATTTACAGGTGGCCTTACAAACCCATTTGTGCAGTCACAGCTGCAGCTGCACTCACCATGCTTATACACAGACTGGTTACAGCATGAAGAAGCAGAAACAGCAGGGAAACCTCTTGCTCTTGTCCAGAGCATGGGACTGCCCAGGGTTTATGGCTCTCTCTTTTTCTGGCTTTGTCGTGGCTGCTGAAATTGGTACCCTGCACTAAGCAGCATCTGCTGCAATGCTGGGCTGTGTGAGGTGGGACTCTGGGCTGATACCATTTGCAGAGCTGGGAGGATAAGCGTATTAATCAGAACAAGAGATGCGGGTGTACATCAGTTATCCAACCCCCTTGACTCGGGGTCGGTAACACAGGGATGATCTCAGACAAAAGCAACTTCCATTACCTTGAAAACCCTGAACGGCCAGTCTGAGGCATAATTCCTTATTTGCAGAGATAATGTCAATGATTGGAATAATCATTGACCTGATCCAGCTGGAAAAGTAAACACTTTATTTTCATGGCTAGAGCCGTGTTGGCTGAGCAGTAGCACCTGTGACACACTGGAGGATGAGCTCACACCCATGAAATATTTCTGTTCCCACTTCTATTGTCCTTTGCAACGGAAGCTCTCACCTTTGTTTTTACTATAAATCCCTTGTAGGAGAGAGATCATCCGCAGTTCTGACTCAGACCATTAAGAGCATATTGAGAAATAACTTAGGTTTCCCAGAAGGCTAATTTACGTCAGCAAGCAAAAAGATAATCACAGTCATAAATCTTTGTCCATGTCCGTATCTCTTGATTGCTTTAAAAATATCAGGACAATACTTTCTATACCTTAACCAAATGCGGTAATTTGACTTGTTTTTCCTAACATCTGCAGTGCATGGTAGTTACGCTGTTTTATAGCAGCCTCATTTCCAGCATGCTGGAATTAAACATGGTCTGTAAATTATGCATGACTTTTTAACATTCATGAATCCCATCATTTTATTTTATTGATCAGTTCTTTCCCATAATTGGCAACAATCCATGAGGAAATGAATGTTCTACATCAGGCAAATGGGAATTTCATTGATGTAATATTGGGAAAGCAATAGACATGCTTAGCAAGCTAAAATGTTACTACCCTTTACGTTTGTTTGAGAGTGATATTGGTGTTTTCCTGCCTGCATTTTACCTGGGGTCTTCATGGGAGTTAAAAAGGCTGCTCTATTTAATATTTATAGGGAAGCTAGGATATCCACCTAGCCCTTTATTGCCATTAATATTAATAAAGGTAACCTTATACCTTCCTTTCCTTCTATTAATATTAATGAAAATTAACACATATGACAATGTAGGGATTCTAAAGTTTTTCATTATACCATTTCTCTTAGGACTGGCAGCCAACCTTTCCTGCTCCTACTCCCCCCACCTTCACTCAACACACATACCAAGTAGATACACATGGCCAACTGCAACACAAAGCTCTTCTGCTGACACCCCACGCCCGAGGCACAGCAGTTCCGTTCACTTTAACATCTACAAAGCTACCGTGAATAATCTGGTTAATAAAGGCCAGGTACTGAAATACAGCATTTGCCCTCGTGTCAGTTATAAAGCAGAAGATGTAAGACACATCAACAGCAACAAAAGTCGATGGCTGAAGAGGAGCTACAGCCATACCTCTGCCGTCCTTATGTTCAGATCATGGGAGAAGAGAAACCAATCCCTTCTTATCAAGGGCAAACCCAGCCCTTAATAAGATCAAATCAGTTTCATATAAAAATGGTTACTGGTTGGACATGATGGCACCAAACCCCTTATTGCTTTTAACAGTGAGGGCAGCCAGCCTTCCTGGTGGGCCATGTAGCACACGCTTTTAGATGGTCCCACAAGGCTTCCAAAGAACAATCATGATAACAAAACAGCTCCTCATGTTTGTCATGACCTCTCATGACTCCATTTGTGTATCTGTGGAGATAGACTCATAGTTTGAGGGCAGTTAAAGGAAATTTAATTCTCTACGTGCACCTCCTAAATCATGTAAATGTGTGATTTGCATTCTTTGCATTCTGCTTTGGGAAAATGCCTGGTTCTGTTGTATACTTTGATGAAAGTGATTAGTGCATGAGAGTCTATTCTGCATCAGTTTTTGGGTGTATGTAATAAGATCAGTTCGCTCATTTGATTTCCTGCTCATCAAGGAACTTTATGCTTGTTGAGTGTTAGTGAATTTGTGTCCACTAGGAAAATGAAGAGATTTAGATTTATTCTAATAAAATCTTGTACGAAGGTGAAATTAACCTGCAGAGAAAAATGAGTACTGCTCTAAAACTTGGTATTAATTTGAAGTGTGCATATAGCAAAAAGGGTCCTTGTTAAAGCACAACTTGCCTTTTACTCTTTGTTTTTCTCCAGAGTGCACAGTAGAAGAAATAGAATGACTTCAGGGCTTTTTTTTTTGGGAACAGCTTCAAAATAGTTGGAAAAAAACCCTTAATTGTGCTCTCAGAAGGTCTTGAATGCTCTCACTTACACCTCATAAGTACAAGTCTCAGTAGTTTGTATTAAAATAATAAAAAAGTTACTAGGGAAAAAGCCATTCCCCACAAATAATCCTAAAAGGAAAGTACAGGGTGCATCTAGTAGTCACGATGGCAGAGAGAGCTGGTGCTATATATCAGACAGATGAAGCATTTCTCCAAAGATCCTGGAAAGCCCACAATACAGCAGATTATAATCCTAGCAATAAAGTAGAATGGCAAAGAAGAGTATAGTCTCTAACAGGTGCAAAAAACCTTTGTACTCTAAGATATCTTGGCAAATAAAGTCTATAATCCAGAAACAGAGGAGGGCTGCAAAGAAAACAAAGCAAAAATCCACTTTTCAATTTTGAAGTTTGCAAGTAGTTATTAGGAGTTTCATTCGGCAACCTGTCACCATGCTATGGATGTGTACAGTCCCAGGCACTAGATCTGCATCAGCAGCCTTGTTGTGAAAGCAAAATTCATGGGGCGGCTTTTTTAGGAGTCCAATCAAATATAACTTTGGCTTATGAGAAAACGATTCTTTATTACACATCATGTGAGAAAACATATGTCTTGATCTTTGAATTTTTGGGTAGCCAGGAATGCAATGACCATCTAAATGAATTACCGACCATCCTTTTGGATATGGGGAATTAAAACAATCTGTTCTTTAAGAATACCCCTTTTTCAATAGGACTACTTGACATTACCCAAGCACAGCATCAGAGTGCCCTCACCACGTTGTATACTTTTTCCAATATGTTTGATCTGTATAATAACTTTGTGACTATGCAGAGCTCTTCATAAATATTTAATTCAAATTATTCTGCAGACAAAAGCACCAGGGAAGAGTCAGAAAGTGACTCACTGTTTCTTAATCAGAGATGAGTGACTAGGCATCTCTGGTGTTGCAGTGGGAGAGGGTTATTGATGCTGATTTAATCATCTGAGGATGGATCCCATGTGAGCTTGTGGGTCACATCCTGGCTCGAGCAGGTGGCTAGCCATGCTGTGGCAGTGTGCACTGAGCATCTGGTACCTCCCTACTACAGTTCTGGAGCAAACTGCACAACTATTCTTGTCCTTTGCACGCAAGGCTTTGTGATTTTTAAAACTTTTTTCCTCCACAACAGCAACCGAACCCCTCAGTTCTGGCATAGAGAAAGAGCAAGAAGATGTGTGACTTCTTTCTAGTATACCATTTTCATTAGATAAATGCATATAGGTCAGAGCACCATAGGTTTGAGCTGTCCTTATAGTAAACTGCTGACTCTGCAAGGTACTTTGCTGTCAATGCTCAAGCGCCAGACTGCCTACCTTCTAGGCACTTGGTTTCACAAGTGCAACCCACAGACTTAAACCAGACAGTGTGCTTATATCCGTTTCGGAAACAGAAATACATTTAATTTAAAAAATCTAGTGGGGTAGAAAAAAGTATTTCTTGTACCATCAGCTAGAGTATTTGTGAGAAAACAAGCACAATTTGAATATTCTAAACTAGCACAAATCACTTTAGCAGTAAACAATGGTAAAAAAACAGTAGGAGTAATTTATTTCAGCTTTCAAGAGCTTTAACCATGATATCATGGATGGAAATAAGAAATAAAAAGTGATGGCACATTAAAATAATTTATTGCTCATTAAACACTTTGTGCAAGGTACAGCCATTCCTGTGTTCTTCTGGTACAATTTAATTGACTTCTGTTTATGCTCATATTTTTCTGAAATCTGTTTTCATTGATATGGTGGCCTATAGTAAATTTATCATATATTTGGTTAATTGCAGGAGGATTTTAAAACAACACCAAGCATTAGCTTTACCTTTTGAGCTTATCTGGTTAAGTGAGAGCGGGTACACTAATGGCTATGAAGGTCCTGTAGGAAAAATTAGTGAAAAGACATTTTCCTGAAATGACACTTTCCAGCTATAGCTCCTTCAAGGTCTGGTTGTCCACAGCCTGCCTCCCAGCCTGGAGGAAGCCAGCTCACCCAGAGACCAGCTTGTGCTCATGGGTGTAAGTAGCCTGGCTTTATCTGTTCTTTCTTTGGCTGTCCACATGTGCACGCGCATGTTGTGTCCTACAGGGGCAAAGGAGGGATCTGAGCTGCAGCTGGCATCAACATGCAGCGATAGTGCATCAGCTCCTCCACCCACATCGGCTGCAGTAATTTCCTTGCACATGCAATTTCCCCAAGGGTGGACACATCTGATGCACTCATGGTCACCTGGATTGTTCCAGGGTTTCTGTAACAGGTGGAGTTTCCTCAGATATGGGGCTTTGACCCTTGGGATGTACATGGGAGCACAGCAATGCCACTGAGAGGTCACCAAAGCCTCTATGAGGGCTCCCATCCCATCCCATCCCATCCCATCCCATGTCACAGGTGAGAAGGTTACAGCCCACATTCACTTCAGCCAGATACAGAGATGGCTAAGCTGTCTGTGAAACTGCTTGGGAAACGCTGCACTTGCTATTCATTTTAAAGTAAGAAAGAACCCTTTTTTTTTTTTTTTCACTTAAAATACAGATCTGCAAATGCAGCAGGTCAAGGAGTCCTGCAGGACATCAGCCACCGCTGCAGGGACAGCAAGCCATCCCCGCTCAATGCTCTGTCTTCTGAACTGTTCTTTAAACGTTCTTGAAAATGACTTTAAGATGGTTTTAGCCATCTTTTTCCATAGTTTGTGAAAATTTCCACTCTGTAACACAATAAAGATTTTATTGAAAAAATGGCGATGCAAAGGACAGCTGAAAAATGACTAATCATCATTACGTCAGCCTCCTTGACTTATCCTCATTACATGACACTTACTTTTCCTGCATAGGAAGATTTTCTCTACATACTCTTGCATCAAATGCTTCCTTCAAGTAAAAGTTTGAGTGACAGCCCAGGAAATAAATGAAACTACGGTCAAGTGTACCTTGCTAGAGTAACCATATATTTCTGTTTTCAGATAGGCTACATTTTGAGTTGCAACGCTACCCTGGGAGTTATGGCTGTTGGGTGACAGTTATTGTTATGAATTGCTTTTGCAGGTCTTTCAAGCCTGCAGGATGTTATCAATCCTCAGGGAAAGCACTGAAGGGTAGATTCAAAATCAGTTCCCATTTTAATTTTAAATTAGAAATATCTTCATTGTGCAGAACTGCACACCAAATGAGCCTCCACAATTTCATGTAAAATACCCTGTTGTTTCCATTTCTTGTTGGTCCTACCATCATTTGTCCTGCACCTGCACCAAGAACTGGCCACAGTCAGTGCCGAAGAGTTGACCCATCTGCTGGCAGGTCTGCCGCGTGCTGCATGGTGTGATGCCAGTGTGGGGATGCTCCTGGCTTCAGGTGGACGGAGCAGGCGTCTCCCCGCCCAAGTGAAGGGTCTCCCTGCCCTCTGGTGTCCAGCAGCAGGCTGCTCTGGCACATCTCTGCTGCTGGGTCCCTCGTCCCCACTGATGAAGTCAGCATCGCACAGCCCGTGCCTCTCCCAGGGGAGCGCAGGGTGCAGCGGGGAGCGAGCTGCAGGGTGACGAATGCACCCTGTCAGCCCCGACAGCCTCACCGGGCACGTCTGGTAACACTGCTGCTGGGCACCTCCATGGTGCCCATCACCTGCAAATCCTCCAGCACTTTAGGGAGGAAGCCTCTTATTTTCGGTGTACAGTGTTCCTGTTGAGGTGGGCTCACTTGTATGCCATCTTGGGATTTCTTATAGCCCCACTGGGCCACTGAGGTATCGGTCAACCAGGGAAAATGGCAGTACCTTCAGAAATAGGGTCTTCCATATCCCCTCGAACATGTATCAAAAAATGTGATGCTATGGTTTATGCATGTAACTAATATTTTATGACCCTGTCATTAACACTTACGGCTAGTGTGTCTTCAGGCTACCATAACAACTCAGATGGTGCATAAAGAGAAGTGCAAACCCTTCAATG
Source organism: Theristicus caerulescens (assembly GCA_020745775.1). Taxonomy (NCBI): domain Eukaryota; kingdom Metazoa; phylum Chordata; class Aves; order Pelecaniformes; family Threskiornithidae; genus Theristicus; species Theristicus caerulescens. Next base: position 85,676,209 of record CM036583.1, on the reverse strand, counting down.
TGGATTAATCCTTCATGTGCAAATTAATCCTTCATTTGTTTTATATCTCCTAAAATCCTTATTTAGTTTGATGTTGTAATTTCACCAAGACTCATTATATACGGCTGTATAACCTTGCTGTATACTGCATGTAACCTGTAACTATGTAACCTTGATGAAATGGCCACAAAAATCAAAAGAACAGTATCAATTTTGGATGCATTGAAAATACAAACATTTCCTTTTCTTGTAATACTTCAGGAGACAGAGGAGCCTGAGCAGCAAAAAAAGCACAATTGCCTGGGCTGTTTTACCAGCCAAGAGGGTGGCAACTTTGGGGGCAGATCAGTTTAAAACCTTCTGAGAGGCTGTGCCACTGCAAGGGATGACTGCTGACACCAGGACCAACCAGGCAGAAACTTTGCATCCGATTTGTAAAACTCCTGTCTGGCTCAGGAAAGTGCAAATCCTGTGAAAGAGGCGGGTTTGGAGTGGTGACTTTGCTCCTGTGTGGCCTGAAGCCTGCAAGGGAAAGAGTTCCCAAAGCAGCCCAGTGACACTTCCCTGCCCGCCCAGGGTGCCTGGGACCTCACTGCGGTCCCAGAGATGGAAATTGCTTCTATTTTCCCTGGGTAAAGAGTGCTGTCTGTCTCTCTGTCTCACAGACATTCAGGTTTCCAAAGCTCTGCAAGATCTGAAGCAAGAAAGTAAGATATAAAGTCAAGATACTGCTGTTTTATTCCCCGATTCATGCCAAAGGGGGAAAAAAGGCATTATAAATAGCTGCAGGCAGAGCAGAAGGCTGTTGTGCTCAACGCCAGTTTTATGATGCCGAGGTGAGGCTGGTATGAGTCACTCCTATAACTTACATGGGCATGACACAGACTTTTGACATTCAATATTTTCTTTTTCACTTACCAAAAGTTATAATTACCCCTTTAGAGCTTGGATCTGCTTTCTTTTCCTACCATTTAGTCCCTTTATGTTTGGCACTTTGCCATTTTTCCAATGCACGTAGTCCATCTGGGCACTTTCCTGGCCCTTATTGCTCTCGTAGCTGAGTGCTCGCAGGATTTATAGATTTTGTTCAGTCCATATCTTGTATTGTCCTTGGCAATTAGAGACCCAGGGAGTCAATGCACCAGGTCACAGTCACACAGACACTGTTCAGGCACAACCAGCAGAAGGATCAGAGGAGGTGTATATTGTATTTTGGCTGCGGGATCAAGTCCCTGCTCAACTTCCTTTTTAACCCAGACTGCCTGGAAAGAACCGTGATATCTAAGAGATCTCAGAAACAGGGTGGAGGAGAAAAGCTGGGCTTACTTCACCCATAAAGTGGACCCCATCCTGTCCCAATGGCTTGCTAACTTTTCTAAGCAGAGTGTTGTGTCTTAAAAATAGCCCTGCCTAATTTTATTATAATGGCCAGTTCAAACAAACCGAAGCACAAGCAAGGAAAAATATTTTTTGTTCTTCCTTTTTTTTTTTAACACCCCATCCTTCTTTTTACACAAACCCTTACAAAAAAGATAGCTGCTATGGTATTTTTTCTTTCTTTCTATGGGTGTGCATGCATACCTGTGCATGCATGCACGCACACACACAAGCATATATATTTTCACAGTGGTACGTAGCATCATTCCTTGCAGATGTACGGTGGATAACATTTGGCAGATGAGCCTTGGCAGTGCACAAAGACTGGTAGGATGTGTAGGGAGCTAAAACGTGGGCTCCTCTTCCAGCAAAGCTGTTGTACTGCACGGAGGCAGAGGTGTCCTGGGGAGGAGGACAGGAGCTGGTGGGATGCAGAACCTCAGCTGAATGCCCACCAGGGCTTTGTCCTCTCCCACCCAATGCAGGCACAGCCCAGGTCTTCCGACCTGCTGCCAACACTTGCACTAATGCACTCCTGGTGCTGTGAGCGATGTCCTCCCCATGGGAAGCCCATGGCACCGCCTGCTCCCAGCTCTGCTGTGTCTGTAGGGCCCCGAGTGTCCTTGGGCTGCTAGCACCAGCTGCACAGAAACAAGAGAGAGTAAAATTGGGGTGACAAGTAACATGAAGGCACTGGGGTCAAAAACCTCTGGACATGTAACCCCCTGGTTTCAGCAGAGCACCGTGCCCCTGTATGAACCGGCCTGGGGAGGGTTTTACAGGCTTGGGACTGTGAGCTGGGTTCTCATGTCCTTTGAGGACCTTTACATCCCTATAAAAAAATGCATTTTCCCCATTTGTCAGTGTATTTACTTTACCAGAGAGGTGTTTATTTAGTGTCAAAGAGATGTGGATTTGAGCTTTCTGAGCTTAGAATTACCTTCCTTTTTACCTGCTTTGGGTCAGAAGAGGGTCCTGGCCCAGACAGAACACCCAGCTGCTCCTTTCTTTCACAAGGAAATAGTAGAAAGAGGCAACTGAAGAGGACAGCAGTTTTTTACCTCACGTGGAAATACAGAACATTTCACTTACCTTGTCAGCCTTGAAGACGAAGCTTTCCAACAAGAAAATATCACTGGTCATAAGGCAGCGCTTGATTACTGACAAATCATGTGTAGGTAGCCCATGCCTGGACTGTATATTGCTTTAAAACAATTGCTTGCCTCTCATGTTTTAAATTATTTTAGGAAGGGCCATTGTCCCTGAGAGAATCACATCCTGTGCACTGACTGACGAAGCTTCGTTTCCTTCTGCTTGTGAGCCTGACTTCTCCCCGTGCTCAGCCAGGAACTGGGAGGACAGACACAGATAGGAGAGCCATTCCTTTCCAGCTGCTGGGGTGGGCTGTCTTTGTCCCACACCATCATTCAGCAGCAGCAGGGGGTCTCCAAAGACCCCTGGGCTTTATTTTTCTGTGGGAGTGGGTGAGCAGGAAGAATGGGGAATGCTGTTGGGTTTAGCAACAAGCTGGCGAGTGCTGCACTGTGTGTTATAGCTGCTCGGCAAAGGCACCGAGCACGCTGTACCGCATCAGCTGATGCTTTTTGCAGTCCAGGCAAAGATGACATTAATAAATGATGAAGAAGATTTCAGGTGTGTCCTGGTGGGCAGAATCTGCCAGATGGACAGCTTGAGGGATGGGCTTTGGCGAATCAGTTCAATTTTCTGTGCTGTCTCTATCCATGAATGATGGATAAAAAAATAAAGTTTTTTTTGTGAAATGCCTTGTAATATCCATTACTAGTAATACCTATTACTATAAATGCTCTGTGAGAAGCATGGTGTACTGTTATCTATGGTCCTTTTTTTACCTAGGATGTTTGCAATAATTTTGCATTCCAAATAATGCTGCCTATTTTAAAGGACATTTAAAAGCTTCTTTTTCTCACTTTCTATAAAATTGTCTTTTGAAAATGCTTCTTTCCTTACAACAGGGTATTAGAGTGCTATGTGCATCCAGAATACTATTGACATATTCAGCAGGGTATTTTTAGCATAGTGGAAAAAAATAAAATCTTGAGAAAGGTCAGTTCTTTCACTGTGCTAATTAAATTGCTGTGGAAGTAGATTATATCACGATGGTGACCAGCAAGTTTGCCAGAACATCACATGGCAGCCTGCAGCAGGTAGCCTTTGTGAGAGGGCTGGTGTGAGCCTGGCTGGCAGAGATGGACAAACATGCTGACAGCTTGCCCATGAGTCATTCAGCAGAAGATTTCTTTCTTTGATGTTTTCATTTCACAAAGCAGGGCAAGCAGACAGATTTCTTAAAAAGAGATCATTTTCATCCTCTTTTTATTACATTTCCTATTAACTAAGTGCAGCTTTGTATATGAACTCTGTAGTAGCAGAATGTGCCGATAAACAGACGCATGCAGGGTGATGCCTCTTCATCACAGCCATCAGTGAGCCTGCACTTACAGACAGTGCTGCTAACACAGCTTTTGAAAAAAACTGAGGATGCCCTGAATAAACGACGAGATGGTAATTTCGCCCTCCAGTGTGACAGTGTCACACAGCTTGCCTGAGGTTCACAAAAGCTGACCAAATGCACACATGTTTTCATGCCACAGCTTTCTCAAGTTCACTCGGTGGTAGCACACCCAGCTTTCAAGCTGCTCATGACTTAACTTGTTACCTTCCCTCTGCCCCCCCCGTGTCGCTGCGTCCAGCACCTTACGTTGCCAGAACAGCTGGGAACAGGCTCCGGATTGGGGTTTCCATCTTCCCTTATGCAGGGGCCCTGGCTAACAGCCGGCTGCTCCTCGGGAAGTGCCTGCAGCCAAAGAGCAAAGCAAGAGGCTCTGCAGCCACTGCCGGTGGGGTTCGGTCACCCACGGTCTGACCGGGCCGAACCAATGGTCGTGCCAGGCTTTGCATTCGTCTCTGCAATCCTCTGTGCTCCCATCACACGTACTATCTCTTTCCAAAACTGTCTGCAACTCTGCCTTCCCACCCCTGCACCCAGCAGTGACTACTCCAACGTTCGTCCCGTAGTCCTGCTGCAGCCGCCTGTGCCAGCGTAGCTCTCTTCATGGTTTCTGGCTGGGGACTGAACAGAGATTCATTTTTCCAAACATGTTCACTGATCTCCTGCAGAGCCCTGTGGTAGTTTAGCAAAGACCATTGTGGCTAAAGACAATGTTGGTTGCTGACCAGTTAATGGCACAAGAGCTGTTCACCCGGCCAGCCAGGTGACTGTCAGTTTCCAACAAGTGTGAACACGTCTTCAAGCTTCCATAAGCAGATGGTACAAGTTGCCTGGGATGTGTCAATTGAGTGGGGGATCCATCCTCCGGGGTGGAACTGTCCCTGTCTTTCACAACATGGATTTTAATAAATATCTGCACAAGGCATTTTAACTCTAAACAGAGTTACTGCTTTAAATACAGCAATTAAGAAGATGAAGGGGGGGAGGGTAGCTCACATATCATGTTAAGTGTCATATGCTTCATGAGAGTTCCTGGGGTGGGTGTGGTGAATCCACAAGCAAATGGGTCTGTAGACAAAGATCAACAGAGTCAAACACAGGTGCTACAGTCATGGACCCAGCAAAGGGAGGTTATGGCTGCGGATCCCAAAAGGATTGACTGGGACTTCATTTGGGAAGTTTATATATAGGATTGTAAATTACTTGTGAAATTCTTGAACACATTATGTTTAAATTCAAATTAATTGCCCCAATCTGCTGTTGGTTTTCAGAGCTGCCGACAGTGCGTCTTCACCCTCCTGGACACAGACATGAAGGAGGCTTCTGAAGGAAATGTCTATGGGTGAGCTTTCACCCTGCAAACCAGGGAGCATTGCTCCCAGCGTCACACTGGTGGCCTCTGTCCCCTCTAGACATCCTCTCACAGACTTTCTGGGTTGGATGTGCAGAAGGATCACAGCCCAGCATTTCTAAGAACATTTCACAGCAGTGATAATTACATGGTGAAATGCAAACTAACAAGCTGCATCTAGTCAGTATTAAGGATTAATGATCTGAGCTTTAGTCTTTGCTTCCCTGCAGGGCAGCAAATTTCACCAAAATCATGCTTCAATAAATGCAAAAAGTGTGATACACAGTCTATGCAGAGTGTATGTATAGAAATAAGGTTCTTATTCTTCTTCCCCATTACCTAAGACTGGACTGAATGCTCTGTAGCTTCACTTGCCTGAGGCAAAACAAAGATGCAGACTTGCCATCACCTGTGATATAAAGCCGCTCTGCCCTCCCCAGGGGTGTTTATCCCCATTTCTGTGCCGCCTTCACCAGCTCTTTCCCACCAGGCTTCCTATGTTTTTCACATGGGTGTGACAATGCTTCCTGGACACACCATACAAAGGACTTGCAATCCAGCTCTTTCCTTTTGAATGCCCTCTGTTGTGCCACTTTTTATGGCAAAGACATGGTGCTTCACGCACCCTTGGTCCTGACCAGCTGTCTCTGCCTGGACCTTTCCTCTGAACCATAACACACTGAGATACCCTGTCTACTTGCTCTTTTGATCTCATTGGCACCCATCTCCCATCTGCCTGCTGACAGTGGGCTCCCCTTGAGCTCCCTGTTGCCAGTCAGATGGGTGGCAGAAGGCAACAAGCTCAAATGACAGATGCAGGCAGGGACTTGGCTGGCCAGTCTGCTTCAATCCTGCTCGGTTTATCTTCACAGCCAGGTGTTGAGCCTTCTCCAAAGCTACACACAGGTGCAATAGTACAGAAGAGAAAATGCGGTTTATCAGAGTATGTGGAACATGGGTTAGTATGAAAACAGAGCTGCCATCTCTGTGGAGTTTCTGATAAACCGAACTCTCCCATGTCACACCTCTGGTAGGCAATGTGGGGAGAGGCTGGTTCAGGCCATCATCACCATGAACCAGAGGGGAAAGAGATTCAACCCCTCATTCAGTTTGATTTCAGTTTAAAAAGACTACCCATTTCAAAGCAAGCCTCAATCGCTGTTTGGGGTCACTTGTGTCGGACACTTATCAGAGACGGCAAATCTGCAGGTGCTCCTGCAAGCCTGCAAGCTCATAGAACACTTCAAAGCAGAGTACGAGCTCTAACCGTAAACGTAACTGAATCTTTCAGGTAGGGTTATCCTGGCTATTTTTGGTGGAAGCTACTTGAAAATGCTGCTCTTTCTTACCTTCCTTTCCTAGCCACTGCATGGAGTTTTTTATTGCGTGACCATGCACTTGAAGTGCACCAATGGGGTGTTTGTACAGGTATCCAACCAGCCCAACTCACCTGTACCAGCTCCGTGGGAAATGGTACACAGTCAGACCTCCTTGACAGATCCAAGTTAATCATTTGGAGCCTGTTAGAGCAAAAACAAAGGGTGGGAGAAAGAAAAAAGTGGTATTTCCGAACATAGAGAGACCTGCATTGCCTGGGTCGTACAGGCAGGATGCACCAGAGCTGCCCTGGACTCCAGATTTTGGAGTCCTATTGAGCACCTAAAGGAGAAGTGGATCCTTTCTCAAAGTGCAAACCCTCTTGTCAGGCTCAGTCCCCAGCTAGGATATCTGTATTCTGGAAATACGCTGAAGGTTTCTTATTATGTCGTTTCTGTGGCTGTTTGTGTGAGTAAATCTTGTAGTCAGGCGATGCGTGAATAGTTTGGCACATATAATTTACTCAATGTATTCAGATGCGGTGTCCTGAATACTAAGCACTGTGCTCTCATCAGTGAAAAAGGCTGATTTTAAATGTTGGGTTTTTTCTTTTTCTTGGCAGTTGGGGTTATATGTAAATCTTGCACTTGAATGTATGTTTCAAATAAATTGCTGTGTTTTTTTTTTTTTTTAAAGAAATACTCTAGCCAGACTTGCAATGAGACAACCGGCCTGGCAAGTCAGACTCCAAGGGGCAATATGGGAGGAAGAGAAAAGGCAGCTCTGGACTGAAATGGATGTGTAATCTCTTGGTTAAAGGCTTGAAGAAGTGTGGTCTGTCCCACCAGCCCTTGGAGCCAGAACATTCAAGCTTTTTTCAGCTCCTGGAAGACAGCGCCGAATCTCTATCACTCATATCCAATTTTATTAACCATTATCAGTGGCATTGCCATTAACAAAAGAGTGCCCGGGGCTCATTTCATTTGCACCACTGTAAATCAGAAGCAAATCCACAGAATGAATGGAGAGTTAGAAAAGAGTACAAGAACCAAGCCAACACACTTTTTATGAGAGCCTTGATCTTTATGTTAGCTTACTCCCTCTCTAATTTCATTCTGGGATCATTCCCCTTGGATTTATACCATGGCACCGTTTGCCCTTGGCTCAACCCCCTCTGAGGATGCAGCCTGATGCCCCTGCTCGGGGAAGCCTCTCGCTATGGGTACCAGCAGCTCTGCTGGATGAAGCCCATGGGCAAACTCTTTGCCCCGCAGATGTCTGAGGCATGATGTCCCGGTGACTTTGCAAAGGCTGTGCTCCCACAGCCATGTCTGGCAACACTTCTCCTCCTCCTCCCTGGGGCACAACTAGAAACATGTTTGCATGCATGCTGAGAAATGGAGGGTGTTTAGCATGCAGAAAGCTTCCCTTCTTTCTTTTTTTTCTTTCTTTTCTTTTTTTTTTTTTTGTAATTAGAGAGCCAGAGAGCACTGTAACACAGAGCAGCTATTATGCCACAGCCTGTCAGCTGTAGTGCTGGCAGGCGAGTGTCTGCGGGTTGCATCTTGGGTTTGCTGATAGGAACCTTGCACAAAGAATATCTCCTGCCTTCATCAGACCCTCTGAACCAGCCCACCGGCTCTGGTGGCAGGGAACAAGGCTCAAGCCGTGATTGCAAGCCTCCAGCTCCTGCTGGGGAGCAAGGAGGATGGGAATCAAACCCTGGGGCTGATTTCTAATTGAGAAGACAATAAGACGTTTGAAACAAGGCAGCTGCAATTAGGATGAGAGGCACTACAGAGATCAAGAGAAATGCTTCTTCATAAGAACAAGCTGGTGCTTCTCTCAAGGGGAGTGTGCGGGGGAGGGGAAGGTAGCCTGCTTGAAATGGACTAGCTGTATCAATTAGATAGAAAACTCAATATACAGACAGAAATCTCCTCCTTCAAGCTCGCAACGGATTTCAACGGAATCAGGGCTCGCTGAAAAGATGACTTAATATTATTAATCTGTAGCAATAAACAACTGTTATTTTTCTCTTACCTTCATGTTGGGAACATAATTTTTAACTACTTTTATAATTCTCAAAGATTCATGGAGGAGCATGGGGCCACTGTAACATTTGAGAAGGATGAGACAATATTTACGAATCCAGTAGTGGAAGTTAATGGTCTGTCAGGAAGCTGCTCTCCCAGGCCAGTGGTCCCAACAGCTCTGCTCATGGGGCGATGGAGATGTTGACGGTGACCCCAGTCATGTGGATGGTTGCCATCCCTGGCTTGCTTACTTCACCCATGCCTTTCCTCTCAAAGGGTGGTCAACCAGCTTGGAAACAAAAAGGGCTCAGAGGTACTGCTCACCCAGTGCTCACACCTAGGAATGGGGGAGGAGGACAAGTATTAACTATTTAGTCATGGCAGATGACAACTGAGATCAGGGCTATTACCAACATTTCTGATAAGTAAACTTCCCAAAATCAGTGATAGAAGGTGTCCTCCACTAGCACAAAGCTCTTACGAGAAATCTCACTTCACCTTACTTATTTCTTTCAGTGGTAATTTTAGTCTTCCATATTTAACACAGTCTGCAGGTTGCTGATATCTATAATTTTCTGATGCCACTTCAGTTGTAACACAGCTTGGATGTGACCTGTTCATCCACAGGAAGCTGGAGATGAAATTTCAAGCATTTGAAGAATACTGCTTCAGCATATGCTGAATGCAGAGCAGCTGACATTTCCCTAAAAGTTACTTACAAGCAGCACTAATTATCTTATTTTTCTGAAATTTTATGAGTGGCGTCAATGCTTAAAAAAAATCAAGACAATCTGGAGAAGAAGGTTTTGCTGGAAATGTCGAGCAGAGCTCAGAGCTGTAGATGTTAAGGTCACAGGAAAAGGGAGCACAGAAGCTGAACTCCTTCTGACAGCCTTCCTGGTGCAGCAATGCTGAGTATTGCAGAAAAGCAGAGGTTTCCATCTCTAAAAATAAATTCAAACAAGAGCATTGTGAGAGCATCTTAGTAGCGCAGTGCAGCAGCAGCTGTGGCACTTGATCTCCCCAAAGCTCCAACTGGAAGGATTCAGGCCACTGCCTTTAGTATATTGTTTAAATTGAAACCTTCAAAACAAGCAGCCAACAAGTGTTTTGACATGAAAAACTTGCCTTCAGGGCTTCTGCTTTTTCACATGCAATATTTTTTCCTTCATTCCTACATGTGCTTTGTTCTCCAGCCCTTATTTATACAGCAGCGTTGGGTCCTCTCACAGACAAGGAGCCAGAGAGCAGTCTTGAGTCTCATCTATTTCACATGCTCCTGAAAACCTGCTGGCACCCTTGCTGCTATGGGCCCAGGGGATGGGGAAGAGGGTTTCTATCCTCTCCTTGGGGCGCAGACCCACCCACGTGGGCAGCGCCTGGGGCCACCCAAGAAAAAAATGGGCAAGATTGCTGTCGAAGTGACACAGCCATGAATTTTCCCATTTTTAGATCAGAGCTTTCCTTTGTTTAAGAGACATACACATTTGGGGAGGTATATCAAATCCAGTGTCACTTCTTCCCTGAAATGATGCTGACATGATCATAGACAGAGATGGGACTTGACATATCTACATATCTCCTGCCCTCACTAAAGCTTAAAGAAGATTTTTAAGGAATCGTAGAAATTAGGATGCAGATGTACTTAAATAATAACCAAAACTGGATTTATGTTCAGCAAATGAATCCTCATTTTGCACCCTGGTCACCAGCCAGGTAGTGTCTGTGGTTCCTGAGTACGACTGTTCACTGCGGCACAGGGAAGAGGGTGTTTTAGTGACCTGGGTGATCGTGGTCATCGCAAGCGCGAGCTGACTCAGATCTCTGACTTGCTCTCCCTTGGCAAGGAGCTGTAGCAGTAGGCTATATTAACAGCTGTACAACATGTTATCATCCACCTCCTCTGCCACTTTGCATGCATAAAGAGCAGGGGGAACTTAAAAATGCTCCTTGCCCACATAAATACAAAGCCTGGCATTCCCTTCAGACACAGTCTTACCAGGAGTTTAATCTAAGGCATTCAGCTTTGCCCTGAAGTGAGGCAGGAATGCATATTGCTCAGTGCCAGGAGAGATAAACTCCACCATGGAGCTAGGGCAGGCGGCTAGCCGAGCCACGATGCCTACCACCACGGCAGCAAGGTTTGCAAGGTTCCCGTCCATTATTCACCTCAGTCACAAGTCACCTCAGTCAGGTGCAATGGTGTCAGTGCAATTTATGCTGAAGATGTGGTGTAATAAGAACAAGCTCAGGTTATATATAAGCTTTCTGTGTATCAGAACAAATTCTGCGTCTTTATGCAAATTAAATAATCTCTTAACACTTTCAGTAGGTACTAATGCTTTTTTTGCCCAAAGTGAAATTTATTACTGCTGTTTTGTGGACATATGTTCACTTTTGTTTGGTGT